>JABBOT010000006.1:16657909-17276795 GCA_016165875.1 Acanthopleura granulata
TAATGTGTTCCGCTCGCACACAGTAGTTTTTAGAGAGTGGACACGTTCACTGTTGTGTAAAGGAAGCATATATCTTATATACATATATATAAATGTATATCCAAATAAGCTGTGTTCGACTTCACGAAGTCTCGCGAGAGCTACTCGCGAGTATATGGGTAACAGGTAATAATGGATTGTTTCTGCGTGAAACATTTGTCGACTGAGTAGTTGTACTTAATTCGATTGTTGTGTGTGTCACATTTTCAACACTGGTACATGTGCGGGATGGTTTCCTTGTAATTAGTGCTTAGTTAGATGACCAAGCACTAATTACTGAAAGGAAAAGGCCACACAAAACGAAGTTATATGCTGGTGAGTGAAAGGACCATTCAAGACTGTATCTGAAAATACCTTCGCTGATGTGTTCAAAGATTTTTTTCCCACCAAATGAAACTTTATGGACCAGGCGGACTTGGCTGCCCGGTATGCAGAAAAGCCCTTACTGAGCTCAAGACCATGTACACATGTAATTATACACACAGCGAGATGTATAAACAAAGGGACATTACTATGCTTTTGTGCCGTTCCCTACAATATCCTGATCTGAATCCAGATACGAGGCACCATGCACCAAACTGCGATGAGCTAATGCTTGTGTGAAGACCAAGCTGTACACAGAATTTGATCAAAATCAAGTTTATCGTAAATTAAGATGCTGACAGAGACACAGGTTTTTGTTTCCTGTTTGTTTCCACCTGATATTACGGTATAGCCCAGCCCCAGTTTCATGAAGCGGACTTAGTTAAGTACTGAACTGTAATGACAACGTATGTTGTAGAGATAGGAAATGCAATTAGCTAAGTGCTACTTAGCACTAAGTATGCTTCATGAAACCGGGCCCAGGATCATAAAGCTGTCTTAGGCTTACCTTGTGGCATTAACCTGGACTTAGCTTTGAATTTAAATTCTAATTTTCAATTTTGTCACGAGGGCCTAGGGCTAATGTTAGTATTGATATAAAAATCCTTATCGTAAGCTGTAATTTTCGCGATGCAAACCGTTTGGAAGCTAGGATCTAAGACAGCTTCGTGATCCTGGCGCTTGGTATCCCATATTAAACGTGCAATCTTGAACAACTGGTTTCCTCCACCCGTATACCTTACTAGGGGACATATACACGAAGAACGTAATTAACCCCTACCCCAAAGCCTTGGTATTCGCATTGGGGATTTTGTACACAAGCGATTAATGTTCTTCTGTACCAAAAGGGTGTAAAATGCCATCGATTGTGAACCGTGTGACCCTTTGGCTAAAGAAAACCACAACATGATTGGAATCCGTGTGTTTTAATGATAACACATATACATTTGTATCATCACTGGTTTTGATGTGAAACAATAGCTGTGCAAGTATGGTTCTGGAGTGAGCAGGGTTGAAGCTTTGGTTGAAATTCTCAATGAAAACGACATTTGGTATCTCGTAAGGCGTTTTACGTCAGTGTCGGGTGTATCTTCCGTGTACCTGGATGACAACCTGAACTCTTCTCCTCATACCACCCGTGCACCTGCGGGAGTGCTTAACTAAGTTCTCGGTGTGTATTAAAGGTAGCATTCGGGGCCTCCGTAGCCGAGATGGTTAGCGCACCAGCACAGCACAATGGCCCAGGAGCCTCTCACCAATGCGGTCGCTATGAGTTCAAGCCCAGCTCGTGCTGGCTTCCACTCCGGTCGTCTTTGGGAAGGCCTGCCAACAACTTGCGGACCCTCGTGGGTTTTCCGGCTCTGCCTATTTCATAATGCTGTCCGTCGTCGTATATAAATAAAATATATTTGAGGACATCGTAAACTACCAATCAAATAAATAAAGGAAGGAAGTATTGCTACAGCCAAGTGCCCTAAAAAAATATCCTGTTAAATCCGTTATTCGAAGTATGACGGATTGCCTTTGGGTTGATCTAACGGAAAATGAATAAACCTTTCCTGATTACGGATTAAGTAGCTATCAGGAACTGTATTATTCGTTACCGGGAACCGATTAATCCGTTAGATTGACGGAGAGACAATCCATCGTTCTTCGAGTAACGGATTTAACGGAATGTTTCTGAGGGTGTGGTACTTTCCTGGAGCTCCCCCTGTTTTTTTTTTCTACACCAGAAAATCCGACAGAGAAGTAATAGTGTGGAGTACCTCACTGGACTGCCTAATAAAAATAAAAATAATAATAATAATAATAAACAATAACAACAACAACAAAATAACAATAAAATCACAGCAACATAACGGGTAAAAGGAATGGCTCGAATTTGTGTTTATTCGTCCCGCTAACAAACCTTGAGGACGGCATAAAACTTTGCTTGACTGGGCAGTCACGTGCAAGCATAAAAAAATTAAGTCGTTGATATCTTAGCTAATATTATTAAAGATCCTTCTTTTTTCAAATTTCCAAAGGAGTGCCTCATTAACTTTCACAAAATTTGCTTTTATTTATATTCCGTATGCCATGCTCATTCGCGTCTTCAGGCGTACGACGTTCGGTCGCAAAACAGCATCTAACTAAACAATGCATTTTTTTGGCAGAATTCATCTCAGATATAATTTCTTTTAAGTGAGCATATAGGCGGCGAATGTGATCTGGCGAATTTTTACAGGTGAAAATCAGTTTTGTTTAGAATATTTAGAATAATAGAATTTTCTTTCTCTGCTGCAACAAACGTTCTAGTCCGCATAACTGATCTAGGTGAAAAACGGTATTATCGCCTCAAAATTTCACAAACCACTTCTTCCAATTCATTAATTTACATCAACTTTCTATACCACTACATCTTGCATCAGTAACTTTTCAACCGTGTAGTTTAACTTAAATTGGAGGCGAAATATTTTGTCAGAGTGGTTGCAGAAAATGATTGAATTCACAGTTCTTGTATCTTCTGGTGCACAGAAATCCTCTGTTAAAGCTGAAATGATGTCCGCCGCTAGAGGCAGAGGTTTTTTGTCGGTTAGCCTCTCTTTCGACATCCGCGTACTTGACATTTCCACTCGTTCCAAGGGAAGACAACTCCTTGGTCTTGGAATATAGATCTCTTTCCAACTGAAACAAACAAAAACACAATTTCAGTCATTTACCAAATAACCAATTGTTTTTATTGTAAATATAACTACAGCAATACAGACTACAGCATGACACTTATGCACTACAAGGCACTACAAAAGTGAAGATTATAGTGGAAAGAAGGTTTGTTTATTTCATTGGTTCATTGGTTGCCCCGGGTTTTTAACTGAAGATTATAGTGGAAAGAAGGTTTGTTTATTCCATTGGTTCATTGGTTGCCCTGGGTTTTTAACTGAAGATTATAGTGGAAAGAAGGTTTATTTACTTCACTGGTTTATTGGTTGCCCCGGGTTTTTAAGTGAAGATTATAGTGGAAAGAAGGTTTATTTACTTCACTGGTTCATTGGTTGCCCTGGGTTTTTAAGTGAAGATTATAGTGGAAAGAAGGTTTGTTTATTCCATTGGTTCATTGGTTGCCCTGGGTTTTTAAGTGAAGATTATAGTGGAAAGAAGGTTTATTTACTTCACTGGTTCATTGGTTGCCCTGGGTTTTTAAGTGAAGATTATAGTGGAAAGAAGGTTTATTTACTTCACTGGTTTATTGGTTGCCCTGGGTTTTTAAGTGAAGATTATAGTGGAAAGAAGGTTTATTTACTTCACTGGTTCATTGGTTGCCCTGGGTTTTTAAGTGAAGATTATAGTGGAAAGAAGGTTTGTTTATTCCATTGGTTCATTGGTTGCCCTGGGTTTTTAAGTGAAGATTATAGTGGAAAGAAGGTTTGTTTATTCCATTGGTTCATTGGTTGCCCCGGGTTTTTAACTGAAGATTATAGTGGAAAGAAGGTTTGTTTATTCCATTGGTTCATTGGTTGCCCTGGGTTTTTAAGTGAAGATTATAGTGGAAAGAAGGTTTGTTTATTCCATTGGTTCATTGGTTGCCCTGGGTTTTTAAGTGAAGATTATAGTGGAAAGAAGGTTTGTTTATTCCATTGGTTCATTGGTTGCCCTGGGTTTTTAAGTGAAGATTATAGTGGAAAGAAGGTTTATTTACTTCACTGGTTCATTGGTTGCCCCGGGTTTTACGCAGTCTTAGACATTATTTGAATCGTAGAAGGGCGGTGTAACAGCATGATAGACTATAGTACAGAGAGTAAAACCAGAGGAGCGACCACGGTGTGATAGTTGACAAATAATCACACTTTACCAGGGAAATGTGGCCTCTTGTCATTTACCTTAACTGTGGGGTTATACTCTAACTAGTCATCAAGCTGATGTTTAAGAAGAAAACAACTTACACGCCCCTAGCACCACGGATTAAGCCGAATTAGGTAAAAATGGCCATCATGTTGAATGCATTTTATTGGAAGTGGCTGGTGTAGAAATGTTTAGGCCATGCACAATGTTAGCATATTTATTAGTGCTGCCCTACTCGGATACCATGCCAGAGACACCAGACATGACACCTCACCAGTTAGCCAAGGATCTCGGCAGTGATCTTTTAATATGGGGCTAGGAGTAGATCACAGCCAAGGAGGTATGCAGGTTAAAACAGTGGTATTCAAAAATAGCTTAGCGCGGAGAAACTCCGCTCTACGAAAATCCGTGCAAAATGAACCAGGATATGCATGAATTGTGCAGATGAATTATGTTCACCAAGACATTTCCTGTTCTTCTGCAAAGTTTTTTTTTCCAGATTCTGTAGCCTTTACGACCAGTAAATCCAAGATAATTCACAATAGTGAGATACGCTCAGGTGCTTTGTCGACTTGACCTAATAAACCGTGTGCATCCGCGTTTGACCTTTATTCATTGAAGGCGTAGATTTGTTTAGTATGGATGCGAAGAGCAAGATATGACGTCACGGAAAGGTCAACCCGTGATGAGCACGCGCGCCTCGTTGACACAGATTTAAAAAGCATGGCAGCATGTGCCGGCTGACCGTATCGTCTACTTCGGCTAAGGTTTACTTCAGATTGCTGAGGTAATGCTTAAAAGCGATTGTGGCAAAATGTTCGAAAATATTTCGACTTTCGGTATTAAGGCGTTTTATGTGTGTTCGGGAAGAATCTAACGCGCATGCTGCGGAAATGAGCGAGGGGTAGAACCTTACAAGAGTTATACCTAAATCGGGCTTACATAGCCCTCGGGCTAAAGGTGGCCAGCGGTACCCGCCTATAAGTATATATAAGCCAACCTTGGACCATGGTATGTCCATGATTGAAAATCAAAGGCCGATTTAAAAATGGGAAGTATTACCCAACGAGGACTGGCTATTTGCGCCTAGCCAAGTATTCACATGACCTTTGCACTAGGGTACAACGCCATGGGGAGGTCCCATTGAACACTAATGGCGCAAACTCGGCCACCCATCGTCCGGCTTTCACCCGACCAGTTCGGCTCTGCTTCTATGATGGATTTTTCTAATTAGCTTGGACCCTTTGCACCCTCTACAATTTCCTACCCCGAATGCCCACAGCTAAGTCATAATAAACTCGAGTTTACTCCACCTAGACCTCGGTAACACACGAAGGCGTCATGTTTGATGACGCAAAGCATTATGGGTACAACTCTGTCTGTAAATTTTATCCTAGGATTTACACGCTGTTGTAGCCAGTTGTTCATTCTTTAGAGCAATATCTAGATGATGGCGACATTTGATCCTCTTAAACACCAAAGGTATTTCACATTTGTTTGCAATAACGCCCGCGAAGGTTGATGAAATAGCTGAGCATGTTCGTAGGATAAAATCTAACGAGCCCTAGATCAGGATGCAATTCATCAAACATGGCGAACCCTGGTGTGCAACGAGAGATAGAACTTGCTCGAGTTCTATTAAGATTTAACAGTCGGCGTTAGTGGTCGGAAATTGTAGAGGGTGCAAAGCGTCCAACCTAACAAGAAAAATGCTACACAGAAGCAGAGCCGAACTGATCGGGTGAAAGCCAGGCGGTAGGTGGCCGAGTTTGCGCCATTAGTGTTCAATGGGACCTTCCCATGGCGTTGCAGGGTTGTGGAAAGGCCATGTGATTACTTTGCGCCTAGATTTTATTGTATCTCAATTCGGTCGCATCTTTTCGGGGAATTTCGGACAACCGTTATAAATATGAATAGGAAGGAAATGAAATCAGGGATTTCAGAACTACATATTTTGTGTGAAATGATTCGAAAAATAGTTTATGCTTGATATCAGTCTTCGTTACACACGCCTGTGCGCAGGCACTGGTTCCTGAATGCACCTAAGCACACAACATTTACAACTTCATTACCGGGAACAGCTGTCTCTTCATTGAACACGATTCTCTACAGCAATAATTAACAAACATCCCACGCGAATAGCGACTATTACACATAACAATGCCCACTTCGACTGGGCTGTGTGTTTTCTGTTACCTGCTTAGGGAGAATGTATTCGCGCTTGTATGTTTCCAGGCTCCAGTTTTTCTGCACCATGTAGTGGCTTCCCAGATAGACTACACCATTTGTACAGTAATGTTTTGTCTCTGTTGACTTAACACTTACCCTTTGTGTATAGGATGTATGCGATAGCCACGCTTATGTGCACTGTGTTGAAGCGTTACGCCAGTTTGAATAGAAACTCAGTAGAATATCAAAATGATATAAAGGATAGTAAACACCTTGGTTTAAAAGGATTTACGACGAACAACACAATGTAAGGGCTATAGGATTCTCCCCCCCCCCAAAATCAAAATATTTTGACAGTGTCCATGAATGTTTCCTGGTGTGATGTGATAATATTCTATTATGCGATGTGACGATGTGACAGAGAAAAAAGCAATTGTGCTGGATGACGCCATGTGTTCATCTGTGAAAAATTGAGAATTTTGCCTGGATTCCTGGCGTCACGCCAGGTAATGTGGAAAGGACAGAAAAAATTTGTTTCTGTATTCTCCCCCGAAAAAAGCAATTGGTGTATTAACAATGCATAATATATTGCAAATTAGGAAAGCAATCCAGGCAAAAATCTCAATTTTTATAATGCCACCTTACTTTTAAGAGACAGAGATTCAGACAGTGGTTTAACTTTATAAATATAACACTGCAAACTCAATTCAAGCAAGATATTTCGTCATATACTCCGTGCCTGAGAATATGACACCCGACAGTCCTGTCCCTGTTATGCAAATCGAAACGAGGAGCCGTTAAGCCAGATTCCTCTTGAATGTTCAATATCGGTTGACTGGTTTATCCATTGATGAGTTGATTGATTGTTGCTATACCTAAGATGTTGTCATTTCCAACGTCTGATATACATACATTGACGTCATATTGTGAAACTCACGTGGTCCATAACTAACGTAAAATTGTGCAAGACAGAGTGCGTCAATAACGTTCAGAAAACAACCTATCAATTTTACATTCTGGGTCCCCATGGAGATAAATCCACCAACCCTTCTCAGCAGCGTACCAGTCAGGAATCTATTCAACCTATACGCAGCAAGGCGAAGTCATTTTGCGACATGACGCCGCCGTTTTACGGCACGGTAGGGTCAGTTCCCTGGCCTTTAACATGGCATGTTATGTGTTCAAAAGAATCTAAAGTCGGATTTTCCTTTCTGTTGCCTAAAATGATATCCAGCATACACTTCGAAAGTTTTGTTTCATGATTTTTGATAAATGTTCAATATTGTGTAGATTAACCGTTCCGTGCCGTAAAGTGTAGGCTTCACGTCACAAAAGGCCATTATTGTAGTCGTAACATCGCATCTCGAAACCTGCGTATTGAAAAAACATGCGCATGTCAACTAGCTATGAAAACTGAGAAACACTCCATGGCAGACTCACCATCCTCAGCACCGGCCGGTAAATCCTCTGTCTGTAAGAACCGTGTCCGGAGACGACCGAATCGTGGAGATCTCACACGGTATAACTGGCGGTACGAAGGGTCGTGCTCTGTGAATATACCAAACAGAGAACAGATTATTGGAGGTATTCATTGATTGATAACGCGGTGCATTAACTGATTGTTTGTGCGATTTTTATTTATTGGCTGATGCCGCGATTTATTCATTTATTGCTTGATTGAATGATTTATTTATTGATTGGCTGCAACATTTTTTCATTGATTGATTGATCGATTTATTCATTGCTTACCAAGGAGTTTATTCATTCGATTGGTTTCGAGATTTATTCATTCATTACTTGACTGAGTGATTCATAGATTTATTGGCGACGCGATTTATGCATTACGGTCGCTGTGAGTTCAAGTCCAGCTCATGTTGGCCTCCTCTCCGGCCGTACGTGGGAAGGTCTGCCGGCATTCTGTGGATTCCTCCCACCATAATGATGGCCGCCGTCTTATAAGTGAAATATTCTTGAGTACGGCGCGTAATACCAATCCAATATATAAATAACTTTATGTATTGATTTATTACGCGATTTATTCATCAAATAATTGTATGACTTCTTTCAAGATATATCACATGAGTTGCTCATGAAGTGAATAGGACATTTATTCATTGACGGATTGATGGTTCGTGATCTGTAAATATCTATAACGGATTGACGCTTGACTACATGATAAACTGATCATTTGATTCATTTATCGATGCTTTATTTCGTCGATTATTTGATTAACTGAATCGAATGGTGGCTAGATATTTCCATTTATTTACATGTGGAATAATTTGAGATTGATGTATTCCTAGATTCATGAATTATTAATGAACTGGGGAAAGTACTAAGTTAGTAATTGATTGACATTAGTTTGCTATATTGAAATACAAAAACATATGTAAGAAGGCTTTCACTAGTATAGCGGGTGAAACCATTACACTTCGCAATCATGGGAACCCTCCAGATAATGCAGCGAGAGCTGAATTCGAATACGCAACCTCACTTCTCAGGGGTTATTAACCTTCTTGGACTACCCTTCAGACTCCGTCAACGATGAAGAGTTCCGGAAATACAGATATAATAGGTCAGCCGTGAACGACATTTAATTTTGTAGTTTTATAGTCTTACCAAGACTGCGTACATGTTAAATGTCTGTGCTGGTATAACCTCTTTGGCTCAACTGGTCAATGAAAATAAACCATTGGCCAACACTAGCTATAAATCCCTTTGTTTTGTGCAAACAGTAATAAGCCACCCCCTACGGTGGCGATCTCAGAAGCTGGAACATCTGCGCGTTCAAGAGCGCCCGAACAGTTCGAGTTCCCGGAAAATTAGAAGAATTACGGTAAGGTCGCAGCCTCGAATCGAAGTCAGGTTTGTCAGACTGTGGTTTTGTCGAGAGGTTTGTCAAGTACATGACAGTGACGTAGGTTTTCTGTCGGCACTCTGGTTTCACCTACCATTAAATAAGCCACCGCCCTATAAGTAAAACGGGAGCCTCCGTAGCCGAGAGTAATAGCGCGTTAGTGCAACCCAAATTCTTCAAACCAATGCGATCACTGTAAGGTCATGATAGCGTCCTCTTCGGCCGTAAGAGGGAAGGTTTCGCAGCAAACTGCGCAAAGTTGTGGCTTTTCCCCGGGATCTGCATGGATTCCTCCCACCATAATTCTGGCCACAGTTGTCTAAGTGAAATATTCTTCTGTACGGCGTGAAACACCAATAAATAAATAAATAAATAAATAAATAAATAAATAAAAAGGTAAAAATCTTGTTATGACGTCAAGCACAAATCAAATCAATCCAAACCATTTTTTGTAGGAATTCAAATTGCATTTGTCCTTGAGCTTACAGAGTCTATAGAGGAAGTACAGGGTCAACACATTGGAGATACCTTGTCTGACATAAAATTTCGTCCGAGATTCATTTTACCTGATTGTTAGAATTCTGTTTATAGTAGAAAAGTATTTTGAGTTTTTCTTTTGTTGTTTTGACCAGTAAAATAATACTCTTAAGTAATGGAAAAAATGAAAGCTTCAGTACACCATGGGTAATATACCATGGCCTTTACTTACTTGCCTTTAAGGTGGCGTCTATCAGACGAATTTTTTAGAGCAAATGCAGTATATGGTGTGGTCGGCATCACGGCTGTCCAAGCATGCGTATTGTTTACGTTGTAAAACATCTCGTAAAACCCGCAAAAGCTGAGTTGCCTTGCATGTTGTAATGTACCATTAGCATCCCTCGCGCTGACTGTGCGATGCCGATTGTATCTGAATGTATTTGGTCATAATTTTACATCCTAATCAGTAAATAGCTCTGTAATGGTTTGTGTAATAGAACTGCAGAGTAATAATGTTGTCACAGCGTATCCGAATAAACAAACTGTTCTGAAATGACAATTAACTGTTGGATTATGTGGTTAGCACAGCACGGAAGACACCACCTAGAGTGTTTTCTGTGCTATAGCTGGGTTATCTCTCTGTTTTAGGTAACTTACAAACCAACGACTCCAGGTACAGAGTGAAGGTATTGCTGAAATACTTAATGTCCATAGAGACCCCTAATCTATCCAGGTGTGGGTTCAATTCCTGCATTGGACAGGGATTTTGTCCATTTATCAGCTGTATGGAGAAAAGAGAAACGTTCTCGAGTTTGGTGTCAAACAATAATTAACTAAACAAATACTGCCATTACTGGTACACCTTTCAAGCGGTTCGTGCTGGATGAATAATGACATGTAGCTAAGCTACTTCGGTTTAATGCACTATAATATAAGGTTTCAAGCAGGCAATTTGTATTGTGCAGACGAAGAAAGCGAGATAGATAATAACCTCGAAAACAGCTTGAGTTTGCCTTCTAAGATTCTAATTAGACAGAGGTTTTGTTAATTATAAAAATATACTGTCAGGGCAATTGGTAAAAAAAACGTCTGAATAGTTGTCCTCGATTTACTCAAGAAACGCATAGTAAGACGATTTTGTTGTCACCAGATGTCACCAACTTCCACAATGAACGTCCACATCGGACCACGTGTCATGGCTGAATGGGACTCCGCTGCTTATTTCATAATTATTGAGATTCTGCGTTGCTCAGTGTGTTACTTGGCTGACAAGTTACCCAGACCGGCAGAAAACAGATCATTAAAGGTGAATATTCAACATATGTGTTTTTTTACTCACTCGATATTTGGGTAACTCCGATTTGTCAACCCTTGGAAAGGTTACGTAAGCAATCTTGTTATTCAAGGCTTCCTTTCATGGAATTCAATAGGATGACGTGTATTTCTTTTTTTTGGGGGGGGGAATCATTCAAAGCGATTATATTTATGGAGAAAACGTGTGCGTCGAAGCCGATATTCTTATGCATGCCAGCCAAAATGGTCATCGCTGGTCATTAACCACAAGACTGACCATCAAGGAAGTAAGGTATATAGAGTTTAAAAAAAAGAAGATGAGGACAGATTCAAACGAAGAGAAGCAGTCAACAGCTTTCAGTGATGAGGGAAAGACGAAAGAAATGTACTAGGTAGGTGAATCACAAACAGTATCCAAATCGTGTGCAGCGTCAGTCGCCGTTAATGAAATATGTCTCTTGAGTTACGCTTTGGTTGGAAGTATTCATATATCCAACGTACATGCCTATCATACTTAACATGATGAACACACGGCCCCTTGCCCCGGGTCAAGCGGAATTAGACACAGTTATGACGCAGTGTCCCAGAGATTCAGGAGACTCTGTCCGTATTTTCTAACAAGAGATTTGTACTCATTTAAGAAACTTCTAGAGCGAAGACTTTTATTGGAACATGCTTCACACGTTACTGTCCAGCTTTTGCAGTAATAACGTTGATTGAAGTCATCAGACGGCCAATATCACCGTTGTTTATATGTAATTGAACAATCATTGTGTACATCGTTAAACGCCAGTGAACTAAAGTAATTAAATTTGAAATTCGCTAATACCGTGGGAGGCGCCCCCACTTTCTCTTCTCGTTACCTCACTCAACGTTCTGGTATATGACATTCATAATTAGAAGGCATTTCAGGGCCATCTCTGAGGTTCACAATCTCGCTTTCTTGAAGTCCGATGTCCGGGCTTTGTCCGGTTTCCTCCCACCATAATGCTGGCCGCCGTCGTCTAAGTGAAATATTCTTGAGTATACGACGTAAAACATCAATCAAATAAATAAATTATTTAATTAAAATCTGGTGGATTACCGCCTTGACTTTACAAACGAACCGAACCCTGTACGAGAAACGCGGCCACATTGACAAATATACTTTAATATACTTTTTAAATATTTATTGGTTATTAAAGTATGAAATTCATTGTCTGCAGGTGGCCACAGTGAAGAGCCCTTCAGAATTACCGGATGCCCTGGTCAAATTATTCGGTTGGGTGTTGCATTCTTCTTAGTAAACATAGCATCGTGTAAGCATTAAATAATTGCCGTCGGATTAACGTGTGCTTAACCAACTGTGTCTAATTGATTACTTTAGATGTACTGGTTACTAAAGTGCAAGATGTATTTTTTCATCACAAATTGTAATATTGCAAACTGTGTAATACGTTATGTATTTATGTTTTAATTATATGTTTTAGAGATGGAACATTGATGATCTTAAATAAAACAAACTGGTAGACCCAACAAAACGCCCTTTTGTGTTATTACATCTTACTAGCGCACTGGTGACATGTTTTACGTATATGTATATATATATATATATATATATATATATATATATATATATATATATAGTTTTATTAACGTTTGAATTCCGAAAGCTTTTAAGTCGAGCCTGCCATAAGCGTACAAAACAACTGGTCAAATGCTCGGGGAAAAAGGAAAAAAAAAATAAGGACAAAGAAGTCCGTACAAATTAAGTGGACGACAAGAGGGGTCCGCAAATAAATGTCTTGCTGAGAAATAAGTTGGATTCACCATTTATTTGGACGGCACCCAAGCTGTGAGGCGTATGGAAATCTGGCCGAAAATTGGAGTCCCTTATCCCTCGGCAGGAAGAAAGCATCTGTGAGCAATAGCGAATTAAGTGAGTTGAGCAATTACTTTCTGAGGCCTTTGCAAGTGCGCCGGAAATGGCTGTCATTGAAAGCGAGAGAAATTTAGAAAAGCAGGTTGAATGTGTCCAAAAATTGCATTTGCATTCAGTTACACATTTACATACTGATCACTGAGTGTTCATTAATGCCGGTATATCGAATAAATGAGTGGTTGATTGGATTTTACCGCCGAAAGTTCTGCGGTGACCAGGGCTGTCATAGGTCGAAAGAAAAGGAAACAAAAAAGATAATGGGAGGGGACTGATGGCGATTTATTAATTTTTGTATTGGTCCTTTTGCATTGTTTTCATGTTATTGTGTATACATGTGCTACATGTCATCACAACACAGCACTTGCATTTAACATTAATTTTTTTTTACCTAATTCTTCTTAAGTCTTGGTGCTCGAGGCGAATAAGTGGTTTACTTTTTAAACACTTACATGAGCAGTTAGAATGAAACCTTAACTGAGGTAAATTAACAAGAGGTCGGATTTCGCCGGTAAGGTATGACCATTTGCTAACTACCACACAGTTCCGCCTTGCTCTGGTTTTACTCTTTCTGTTGTTGTCTTTTGTATTTACGCGTATTTGATTCCTTTGCACGCTGTGTTCATGACCATGTAACTGCCAAGGGACAACCATCAATTGGACTGACAAGGACTGACCGACTATGTGGCATAGAGATTTATACACCTGGGGCCTCTGTGGCCAAGGGACTTAGAGCGCTAGTGCAGGTGCCTCTCACCATTGCGATCGTACGCGGGCAGGTCTACCAGCAACCTGTGGATCGTCGTGGAATTCCCTCTGGGCTCTGCCCGAAAGCTGGCCATCGTCGTGCAAGTGAAATATTCTTGAGAACGACGTAAAAACACCAATCATAAAAATAAACAAATAAATAAATTTGCACACCTGAACTTATTGGTGGTAGACAAGAGGTCTCCAACGAACGTTAGACTGTGCAGACATCCACAGGCGAGCGGCGCCGACTGCCTACTGTCACCAAAGCTCACAAACAGTGAGAGTGGAGGAATCTAAAATTTCCCCTTTCTGCAAAGGCGAGGTTTGAACCCGTATCACGAGTGACCTAGCGACCGGCACGATCAGTGGTAATACGAACAACACCCTAAAACTATGTACATGTTGCCAGAGATGATGAAATTCTAAGAAGCTATAGAGCAGTTCGGTGAGAAATTCGACGTGGGTGGATAAGATAACAGAAGACCAAGCACGCAAATGTCTCGTGTGTATGTCCAACAATCACGATCATGACGTAGTTGTGTTTGGCTTTTTCACGTCTCGATCTTGATACAAGAAAGACCTAAATAAAGGCACAATGACAACCCGAGAAAACGGCCTGTCAAATTGTAAGGATCGAAACACATGGGAACGCCTTAATGACGACAGTGAAACTCGAAAAAAAAACGATAAAAACACGAAAACAAGACATTCCTTGGGAGCGCGAGACTAGCGCCATTAAGACGCGCATGCTGCCAGTGTTATCGGGGCACAGTGACGTCATTGCCGGCCATGTTTTGCAGTGAGTGGCATACTAAGAATAAACTATACCCCATATCCTTGTCAAATCTGATTAAGTTGCTCCTGGAGTTTATCACTGATTATTTGATCAGGGAGGCAGGGCTATCAGATTCCGGTTCCATTGTTATCATGGTTGGTGTACTTTATAGCATTGAAGAACACGAAAGCTTTTTCTCAGAAGATTAAGATACAAAAAGCATATAAGAAAGAAACAACGTAGCCGGTTGTCCGAAGTACAGGAGAGCAAGTCTGAGAGTTGTCCCAGTGTTTCGATATGGAAAAAGCAAGTTTTAGGTAAATGACATGAACAAAACCTATTAGTAATTGTATAGCTAATTTCATTACGTGTGAATTAACTCTAGTACATTTTTATTCATCACAGTTTTTCTACAGCTGTGTCCAGAGAGAGGTTATTTAAAAGGTTAGGGCGGATTGTATCGTAATGAGGACAGTGAAAGAAAAAGTGCGAGGCGTCTTCCCGCTGGTCTCCACAGGAGGAAGCAGAGCTTAGGTGTCAGGTTGACCCGTCCACGTTCATAGTTCAGGGCGCTGCAGCCGTATCTAAGTTGTGTTAATATAATATTGTACTTCAGTTTAGCATCACTATAATACCTAGGCGGGTTTGATCTTTTTGGGAGTAATTTACTGAATATTTTTAACGTTGGAACCTTTGAGTTCGTGTTCGTCGATGCACTAAGATTAAGTGAGTTCCTGTATATACTGGGATAGCTGCTTGACGAAGGAGGGTAATAATTCTATAATAAAACCGGACGCATTCAAGAGTTAGTGCAGCTGTTAAACTTTAGCTAGGTAGCTCCTGTGGGCTAAAGAGTTCCATCCAGTTTCGATATAAAGGTATTCTGATGGAGTGTATAAAGGAAGACTAGTAGCAATTCTTGCTGCCCATAACTGTACTTCATCAAACTGTTCTTTCGTACAGCTGTCCCATACAGTGCCAGCGTATTCAAGAATTGGTCGTATGAAGGCGAGGTAGGTTGTAGATAATGCGTGTTTACCAAGGCTGTATTTTAATTTCCACGTGATACCTAGTCTTTTACCTGCCTCACTGATTATATTATGTACATGGCATTGCCATTTGAGATTGGTTGAAATGTGGGTCCAAGGTGTTTGTGAGTTTCAGAGAATGTAAGTGGAGCCTGTTCCGTAACCAGTTCAAGGGGTTCTCCTTGATGTTTATGGCAAAGTGCAGCGGAGTTGTTTTGGGAGCATTGAAACTAAGAAGCCATTGTTTTGACCAATCAGGCAGGGCTTGGAGATCATGGTTCATGACTACTTCACTTTCTATAGTATAAGGGGAAACCGTCGGCAAAGAGTCTTACAACACTTCTAGTATTTTTTAGGAAAATCATTTATATATACCAGAAAGAGGAGTGCCTGAAGGACAGAGCCCTGGAGAAGACCTGCACTAGGTGCTTTTAAGAGAGGAGAGAGGAGAGGAGGCCAACAATGACACGTTGTTGCCTATCAGACGAGCAACTAATGAACCACTTCAATAGATCATCACCAATTCCGTACTGTTTTGGGTTAAAGAGTAAGCCTCGATGCCATACAGTGTCGAAAATTTTAGAGATGCCCATAAAAGCCATACACGAAGAATCGCCTTCATCAAGGGCTTAACAGGGTTGTGGTATGTTTCAATCAGCTGGTAAGTTGTCCAGGAATGTCCAGGAAGAAATCCAGATTGGTACTTATAAAATGTGTGATAGGATACAAATTTTTGAAGGCAATACGGTCAATCATTTTAAAGATACAACTGATTAAGGCGGTCGGTCTCGAGTTAGACAAAAGATTCCTATTATCATTTTTAGAGATGGCCAGTATATTCGAAGTTTTCCATACTAATGGAATGGTACTCTGACGGAGTGAGACGTTAAAAAGACGCAAAAGAGGTTTACTGATGAAGGCCTATATAGGCTATCACACTATCCTCGCTGCTCTGGTTTTGTTCTCTGTGCTGTAGGTTTTTCCCTTTTTTTACTTTACTTTTTTTTCCAGTCGTCATGTAACTGTATACCCAACCGCCGTTCTGTAAGTCTAATATTCCAGGGCAGGCCTTACCGGTGTGTCGTGAAAACACAAACACAAAGATAAATAAGGTTTTCAGGTCTAATGGAATAAATTCCGGTTGAAATGTATGGGTTGTTTGATACCCCATAAACCCCATGGGTTGACTGGAGGTGGAATGAATATGTTTAATTTTGTTGGCATTCTGTGTTTTCCTTGAATTACGTTGATGTGGTATTTTCGTGAGAACAGTTATTCGGGATGAGTTGATTCTGCCACTGGCCGGCTTCCCTTAGGTGTGACTGGTTATCCCCACCCACATACACTCTCATTCTCCACTAAAGTGTAACACACATACATGCCAAAAAAAAAAATCCCGCGGGAAATACCCCCCCTGCCCCCCCCCGCCAATTAAAGCAATTCTTTTTCAAATGCATATATCCCTTAAACCTTTGTCCAGTCTCTATATAGACTATACATATCGCTTCGTGATACACTCCTGCAATAAATTATCCACGGGAGCAGCTCAAACACAATTAATCGTTAAAAGACAAAAAAAGGCGCGCCTACGGAAAAGAGTATTAAATCGAACTTATCTAATGACTTAGAAATGTCCGACAGTCACGTACACAGTTTTACAGTTTTGCCTGGGGATGTCAAGAAAAAATGCATTGGCTGAACATGTCCCACGAATAACAGAATTTGAAACAGGTAATAACTAAAATAACCCCATGCAACGTGTCACGGTACCCCTCAACTTTGTGCTAAAAAGTTCTCAAAACATGTACAAAACACGTGCATGCAATTTGGGCTAATATTCACCTAATTTCGAACCTCGCGCCATGTTCTATTCTCTCCAGTTTTCAAATGCTCATTGATCAGTAAAAAATCCCATTATAATACGGATGGATTGATCCACCAGTTTTCTGTCAGTTCTCCCACGAATACCTCCCAGTCTCTATAACAACAACAACAACAACAACAACGAGCAACTGTTTATTGCCAGGCATGTTCAGTTCCCCCAGCAGAGCTACCTCAGCCGTATTTCTGCGATCTCAAGATAGGTCATTTTGAAGCCTGGCACTACTGAGGTGAGTCACACACACACAGATAAGAGCTACTGGGCGAAAAACTAGTCCTCCTATGTAATCAAATCCCACTAATTCAGCTTAACAAAATTTTAGATGGGCCCCAAAGCTTTCAAACTGTATACTGCAGACTGCAACTTGAGAATGTGGGAGATTACTCGCCGTTCCCTTCAGGTTCTTACATTTGCCAGTCAGGCTACGTTGCTTGTTTGCAAACCAGAATCCGGATTCAGGAGTTTTTAAAACACTTTTGATCCCAGGCATAGAGGACTGAAATGCAGAGTATTGTCCCTTTGTCTGTAGTGCGGGAATTTGCATATTTAGCCGTTTCGTAGGTTTGCGCTCTGGTTAATCTGTTTACTAATTTGGTAGATGTTTGTCCTATAGGAAAACACTAACAAACTTTTCCAAGTGATGGATATGCTTGCATGCCATATTGGTTGGAGGCAGGTGGAAGTCATCGAACGTAACGCTGAACAAAGGGTAACATGCGCCACATTTGCTTATATATTTATTTATTTATATATTTCATGGTTATTTCACGCCGTTTTCACAAATATTTCACTTATACGAGGACGGCCAGCATTATGGTGGGAGGAAACCGCGCAGAGCCCGCAGGAATCCCTCGACAATCCGCAAGTCGCTGGCAGACCTTCCCACGCAGGACCGGAGAGGAAGCCAGACTAAGCTGGACTTATTCCTGGCGACCGCATTGAAGAGAGAATATTGGGTCATTGCTCTGCGCTAGCACGCTATCTACCAGGTCGGACACCTCCACCACAATATCACACACAAAAATGAGCGATCTAGTAAATACGCCAGATAGCTGTTTCTGTAGGAACACCAGTACGCATGCGTTGGTCTCATATTCGCGATCAGCAAAAGCCCATGGTTATTTATGTCTGTTGCAGCATTACGGACTTCAGCGACAGTTCACAATTCTGCTCAGTTTTATTTTGTACGAGTATTTTTTTCTGTACACGACTTGAAACAGCTTCTCCACACTATTCCCCTTGAAGAGTACAAATTATCTCCCCTTAGATGCCAATTACAGACTTGTAAAAATGAACAAACGGCCTTCTTTAAAATATTTTTTTTCCACAATTTTAATTAGCATCATCGTTCACTTTTCCTACATATATGTACTATAACGTCCAGAAATTTTTGATCCGAAATCACAAATAACAATTTGGAAGCCTCAAATAAAAAATCTACATTTGTTATTTTATGTAGCTATCACTACACTTCACGAATTTAGTGAGATTGCCGAGGGTTACAATGCTTTTACATCCGTACGAGCTGGGGATGGTTGTCCCATAGGAAATAAATCCCTGTCCAGCAGTCTCCAAATAATTATCATGTTTCTAAAGGCGGGTGACACCCCAAAACAAACTCCATCTCCATCTGAAGGTGGATTGTGGGGAAGCGAGAGAAAAATATTTCTTGTGAGCACTCCTCCAAGACCGGCAAAAATTCACATCATTCAAATTAGATATAATTTAGGAAAGCATGTCCTATTATCTTGATCTATTTCACTTCCTTTTAAATCACGATGTATTTTACAAGACATTGGCTCTTTACGAAAGCAATACTCTGGGTCCTTCCATTGTCGTCAGTGGAGTACCTCTGTAAGGAAAAAATTCTGGGACCTGTTTTGTGCTGGCCTCTGGAGGAAATTTTTAAAAATAATTATGTATTCCTTCTATAGACAATCCTGAGGATACGGGCCCTAACAAGTAATTCTCTGAATTGTTCTATCCACATACTGAAGTAGCTTTTCACATGAAGTAGCTTTTTGTACACAGTCGGTTGTGTAGAATTTTAAAGAAACATTACTCGGTATGGTTTATTCACTTCAACCACATGGGCATTGAAAAAAGCGTTATTTATTCTGCTATAGTCACCTTATACATTATAATACACGCTTTCATTAAGTGAAGTGCTCTGAAACAGGATGTAGATCGATTTGACGTAATTATGAAACATACACCCTTTTGTTTCCATTGTTGTATTCGATCAACTTATGGTGTTCAAAACACACTGTCCAAATACACGATTTGATGTGTTAAAATTTTCAATATATTGTAACGTTTGCATTCAATGTGATGTAGAATAAAATATAGAATTGCCGAAGCTTTCAACGCTTGGCTTGATAAAATCGGTCTATATTTTTCATTTATATATCAAGGCACACATGCACCCACCTTGCAAAAAGTCGATAATTGGCTAAATAGGCTACATTATATCTTAATAATACATCAAAACTATACAAAGTACCGGCTAACAGCGGGATTGTTTTGGTAATTGTACATTGTTGGCGGTATTATATTTATTTATTTGTTTGATTAGCGTTTTACGCCACACTAAAAAATATTTCACTCATACGACGGCGGCCTCCAGCATAATGGTTGGAGAAAACCTGGCAGAGCAGGTTGCTATCGGACCTTCCCACCGTTGGTTGTAAATCATTCTGTTAACCTATAAGTAGTGAGTCACGAATGCCCAATGTCTCTTCTAGAGTACCACCAGTGAGGTCACAGGCTCGAATCCAGGTCTGGTTATTGTTTGGATGCCGCTTTAATTTATGGGGCGTCATAAGTTACTACGGTTTCCTCGATTTTTAAATCTGACTGACGTATACTATACTGGTGTTTATTTTAGAGCGTCTGCTAACACTGATTGATGATTTTTTGGCCGCCGTTGTATATAAGCGAAATACTTTTGATTGATTTATTTATTTGATTGGTGTTTCACGCCGTACTCAAGAATATTTCACGCATACAACGGCGGCGGGCATTATGATGGGAGGAAACCTGGCAGAGCCCTGTTTCCGCACGTCGCTGGCAGACCTTCCAATGTTCTGCCAGAGACGAATCCAGCACGAGCTAGACTTGAATTCACAGCGACCGCATTGGCATGATTGATGTGAGGCTTCTGGGTCACTACGCTGCGCTAGCGCGCTAACCAACTGTGCCACAGAGGCTCCGACTGATCATTCTCGCTACACCAGAAGCCACCCCTATACAGGGCTGACTCTGTCATCTTTGGTGGGTAAATCGAGTTCAGTTCAAATGCATGCTTACTCCTCCCTCCCAAGCAGATGCCAGAGCAAAGAAGAACTTGATGCCAATCACTGTCCGTGTTAAATGTGCAAAGAAGAATTTAGGTTACAAGATGACACAACATCGATTAAAAAGTAAAGTAGGACGTGCTAAGAGATTCCATTGGATGTCCCAGTTCAGACGAACCAGTTGTGTTAATGGAACAGATCAAGGGATCTTCTGCAGCCAAGCGGAAAAGAAACCTTGACATTGTGAAGGTGCTACTGACGTATACTACACTGGTGTTATGTTAGAGCGTGTACTATCACTGATTGATGATGTCAGTGTACATCATAAGACATTACTCCTGAACATCTGCCATGCAACAACCCGCGGATGGTCGTGGGTTTCCCCCGAGCTCTGACCATTTTCCTCCAACCACAATGCTGGCCGCCGTCGTTTTAGTGAAATATCTTTGAGTGCAGATTATAAGACAAATGAAATGAAAAAAAAAAAAAAATAAATTACTGCTGAAAGTTCTAAGCCAAGACTTTATATTAAAAGCTTTCCTTTACAATGTTTTCACGTTACTGAACAGTTATGTCTAAGTTATATAGTAATCTATGCAATTTTAACCTACTTCTGCTTAAGTCGTATTGCTAGGGGGGTCTAAGTTGTTACGCCATTTACATTGAACAGTTAGAATAAAACCCTAACAGAGACAAAACGAGGATTTCACCGGTAACGCGTGACCATTGGCAAGCCGTCACTGGATTGCCGGTACTCTGGGATTTCTTTCTACGCAGTAGTCTTTTATCTCTAATTCCTGTCTCCAGAATTTTGTCCAGCATGTACCAGGCAAGAGTTACAGCTTATCATCAGAGAATGAAAGATCTATGGTTCTTTGCTTTGCATTTATGTATCTAATTCTGCTTTCCCCAAGATTGGAAGCATGGTGAAGTTGTAACGTGAACGCCCTGTTTCTATGAAGTTGTAATGTGAACGCCCTGTTTCTATAAAGCATGGTGAAGTTGTAATGTGATGCCCTGTTTCTATGAAGACTTGCAATAAAGGCGTAAATCAGATACTGATATGCCTTTTCTTGCTTTGTAGCAGGATATTGTGTATAACGTAAATATGGACCGTTTCAATGTTCATACATAAAGCGATGTGGATTGCGAACTGGATCCGACTCATACAGTTTATGAAATCATCTTTCCATCCCACTTCACTGGAAACTCTTGACTATATATTAGGAGATTGTGATGTTTATTTTATTAATAAAACTGTCCTTTGGGAACTTAAATTTGGGCATTGTTTTAGTGATTGGGAGCCTGGACCATGATATGGATATTTCACTCACAACTGAAAGCCATAATTAATCTAATCGTCAATTCCGACATGTGTATGCAACTCGAAAATTGTGGGAGTGTTTCAAGCCGATAATAAAAAGACTCCATTTCCAAAACAATTTAAAACATCCATTCACAAAAGGATTTATGTAGATCCTAATATGTAACAGTAAATAAAGCCCTAAGACAGACGCTGTGGACAGCAGTTTTCATAAATGCAGGTAAAGACAGTCGTTATTCTAGACATGCATGGTATTCAGTTCGAACTTTATTTATTTGATTGGTGTTTTACGCCGTACTCAGTAATATTTCACTTATACGACGGCGGCCAGCATTACTGTGGGAGGAAACCGGGCAGAGCCCGGGGGAAACCCGCGACCATCCGTAGGTTGCTGGCAGACCTTTCCACGTACCGCCGGAGAGGAAGCCAGCATGAGCTGGACTTGAACTCACTGCGGCCGCACTGGTGGGAGGCTTCGGGTCATTGCGCCCTAACCGACTGAGCTACGGAGGCCCCCAGTACATGTTTTGTTCATGTGTGAACTGCTACACAGTTTGTCACTCATAAAAATATGAAATTCATAAAAAGTATTAAGAGATAGTTCTCAGTGGGATCATGTCACACTAACACTGGCCCATTAAACTCCTTCAGTAGTTGCCAGTAATCACAGTCTCATCTTTGCTTTCTGATGCATCAATATACATTCGAACTTTAAACTCTCAATCAGTGAATAATTTGCAGGGCAAACCCACACACGTGAGGGGCCTCCGTGGCACATCTTGGTTAGCGCTCTGATCCATGGGCCTCTCAAACTGAATGGAAACTATCGGGCAGTTTATTTCCGAATATATAAGACTATACCGCATGGAGTGTAAAAAGCAGAGCACCGACAACAGTGTAGAATGCTGAAAACAGTCTGACGTCACAAAGGAAACCCAATTTCCTGTCAATTTATACATCAGTGAGGGCTTTATTCCAATAGTTCGTGCAAATGATTAAATACTAGAAACTTAGACACACCCTGGTATCATACCTGTTTGTGGCATATTTGGAATAGATAAAGACGTTTCATTCCACTAAGCTTTATTTTTCTTCATTTCATTATTATGTAAGCTTCTACTCAAGAATTTTTAACGTAATCATTGTTTTTGTGTGGATCGAGCAAACCGCACTGCCCACAATAAACCGCTGACCTATGGCGAGTTATTAGCACACTTTCCTTCGTTTAACATTCGCCTTATTGGCTCTACTTAAGCGACCTTCTGCTAGCTGCATGAAAACTTGCCCCAGACGGAGTCGTCAACAGTTTCTTGCCTCCCACGCCCAAGTACTAATCTACATGCTCAGCTGAATCATGAATACTTCTTGGACAAGAATTACATTGAATCCACGTCTAGAAAATGACTTAGTATGGTGCACTATTTAGTTCAGTTTTAGTTATTAGTTTTAGTTTTAGTTCATAAGGTTTTGTAATCACTGGCCTTGAGCGGCCATCATGGTTGACAGATGATATACGAATGTGTTTAGACGCATAGATTCAATGCAGATAAAGAATTCGTTGTTCGTGAAAAAAAATCCAAGGGGAATAAAAATATTGCTATATAAATCGGGTTTTGATTGCAAGTGTTTCAATACCATGTTGTTGTAATAAACATGAACCGTCCCCGGCCCCAGGTCAAAGGTCAATTAGATAAAACTATGGCACTCATAAAAGAGATAGCCAGAAGCCTCCCACCAATGTGGTCTCTGTGAGTTCAAGACCAGCTCATGCTGGTTTCGTGGGAAGGTCTGTCAACAACCTGCGGATGGTCGTTGGTTTTCCTCGGGCTCTGCTGGGTTCCCTGCCATCATAATGCTGGCCGACGTCGAATACGTGAAATATTCTTGAGTACGGCGTAAAACACCAATCAAATAAATAAATAAATAAATAAATAAATAAATAAATAAATAAAACAGATCTCTAGAGATCCTGAACGCTCTGTTTGAACCTTCAAACAAGTGTTGAGTTTAATAAGGAGTAGAGGGCGTTTAGAAGAGTAGATGTATCCTTGACTCGTAGTTTTTGAATCAGTGACTTGTGAAGTTAGGAATTTGTCCATAAACCGCCACGACAAAGGCAGGAATGAACTGTAGACTACGCGACTTAATTATTTTGAAGTGCAAGTCTGGTCAGAATTAAAACTGGGTAAAAACATTGAATGCTATGGAGGAAATGCTGAGGAAAAACCCGATACCGTGGTTCAGAAGGATTTTCGATGAATAACACTACTTAACCCATATAACTGAAGATTTCTTGAAAAGAAAATCTTCGGCTGTGTGCGTAAAATGTCCCTGGCGTGACGAGGTGGTAATTCTTATACGACCTCAAATCAGGAAGATGTGATGTCGAGTAAGCTGGGATGAGGTGAGGGGCGTTTAAACGGGCAGCATTTGAGGATAAAACACAGACGTCGTGACACCAAAGTAGCTCTTTATGCAAGAAGGATTCACCATTAGCTCGGTAACGTTATTGGCTTCACGGCATTTGTGGTATACGGAGGCCTGGTAACCAATAAACACGACAAATGTTAACCAGAGGCATGAAAATCACACTCAATAGAAGATTACTATTATTACATTACTATTAGGTTACTAGATTAATGGTTTGAGGCAAGAAAGTGCAAGTTTATTATATTACACTAAATTACACATGAATAACACTCAACCCAAGAGCACTTTCTCTAACAAGGCTTACCAATGGCGCCTTAGGCTTCTGCCATACGACTGATAGTAGAAGCAATTCCATTGGAGTATTAGTATATATCATACCTAGAACCGACCAATGAAAACGGACCAACGCAAGTGTTGGTGAAGCGTTGCACTCTGCCTAATCCGTCCAAAAATGAGAACAAGATGTACATTTTAAATTAGTGCATTTTTTTTTAAATGTTGTTTGTCTGATTCTGGGTTGAAGTGAGGAAGGAATGCTTATTGTATTGTGGAAAAGTTATGGAAATTTGCTTGAAATAGAACCCAGATGGATTTTCATGAGAAAGGCACCGAAAGTTTGATCGTCGTCAGAAAAACTACAATGGTCTGCATTTAAATACACCGTAGGTTCTTAAAAGAAAAACAAACAACAACAGCAGATGGACAAAGCAGACAAAATAACCACTGCCCTGCTTTACGCCGGGTTACTTCAATCTTGTCATACATTTTTATCTGTCGGTCTTAATTTACCTACCAATGGTACTGTCGTAGCTGTTGGCGTCCGTCCATCGTCCGTTTATCCGTCCGATCGCGAGACTGTCCAAATAACTCCATTAACAAGATGGAAATTTCTTGAAAGGTTTGCGCCAGGTTTGGTAATCTGATACTACATTTTCACTTTGCCATTGGAAAGAACCCTAATTTGCTGTGTCCCTTGTGTAAATTTTTCCAAGGTGCAAGGTCAATATTTTCAAGGTCATCAGGGACATCGGAGTTCTGTTTTTGTGAACTTCATATCTGGAAGTCTTTGTTCATCAGGCTGTGACCACGTGAGCACCTATTCATGTTAATTCACTTAAGGTCGTTAATTGGGATCACGCCTCTTGTCTTGTAAACACAGTGGGAAAAAAGCTGTTGATCTGAAGTAAATTAAGTTCCTATGTGCTTTCAACACCAGTCTGTTTTATTCTTCTTGACCTTTAGGTACTTTTCATATCGTTCACTCATATCCTTGTACAAATTCATTAAATATTGTCTTTCAACTCTGCTTATGACCGATGGGCATTTGCTGCATTGCACGATATTTCTCGTCATCTTTATCGATTTCGCCCTCCAAATTGACGGCATGTGCATCAGTCCTAATACCATAATGGCGCCTAATTACATGGACAGCACAACTGTGTTGAATTTATGCACGCATAAGGTTCTTGTTCCCAGTTTCCGTATTACCTAATCGTGATTGAAGCTAACCGTATTTTCCCAAGGCGACATATATCTATAAGTATGATATATCTATAAGACGGGCTAAAGGGCCAATAATGCAAGACCAGTGAATAAAATCAATTTATTACTGATATCTCAGATTAGTTAAGTCAACTTTCACCGGCTAAGTTTAAGTTGTTATTGAAACAGATCTCTTGCCTAAGCACCGGCAATTTTGAAACCATGCACTAAAGTTTGACGTCAATATTTCCAGCGAATCCATCAAGCAGTAAATAGCTTACCCATGGCAGGTTAAGGTCACGATATTCAGCTTAACACACACACGCGTTTATTTTTCTGCCCCTACTGATAAAAACACCAACAACCTATAACCAGTTAATAAATAATAATAATAAAGAAAAATAAAAATAAATTTCAGCAACCAAAATAGATTTCATTCACGACTGATGTCGCTTTTTTCTCCCAACATCAAAATATCTCTGGCAGCGTAGATTAATGGCTGGTGAATCTAGTCTTGTGTGGAATTAAATTGCAATTACCTGTCCACCTGAGGGCATTTAGTTAATTGCGATTTACTTTACCTTCTTCACGGGTGGTTCTGGAGATGTGGGTTTATACTGCTAGACTAGTTAATGCATTGACCGGATCCACAGGGTCGGATTGCATGCTGCCTAGGGTGAGCATGTTAAATGAATCAACTTGTAGGATAAGGTCTGAAATGAAACGCCAACTAATTACATGTTAAGTACTTATGCGCATTAAAAAACACAAGTTGTGCTTTTCTTTCTGTGCAATTCACGCATGTATCCCCGAGTACTGAATATGAAATTGTTTATGTAAGAGATATAACTTTCTTGTAAACCTATATTTGTTGAAGTTGGCATTTTCCCGGAAAGTTTCCAGGAAAGGTACGAAAAGAAATAAACCGTTACTAATATTGTACCATGTTGACTCATAAAGAAAAACAGAAAAGTATTTACTAAAAGGAATGTTCACATTCTTTTGTGTTGAATACTGAATCACATCGTTGAAAAAACGAATATACCAGAATCAGTTTCTGCTTGCTTTGTCTCGGTGTGAGAAACATGGCATAGAAAAAAAAATTGCAAGTGATGTTTATGGCAATATATTAGACGACTCTGGTTTTAAAAAAAAATGATTCCACGAGATGTTCGTGTCCGGCAAGAAGTGGAAATCAGAATGTTCATTAATCTGATCATGATGACCTTGACGATTCATGAAGACGTGGAAATCCGACATACAGTGCCAGCCAAGGGAGGTGTGAAAACTTGAACGCCATGCACAGGTCATGCATAGCAATTCGGCGAGAATTTGGAAGTGCCAAGTAAATTTTGGGAAGGGGGGGGGGGGCATGATCCGCCTGAGGATTCACTAAGATTCACTTTAATGGACATTATTTTGGACATGACGGGCCCTGTGATTCAGTGTGACTTTTGAAGTGAAAGGCCTAACATTTTCAGCATAATGTTCAAGCCAAGCAAGACTGAAGCAAAACAGAGCGTCCGTTAGTTTGGACAAAATGTGCTTGACGATTCAGCCGGAAGTAAGAATTTCTAGTACGTCCATTAGTTTGGACATGGTGAGCTTGAGGATTCACTGAGAATTGAGAATTTAATGGCCAATGTTTTAAATATAATGCTGAAGTCAAAAGAGAAGTGACATCAACGAGAATCAGAATGTCTAGCTACTTAGCTGGATATATATATATAACTGGAACGCCCATTATTTTAGACACTTGGATATTGAGAAGTTTGAAGTGGAATGTGCATTATTTTGGACACGATGCTCTTATCGACTTATGAGTGGGACTGTTTGTCATTTTAGATAACAATGTCCCAGCCGAGCCAAAAGTAGAAAATGGGGCGTCCACTTCACTGGACAAGATGATCTTGTCGACTGAAAAGGGAGACGGGAACACCTTTCATTTTGGATTTAATGAATATCCTGTCAATTTCAGCCAGATTAAACAATCAGAAAGCCAGAACGTCATTAACGGGCACTCTCTTTCAGCCATGACGCAAACGCACGTTCGTTGTGGACGTTGGTGACATCTGGTGTCATCAAAATGTTTTAGCCATTTTGGAGGGAGAGTACATTTTTTAATTTATTTTTTCATTGGCGTTAAACGAAGTTCTAAATTATTTTTCACCTTGTATGACGCACGCCACCTGTACTGCTGGAGGCAATCTGAATGTCCCTTAGCTTGTCATACACCAAAGAGACTTCAAGACGCAAACTATGCGGCGACCCAATGGTTCGAACCCTCAATTTCGCACGTCATGGACATGACAGTCGCAGCAATATGCTACAGGCTATAGGACTTTCCTCATCTCAACTCCATGTGACCCATATATATGCTTCTTCTAGCGACATGCAGTTTACGTACTGTATATTTTGTCCTTATGTTACTGGATTCCGCTTAATTCGCATTTTCTATTGCACCCCGCTGAAAAAAAAGTTTTGAAGTGCCATATGCATAAATCCTGTTATAGACTGTCCCATTTTTCAGAACTAAATGCGCCTATGCACCATCCACGGTCCCATTACATTAAAACCATACTTTTACATTAGTGTCCTCTAAATAGGCGCATTAACTTTTTTTTTAATATCAAAATAATTGTATATCGGAGGAAGCTGTTGGGGGCTTTTAAATATGAGGCCAAAAGCAATTCGAGGAGCCGCCCACATTTTTGTCTAGCGTTGATAGATTTTACATCGCGGTTACAAGTGTTTTGTGGTTATACTATTTCATCTGGTACCAGTAATAGGGTATGAAGTATGTGGTGGGCGATGCAGAGCGCCTGTAAAGGAGGTCGTCTAGGCTGTGTAACTCGTGCATGTCTTGGTTTGTCGCCTTCCTACGGAGCTTCGCCCACTTAAAAGTAAGTTTTCAGGGCCTTTAATGTCCCAGACCATTAAAGCCCCGACTTGCTGCGGCCGTGAAGGCCCTTGACCAATCAGACGGCGTCAACGATTGCAGTTCTCGCTCCTACGCCGGCAGCATTACGTCAGTAAGCTTGTCACATACCTGACGAAGGGTGGTGGTTTTACTTTCTCCGGTCACACGCACATGCATCAATATGACCTACATTTTAACGAACATATTCTAGAGCACGACGTTAAGAACAAGTGAAGTAACTAAACAACTAAATAAATAAACACAACAGGTACACTACATGGTGATAATGCTACAGAATGCGAAAAAAAAGATATGATGTTTTTTTCCCAAGAATATATCGTTACGGTCGTAACCATAAGTCCTCTTTTCAAGTTAAAAGTAAACGAACGCATTATAACTCCGATGGATAGAGTGTTATCCATCTAATTATCTAAAATGTTCACTAATTTATCACTGAACGAATAGTTTCAATTCATTGTAAACTACTGCTGTATTCATATTTATTTGTGTTAATAATAAAAATCCTTGCAGAATGAGGCTTTAGGGAACGAATTTGGCTTATAACTATGTTTTGGGGGGAGTGTCGAAATTTTGGGCCTATCCGGTTTTAGTGCTCTCGGTTGCACAGCCTTTCGTCCATATGTTGGTCAAATGAGAAAAACCAAATCGGCCCGTATGCAAAGTATGCAGTGTCGAGATTGACGATGCGGAAGTAGGCGATCTGTACAGATATGTTTATATTCTAACTGTGACACATGGATGTCGACACATTTCACATGAGCACTGTAATTTATATTGTAATTTTCAAATCTTCGCATGGGACGAATAGCTGTTATAACAAGTCATAAGAAAACAGCGCCTTACAGGAGCACGAGAGGGAAAGTGTGAAAATCTTTAGAAAATGTCTCTATATAAGGCAATGAAATTTTCTAATTTTATTTCAGTTTTCAAACAATACCATTGAAGTTTATTGCTGCGTTTAAAGTGGAAGTTGCTACTGTTCTTTGCCATTGTTTTCAGTTAGCGTATAGAAGGATAACACCCACGCCCGGCTACCGTTGAATTTTCTCCATACTGTAGTAACAGTAAAGTATAACACGTTAGCATTTTGACGGCATATTTGGCCTACAGGATTAGCTGCAGTTCATTTTTCTGTAAATAAGAAGCTTTCTCCTGACTGTAAATCCAGCCAGTTGCGTTTCTATCCTCTTCCGTTAAATCCGTTATTTGTGGAATAACATTGATCTAACGGATTAATTCCTTGATGATTACCTTATCAGGAACGGAGAGACAATCCGTCATCCTAAAACACGCCAAATAACGGTTTTAACGGGAGATTATATTTTAAGAGTGTACCCTTCTGTTAAATCTGTTTTATGATGACGGATTGTCTTTCCGTTGGTCTAGCGGATTAATCTCTTCCTGATTTCGGGTTAGTTGGTTATCAGGAACGGAATAATTCATTACAGGAAACGGATTAATCCGGCAGAATAACGGAAAGGCAATCCGTCATGCTTCAGATAACGGATTCAACGGAACATAGACAGACCATAATTCAGCACCTTTTTTTCTCCCAGGCAAGGTGTTTTACAGGTGTAAATTCCAGTCATATATACAGGGACATGAGGTAAAGTTATAGCTGAAATCAATGTATACGTAAATCCATGAAGAGTCAGTTCCGTGGACCTACACCTGGGTCTTGTATCTGTAGTATAGTTTTATAGATCTAATCCATATGTCTCTTTAAAGTATTTATACTACATTTCTCTGTCTTCAAACACAGCCATATATTATATGTATATAAATATAAATAAATAAATAAATAAATAAATATATATACATATATATATCTATATTTATCCATCTATCTATCTATCTATCTATCTATATATATATATACACAAAGTTCATACGGTGTAAACTACGTCACTTGGGCAACCTTCTGAGCAAGTTGTTAATTCTGGATATTACTCGTGGGCAGAGAATGTTAAGAATTCGGCAAAGACAAATCATATGTTGTTCTGATCGATCGCGTTTCCTTTACTTGTATGTAGTTTAGGTGTAAGAAACAGGATGTCCGAATAAAACCACTGACAACTGACAAATTAATGCCCACCTATTGATGGAAAACAAAAGGTCTTCAACGAACATTAGGCGGCGCAAATAGTCACACTAATGGCATAAACTGCTTCGTCTCAACGAGGAACCACGGAGAGCTAGAGAGGGAGAATCCACGAATGCTCTGTCGAAGCATGGAATTGAACCCATCCCGCCGGTATCTGATCCACAGTCGGAAGACAGTTGTCGTATTATAAATATTAAATATTATATTGCTGTCTTTCTTGTCCGTTTGACTTTACCTTCAAAGAAGTGGCATTTGCACCGAATTTATCTCAGAACATTAGACTTGTGGTGAATCCGACCAAGTTACTTGTGGCCGGTGACGAAGTCATATACCGTCAATCCCACAAAATTATTGGTTATCAGTCTGACAATTAATAGGTTTGTCAAAAATAAACTCCGTTGATTTTATGAGAAATCATATTTAAGAACGCCAAGGAATTTTGTCGATCAGGTATGTACCAGGACATATTTGATCGGTAAAGACCAAATTTTGTTTTGTTCCTTTTGATCGATTAGATTAAAACAATGCAGCAATGGTCTTGTTTACAAAACAATAACACAATGACCTATAGGAAACAATGAGTCAACAATGTGCACAACGAGTTCTGTTGTGAGTGAACCCGGGTAACAAAATCTCGCGTTTACGATGAAACAATGAAGTAAATAGTAAAACATTGGCAGAAAATGCATATGGGCAGATTGTGATTCCCGAGCGAGTTGTTAACAAATGCAACGGTGTAGCACTGTTATACTAGACTACAGCTTCAGTGATATATATTTATATTCCACTGGAACTTTGGGAAATGCCGACCAAAAGTTGTCAGATGTACTTAATACCCCAGGATCACGAAGCTGTCTAAGATTTAAGTAAGGCGTGGTCTTAACTTTTGGCATTAATATCTTCCACCTAAAATTTGAATTTGAATGCCAACTGTCATCTTTGTTATCAAGGTCTAAGGCAACTCTTACAACTGAAATAAATATCCTTATTTAAGACCAGTCACAAATTTAGCGCAAGAAACTGTTTTGAAGTTGACTAAGTCTGACACAGTTCTAAGACGCTTTCGTGATTCTGGGGTCAAGGTATCATGATGTTCTTGTATAACTGTCAGTTTTCATTTCAATTACGTTCTTTTAAATTTCAGAAGGCATTTATAATTTTAGTTAGACTGCAATTAAAGTCAGTTAAAGACAGATAAAAGACCGTATTATCCAGGTGTATATGAAATCAAGTTATGTGATTTATACTTTCAAAATGACCAGAAGAGCTGTAAAGGTATTTTTCAATGATTATGGCTTAGCGCCACTTCCATATTATGGCAAAAACATGTGTAAACCATTGTAAATGGTTTTCAGTTCGACAACGAGAAGATAAAAATCAAAGAAAAATAGACACGAACATTGTAAAGCAGTTAAAATAATGTAAACCAGACATCTGGGCCGGAGCATTTCGAACGAAATTGAACCAACGAAAATAATTACTTTTACAGAAGGACGATGTTTAGTTTAGAGGCCTATATAAAGTGGATAAATTTATCTCAGAGCATTTACAGCGCGTAGTTCGAAAAATAACACTACACAGTTTTGACTTACCTGGTTTGATGTGTGGTCTTGAGCGAAGAAACAGCGTCTCTGTCGTCGTCAACAAAATGACGCAGAGCAAAACTAGTCCACTTTGAATCTTCAGCAACATTTTCAGAACTTCCTCGTAAAACTCTCTGACAAGAAAGAATTAATAAATGGCGATAGTCCAACGCTGCAGCTGTGTTTAAATTCGGGTGAATCGACAACACACGGCTATGTCTCTGATCGTGTCGGAGTGGCTGACGTCGGCTGACGTCGCGGTCGCGTACGTCGGCGTCTCAGAAGTGTTGGTGACGTCCGGGCAAGGATAATATAGCCGAAAATCCCAAAACCGAAACAGGCGAAGCGGAGAATAATCGCTGAGCGTATGGATTTAGAAAACACATAGCCCAGCCATCACAGGAATAATCGCTGTACACCTCCCTGGATATACGAAAAGGCCTCTTTTTGTATCTAAATTTGAATCTTTATTAGCGTGGAGAGTTTGCCGCTATACACAGAGTAAACTACCCAGCTGCTGAGTGCAACATCATCCACCGTCGCTTCAACTCCGGGTTCCTTTCTTGAGTAGGATATAACGAACCCGGCTGCCCACGGGATTTTTGTCAGCGCGGACCTGGGCGATAACCTCCGTGTGGTCTCGTGACAGAGCAGTTAAGCCTAGCCTCTTACAACATGTGCGAGTTAACGCAGGTTAGCTACAAGCGCTACAACTGGACATGCGAAATCATATCTCCCAACCCATTACTGTAATATCTGGAAGCTGTGTTTGGATTTCTCTTATGTTGGAGATTTAATTGCTGATATATTGACAGCCCTGAAAGTCGCTTATGATAATGAAACTCCTGCTCCATAGGGACCGGGGTCGATGTCGGTTTTCACCCTCAGACGTAATATTACAGGCGTGTTCTCTACTACGTTAGCGCGCCAAAGTGTCGATAGTCAGGTGTTAATTAAATGGCTCTCTTTGAAATTCTAACTAACCCCACCCGTTACTAATGACGGCGTTACAAGCGCCCGTAAATCCTATTGTCGCGCGGGTTTGTTTGACTAAGCACCAAGTGCGCATGTGCACAACGACCGAGCCCCCGCGCGCGAGTTGACAACGCGTGACGTATGACAATTACCTGAATTTGCTTTGTGGGCAAGCGCTCAAGTGGGACGCGAGCGTACAGTGGAGATTGTTTGGTAAACGACTTCATAAATTGACACGTCCACATAAATATGGTTTGTTTTATGTGATTTCAACACCATCATGCAACATAATGGCGCTCTTGCAAATAATAATTTAACTGAATTCAAACATTCCGCAGAGAGTGCATCAGTTACGCTGCATATTGTCTGTTACAGTCTCATTCGAGTAATGCTTGATTACGATTCGGATGACGCCACCGGTCCCATCAAAGAACCGTACCAACTGTGGCCCAACCCATTCACCTTACCATCAACCTTGTCAGGCCGTGCATTCTACCTCCTTCAATAAATGTCTGGACTTCCCGTGAGGGTGGAAGTACTTCAGAAATCTCCAGCGTTATTCCACCAATGAATAGGCGTCTTTGCCTGTTACAACGGAGAGTAAACTCAGCCTATCGTTATGCAGAGATTCTCGTCCATTTTTAACTAAGGTCAGTAGAGTACAGTGCTGACCACAGACTCAGGGAAAGTGGCCACAGACAATTTGAGACAAGATACGCCTTGGCAACAAAGACGGCGGCCAGTGAACCTGACGATGAGAGCTTTGAGCAAAGATTTCGTTACAAAACCAATTCAGTGGCTATTCTGCAACTTATGACAGAGAATCCACATTTAGCGGATAACGTTTCCTCCCTGAATTAACTCAGGACAAAGCTGCCTAGTCTGTCGTTCATTCCCGCCCTTATGATGACGTCTCGTGCGCAAACTGGTACAGCTCAACGCATCCACTGCAAAAAAACATACCCCTTACTACGCACGCGTCGCTCTCTATGCCCCGTCTACGACACTGTTACCACATGCAAATTTTGTACGTAAATCGTGAACAACGCCAAAAACTAAAGCCAGTGGTGTTTCTGACGTTGTCAGAAAAGACAAAAGCTCTATACCTGATTCGTTTATCTATAGTATGGTCAGTATGACTGAATGGCGTCCAAAGCAACTCTATTAATGAATGCTGATTATACTCCGGGCGAGGACAATAGTGGCCTGGGTTTAAGACTGAACGAACCCACGTGAGTCACACGAGCTCCAGAGGACAAAATTGTCTTGTCGTGGGTGGGATGCTAAAAGTCAGCGTACAGAGACCGGTGTGTGCATTGTGTTAAGGATACAATTGCGGACTCGTAAAACTCCTTCCGGCTCATAAAAAAAGGGCCCAAAACTGTGTACACCTTTGTTCTTTCCAGGTAGAACGTGACACGTTTAAGCGCATGTGTGAAAACAAAACACTTTGGTAGTACACAAGCACTGCAGCGTCACAACAGGAAACAACGCGTCTTTACTGCGATTTGGACCCTTTTGTCAGAGTGTCCCATTCAGCCTCGAGCGTGCAGAGTGGCCATTGCACGGGGAAAAGCGGCTATCCCCAATGACTACATGGCATCATTTTACATTGATTCAGTTATTTGTACCAATAGTGGTATATACTACTCTTGAGAACGTTTCACTTTTTATGGAGCTGAGCAGGATTACGGCTGAAGGAATGCCGGTAAGGGGAATTAAGAAGGTGCAGGGCTATGGGGCGTTGTGCGGGGTGGGGTTAATCCACGCATTTCCTGATGCACGGCCATAAGCGAACAGGAAGTGGATTTGGAGCGCAAAAACAATGGCTGAAGGCTAGCTAGCAGATTCCACCAAAATGGTATTAAGCTTTAATCGTCTTTTTTTAAAGAAGACCCAATCAATCAAATGCTTATCTTCTATAGCACATTGAAGAATTCATTCGCGAATCTGCGGTTCTTCAGTAAAAGACAAAACCCAAATCCATCACAATAGCGCCCAGGTTCTTGCTGGTCATCCGAAGGCGGCTCATACCTTCATCCCTGAATGGCCAGTAATGGACCGAGGAATATACATCAAATAGAGAGGACAGGTGCAAATAGAAATGTGTTACAAAATATGACAAGGAAAAAAGTCTAAAATCCATGTAATACAAATGACTGCGACCGAGAGTAAAACTAGAATAGAGAAGACGGTGTGATATAACTAGTCAAGAAGTAATCAGTGAAACACAGCCTCTTCTTAGTTTACCTCTGTTACGGTTTTATTTGTAAGCGTTCATGTACAAATGTTTAAAAAGTAACGAATTACAACCCCAGCCACTTGTAAAATGGGTTAAGCAAAATGAGGTAAAGAATACAGTGATGTCAATTACAATTTGTTAGATTTATTTATTCATCTGACAGCTGTTTTACCTGGTGTTGAAGAATATTTCACTTATACGATGGCTGCCGGTATTAAGGTGGGAGGAAATCGGGCAGATCCAGTGAGAAATCCACGATTTTCCGCAGGTTGCTGGCAGACTTTCCTACGTACGGCCGGAGAGGAAGCCAACATGAAGTAGCCTTGACAATTTGCTAGACACCACTGGTATAGAATTACTCAAACGGTGTGCTGCCGTCACAGAAAGTAAAGAGTGACACATGTCCCAGTCAATATTTCCAGGGAAAAAAAATATAATCAAATTCATGAGAAATGAATTTTTATGAGGACAGAAAGCACTACTTCACTTATATAAGAACATACAGGCTGACAGAATACAGGAGGCTACAAAGACTTCACCTGTGAAGCTATACAAAGCGCAGAAGTAGGGTTTTGCACTTGTATAAAACAATACCTATGTTACCTTCTAGGTATTGTTACTGTTATATGGATGTATGTATTTCTGTATTATTTGTCTATGTGTACCGGTAGGCTTTGTAGTTGTAATTGAATTGTTCCAATGAATGCAATAATTTGTCGTAATTTTTTGATTTACCTGCAGCTATTAAATGCCATTTCATAGACTACACGCTGATTAACAGTCGGCTTACCCAATGTTGGAGAGTCATATATTTAAAGCCTTACTCTCTAAAAGCAATTGTGTACAAAATTTACACAAGATATGTAACACAAGTAGACATTAAATGTAACAAATTTGCAGAGGAACGACAATGCTTGCTTGCATAGGATATTATTATGTCACTACACTTCCAAAGTGAACCAAATTTGGTATTTGTGGTCTTACAAAACGGTACACATTTTTGCTTTTTCTGAGCATACGATATATCGTATTTGTAGCATGTTGCCCGCAAGTCTGTCTGTATGCGATGCAGCTGATATGGCTAATTATAAGAGTATTCATATGATTGTGATTTTTACATCGTTCTTGTGACAACAAATGAATATGGGGGTGGCTGTCTGACGTGGTTAATCCGGGTTAATAGTTGCATGAGTCAAGAAAGTGGCGACGAAAGTATACTGACAAACCAGATTAAGCATACGCTGTTTGCTTGTTTACGGCCAAGACTACCCCAAGTCACTTGCAATTTCGACCAGTCACGTATAACTTTGCATGCAACTTGAAAACATAATTCATAAGATTTTCAAGACTGATAAAAAAGTACTTGCTTCAGGATAGAAGGACATGCGAACTTCATATGTGCAGACATACAATATCCCACCTTGATCAGATAACATTTCTCCAATATGCCAAACACGCACGTTGTCTGTGATCGTATTTTTTTGAAAGTTTAGGGTAATTACAATATCTACGTTTTTATTCGATAATGATGTTACCCTGAGGGTAGCATTTCCTGTTATTATATTCGCTAATTGAAGGTAAATCTATCATAGTTACACAGGTTTCAGTCTTCTCGGGTATATACGAAGCTGATGCATTATTTATTAGTTTACTACGTGGCACTATTTAGAAACTTTTGAAGTCCGGATGATATTAAGGGATCCAGCAGCGCTGCTGTAAACCCTTTTCTTTTCAATATGTTATTTACTTATTATTGCCCCCCCCCCCCCATTCTGTACCCCTGAGGCTATAAGCCAGGAACTTTACAGTATATGGTGAATAGGTATAAGTTATGGCACGTGAACGAAAAGAAATGTAACGCAGGCCACTCCGTTTTGTGGATGTATTGAATTACGCAATCATACAATCTTACACAGCTCATCGTAAATATCACTTCGGGGTATTCAAGCCACCTTAAATCTCAACCGATGAGCCCCCCCAAAAAAAAGAAAAGAAAAAAAAAAAAAGGAAATTATCAGGAATTCCTCACTAGGAAGCCGTATCAGATTACATCAACGATTTTATGGTTTATTTTTTCATGAATGCTCAACGCCATACTCAGAAAGTTTGTGCTTAAACATGGTCATTGGTTATATGGATGGAGGTAAGGCAATTGGCGCAAACCACTCACCTTTAACAAGTTTCTGGCGCACTTTACCACATGTGACCTACGAATGTGCACATCATACTTGTGAAAGTCAGGTGTTTTTCAACAATCGTTAGGTTGCACAAACGGCCAAGAAACGGTAAAAAACACAAAGTGGAAAGCTTATGATCTCAAAGACCACACGAACTTTCAGAGCGGGCGAATAACTAAATCTCTAAGTGCCCGAGGCCGGTATTCAGCTCGAACCGCTTGTGTTCTACCCATTGGAAGATACTCCTATCCCTTCCCGATCCACACCGATGATAATACAAATACACGGCCATACTGTAAAATGTGATTGGTGTTTAACGTCGTATTAAGAATAACTTACATATACGACGGCAGCCGACATTGTGCTGCGAGGGAACCGGAGAGGAAGCCTGTCCGAGCTGGATTTGAACTCACAGCGATCTCATTGATGAGAGGCTTATGAGTCTTCATGCAAATTCTAAAATCTCAAGTGTGGAAAGAAAACGACTTGAATATGACTATTGAAGGTATGCATGGTAACGTGTGATTTTCATTTACATGTCTCGCGGGAAAAGCGCTCGAGATGACTGAATTAAAAACGATATCTCAATTTAAAAGAGAAAGTTATATTTTATTAATTGTTGCTTTAATGTCCTCCTCAGGAATGTTTCACTTATATGATGGGCTTCAGTATTTACGGATGAAGTGAGAAGAGCCAGTGTGCCCGGGGCAAAACCACTCACCTTTGGCAAGTTACTGACGAGCATATGGACACCATCCATATTTTTTAAAAACAAGTGGTTATCAAGAAATGTTAGGCCACGCAAACGTCGATAAGAGCGATCGCGAGAAATTAGGCGGGGATATTGTCAAATTTATTGTCCATCACCCGGAAAGAAAATCGTGTGCCTTCAGTGTTTGAAATTCAAGCGTGTTCATCGATCGACCTCGACTCCACCGTCCCCCCACGCCTCCCACCCTCATCCCCAGCAAGACATGACCACAGCCACGCAATATACAAGCCAGAGGGCGATGGAAAGGAACAATTATCACTAAGGGCAGTAGACGGAGGCTGGGCATTGATGAAAGGTCAGTAATTACCAGTTGTTAATTGTGTAAATGCGAATTGAAGTAAACGCCTGTGCCCTCAGGCCAGTTTATTGATGTGAGTCATATTTTGTTACAACAAATGACCAGGATGCGGTTCAAAGGTGCGTGGCAAGATGCTTGTTTTCGGTGAAAGCATGCCAATATACATAGATGTACAGATCTGCTACTGATATGTTGGAAGAATTCTGGAGAACGCCGTTAAGTAAGTAAGAAAGTAAGTAAGTAAATAAATAAACAAATAAATAAAAAAGTAAATAAATAAATAAATAAACGAAGAGAATAATGCCCTGATTTCCTAGTTACAGACACACCCGGTGCAAAGGACAAATGCACAATTTTTAAATAACAGGATTAATGCCGAAATCGTTCTATTATATATCGGAAACCCGGTTAAAGCACAATGACTTGTGTCCCTGAAAGTCTTTCTGGAATTACCCGCGTTTGTCAGTGTTCAGTACAGGTCGACAAATTGAAAGGTTGGTCATCATGTTTGACTCTTCAAAGCGGACTGCAATCGCGAGTCAATCAATATTGGTCATGCCACGACTCAGTCGTGAATCAGTACTGGTCATGCGACGACTCAGTCAAGAATCAATATGTGTCATGGGACTATTCTGATATTCATAACGTGACCAGTCAATATGACTCTCTCTCTCTCTCTGGGGTCAAACAATAACAGATATTGACAAATTACCTGAGTTGTTTTTTCCATGTTCTGATTCCAGTGAGCGTTTGATTACCTTCTTTGGACCGATAATAAACAACACTTCGGCTATTTATTGGGTGACGTTGGAAAACATAACTAATAGAACGGGATACATACCTTCAAATTAGAAATGTAAAATGAGTCTAGGACTTCATCGAATTGTGGAGTATAATCAAGTGCAAATATGCTTGCGAGAGAATCCACGTAATACGGAACAGATCATTTCGACTTTTTTTTGTCTTGGTCACTTGATTCGATTTAGATTTTGACAGTTGTTTAACTTATCACCATACTAAAGAATTTTACACTTAAATATACGAAGAGGAAACCGGAGTGCTTGCATCGATAAACCACGTACATTTGGTAGAAAAATGATACACTTTCCTACTAGCATGAAACGTACAGATATGCACACCGTATTTGTGGAATCCAAGTAAATAAATTTCTTTGATTTCGGCCATATCACCACAGTGTCTCCTTGTAGCAGGCCGGATCCAGTACCTACAGTGCTTCCTCGCTGTTGCGCCATGCCGAAGACACCAGAAACCATACCCAACTCAGTTACATGTACATTTCACTGACACCGTGTAGCGCAGTATTTGACCTGTTCCTATTATGCTGAACGTCAAGCGACTGAAGGCCAAGCATCTTAACAACTCGAACACGACCTACACCAGTACATCGTGGCCACAACCACCTAATGTAACGTTATCCTCGATCATATGGAGGGACAAGGATGAGGCAATGCGTGGACGCAAACGGCAATAGAGAGAGGGCGGCTGGGCATTGATGATGGGGTCAATTAAAATTGTTATTAATTTCTTAAACGCAGCCAGGATTGAGCAAATATGGCTGTCTTCAGGCCAATCCTAATTACATAGGAATTCTACTGCATGCAGATGTGTGATCAGGACGCTGGCCAGTGTTGCTGAAGATGCTTGTCAGTTAAACCCATGTCATCGAGGAGACGACGGATCAAGTAACCTATTTTAAAAACCGAGGATTATGCATACACAAACCTACTGCTCGTTATTGAAAAATTCTGGAACACAGCTCAAAGCACCAATAAATATAAACGAATAGGTAAATAAATAAATAAATAAATAAACATGACTGAAAATATAATGGCCTGGTCTTCTAGTTACGGTCGGAATCGGAAAAGGGGCAAATAATTCCAACTAATGCATGGTTTTATATAATAATAATTATTAAATTGTGTCCTTGGTTGTCTATCTCCCTGCATGGAATGATCGGTTCTTGTCAGTTCTCAATACAGGTTGGCAAACTGAAAGGCAGGTCATCATGCTTTGGCTCCTCAAAGCGGACTGCAATCACGAGTCAATCAATGTTGGTCATGTGACGACTCAATGGCGAGCCAATATTTGTCATGCCACGATTCTGGCATTTATCACGCTGCGAGTCAATATGACTTTCTCTCGGGTCACACAATGACAGATATTGACTGTGTATCTGCGTTGTTTCCCCGTGTTCTGATTCTATGGGACGATTGGTTACCTTCTTTGGTCCGATAGTAAACAACTGTTAGGCTAATTGTCTAGTGACGTTGGAAAACATCCCTTACAGACGGGAAAGAAACTTTACACACAGGGTATTAGAATTGTAAAATGAGTCAAAGAATGTATTAAAGTAGGAATCTATACAAGGGCAAATTTGCATGGAAGCGAATCCACGTCACACCGAATAGACGATTGCAACTTTTGTCTTGGTGACTTGATTTGATTTAGATTTTTACAATTATTTAACTTATCATCCTACTGAAGAATGTTTCAGATAAGTACACGATGGCGATCAGTTTTACGGGAATAGAGGAAACCGGAATGCCTCCATGGGGAATCCACCAGCCTTTTGCAAATTAAATGAAAACTTTGCCACGTGCATGTGGCATACAGATTTGCATGCTATACTGTTGGGGGGTGGGGGGCACATGTGGCATGCAAGAAAGGTCGGACTGCGTAAAAAATGGCCTAACGATCAGTGTGGATTGCCATTTGTCCAAATAATACCACGAGTGAAGCAACAAATGTAAGGTTGCTGTGAGTGCAAGTCCAACTCTTGCTGGCTCCCTCTCCAACGGCCGTACGTGAAAAGGTCTGCCTTCAACCTGTGGATGGTCGTGGGTTTCCCCAGGGCTCTTCACGGTTTCCACCCACCATAACGCTGGCTGCCGTCGCATAAGTGAAATATGCTTGAGTACGGCGTAAAACACCAGTCAAATAAATAAATAAATAAATGAATCCACAAATGCGGTGTCCAGTATATATTTGATTTGGACGTAACGTTGTTTTCAACATTCACTTCGGTCATATCACGACGGTGTCTCCCAGTAGCAGGCCGTGTCCAGCACCAGAATACTAGTATTTACAGCGTTGCCTTGCTGGAAAGCAATGCCGAAGAGACGTTAAGTCAAGCATTTCAGCAACTCCATGGAGACCTACTCCAGTATATCATGGCCACAACCACCCAATGTAAAGTGTATCGTCGAGCATATGGAGGGACAAGAAGGAAACAATGCACTGACGCTAGGGGCAATATATTGCGGCTGAGCACTGATGAGGAGCCAATAATTAATTGTTATTAATTGCAGCCTGGAACGAATAACGGCTGTCCTCAGGCCAATCCAAATTAGGTATTAGGCTTACACTTTCTGAAGAATGACCAGGAACCGGGCCAGTGTTGCGAAGCTGAAGATGATAGCCTTTGTTAAATCCATGTCGGTGGAGAGACGACAGGTCAAGTAACCTATTTTAGACACGTTAGGCCTATGTACATGTACAGACCTACAACAAATTACCAGAAATATTCTGGTATACGATATAAGGCACCGATAAATGAACAAAGAGAAATTAATAAATTAATAAATAAATTAAAAAAGAAATAAATGAAAAAATGCTTATCCCTCTGTTATAGACGGAGCCGGAAGAGGGCAAAATATTTCAAGCTAATGGATGGGTTTATATAATTATAATTATTAAATTGTTTCATTGTGTACCTAACATCTGATTAAAGTACAACGACTAGTGTCCTTGAGTAGCTGAGCCTTGATGAAAGATAACGGAAACGTGTCTACACTCAGGCCAACATGGGTAATAATTTGTTACAGGTAAATGACCAGGATGCGGGTCAAAGGTGCGTGGTTCGATCGAGATGCTTGTCTTCGTTGCACGCATGCCAATATACATACATGTACAGTTCTGCTAATACTATGCTGGAAGGATTCTGGAGAACGGCGTTAGGGAAATAAGTAAATAAAGGAAAAAAACAAAACAAAACAAAGGATAATGTCTTGATTTCCTATTATTACGGCCGCACCGGGTCAAAAAGGGGTAATTTTAATTTTGAAAAGGATATTGAAATAGTTTTATTATATGTCCAAAATATGATTAAAGTACAGCGACCGGAGCCCCTAAGTGTCTTTCTTTGTGCATGGGATAATCGGCTATTGTCAGTTTTCAATACATTTATTTATGTATTTGATTGGTGTTTTACGCCGTACTCACGAATATCTCACTTACACGACGGCGGCCGGGATTATGGTGGGAGGAAACCGGGCAGAGCCTGGGGGAAACCCACGACCATCCGCAGGTTACTGGCAAACCTTCCCACATACAGCCGGAGAGGAAGCCAACATGAGCATGAACTCTCAGCGACCGCATAGATGGGAGGCTTTTGGTTATTGCGCTGCGCTAACCGACTGAACCACGGAGGCCCCAGTTTTCAATACAGGATGGTAAAATGAAAGGCTGGTCATGATGAGGATGTGGCTCCTCAAAGAGCACTGCAATCGCGAGTCAATCAGTATCGGTCACGCGACGACTCAGGCGTGAGTAAATATTTGTCATGCGACGATTTTGGCATTCATCACGTCACCAGACAATACGTTTCTATCTCCGGTCAGACATTGAAAGATATTGACTGTTTACTTGAGTTGGCTTACCAATGTCCTGGTTCTGTCGAAGGTTTGATTACATTCTTTGAAGCCAAGATAAATAACCGTTAGGCCCATTATTTGGTGACGTGCTACGGACCGGTCCCAAAGTTGCAACAGAGATTATTTGAAATGTAAAATGATTCTAGGAATTTATCGAGGGTGCAAATGGGCGTGTAGGCTTGGGCGATTTTATAGCTGTTTGACGCCACTCTCAACACTGACTTACATGCTGATGGGCAAAACATTTGGGTGGAGGAAACCGGAGCTTCTGGAGTAAACCACCGAGCATTGGCAAAATACTGACAAATTTGCCCTCATGTGACCCAAAAGATATGCGTATTGTATCGATAGGCAAACAAATGCATATAAAGAACCCTGAAAAATATCTTCCGTTAAACCTGTTAATTGAAAGATGACGAATTGCCTTTGCATTGATTTGACGAATTAATCCGTTCATTAACAGGAAAGGATTTATCGTTTATATAAACGGGGAGGCATGCTTCGAATAACGGATTTAATAACGGGCTATTCTTTGGGCGAATGCACAGACGGCCACAGGTGCGTCATGGACCGTTCACTGTCACCAAAGGCCCCACAACCAGGGAAAAACAAAAACAAATGTACCGATTCCATGTCCACGGGCGGATTTGAAACCACGCCTGGTGTCACAGCGACTGAAAGGCTAGCACCTTTTTAACTCCTCTCATATTAGTGGACGGCATCAGATTTCCCACGATCTTGATGGAAGACCTGCTTATTGCTACCATCGCTTCAGAAAGTTCCGTGGAAGTACGAGAAACAAAATATCAAATTCTCACGATTCTGTTGCATGCATTCTTGAAAAAGTTATAACCGTTTTGTCGTACCATTGACATCTGGAGAGAATACGATAGGGTGTCTTAGTTTCTTCAGTCTTTAGGAGTTCCCAAATGAAACGCATTTATCTGTTTTATCACACATAACCCATTTACACTGGCAATCTATCGCATTTTGCAAACAGGCGTTTTGCAACTTTTGCGCAGGTGTACGTAAATAAAGGGACCCATCTCTTTATGAAAATTATCACAAACGCAATACCACAGTGATCTGAGACAAGTCAGTTGTAGATTATTGGCAAGCAAACCTGTGGTAAAGTTCACGAGGAATACAACCTGTAGCTTCAATTAAATGTTAAAGTTGGCTTTTTAAAGCCTCTAATACACTTTTTTCTTGACTGTTTGACGATATACTCATTTTTTTTTTAAACTGTGACCATAAACACCTCTAAATGCCATTTTGTCTTGAGGTCGGTCAACCGTACAACTTTGTTCACATCCAGGTTTAATCATAGGCTTCTTTAAATTTTAACTGGGTCATGCATTTAAGGAACAACCTGAGTGCAAGAAACCTGGAAACTGGATGTCGCGCCTACTCCGAATTTGCACTTCTTCACTTGGCAGTTTAAAGGGGGGAACCACCCAACTTTGATATGTTAACTACTGATCAATTTTGGTGGAAGATAAGTTATCAACAAACGTATCCCCAATACTGCGCAAATGTCCACACAAGTCCCATCAACGAACACTACCGACAATGAGTGAATCCACAAATTCCGTCAGGGGCCTTATAGGCGGCCGGTCTGAACCCTATAATTGCTTAATGTATATAGCGATACAGTATACTATTTTTGCGTGTTTTGTGGCCAGTTGTGTAAAGTTGAGGCTAATGTCCGAGAAATTGAAGTTGTGTTCCTTGTTTATCTATTCTAAGTATACATAGCACTCAGATGGTTCTGCCACTTATTTGACCCAGACTGGGTTTGAATCCGCTCGTTGTTTTGTTTTTCAACAGGAATCCAATTCTTGGAATGACTCCCGTTAACCAACTTTACAGGAACCCCAGGAAATTTCCCTAAGGTCATGAAAATAAGTTTCAAAACGCGAAATGTTCCGGTTCTATTTCCCAATGCCGAGATATGCACTGAAGTTTCACACCATTCCAGTTAATAAGATGGAATTCAAATTCATTTGCACTAATATCTCTGTGCCACTAAATTCTGCTGGATTCCCGCAAAGCAAAACTAAGGGGGGTTCAATTATATACTGGCCAAAATAACGAAAAGAAAAGACTTGCTTCTCCTCATGTGTCCCAGTGTCTACTTTCAGACAACACACAAATACCAGAACCCATCATAATCAGTATGTTATATTTCTATTCTTGTTTATGTTGTATGACAAACAGAGAAAATGAGGGCCACTTAGTGGTGATTTTCTCACCTTACATTCTGCTCATTCAAACCAATTACATCGGCATGTTATGGTAAGCCGAGAAACAAACCCCGAAACCATCGACTATTCACTTGTAGGTTTAAGGCATCTACCATATTTAAAATCTCTGTGAATGTCCCCCTAAATAATTCACAGTTTACCTTAACACTCTTTAAGTTCTTGCTCACAAAAACCTAATGTGAAATAAATTATGACTGTGGTCCGTTTGTGGTCAATGAAAAGACTTGGAATATCTTAACAGTTTTTGTTTGTTTTTTTTGCACATACAATGGCACGGTATGGTAACTACAGCTCCACTTTATACAGTGCAAAAGTTATCTGTATAATAGGCAACCACAAATATTTTTAAGGTGTCCGAAACTTAAGCAGCATTCCACAGAAACATGCAGTGCTTGTCAAGTCAAGCTGGATTTATCACAATATGCAAAAATAGTAGGTCAGCCTACGAAAAGATCCTAGAGCCATTTATCTGAACCTGAAGGCACAAAGAGAATCAAAGATCTAAATATCACTTTGTGCAAGGCCAACACACAACAAAAAGAAGTCGAAATAGCCGTAAAAACAAATCGTTATCTGCTGCAATGCGGTAGTCCTGATTTACTATTGCAGTGTCTTAAAGACCCCCATAAAAAAACAACAGTATGCAGCTTTCTTACTGGGGTCCTCCGTGGCTCAGTCGGTTAGCGCGATTTTGCAGCGCAATGAAGCCTCCCACCAATGCAGTTGCTGTGAGTTCAAGTCCAGCTTATGCTGGGCTCCTCTCCGGACGTACGTGGGAAGGTCTGCCAGCAACCTGCAGATGGTCATGGGTTTTCCCCTGGGTTCTGCTTGGTTTCCTCCCCTCATAATGCTGGCAGCTGTCGTGTAAGTGGAATATTCTTGAGTACGACGTAAAACACCAATCAAATAAATAAAAAGGTCTTTCTCAGTGGCTAAAGGAGTTGTGCAAGTTTGCAATCAGGCTCAGTCAAAACTGAGAATGGAAGTGTGAAAGCGAAGTCACAGAAAGCAAGACATGGATTCTAAGACTACTTCACCTGTATAGAAACATGGCAATAAAACTTGAATAAAAATCTCCACACAGTCCCCGACCAATAAATATCTACAGAGACATGTGCAAGTACAAGGGCGAACTTTTTTTGTCGACTGTACTTTAATTATAGAGGATTTAAATTCAAAAGTATTCGAATTACTTGTTAACTCTTCACATGCTTAAGGACACAATGCCATAAATCTTTTTTTCATGATCTCAGCACTAAACATAGGTCACTGAATACAAGATCTGAATGAAAACTTCCACACAAAAAATAGTATTTCGAAACCACAGCAACAACAGCAAGGTGCTAAGCTCTTTTACAAAAATGTAAACAAAAACTGGGCTTTTCACTTCTGTATTTGGTAATTATAAAAGAACACATCACAAATAAAGCCCAAATAGCAAGAAGTGTGCTGGCACATTAATGTCTAGTTTTCTCTGTTTCTGTGTACACTCATGGTGTTGTATGTTGACATGTCATGACTTGTTGACATGTCATGACTTGTTGACATCCCTCAGGAAGTTAGCTGTAGAGTCCACAGCTTGTCTGCTATAAGAGGCCACTGTGGAAGGTGTATCAGCCAGAAATCCAAACACGTTCTTCACACCTGAAAATACAACATCAACAAAACCTACAGACAGACAGACAGACTGTCACAGGACAATATACACACGGAGGACCTGATAAAACAAACATACAAAAAAAAAACAACAAAACACCACAACAAACGATATGAGATAAATATTTCAGTCATACGATAGCAGTTCAAGAATGGAGAACTGATTGATTGTTGTTGTTGTTGTTCAATGGCGGATCCAAAAATTTCCCCCTAATATAACGGGGCCAGTTTTGTGAGTGGAGGATCCAAATGCTGTAAGAAAGTATGAGTGCTGCAAAACCACTGTTTTTCGCCATGGAAGTATCCAACAAACCGATTGAAAACCAGACCAGTATTAGCCAGATCTAGGCTGATGGATGCTGTCATGAGTCAAGGGAAGATTGGCTGCAGTCAAAGAGAGCCTTTCTGAAAATGTTTCAGCAATTTATAAAAATTAGGCATCCTGCTGATAAGCGCTTCAGCCTAAATTGCAGCTGAGGTTTGAAGGTGGTTGAACTTAAAAAAAGGTCATTGACACTATTTTGTCCTCTACACTCAAGCTGCAGTATCTCGCTAAACTTTGTACTGGCAAGCTAGAAAGAATGAATGAATGCTTATTGTTTAACGCCATTCTCAAGAATATTTCACTTATATGAAGGCGGTGTCTCCTTGGGGCAGGACGGATTTCCACCGTATCTTTTATCTGGTGCTGCCTCACCGAGACGACTTGCCGAAGACACCCAACAAGCCCCCTCACCCAGTCACATTATACTGACACCGGGGCGACCAGTCCACCCTCTATCCTCATATTGCTGAGCACCTAGCGAGAAAGCAGGATGTACCATTTTTTAAAGTCTTTGGTATGATCCGACCCAGGTTTGAACCCAGATCTCCACGTCCGAAAGCAGATGCTCTACTGGGGCGGGTCAAAGCTAAAAAGAAAACATTTTGACGCACAGTGGATATCTGTACATGTATAACAAATTTTTGGTAAAATTTGCTTTCTTTCAATGCAAATGATGAAACTCCTGAAGTGGACTGACAAATAACATGAATCAACAAAAAAAACAAACAAATCATTACGTTTCCTGGTAAGGACTACAAGATTTAAAAAAATAATTCTGTCCAAAGCGATACACAGGAACTTGAAACTTAACTCAACTAGATGGTTATATCAGGTCGAAAGCACTTGTGTGTATACCAAGCTTAAGATGACAGACTCACCTGTATTCCAGGTGTCCAGGACTGAGGTGTTAACATCTGACAAAGTGGGTACCTGGAGATGACACAAGAGATGAGGTTAAAGATACCCTAAATTATCTAAAACTTCATTCATGACTAAATGGCTTATCAACTGTAAGTCTCTGCAACAAAAGTTGTATTTTATGATATCTAGATGTATTTCCTTCCAAAGATGCACTCTTTGGGGGCGAAATTTTAGGTCATTTATGGTAATTATTTATTTACACATACTTATTTGATCAACTGAGCACTGCTTAATGCCATGTTCAAGAGTTTTATGCCTGCCTGGTGGCATAAAAAACCAGTTTGTTTGAAGTAAACTACTGAGCATTTGACAACTTACTGATAACATCTCCAAAAGATAACACCTTAAAGATATATATGTGTCTTATGATTTAACCACAGTGTTGGAAGACAAGTGGCCTTGAATGAATCACCTCTTTTGTTAAATCGCGCAAACAGCCCAACAAGTGTTATTGTCAGTTGACCACTTTAACAGTTATTGCCAAATTCCCTGCCCAGGGACTGGTTTCATGAAGCGCTCTTAGTGCTATTGTAGTCCTAAGCCAAGTGCACTTCATATCTCTACAACTTACACTGTCATGGCAGTTAAGGGAGTACTTAGCTAAGTGTGCTTCATATCTCTACAACTTACATTGTCATGGCAGTTAAGGGAGTACTTAGCTAAATGTACTTCATATCTCTACAACTTACATTGTCATGGCAGTTAAGGGAGTACTTAGCTAAGTGTGCTTCATGAAACCATTTAAAAATCATTATGTTCCTAACAAATGTACACCTGCACGGCCATTCCTGTCTGTACAGGTGATGTACATGTAAATAATGATATGATTTCCCCTGGATAATGTTTCTCTTAACACCCATGTACACTATCTGGGGTTAACTTTATCCCAGGACTTTCTTACCATATGAATGCTTGGGTACTTATGATTTCCCCTGGATAATGTTTCTCTTAACACCCATGTACACTATCTGGGGTTAACTTTATCCCAGGACTTTCTTACCATATGAATGCTTTGGTACTTATGATGTCCCCTGGATAATGTTTCTCTTAACACCCATGTACACTATCTGGGGTTAACTTTATCCCAGGACTTTCTCAGCATATGAATGCTTGGGTACTTACGCTGTTGATGTACTCATTGGTGGTTGGCAGGACGGAGTTGCGCACCTTGTTCAGAGCTCTTGTTCCCATGCTACTGTCCCTCCATACTCCCTGATCAACCGTGACGTACACTGCCCCCACGCCGATCGCTACCTTAGTCGCTGTCCTACAACACAGTGAAAAACAATCGTTTTGAGAAAAGCTCCAGCTTACCTGAGCAAGAACGCCAACACCAAGAGCACTTTGTCCAATTCACACTGTCACAGTGCTTTGAACACATTACTTTGCGCTAACTATGAACAAATGACTGTGTGCTAAAAATTACAAAACAATGAATATAGCTGTCAGAGACAGTGATGCCAGAGTTCAAGCCGGGAGGGCCTGTATGTGCATGTCTGTAGCGTTTATTTGGTTACATTGGTGCATATAAGGTATATGTGCATTCCTATGCACTTCGAGGTTTCCATGTTTACAGCTGTAACAGTTTCATTCACGTTACCAGAAGATATGGGGGAAAATTGTGCCTTGTCGCACTCAATTTGCAGCAAGAGTATACATCGCAGAAAAGAAATAAGACCAGACTGGTGATCAATTTATGTCGGGTAGCATGCTTTCAATATTTGCACTTTCATTCTAAACATGAATGCATTGTCCATGCATTATATATCATGAAGATGTATATGTGCCAAATACAGTAAAATGGCCTTTCGTCAAATCTTGAAGCCCTGTAAATATTGTATTTTTTAAGACAGCTCAAAGATTTTCAGCATGCATACAGAACATGTATAGCACTTTCCACTGAGCAATACTGAGCTTCACACCCTTAATCATTTTCTCTCACATCACATGCAAATATGGGGGGATATGGTGCTTTTTAGCACTTTGATCGCAGTTTGCAACCAAAATATGCATCGTAGCAAAGAAATAAGATCAGATTTGTGATCAGGGCATCAAACTACGTCAGGTACATGTAGCATGTTTAGAAAATCTCAAAAATCAAAATTATGTTTTCAGACAACATCACTTCCTGTTTTGGTTATTTGCCCCCGCATTGCATTCTGTTTCTGATCAAATAATGCAAACGCAACAATTGTTACGTATGCTAAATTTCAGAAGTTTTTCAATATTGAAACTTGCAAAAATGGTGATTTTTTTTTGATGTACTACTTCCTATTTGCTGACGTCACTTCTGATTTTGTAAAATTTGTCTCCATGCCTTGGGATGATGTTAGGCCGTAAGATTGTCTCCAGCTTCATTGATTATGGAGATATACTCCAAAACTTGCATATCTGGAATCAGCGTCCAAAGCAGCATCAGGCAGGACTGTTTGCAGGACATCATTTGTACAAGTGTTGAAATTATTGGAAAAAAACGAATTTTGCAGTCACGTGACACATTCACCCAAATACCAAGCTTGTGCTACTTAAATTTCAGCTCAATTGCATCAGCCGTTTTGGAGAAGATGTTTAAAGGTTTTCATCAAAATCCAAAATGGCCACCAAGTCACGTGATCAAAAGTTTCCAAAAGTTTTAGGTGCAAAGTTTCAGGTGTGTAGCTAAAACATACTGATATTTCAAAACCGTCCAACTTGCTGTTTTCTCTAAAAACGCAGGACTAAATTGTGGAGAACAATAATGATAATTCAAACGTAAACAAAAGATATTCAAGCCTGAATGGCTTGAACCCCTAATATTAACAATAAAACTAAAATAATAATAAAAAAAAAACAAAAAACAACAGCGATTCAAGCCTGAATAGCTTGAACCCCTAATATTAACAATAAAACTAAAATAATAATCCAAACAAAAACAATAGCGATTCAAGCCTGAATGGCTTGAACCCCTAATATTAACAATAAAACTAAAATAATAATCCCCCCTCAAAAAAACAACAGCGATTCAAGCCTGAATGACTTGAACCCCTAATATTAACAATAAAACTAAAATAATAATAAAAAAAAAACAAAAAAACAACAGCGATTCAAGCCTGAATGGCTTGAACCCCTAATATTAACAATAAAACTAAAATAATAATCCAACAAAAAAAAAAACAACAGTGATTCAAGTCAGAATGGCTTCAACCCCTACAAATATACTCTACTTTTCCTCGCCACGATATGGCTGAGATATTGGCAATGTGGTGTTAAGCCACAATCATGCATTCATTCTACTTTTCACTTGTGAAACAGCTGCATGCATGCCTTCAGTAAGTTGGATAAACCAACATTTGCATTACACCTCAACTGGACTAACAGTGTGTGTGCTAAAATCATTTTGACAGTGATGTGCAATGGCAGAACACAGATGGACAAAATGAAGACTTGAGAGAAGGATGATGATTGGATCTGATAGCTGGTGGCTACATCATGTTGTCAAATACTGCTGAAGTCAATGTCTGAGTCATCTGAACTGTTGGTTTATTTATTTATTTATTTATTTGTTTGATTAGTGTTTCACGCCATACTCAAGGCTATTTCACTTATACGACGGCCGCCAGCATTATGGTGGGAGGAACCGGGCAGAGCCCGGGGGAAAACCACGACCATCTGGAGGTTGCTGGCAGACCTTTCCACGTATGGCCGGAGAGGAAGCCAGCACAAGCTGGACTTGAACTCACAGTGACTGCATCGGCGGGAGGCTTCCGGTTATTGCGCTGTGGTAGCACACTAACCGACTGAGCCACGAAGGCCTCCAACTGTTGGTTTAGGTGGCTCCTTTGATCACAACATGTGGTAAAGGATATATACATGTCACACCAGATCAGTGACAAACATATTTTTATAAGGAATAAAGCAGACCAACTGAACCACTACCTATCATTTCCTGCCACCTAACATTCACAATTTCATTTCTGGCCTGATCTAGTAAGAATATCAGGTATTGCCTCCACAATCTACACTTGGGCTTTCTTCTTTATATGTTAAAACAGATGTTGGTTTGCAATAAGTTTAAACTCCTAACTGACAAAACAAATTGTTTAAGAAGCATGGAAATATTTTTTTTTAGCTATCCATGCCACACACTTTATTAAAAAACGTTACGCTGTTATTTAAATATAGTTTTGTTCTGTACCAAACCGCTGGTCAGTCTCTGTCGCAATACTGTTGGGTGCACAACACTGTCCTTTTCCTACTTTTATAATTTCCAGGCTAGTTCTGGTAGGCCTATATGTAACTATGGAAACTATCTGACATGTCTGAGAATGAGTGCTAATAGTGACAGCCAGAAAATACAGAACTGGAAAGTAAACAGCATACATGTACGTGAGGACAGCTGACTTACGTAAAACATATACGCGATCGCCACCGCAGGAAAAACAAACGCATAATGTTTCAAATAATCTATCAGGCATGAAGACGCACATAGCTCCAACATTGCACCATTAACAAAATGATGTCATGTGACGAAAACTGGGGTCCGGGTGACGTTAGCAATGCAATGACCTTTGCGGGTTACTGAGAGATTTTGTAGGGTTGTTGACGTAAATATTATCATAACATCCAAGTAATAGTAATTCGTGATAACTCTGACTAACTGTTACCTATAACGCCATGATTTATGCTCAAATAAATTCACCTTTTCTACCTAGTTCTTTACTTACTTTAGCAGTGCAGACGCCATTTTCCGGTTTGACATCTAATCGATAAACCAATAGAAATGAAGCTCACACTATTGACGTATGTATAGAAACGGAACAAACGGCTAAAATAAATTTTAGAAAATAAACATATCAAAAGTATCTTGGATGTAAATAGCTGTGTCATGATCTTAACACTACATAAAATAATCCTGAAATCTTTTTGAAAGCATCACATTTATGACATCGGTTTATCCTCTTATTGATTAGTCTTGCCTGTGGCCTAGAAAGACGACGCGCAGTTGGCAAGGTGTCAAAGTTGAACTGTGCAGCCAGAAAGTTTTTAGCTGGGTTATTTCGCTGTTGCTGTGAGTATGCGAGCGCAGTTTCGAGTTTATTTGACCAGGGAACTTCATGCGTATAGCGAGCATTGCTTGGCTGGGTAGTATCCGATCCATGCAAAGCTTTAGAGTCGCTGTTGTCCAGTTTTCCAGTTGAAATTAATCTGCTTTTGGCCGAGCTGGATTTGCTTTGAATCGTGCAGACGACACATTTATATACAGGCCATCGACCTAATTTCTTCGCCTCCAGTTAGCAGCAGGTAAATGTATTTTTACTGTTTTTATGTGGCATGTTGATTGCTTTTCTTCCTTGCAGGATTTCTGCTTACTTATTATTGTCTCCTCAAACAATGGCTGAGAAATGAACGGGTCATTATTCGTTCAACTTCAATTTCGAACAGATTCAAATGAGGTGAAATTATTGAATCAATGAAAGTAAGGTCTTGAGTTCACTGGATAACTTCCGTCCGTTCTGAAGACAGTAACCTAGTTTACTGTTAAAGTACATTGTGTCTGTAACAAAATGTGACAAAAATGGAAAGAAACATCTGCTGCCATAAGGTGACAAATTTACCCAAACTGTGACAAATGTGATGAAACTGAATGGAGTGGTGCATAACATTTTAGGCTGCATGGTGACACAAGATCTTTTGTTTCCTCATAATATTTAAAAAAACAAACTGGTGCAGGCAAGGCGACAGTTTTCAATTTTCATTATTCAACTAGATTTTATGATAATGGCATCAGCTACAATTTCTAGTAAAAAATGAAATGATAAGTTTAGCAGCAGAACATAAAGTGACGTTTTGATGAGTTTTGGCAGTGATCGGAGAAACAAAGAGTGAAGTTTGAATCATCTGAATTTGCCCCTCTGTTTGAAAGTTTCGTGTTATTTGTATCTGTATGTGAAACGACTACAAAACCCACCAGTATTTATGATGTTACTAATTTGCCGATTTGGACATGTGCCTGTTTTTACCAAAAATCTGACAAATTTTAGAAAAGATCGAGTTATGATAAAATCATTTAGCTAATGCTCCAAAGTGTCAGTTGTGATATATGCATCATTTCCCGAAAATGTGCATGGTTTTTATATGTTAAATACAACAGTATGTGAGTTGCTAACTGTTACTTTTGCATATTTCTTGGTGTTCATGTAGCTGTAAAAAAAACTTTCAATATAATGCAGTATAGCTACCCAGATACATCAATATTTATTTTAATCATCAGTGCATTAGATGCATAATGTCATAGGGCCAATTTGCTCATTTGTTAATTATTTTCTTTAAATGGATATGGAAGTTGGGCAGTAAGTGACAGTATTGATGTATATTTTTGTGGATTCACTAATCAATGAATGATTGATGTAATTGTGCAATACCTGTATATTTGGAAAGAACACATACTTTAGAACACCGAGTTGAATACTCCTGATAGCTTTTTGTGTACAACTCCATTTAAAAGGGTCGCCTTCTGCAGTTTTAGCCCAGACATTAAGTGAACTTGGGCTTCATTGACTCTAGCTGGGTTGGAAATTAATCCAATTGTGTTATCAACAAAATACCCCCCCCCCCCCCCCCCCCCCAGAGAAAAAAGAAAAACGAATCAACAGACAGTGCGTGAGCAGCAGCAGCCTTTGAATTAAATTTAATGACATGATTATGTGGAACTGCATCTTCTAATTCATTACACACTGATAATTTGCTTCTGATGGTAATCATCTGGTGTTTGGGCCCAATTTGTGTAATGTGTTTGCAATTATCTATAATTTAATGCTGCCAGATGTATGGTTTTAATGAAACCCTTACTTGTAGATTGCTATCAGCCTTGCTAGTTGCTTGCATGCAGTCTTGTAATCATGTCACAATAACCCAAAAGTCGCTCATACTCCCAGCTCTCTTTCAAAACAGTTTATTCAGAATTTCGCTACATTTTAGATTGTAACTGGAAAACATGTCACATACATGTATGTTGGAGACAAAAAAAAAAAAACTTGCCGCATGTGGACAAATCAAATATAATGCAGCTTTTGTAAGGATGAACAAATTAAATATTCTGAAAGTATAAAGGCAAGCTCATCCCACTGCTTGGTGTTTTAATGTTGAGATTGATAAAATACAACAAAGCCGCCACACAAACATAAGTAGTTTGCTTTTGTGTAATTTACATGGACATGTAATACATTCTCCTTCTGTCAACATGGTCACGAAAGAAAGCCTGCTATCTGATGATAGCCCAGCCCTCATGTTAGCACCATAAAACCTCATATTACAGTGTAAAAGAACATTTACATGTATGTCATGTGCGTATGTCAATAAAACGTACCCTACACTAGACTTGTGAAAACCTGTCAGAGATAGATGTGTATAAATAATATAGTACATGTATCTGATCTCTACATGGAAGCTGATCTGTATGTGTAGTGTGTTGTCAGTACATGTTGCTATCAGAATATATGATCTAGCCCTTCGTGATATCTGGGTGAAGTAAGTATGCAACGACATACACTGCCAGTGTTTGTATTTTGAACTTTGGTGCAGGGTTGACTGATCTGAAGTAAAGCCCTACATATATATATATATATATACATGTACACAGATATGCTCAGGAACTGGTACGTAGTCGACTAGAACAGGTTTGTTGTTTGACATTGTTTCCCTGAAACAAGCTTGTGTGTTATACAAATTCTGGTAGGTAATATACATGTGTTTGTTTACGTTAATTAAGAGCCTTTCAAGTAATTACTCTGGATTTTGTTAATTAATTGTCTTAGTTGGAAATCTCTGGTGTCACATAAATATGGTAATTGACCTTAAAGTTTGTTTGAAGAAAGAGGCATACTGTATATGTGCTGAAACTGCTGGAATGTATGTTTTTCCTTTGGATTGAAATCAGTCTAGCTTCAAAGCAAACTTCAAGACAGCTTTCTAAAATCTGGCAGACTGTACATGTAGAGCTTTGTCAGTCAGGATGAAGTTTTAGGGGACTTTCTGCCATGATTGATGACACGCATTTACATGTAGCATGACATTAATGATTCTGAAATATTGATGAAGAGCGTTTTAACATATCATGCATTTATATATACATATGTACATGAGTATGCAGCGTTAAACTGTAATCAAATGAACTAATAAATCATAGGTGCACGTACATTCCAGTTGGTTGCATGTGTGCATGCATGGTTCCTAATTAACCGTTTCGGCAAACTGTGTTGTTCCTTGGGAAATGTAAGGCAGGTGAATTTTGGTGAATTCATCATGATATTGATGGCACACATCTTGTGTGTTGGCTCTATAATGAAAGTTGCAGTCGTCTCAGCTCTTGAACATGTTCGCACGCAAGATTTGTATTGTGACATACATTCGTATGTTGATACACCTGTACGTACTGTGTAGCTAGTCCTCAAACTACTTTATGATATACTTACACGTAAATTACAATTATAGGAAATGTACAACAAAAATAAAAAGAAAGAAAATTGCATGTACATCTATGTTACAAAATTGATATGCAGATTTACACCTCTGTCTGTAGGCTTGTTCTTCACCTGTGGTTCAGCCCGTAATCAAACTTTGCACGCGTACGCATGTACTTGCCTCCAATGTATTTTATTATGTCTGATTATCAGGTTTCCAAAGCACCTGTTGTGAGCTGTGTAGTGTATTCAATATAAAATAGATAGTACATATGTACCCCTCTGATGTGCATAAGGCGTTCGTGGCTATCACAGTCATGACAGTGTGTGAAATGTATTGAAGTGGGCCATTTATTTTTGTTTTCTTTGGACCACTACAGCCCCATTTATAAAGACGTTTTCGCGTATCCTGTACAAAGTGTTACATTACTACAAGCGGCTGGAGAGGGGAAAATGTGGTTTTTAGTGCTGTAAACATGTGTGCTCTAGAAACTATGTGTAATTAAGCAACTCTCCTCTGGAATGTCCAATTGGAATCTGGACAGGTTGAAAGAAGTTTTAGGCCTTGCTAAGTTCCATTACATGCAGTAGTAATACTCGTGCATACATGTATGTACCTAAAATTTTAACTTCACTCAAAAGTTAGCTGTAAAACCCAAGTACCTGTAGCTGCACGCAGAAAAGCAAGAGATTCATTTTGACTGGATATGTCCATAATTTATTTTGCCATGATGAGGGCAAATAAATTTCATGGTGAATGTGGATCTGGTTTTTGGATAGTGCTCAGCTCATTTTCCTTTCCCAGCTCCTCCGAACGAATTCATGTTAAAGTCAAGGTGAGGTTTACAGGAGAAAATGATACACAAACATGATCCGCAGCAACCAGTTTATAATCAAACAGTGGTTCGAGGTCCTGCGTGTATTTCACACTAACATGTAAGTGTCAGTATACATGCTGCTTATCTGAATGAGGCTGGCACTACATGTACATGTCAGTATACATGCTGCTCATCTGAATGAAGCTGGCACTACATGTACGTCAGTATACATGCTGCTCATCTGAATGAAGCTGGCACTACATGTACGTCAGCATACATGCTGCTCATCTGAATGAAGCTGGCACTACATGTACATGTCAGTGTATGTGCTGCTCATCTGAATGAAGCTGGCACTACATGTACGTGTCAGTATACATGCTGCTCATCTGAATGAAGCTGGCACTACATGTACGTGTCAGTATACATGCTGCTCATCTGAATGAAGCTGGCACTACATGTACGTGTCAGTGTACCTGCTGCTCATCTGAATGAAGCTGGCACTACATGTACGTGTCAGTGTATGTGCTGCTCATCTGAATGAAGCTGGCACTACATGTACGTGTCAGTATACATGCTGCTCATCTGAATGAAGCTGGCACTACATGTACGTGTCAGTATACATGCTGCTCATCTGAATGAAGCTGGCACTACATGTACGTGTCAGTATACCTGCTGCTCATCTGAATGAAGCTGGCACTACATGTACGTGTCAGTGTATGCTGCTCATCTGAATGAAGCTGGCACTACATGTACGTGTCAGTATACATGCTGCTCATCTGAATGAAGCTGGCACTACATGTACGTGTCAGTATACCTGCTGCTCATCTGAATGAAGCTGGCACTACATGTACGTGTCAGTATACATGCTGCTCATCTGAATGAAGCTGGCACTACATGTACGTGTCAGTATACATGCTGCTCATCTGAATGAAGCTGGCACTACATGTACGTGTCAGTATACATGCTGCTCATCTGAATGAAGCTGGCACTACATGTGAGTGTCAGTATACATGCTGCTCATCTGAATGAAGCTGGCACTACATGTACGTGTCAGCATACATGCTGCTCATCTGAATGAAGCTGGCACTACATGTACGTGTCAGCATACATGCTGCTCATCTGAATGAAGCTGGCACTACATGTACGTGTCAGGATACATGCTGCTCATCTGAATGAAGCTGGCACTACATGTACGTGTCAGCATACATGCTGCTCATCTGAATGAGGCTGGCACTACATGTAAGTGTCAGCATACATGCTGCTCATCTGAATGAGGCTGGCACTACATGTACATGTCAGCATACATGCTGCTCATCTGAATGAAGCTGGCACTACATGTACATGTCAGCATACATGCTGCTCATCTGACTGAAGCTGGCACTACATGTACATGTCAGCATACATGCTGCTCATCTGAGTGAAGCTGGCACTACATGTAAGTGTCAGCATACATGCTGCTCATCTGAGTGAAGCTGGCACTACATGTACGTGACAGGATACATGCTGCTCATCTGAGTGAAGCTGGCACTACATGTACGTGTCAGCATACATGCTGCTCATCTGAATGAAGTTGGCACTACATGTACGTCAGCATACATGCTGCTCATCTGAATGAAGCTGGCACTACATGTACATGTCAGTGTATGTGCTGCTCATCTGAATGAAGCTGGCACTACATGTAAGTGTCAGTATACATGCTGCTCATCTGAATGAAGCTGGCACTACATGTACATGTCAGTATACATGCTGCTCATCTGAGTGAAGCTGGCACTACATGTACATGTCAGTGTGTGTGCTGCTCATCTGAATGAGGCTGGCACTACATGTGAGTGTCAGTATACATGCTGCTCATCTGAGTGAAGCTGGCACTACATGTAAGTGTCAGTATACATGCTGCTCATCTGAATGAAGCTGGCACTACATGTACATGTCAGTATACATGCTGCTCATCTGAATGAAGCTGGCACTACATGTACATGTCAGCATACATGCTGCTCATCTGAGTGAAGCTGGCACTACATGTACGTGTCAGTATACATGCTGCTCATCTGAGTGAAGCTGGCACTACATGTACATGTCAGTGTATGTGCTGCTCATCTGAATGAGGCTGGCACTACATGTAAGTGTCAGTATACATGCTGCTCATCTGAATGAAGCTGGCACTACATGTACGTGTCAGTATACATGCTGCTCATCTGAATGAAGCTGGCACTACATGTACGTGTCAGTATACATGCTGCTCATCTGAATGAAGCTGGCACTACATGTACGTGTCAGTATACATGCTGCTCATCTGAATGAAGCTGGCACTACATGTACGTGTCAGTATACATGCTGCTCATCTGAATGAAGCTGGCACTACATGTACGTCAGTATACATGCTGCTCATCTGAATGAAGCTGGCACTACATGTACGTGTCAGTATACATGCTGCTCATCTGAGTGAAGCTGGCACTACATGTACGTGTCAGTGTATGTGCTGCTCATCTGAATGAAGCTGGCACTACATGTACGTGTCAGTATACATGCTGCTCATCTGAGTGAAGCTGGCACTACATGTAAGTGTCAGTATACATGCTGCTCATCTGAATGAAGCTGGCACTACATGTAAGTGTCAGTATACATGCTGCTCATCTGAATGAAGCTGGCACTACATGTAAGTGTCAGTATACATGCTGCTCATCTGAATGAAGCTGGCACTACATGTACGTGTCAGTATACATGCTGCTCATCTGAGTGAAGCTGGCACTACATGTACGGCAGTATACATGCTGCTCATCTGAGTGAAGCTGGCACTACATGTAAGTGTCAGTATACATGCTGCTCATCTGAGTGAAGCTGGCACTACATGTACGTGTCAGAATACATGCTGCTCAGCTGAATGAAGCTGGCACTACATGTACGTGTCAGTATACATGCTGCTCATCTGAATGAATCTGGCACTACATGTACGTCAGCATACATGCTGCTCATCTGAATGAAGCTGGCACTACATGTACATGTCAGCATATGTGCTGCTCATCTGAATGAAGGTGGCAAAAATTTTTAACATCCAGAAGAATTAAACTATTAAACTCTAGCATCAGATGAAATCTGGAATGGCATGAATATGACCATAATTTTATCAGTACTTAAACTTAAGATCGTCAGATGAACTGAAATACGAGGTAAAATGTTCAAGCATTTGAGAACTCCCTGAATTAAGAGGTTATGCACTTGTCATCCATATAAGAGTTCACCTCATTCGAAAGATAAGAGACAAAATGGTTCATGTCACAAAAGAAGATGTCGACTGAAGGGTCCGATTTGTCATGGTTGAATGCAAACGTCATTCATGTAATAATGCAGTGTAGCAAAGAATTATCAGATGAGAAAGCAACAGATGTTTTTTACTGACTCTTTATCATTTAGAAAGGACATAATCAGGATCTATTACAAGAAAGCAGGAGAAAGAAAGCTGTGTTTGATTGGTTGATAATACTTTCCCGTTTTAGATCATCAGCACATGATGTTAATGTTTTTTTATCACAGTTTATAATGGGGTAATTCTTGAACAGCGTTTCCCTGTTAGCTATTAACAGAAATACCTGAAATATTCAAATTGGGGAAACCAATTAAGATCTCAGATTAAACCAGCCTTGAAACTTTTATGGTTTTGTCCAATACATGTATGTCGTTAGCAATTTCCATACCTGTACTGTAAAATGTTATTTCATGTAATTTAGCATCCAGAGTGTTTTAACATACATACCTTCTAAATCTTCTGTATTACAGTACATTATTGTAGCCCTGGAGGACTATATATCAAGTAAAGTAATTGGATTTGTACGCAGGCCGTGTTGGTGTGTCACACATCAGCTTGTGTCAGTGATCACGTGGACTCCATTATCCCAATACTCTGAACACCTCAGTTTATAAGAGTCACTACCAAGATGCCCCATGTTACAAAGTGGGTTGCGCTGTCCGTTTGTTGGTCAGCCTCCTGTAGGCCTATGTTTCATTTGTTTATTTGATTGGTGTTATTCGCCGTACTCAGGAATATTTCACTCACAAGATAGCGGTCGGCATTATGGTGGGAGGAAACCGGGTAAAACCCGAAGGAAACCTGTGACCATCTGCAGGTTGTCGGCGGACGCTATATGTTTTAATATGGGCCATCCATTTTAATGAGGGGCGTGAGTGTATAAAAACGTGATGAAAACCTATCCAGGGGATGTGTCAGCAAATTATTTTTCAAATTTGCTGTGGATTGTGTAATTTACAAGGCGTTAAACGACTGTATGCAGGATAAAACTTCTGAAAATCTTGATACACGCATGGAAGAAAAAAAGAAGAGAAAAAGAAAGAAAGTACCTGCTGAATTCCAGACTACAGATTTGGCAGAAAGGGTCTCTGTGAACTTTTACATGTACATGTACTTATACCTGGTAGAAAAATATGCTGCCTTACAGTGACTAAGGAAGCAAGTGGCAAAGGGAAAATTTTCCAGAATTGGATTTGGAATGTCTCTGTCTGATGAGACTTAAAATAAATACATTTTACCAAGTATAAATAGAAGTTTTGATGAAATACCCTGGATATCAGCCCTAATTTGCTTTCCAGAGTCAAAGAAAAATGTAGGTCATCAAAGAATTTGAATGTCACTTGCTTCCTTTTGCCATATTGCATGGTACTCTAGTCAGGATAGTGGCTGTGCATTCTCAGGTCTTTTATCTATTGATAAAATCTATTGTAAATCAGGTGTATAGATAGGACCATATAGACTGCCTTTGAACCTACATGATGTTCTACACTGTATGTGTATACTACATACCAGCCTTACTGGCCAAAAAAAACCCCTGTGTTCTCAGTCTCTAGCTATGGAGACCTGTTCAACCACTTAAATATCACTTTGCAAATTATTATGGAAGAAATTTTTAGGTAAGGCCAAATAGATCTTTTACGCGAATAGTACAGTAACATGCATATGCTTCCTCAGTCTGTTTATATCGTGTATATTGAAAGCACACCAGTGTACCTGTATAGATCTTCATGTATCATTGAAACCTGTACTTCTAAAGAAGTGAAAGTACATGCTGGCTTACTCACAGCAGTGATTCATCTTTTCTGTCATTTACTAACAACTAAGAGGTAATATTGACTGTTCCACAGACAAGATAGATCTGTGTGCTGATCTACATGATCATGCTCAATGTTAATATAAGTCTGTCAGTATGGGGCTGGTATTGTGCAGTCCAAAACAAACACTGGGTCCACAGTGACTGTACCTGTAGGCCTGTACTGGCACACGACTGGAAGATAAGCTGTCGGACCATCCTACATGTAGATGTAGATGTTCAGTTCACATGTACACACATAGACTAATTATTTCAATCTTTGGGACACTTGGTCTGCCCATTTTAGCTAATATACATGTGATTGCAAGGGGAATGCACAATTTCTTGTACCTCACAAGGCTAGTCCATCTAATGCACAACATATCCATACCTCTGCTTTTTCCAAAAAACTGGAAGAGAAGGGTATAATTATTGGCTTTCAGCAGTACTGATATCTGTCTCAAAAATTCGAGGAAGTAGGGTAAACATAATATACCATGTACATATAATTTCACACACTCCCGCTGCACACCAAAACAAACACTGCTGGCAGTTAAATGACGTATGATGTAGATTGCTTGATACCTGTAGATGATTTTGTCAATAAATTATACTTGATGATCATCCGCTGAACATGGTTCTGAAGATACATGTGTTATATATTAAACAGCTGAATTTTAAATTATTTTACCAATTCATGCACATGTCCAGCTCATGCTGGCTTCCTCTCCGGCAATACATGGGATGGTTCATGAGCAACCTGCAGATGGCTGTGGGTTTCCTCCCACAGCAATGCTGGCCGCCGTCTTATAAGTGAAATATTCTTGAGTATGGCATAAAACACCAAGCAAATATATAAATCAGTTAATGCATAGGTTGATCTCACAACTGCTTCGGTTTATTTATTCCGTCTACATGTGCAGTCTATAATAGGTACTATATACATATATGCACAACATACAAGTACATTTAACCAGCAAACAAGTGTACATGACGCATGATATTAAAACATGATATAACACGTGCATTTACAAATGTACCGACGAGTAGCCTGCTACTAGCCTGCTAGTGGTTTGTATTTGGTTTATCCCTGAAATTGTAAATGTACATGAACAAAATTGTTGCTGGTAACACAATCCTGTATGCAAAAATAGGGAAATATTTTTTTAGTTATTCTAGCTAATGAAATAGGTAATGACTTTGAAGAAATTAAGTTAGAGAAAAAAAAAAAGAATCCATCCACAACCCACGAAAAACTTTATAGTCAGGCCTTGTTTTCTAGGGCGGGTCGGGTTACACCCAACAGACATATTTTTAATGATGGCCTAATAGTCTGTGTATCCACTTACATTATGTCCCTTTATGTGCCCTCAACAGATGTCAACAATTCTCAGAATGGAAGTGGAGTCCCGGGAGTTTGCTAAACTTGGTGTGCTCTTCTGGAACTGTAATGACAAATTACTGACACACAGCCTGCATGGTAGATGCTCATGTACATACACACACTGTGTATGTACATACAGATTGAATCTGTTTCAATCAGAGCCGGGTCATATACATTGTACACTGTATGCTGTCATGACTATGACACATGAAGTATTTCATACAAGCTCTGCATGCAGTCTCTCTTATGATTGATGCTCTGTACTGCTACAGCTGTATGTGTACAGTTATGTAAATATACATAGTACATTTAAGTTTGATTAGTGTTTAATACTGTGCTGAGGGGTTGTTTTTTGTGTGTATAAGAGTGTGACAGCAGTTTATGAGTGGACTGAAGGATACTGTTTTGAATAAACCACTGCTCTTCAATAGTTTATATCTAGCTGTCATGGAGGCATATAAAATGAGTGCTGATTGGCTGACAGTTCAGAGGGGATCTCTTGGGTCTAAACCTCCGGCCTTGGTAACGCTTCCAGCATAAATGTGCCTTGCCTAAAATTCGGCCTTAATACGATAGGTTAAAAAACTTCAAATTGTCGAAGAGGACGTGGTGTTAATTTACCCTAATAATGAGAGTTTTATTGATTGTATGAAAGTGTTTAAATTGAGGTTTGTGTGGAAGGTAGAATGATAGTTTTCTAGAAAAAAATGTAAGTTTCAATACCTGCAAAGATGATATTTTAAGATATTTTAATATTGGCATGTAAACATGCTCAGTTTTGGGCGAAATTCTGGGTCATTTAATACAGTATCTCATGAGTTGAATGCATTTATATTAAGCTACAGCTCAACCAAGGAAAGCTGGATCTGATTCCATGAGCAGTCATCCTTGTCATTGGTCAGGGCCGGTTGGCTGGTTCACAACTCTTTCATAGCCAGATATACGTGTAGCCTGTTGCAGAGTTGTACTGTGGATTATCACAGGAAATTCTGTACTACAACATGCATGATGTGCATTCTGGTGGTTTCCAGTGTACTTATCTGTAATAACCCAGTTCCTGTTGTTGACAGGCTGCTGCAGAAGTCTCTCTCACAGGTACTTGTTATACTTGAACATTAGATACACAGACATGTATGCTGTATATAAATGACTTAAAATTTCGCTCAAGTGCATTTTTACAGGCAAATTAAAAAAATGTTATAAACTATTACATATTTATATTTGGTGGTAAAAGTTGACATTTTTTTTTAGCAGGATATCCTTCGACATTGCAAACAAACCACAAAACACCTTTCTAAAATCAGTAAATCTTGCAGAATCTGGAATGATGATCAGCGTAGTCCAGGTTGACATTTTAGATGATATAAGGTACATACTGTGCAAGTATAGTGTACGTTCATTCAGGGTAAGATGTAGGGACTTGTGCCGGATGACAAGTTCTTGTAGCCCGGAACGAATAATGATTGAAATCCTGAATATTGGATTTCTAAATTCCCGTGTTCATATTAATATTCAAGAGGCCTGTGTGACAATACGCAGTTGACTGTGAATGTGTGCATGTATGGCCAGTTGACTGTGAATGTGTACATGTATGGCCAGTTGACTGTGAATGTGTACATGTATGGCCAGTTGACTGTGAATGTGTACATGTATGGCCAGTTGACTGTGAATGTGTACATGTATGGCCAGTTGACTGTGAATGTGTACATGTATGGCCAATTGACTGTGAATGTGTACATGTATGGCCAGTTGAGCAGTTAATTGTTACATGTATGTTCATTGAAGACCATTAGTTCATCTGAAGCACTAATCTAAACACTATACTCCACTGATTTCTGTTTATTTGTTTTGTGGGGGTTTAATGCTGTTTAAAGGAATTTTTCACTTTTGTGTAGATGATGGAATAGAACTTGCAACTTCAGTGACAGATTGACTGCGATCAATGAGCCTTTGTGCACATGATGTAGGCGTATTAATAAACTGATTTGATGATTGGGGCACATGGACATCTCGTACATGTATTAGAGTGGCTGTGGCGTGTGAAAGTTACGGTCAAGTGTGCCACTCAGCACATGAGAAAATGTCTAACAATTATGTTGCAGTTTACTGCAGCTAAACTGCAGCATTATGCATCTACATGGTACACTAGTTATTTTTAGTACATAAATACTACAAGTTAGACACTGGCAATGTGCATATGCAGAAATAGAGGCACATGTAGACTGTGTGCAGCAGCAAGTCCATGTCATTATTAGACCAGCACTCAAACACTGGAAAAAATGCTCAAAATTCCTGAAGTCAGGAGTACAAATGTTTGGTCATGCAAATAAAAATAACCTCAGATTGAGCCCAGGACATCTCACACGACATATCATGGAAGTATTTATCATTTCACATAACACATAAATGACCGCTTGATGCAGTTTATCCACCTCCTTGCTCTTTCAGAACATCTCTCATTGGAGTTGTATGTATTTTACTCCTCCATATTTGTGGCTAGTTATCACTCTGAAGAGCTTGAAATATGAAACGTTGTGACCCCGTGTCTTGGTGTCTCGTAGGTCAATATACATGTAGATATGGATAGTTGCCTTCTTAATTTCATTTCCATTTCAGCAGTATAACGTTGACTGTTATTAAAATATTATCCCAAATTTAGTCATTAGTGTCCAGGAAAATATTAAAGAGCTCTGTAATTTTCCTTTACATAGTTACATATATACACGTATACTGCATTACATGTAAATACTCTGAAAGTGCACTTCCCACAATACAGCTGAAATATACACTACTACATCAGGGTTTTTTCTAGACAGTTTCTTTATAGAAACTCGATTTGAACAAACCAGAAAACTCAATACTTTTCACTGCCAATGTATGCAGAATGTATCTAAAACTCATTTATTTTGTCAAAAGTCAGTACAACATTTTTCTGAAACTTAGGTTTCCGATGTTTCTCGTTGTGCTTAACACTTTGAGTAAGTGGCTAGAAAACCTGTGTATATGTGGTGCTGATGTGGCGCTAAGCTGTAGTCATTCATTGATTCATGATCGGATTATTGCTTTGTTAATGTAGGGGGAAGATATGCTACATGTACATGTACCAGCGTGTGTGTGATCAAATGGTTAAAAGAAAAAGTTCATGACTTGATGGTTAGTGAGTTGGAAATGGATCAGATTTTGTACATGTTACTTTCACAGGTACATGTAACTGTGTTGTTGAAATCTAACCCACATGTGTGAATGTACAGGATACAGCCATGGTCTACAGTCATAACACACCATTAAATGGCAGATCTGCTGGGAGTATAACCGATGTTTACATGTATGTATTGGAGCTACATGTACTTGTATAAAGCATATGAAAAGCTGAGTTACAGCAGAAAGCTGTTTTGTTACTGGGTATTTTTCTATGTTTCACCAAACTTCTTAAGTTTAGTAAACATTGTAAATTGGTTTGAGGGGGTACTTTTTTCGCATAAGTCCGTGAAGTGTTTCTCAAAAATAAAAAAAAAAGATGTTATTCTAAGCACTATGTATATAAGTACTGTATTACTTTGCTTTAGCAAAACACTTTCGCATAAGCGGAAAAACTTCTGAAGATACATAAAACCGGACGTTGTACTTTAGTAGTGCATAGCCCATTACTTAGGGTCTCCGATTGTCTATACCTGTCATGACCATGTCAGACTGTAAAAAGTACACGCATGTAATCTGCTGCAGTACATGGGACAGGATGCTTCATAAACAGTTCACTCCACGTGTCTCATCATGTTTGCGTTGATATACACTTGCACATTCGCATACAATTCCGTGGAATTGATGCACTTGCGTGCGTTAGGCCGTATCGCATGTATATACAGGTGTAATGTACATCTTGATCTAATGGTGCATACCTACATGTATAAGTATTAACTCACAATTTTAATGATGGCTTTGTGAGACATTTTAATGAGTCATTTGTGAATCATATATCGGTAATTTCTTATACCTACTGAACAATACATGTACATGTACATACAGTACCTGCAAATTGTATAGCCTAATTACCTGGAGTACATGTATGTATGTACGTGAACCTGCAACATGTAAATTAGCAGGTGAAACATCTTTTATTTATCCTTCTTAGGCTTATTCTACACATGTGTTGATGAGTTTAAGTACATGTAGGGTTGCCTTAAAGTTAGAGTGCTTCAGATAAGTATTTTTTGTGGCGGTACAGTACTCCTCCAAATTTTAGCCGAGGAGTATGGGCTTATTTCATAGGAGCACTGGCTAATTGGAGAAAAACATTTATCATAAATCAACTATGCACATTTATTAAAGCAAATTAATAAATTAAACTGACATAAGACACAGCTCTCCAAGTGGAACAAGTTTTTAATTTTTTTTTAAAGTTCAGAATGTTTATATGATTCAGCAATCTGTTCAAATCATTGTTTATATCTGGGCTGATTCCTAAAAGTCACGTATGACTAAAGCCGAAATTTAAAACCCTGTCGAAAAAGTTATTTTTAGGGCTGTCATTAGAAAATTTGACACATTTGTCTTACGATATCATCAGTGAGGTGGCTCAAATTTTAATTTCGAGGACTTAAAAGTAAATTTCTATTTCAAATTTCGACTTCGGTAAGAAATGGCTTTGTGAAAGTAGCCTCTGCATTGCCTGACAGCCATCATTGAAGACTTAGGCATGTTTTTTTGATTGTCCCAACATTTAATTGAGCCAGCATATGTAATAACAGTGGATTGCTTTTTTCCTGACAAGTTTTACTAAAAAATCTTTTCACTTGGCTTTCTGAGCGAGACATACGAATAAATGAATGTTCAGTGATTATTGTGGCTAACAGAAACGCCAATATTTCAGCCACATCGTGACGAGAATGTTTAAACTAGGAATCAGTAAATGATTTTCTGAATGATAATGGACACTCAACAACAAAGAAAAAGTAGTCACGGAAATGTTTAAAACCAGTTATCTGACCAGGGGGAGGAATCATCCCTGGCATGTCCATCGTGAGTAAGAAGGCATAGGATGACTCTTCAGCCACTATGCTCATGTCACGTCTGTCGGCACATTTTATGCCTTTTTCATGACTTACATGTACATCTTCAGACCGAGAATCAATATCGTTAAGAAACGTCCCAATTAGCAAAATAAGTATACTTCTCGGGCTAACATGGGTTTGGGTTTGGAAAAAAAAGTCATAATTTTGCGCGTGTCCACCATGAAGGCATTTCTCGCCGATCGCTAGGAAGTGTCACAATGTTAAGATTAGTCTCCTGTTGCAACGTTTTTAGAGAGTTATCTCCCATATTCAGCTCGCGATTGCCTATCAATAAACCAGATGGCGGTTTCGAGTCGCCCATATTTGCGCATGAGCAGATAGCATCATATGGTAGATAAATAAAAGCACGTGGTCATTCACGTCCATCTAATTTCTTTTCTGTGTTTTGGGCTGAGTTTTTCTGTTGAAACCGTCCTCGAGCATGTGTATAGTCTCAAATGTCACACCTGACACATAAAAGGCTTGAAATGGGCTGAATTGTGTGTGACTACCTATGGTTACAATGCTTCTATCATAGCCACGAAGAACTGTTTGTCTACCAGCTAAGGAATTGCGGCCATGTGCAGTTGTAACAGCAGTTTGGCTTATACGAAATGACATACCCCGGTATGGATGTTTATGGAAACCAATGAGTGTCATAATTTTCATTGGCATATTCGGAACGCCTGTTTTCTGACTTGAGTGCGTATTGGGCATTTTCACTGGCATAAATTATGCCAATACACCCTTTGTCTGGTGCACTGAGTGATGTATATGTACATTGAATGTACATTTTAAGGGTTACAAAGAGTGAAAATAAGAATTGAGAAACTATCATCACCTTAAAACGAGATTAATGTGAGATTTTTCTGCTTTGCATAAAGTTGTACTAGAACTGATGCCTTAATTTAGTTATCTAATATATATGTTATAAGCTATACATTTGACAGAACATGTTTACCTTTATACTGTATTTTGAAACACGAGGTCACGTATTTAAATAAGTATTAGCGTCTTTTTTTTTTTTCGTCAGATGCACAAGGCGACCTTGGCCATGAACCTGTACTAGATGACCAGTAGGTGACTTAACGAGCTTAACCTGTAGCTGTGAGATGAGGTGTACCTGGTCTGGTGTGCTGCTGGCTGATTACAGGTGTTGACAGGTCCCTGCTTCATTCTCTCCTTCACCTGCCGGCCCGCCAGCCAATCATGTGGCTAAAGCTGAGCGTCATCTTCCTAGGAGTTATCTTAGGATGGTACCTCCTGGATGATTTCAATGCAGGTGAGTTTAATCATTAGAACCCTTTAAAACTTTATGGAATGGGTATTGGGGACAATCAAACCTTAAGCCTTAGTCTGTCACTCATTGTTACTCTAATTCTTCATTTTTATCACATAAATTAAGGAGCAATTCAGGCTCTGCCCAATCTTGAATCTTCCCACCATAATGCTGGCTGCTTTCATCTTGGTGAAATATTTTTGGGTACAGTATAAAACACTAAATAAATAAATGGTGGCCACTGTCATATAAGTGAAATATTCTTGACCGTGGTGTAAACACCAAATAACTAAATAAGAATGTGTCAGTGAGATTTGATACTTCTGAATTGTCTGAATCTCTGGTTTTAATGAAGACAAACCCCCCCATGGCTACATTTACACACGCTCATCTACATGTAGGAATCAAGAGAAACATGTACATATATGGAGTGTAAGGGTTGATAGGAATTACCTGGCGGCAGCCGCTATAAGCAGATTGAGCTTGTAGCCTCACATCAGTTTAAGCTGAAAAGACAGAGAGCAGAGATCCTTGAAATAAGGGTGGACACATTCGCTAATGGCCTTAGCTGTCAGGGAGACTGATGATAAAAAACATCTCCAATGAAAGGAGTTTACAGAGTGCACTGTATACCTGTGCAGGTATGCACTTACATGTAGACCATGAATGTATGTGCACAGTTATGTGTTAAAAGAAATGTTAAAAACTGTTAAAAATCGTTAAAATTTATGTTCACATTTTCTGTGTTCATGTACAGGCCCTTTGTATGAAGACCATCAAGTACATGTAATTATAAACTAAAATTGAAAACATAAAAAATTTAGTCTAGAAAATTTGCTGAATCTGAAATGCCACAGGATTTGACTAGCTGGTTTCCATCGATTTTTGTTATTGTAACCTTTGTCCAGGTATGGTGAAGGTACTGAAATGATTTCTGGTTATGTTTTTTGGTGTTTAACGGTAGGTTGAGAACCTTTAGCATTAAATAAATGGAATATACCTTTCCTGAGTGTGAATCAAGATGATTCAGTGTTCAGGCTTTCTGTCCTTTCATGGTTTCATATTATCTTTCTTCGAAGATGTAATGAATGCTGTGTGTGTCTACGTGCTACCTGGATATTGGGTGTGTCGGATTCAACTGTTATGTAGATTGAAAACCTCTTGAAAACCTTACATATAAGCTGAATTGCATGTGTGCGTTTGCGTAGATCGCGAGGTGAGGAGAAGAGTGGGGGAAGGGGGGGTAAGTTTTAATAAATTTGAAACACCGCCCGAGTAGGAAACAGAGTATGCTGTGATAGTATAACGTGTGATGCCTGCGTTTGGTGAGCGTGTGACAGGTTCTGCTTGGATGATCCAGTGATCAAAGCCATGGGATGTGTGGGCGTACCTGTAACGAGATGTTTACAGGTCAGCCAAGAAATCGTACACAAGGCTCCCTCGAGATGAGGGGGAGCTGATAGCGCCGCGGAGACACCCAGCTTAAGGGGACGCTCTGGGTGACTGCTGAGTGTGAAAAGCCAGAGATATATGTACATGTACACAGATATACAACACACACAGACAACTATGAAGATTATACATATGGACATGTACACAGATATACCACACACACAGACAAGCATGAAGATGTATACATATGGACATGTACACAGATATACAACACACACAGACAACTATGAAGATTATACATATGTACATGTACACAGATATACCACACACACACAGAAGTATGAAGATGTATACATATGGACATGTACACAGATATACCACACACACAGACAAGCATGAAGATGTATACATATGGACATGTACACAGATATACAACACACACAGACAACTATGAAGATTATACATATGTACATGTACACAGATATACCACACACACACAGAAGTATGAAGATGTATACATATGGACATGTACAGAGATATACCACACACACACAAGTATGAAGATGTATACATATGGACATGTACAGAGATATACCACACACACACAAGTATGAAGATGTATACATATGCATATGTACATATGTACATGCATACAGCGTATACATACCAGTGTATTAAACTGTTAAAATTTTGTCCACGGCTAAGCTGCTGCACATTTTGCCTCATTCTGAAAGTTCTGCTAATCGTAGAAGTTTATTTGGGAGGAACCCCAACCATCCTCAGGTTACTTTCGGACCATTTGGTTGGTCGTAGAAAGATGCTCCATGTGTGAGGTTAGATGCAAAGTTACATGTGGGATATAATATTCTATAGACAAAAAAACTGTACAATTCAGCTCCAAATCTAATATTTTATGACATTTATTTTCTTTTTAAAGCGCAAAATGTTTCATTCTCATTTAATATTTATTTATTTATTTGATAGGTGTTTTACGCTGTACTCAAGAATATTTCACTTATACAGTAGCGTTCAGCATTGTGTTCGGGGGGTAACCCACGACCATCTGCAGGTTGCTGGCAGACCTTTCCACGCAGGAAGCCAGCATAAGATGGAATTTAACTTACAGCGACTGCATTAGTGGGATTCTTCTGGGTCATTGCGCTTCCAGAAGGAATTGGATGTATTATGTCGGTGTTGCTGTAAGTTTCAATAGGGTGACACCTTTAATGCATGTACCGGTACTTAGGCATGCGTGACTGTGCAGACCACAGGTCAGTGATGACATGTAGGGTATACAGGTGCATGGATTACCTTCATGAGAACATAATTAAACATGACAAATTAACCACACGTATACATGTACAAGACAAAAACTAAACAGCCTCTTGTATTATTAGCCAGAAAATGTTAGAACACTTGAGAAAATAATTAAAGAATTATTGTTAATTGTCTGATTTTTTTCTTTAGATTTTTTTTTTTGCACTTATTAAATTTTGTTTCTGGTCATGAGCTGAAACAGTGACAAAGGCTTCTTGTTGAAGCATATAAAAACGGGTCAAAACAATGTTTTGTTTTCTCAACATTACAGAAAAAAGAAAACCAGTTTTGTTTGAGTTATTAACTGCATTGTGAAATCTTTACCTGCACCTTCCATATGAGGTTTAAATATCACTTGGAATTTAATTAATCTGAGTTTATGGAGGGGAATAAAAACGTAAATCAATAATGTGTGGATTGGAGGCTCACACCTTTCATTGTCATCATCAAAGGGGTTTTAAGTGTTTGCCCATGTTTTGGTTGTGTTTCAGAGTTATTACGAGGCAAGCGTGTGATCGTCACAGGAGGGTCTACAGGGATAGGTGAGCAGATGGCCTACCACTTCTGTCGTCTGGGAGCCCAGGTGCTGGTCACATCACGACGAGAGGCTGCACTAAAGAAGGTGAACCAAGGACTCTGTAGTATGACTAGTTCAAAGCTGTGGTCCCGGATTGAGCTGGATTTGAGCACACAAGCACATACTCCCCACATATTGCACTACTGGGAAGCAGGGTCCACTTTGGGGTCCTTCAGCAAGAAAGGCTGCAATCACTGCAGCAAGCCATATGCTGTCGATCAAGTAGAACATTGATTTCCAGAACCAGTCTGCGAACATTCGCCAGGTTTAACATCAGGAGGTGGTAGTTTACCCTGGGATGTCCTGCTTTCCGAAAATGAAGGCAGAATTAAATTTGGATTGAAACTTTGCTAACTTCAAGGAAAAGGCTGTCATACACTGTACATGTATATTTTACAAATTGCAGTAATAACTTTAAGTAGTTAAAGGTTGACAGCAGCGGCTGTGCGAGCCGTGTTGTCTGATAGAGAAGTGGCTTATTCTTACTTGTACTGTAACACTTTATTAATGAAAAAATACTAACCATTATTAAAGTAGCATCAGTGGAAAGACCATTAGAGACTACATGTATGTGTGTTTATGAACGAAATTACTTACTTTTTGTTCTGAAATTTGATAAAGATTCAGTCAGATATCGTTAGAAATATCTCTTCATCCCTAGTTATTTGACCAAGGATGGTTTCCAGAAACAAAATATACATGTAGACCTAAAATCAATCGAGTATTGTCCACCCCGCTACACAGTTCAGTTTATTAGTCAGAAACAAGGGGAACAGATAACATGTCTGAAGAAGAAAGCTAAAAATAAAAAGTAAGTAAAAATAGTTGGTAATATTACATTGTAAAGGGTCTTCTTACAGATGCTCGCATATCCTTCACTTATGAACTGAAGTGGTTCATCTGCATGCCCACTAACAGCATCTATGATGGCTTTGTCCGTTAGCCGTGAGATCTATACACTGAGTGGTACATATTCTACTGTGTACATGTACATTTTGCTCGGACCCTGAAGTCTGCATGGTCATGGTCAGTGTGACTCAGTGCAGTAGAGGTCAAGGGGTAGAGTGATGTGATCTACGTTTAGCTTGCCAAACACCGGGGGCTTTCGGGAATAATGTGCGTTTCCTAGGTTGTCGCTTTAGTGCAGTTGGTAACAGTGATCAGCATTGTGACTCATTCAGGACAAGCAAATGCTGTTGGGTTGGGTTATTTGCAGCTGTGGCTTACATTTGTTGTGGTCAATCCCATTGTCTGCCAACGGCCCCGAAATGGTCTTGTGGTGAAGGTGACGCGGAGCACACTTACGCATGACTCATTAACATTTAGGCTTCAAGAACATTATCCTTCGAATCAGTAATGTTACAAGTGAATATAATGTAGTATCTAGAATATTCACACTAATTCAAAATGCATATCCAAATCACATCAGTAAGGGCCGCGTTTTGGTAGAGTATTACATATACATACATGTATGTAAATTTGGTAGGGTACCTTATGTTCATTCACTTACAGCTATAGAGTTTGTGTACATGTATGCACTCTGTCTAGTTGTTAAGGTGTTGGGCCCCTTCGTGTCCAGGGTAAACCATCACCCTCAACTGTTTTAATCACATAAAAAACCCCCTGGTATCAACTTAAGGCAGAGCCAAACCAGCAAGAGGTGGATTTGAACGGGGATCCAGGGAATAAAACAGAAGTTTCTGTAATCTTGGTTTCCTTATAGTCATGTGGTTTTACATTGAATTCAGTGTCAGGATTTGGATGTAACATATACAGTATGTGTTTTTATGCATTTCACTTTTCAGGTTGTTGACAATTGTAGGGAAGTGGGAGACCCAGATGGGAAGTACTTCTACTTCGCGGCTGACATGAGTGATCTGACGTCTACAGAGAAAGTGATCCAGGTAAAGTTAACAAATGCCCTACAAGATATGGTTCTGTGATTATGTACGTGCCGTATCTGAGTCTCAGATACGAGACACGTGAGGTTTGAGTTCAATTCTTGCTTCGAACAGAATTCTATGGTAGATCCATAATTTTGACCATGAAATAAATTGGTTCGTCAAGTAATTATTTTCTTTATAATTGGGAAATATGGAAATGGCAAATCTTGCAACCTTAATTCCATTCCAAAAAAAAACAAAAACATGTCACTTTTATTGCATATAACATGTATATTGTCCAAAGATGTGTAAGCAGTCAATCACTGTGTATGTTAGGCCTACAAGGGAACAAAATAATTGAAGATTGTATCAGATTCATTAGGCATCAGCCAGTCAGTCAGTGTATCGATAAACGAAAACGCCTGCCGTGTGATTTCAGGAAGCGGTTGACCGGATGGGAGGACTGGACTACCTGGTGCTGAACCACATCTTGGTTCACAACCTCGGCGGTTGGGAGGGGTCCCCAGAGAACCTCACCGAGCTCAATGCCATCATGGACGTGAACTTCAAAGCTTACGTTCACCTGACGACGCATGCCATGCCACACCTGGACAAGACGGACGGACATGTGATTGTCGTGTCGTCTATAGCAGGTTGGGATATAGTGTATGAAAGATTACGTCATAGAGAGAAAAACTTGACCAGGGACAAGAGCGTGGTAGTCATGGTAGTTGGCAAATGGTCACTCATAACCGATGAAGTCCAGCCCTCTGGCGGTTTACCTCAGATGAGGTTTTATTCTAACCGTTCATGTAAATGCATAAACAGTAGCCATTTACTTGGCCAATAACTGCACAGCTTATTAAAGTGGCATTAGATGAAAAAGAACTCCAATGATGTTCATTGGAATTATTAGATGTCACTGGTCTAGATTACCTCAAAAGTGCCGTGTTGTCATTATGTTTAGCAAAGGGTAACACAAAAACAAGGCGAAAGGGAACAGGTAGGAGAATGGAGGATGTAAGCATTGTGACAACACACTGATATGGATGGTCTGATGTCATCACTTCAGGATAGTGTGGATAGGGTAGCTCACTGTCACAAGATTCTGCAAAAGCAGAACGAGAGATTTTAATTTGGGCTCATCTGTCTGCCTGTCTCCCTGCAGGGACGTCTCCAAATTTTGTATGCACCATCACTTCATGGATCCTCAGCTCATGCTGGAAATCCGTCCTTGTCTGTGGTTAAGTTTTGAACATTGAATGGTTCTGAGATTTTCATTAACCATTGATTTGCATACTGCAACCAGGTAACCAAATATTGTCTGATTTTGATAAAATTTTTCGGGATGATTTTGTTTTGTGGAACGGATCTCTGTCATCTGTAGCCAAAGTGGGCATACAGCTAGGCTGGTGGGGTACAATGACCTGGGATCGTGTCACCAGTGAGACCTCTATGAGTTCAAGTCAGCTGGTATTCCTGTGCATGGTCGTGGGTCACCTTTGGGATCTGGCCAGTAATCTCCTACCATATTGCTGGCTGCCATCTTACATGTCATATAAGTAAAATACTCTAGAGTATAGCATAAAATTTCAGCATGTTGCCATGATATGTTGCTGTCATGAAATTTTGGTCCACAGCCCCGATTATATAATATCATACCGTACATGCTGAAGACTGCTGTAAAGATTTATCATGTCAAGAAGTTTAATTGTTTACATGTTTTGGGGAAAGTTACACCACAGAAATAATTAATTACATGCACTTTATTAACATTGTTGTCAGAAATTCTATAAATCTGTGAAGTCAGTCTCTTGTTCCTTTTAGATTTTAAAAGGTGACTGATCTGTGTAGGTTTAAAAAAGCTGTAAATTAAACCTTACAGTTTATAATAGCTTGTAGCTCAGCACTCAAACGTTAAAGCAAGGATACAAGACTGGTTGGCCAGGTGTCAGTATAATGTGACTGTGTGGGGTGTCATGTCTGGTGTCTTCAGTATGATATTCCAATTGTGGCAGCACATTGGTGCCATTGTCTCGCCCTGCCAGTAAGAAGTAAGATCCAAGCATACATACATGTACATACAATTCATACAACTATTCAACTGAATGAGCTACATAGGAATTTTAAAAAAATAATCTGTCATTGGCTTTGAAGCAGTGTCAAGAAACATTTTCGTTGCAATCAGTGGTTTAGAAAATAGTTTTGAACAACCTCATATCTTGACAACAGATACTAGCCAGGCTTGGAGCATGTTTGAACATGCACAAGTGCAATTCTACTCTGTGTACTCTATTAGCCAAGTGGCTAAGTATTCTAACTGAATTACATGTATGTCCTTAAATCTCTGTTGTATTATTAATGATTTCATGCAATCTGTTTGTGAAGTGATAATGAAACACTCGTAATGACAGGTGATTGCATGTATGTGAATGAAACATGTAATGTGTTTGATTATCACATCCACTTTAATTAATTGATTGTGTATATATGTGGGCATGATTAATATTACGCTGCCAGGTAATGTCACCTAACACTCACCTGTGTTGTTCTAACAGGGAACTCATCCAAGCCAACAACACTTGAAATAGAATTGATTCCATATGTATGGATGTAGTTATAAATATAGCACTTTTCCCCTTACAACAGAATTTAACAGCTGTTGCATCACTGGAAATCACAGATGTTTATGTTTATTAGTGCTGCCTTGATGAGCATTTGTGAAAAGTAAAAGGTTAGAAAGCGGGTGAAGACACAAACAGGTTCAGTAACTCCAGTGGAACTTTAGCTGTTGTGTTATCTCCCTTTTTATGAAGACTGATTTGAAGCACTAATTCAGGCGCACAGAAAACAGTAGGGATGGGTAGGGATTGGCTGTATCTCTGAAGTGTGTTGAAGTACTGCCAGGTAATTTTGCAGGTATAAACTATGACAAATAATGGTTGAAAAAAAAAGTCCATTACTTGTGGCTACAATTAAACAGAGAAAAATATTATCCAATGAGTAAGTGCCTCCTACACCCTGTTTTTATGGTGATAGGACGCTAGTACCTGCATTCCAGCTGATTTATTTTGAGAAAATGGTGGTCGACCCATGATGATATTTGGATATGTTGTAGGCCAGGCAACTGGTTATTTGACAGTATGTATCATTTGGGCCAACAAAAATTAGGGAATACAGTTTTAGGTGGGTGTTCTTTGTGAAATTACTACGTGAATAGTAAGAAATTTTTTTAGTGTTTTTATGCCTTGAGAGATGTACAGATGAACTGCATGTGGGTTAATGTATATTTATGAGAGTAGCCAGATGTGACATGTACAATACAGAGGCATGGGTCAATAGAATTTTATAGGCTCTAGGTTATTTTGAAAGTGGGCTATTAAACATGTACATGTGCTAGGATGTTTGTTTGTTTTACTGGATTTTAGCATTGCCTTCAGCAGTATTTAGGTCATATCATGGTACTGGCTCCCTTTAGCAGGCTGGACCCAGTGCTGGAATCTTATTAGTGCTGTATCACTGGAATAGCATGCCCATGCAAGATATGACACCAGAGATGACACCAGATATGACACCTTACCTATTCCCAGTATACTGACATTAGACCACCTGATCCAATCACAGTACTTCTACATTCTTCTCATCTGCTGAATGCCTATTCAGGAAATAAGATATGCCATGATTACTTGGATGTGTACATGTAGTTTTGTATGACGTGACTCTGAATTGACCCATGTTCACCCAGCATCTTGTCAAAAACCACTTGGCCACCGCAGTCCCGTTTGTTGTGATTTTAAGGTTTTTCATACGCTCATTTTAGTGAAAGCTCTTGTCTTGTGGCAGCCATTACACCCTTGAGAATTGAGGTCATGGGCTGTAATCAGCTCTCAGCTCTCATTGGTTCACTCACAGTTCACCATTGCGGTACATGGATATAAGTTTTGTGGCACACAAAAGTGCAGAGGAGTTTAACATTATTATGTCAAAATCTGATTTCAGGTAAGCTGGGCCAGCCGTTCGTGGCCGCGTACTCGGCGTCCAAGTTTGCCCTGGATGGATTCTTCAGCAGTCTGAGACAGGAGTTGATACTGAAGGGCAGTAAAGTGTCTATTACCCTGGGCATCATTGGGCTCATTGGTGAGTTGTGGAGCATGGAAGGTGTTTAGAGTGATACGTCGTCGTGAGGCAAAACTTCTTTCCAAAATAAAGGAAGCAACTCACCCCAAGCCATTGCATGCATTGATTACTTGTCAGTTAAACATACATAATGTGCGATCAGTTTACCCTCCTCTAAACAGGGTTACTAAAACTAAGAAGTTTAAATTATCTGAGGAGAAATACATTTTGCATATGAAAAATGCCAAAAATGGTTTTATCAATTCCCTATAGGAATTGCACATCTAACACTGGACAATTGGCATATGGGAGAGTCAAATGCAGAAATACTGCCAGAGGGAGATTGTTACTTTCCAACTTAAATTATCAAAACAGACTTTGTGAAATGTGCCCAAAATAGTGTAATATGAACTTCTAGAAGGAATTGCAATTCTTACGCTGTACATACACCACAGAGAGAATCAAAATTAATGAATGCTGCAAAAGGGAGATACATGCATTCTTCTCTTCAATACTGCAGGTATATCATTATGGAGACAAGAAATGCAACGAACTTATCAAAATGAGTTTGGTGCATCTTCCCTGTTTCATTTCAAAGATGATACATGATTGCAACAATTAGTAAATGATAAACAATACCTGTACATTTTATTACAATGTTAGTTTTCCCCATCTGTCTTGTTGCAGGAACAGAAAATGCTGTGAACAAGTTGCTTTTGTTTGGGAAGAAGTTTTTATTGGACACTCTAAAGCCAGCGCTGCCGGCTGACGCGGCCATGGCGATAATTAAGGGGGGAGCCACCAGACAGTGGGAAATGTATTTCCCTTATTTGGAGTCTCGTCTTATCACTCTGCTCCGTGACTGGATGCCAAAACCTTTGGCTGCCATCAGCCGTTACCTCTACTCCTAACAAGTCCCTCTGCTCAATTTTATTTAGATGTTTTATCCCCATTTTAAGTTTGCCTTTTGGGCATGCCTTTTTTTTTTTTTTTTTTCGTTCTGCACCTCAGGTTCATCTAATGGTCAGGGAGAAGTCATTAATTACACTTGACGAAGTAATCTTTTTTTTTTTTTTTTTGAAGAGATATATATATATTTTTTGGGGTTTCATGTGAAGTCATAGTTATACAGACTGGTTTATATCTGTGTACATGTACAGAATTCCCTAGCTACCTGTAGTATTTAAAGTGCTGAATCAACAGTTTCTTCTCGCATAAATTGCTTTTCTGTATAGCAGTGTTGGCTTTACTGAGGGTTTCAGTTGCAAACGAATTGTGGTGCGTAAATGTTTATTTACAAGCTTAGAATGAACACATTCTTTTGTATGCATTCATTTAAAGGGCTCCACATGTTTATAAAGCAGTAACATGTGTGCATATTTGTTGAGGGCTAAGCTGAAACCTACCAAGCCAACGTAAAGGCGTTATTTTGTATGAAGTACTCAGTGTGGGACGGTTGACATATCATTACTTACATGCAAGGTGATAAAAGTACCTCTCCCTCACCTGATACAGGAAGTACAGGTACAAAAGTTTGTAATAATAAGCCTAAAGGTGGAAGAGCGTGGTCTTAAGACATCTTCCTACATCATCCTTTTACCCCTCTCCGATCATCTTCATGTGGTTGAACTCGTTATCCCTGCTTCGTGTTCTCTTGGAGGCATGTCGCTCGTAAAGGAATCTCCAGACATTCTGTGATTCTTTTACGGATAATTTTAATAATGGTTGCCTTTATTGCTACAAATGTTCTCATGTTTCTTGAGTGATTCTGAAGTCAGCAGCTGTATCAGTTTGATATAGGACTTCAGCGGCTGGTGCATGTAGGTGAGAACGTCTGATATGTGTTGTCTTCATTTAATACAAAAGTTCTGGATGCTTGCACCCCTCATTGGACAGGTCAGTGAGAAGCTCTGATATTTATGGTTTTAAAGTGGTGCAATAGCGCTGTGTTCCAGCATGCCCCTAGTTCATGTAGACCAGTGACGTGTGCTGTAGAAATTTGTTGGCAAGAACTCTGGGTGCTAACGCTCCTCATGGCGCATGTGGAGGAATCACTGATAGCTGTTATGGCAGTTGGGTGTCACATTACGAGATCTGGTTGCTAACAATCCTCATTGAACATGTAACCAAGAACATTACTTAGTTTTTTTGTGAAACATTGCAGTTGTTTTCTTTCAAAGAAGTCATTTTAGACATTAAGCTTGTATGCTATGGCGAATAGCCTCTTTATAAGAATGTTTCCTAGCCAGTTGTGGTGTACATTACCAGCAAGTTGCATTTTCACGGAACACATTTGACCGTAATTATTAAACACCCTGTCATTTGAACAAAACTCTTTAGTTGAGGTCTTTCAGAACCGGTAAAATGTCATTGTCTTTCTTCTTGAATGTCTTGTGGGATTTCTGTAATCGTAATGTACTGTCAACATTTGCGGTTTATGTGGTTGTGTAGAGAGGCTCTTACCATTTGCAACGTAGATTAGAGGTTTTGAGTCAGTTTATCCCACTTGCATGTTCTCTCTGTTTGCCCTGTCTCTGCCAGATTCATTTTATTGGAGTACATTTTTAACAGTGACTCCGAGTAGAGCAAATGATCTATAAATATGGAATATTTTCGTCTGACTATCTGAAGCACAGTTACTGTTAAGTTGTACTCCGCATGGCCCATTCATGTTCTTGAAGGAATCAGTACGGAGGGTGGACACGGCTTCATGTTGTGTAGTAAATTGTGGACTTCTGTACCAATTCGACCTTGCAGTGGACATGTTGCCATTTTTGTTAGAGGGAATATTTTCCTTGGAACGCGCGCACCTATGAATGGAATGGGATGGTGAAGACTTCAGTAGGAAATTTACGTAATCCGTTGACAAAGATGGGTTGCTTACAGGTGACATCTTCATGCATTTACACAGTGACCCTGTATAATCTTCTGGATTGTGTTTTTCACGTTTGTTTGGGATGTTTAAAAGATGGACAGTTGGCGGTAAATTGGCGACATCAGGTTATATATCCACTTCACTCCGCTGGCCATAACCTCTCAGTCACAGCTCTGAAGTGGGTATTGAACTCGGCTGAAGTCATACATAGCGAAATCATACGTGTGTCAAATGTAATGTGCGTTCAGGTATGTATCCATCGTTAATCAGTCAAGCTGTGTACATTTGCTGTATTCTTTACCCATCCTTTACCTGTATCAGTTGATTACTCCCTTGCATGGTAGGAAGCTGGTGACGTTACAGCGTAAACTTAATAAACGTCATTGTCGTAATATACAAGGGAAAGCAAGACACAAGTCCTGCAAAGCGCCTGGTACAATGTACATGTAATCCTCGGCATATTAATGGTCGTATATAAAGATGTAAGTTTAATAGCTACGTGTCCTTGTGTCTGAACATTCCACACATATTGTGGTAATTAGTGTTGCCAGATGCCGTCTTGTGTAGCCCAAAATCTTGATTTGTTATGTACACAACTCTCAGAAGATGTTCTCAGGTTGGGCATAGAAAAGGTAATTGTGGCTCCAGTTCCATGGCGTATGTGGTGATATTTAGGAGTTACCCTAAAGTCTCGCGAAGCGCTGTGTTAGGTGAATAATGGGGTGTCCTGGCATTGCGTGTTTAAATAGGGCTTTATTATTTGTAAGATTGGCTCCGAAAGACAGGGCTAAGAAGGATAATTATGGTTTTTAATACTTAAGTGCATGTGTTAAAATTTAGCCGTCTGATGTTCTTTTGAAAGCATTTTTTTTCCTCATGTCTGCTGTATGCGAACTAGACCAGAGTCTTCCTGGGTTGTCGGGTGATCTTTGTCCGTTCCCACTATGTTAAAGGGCGTTCACACGATGCGATTTTGTCGTGGCGATTCATCGAATGCGACAATAGTCTTATCATCAACGGAGATATGACACAGGCTGTATACCTTTCGACTAAGGTCCATCCTTAGTCCACGCACTTCGAATTTCTCTGAATTGTGGTAGTCGATGCAGTTCGCATGTTGTTATCGTGAGTTTATCATTCAGGTAGGGCTGTATGTTCATATTTTCATATCTCCATGACTTCCTGCGTGTGAAACGCAATTGCTGCATTGAAAAGCCATCGTTGTTTGTGTTACGTGAGTGTAACCGGGAGACAGTACATCTATAGAGTGTCAGCACACCATTGGGCTACTGGCGGTAAATTGGCCGTTTACCCTCGACGGAGCTTAGGCGAATAGAACCAAAGAATATTGTAAAAGTGTACATGTGAAAAACCCGGGGTGAGTTCGCGTTCAGCGCGCAGTCTCGCGTGGCTTTGTCTGTGTTCCAAGGACCCTGCTAGGTTTATGGGCTCTTAGTTTGACTTATGATATGCCTGAAAGGATACTGTATAGAGTTGTGCATCATGAGACTTGTGGACGCTCCCGACAGTGTCAGGCTGACGACCATGGTAAAGTCTGTGCGGGGCTTCGGTTTGTCAGGGTTATGAAACACCCGTTGCCAGCATTAAATACTTTGCTAATAGATACATATGTTTACTACACGTTAAGCGTAAATTTGTCTCATTTGAGCCATGGGCTGCACAGCGATGATATGTATATTTGTAGCACAATCAAACTGCCGATTCTCTTTTAAACAGTTACTACCACCCGTCATCCACCATGCTGTATGTAATACTAGTCTTGCTGTTGTTTAAATGTATGTCATAATATGTGTTTTTGAAAACCTCGACATAGCCCGAGAATGTAAGACACTATGTATCTGTGTTACCTGTTGTTTGGAGATGTGTATATAAGTGTGGTCCTAATCCCAGTTAATTGTGTATAGAAGAGTATAACCTGTAAGCTCAGATTAACCTCGCATACCTCTGGCCAGGTCCGGTCACCTCTCTTCTAGGATTCCTCAGTATTACTCCACTGCTCAACTGTATGTAGGATGCGTCAGGGAAAGTCCCTGAACTCGAAGCGGCAATAGCTATGTAGCCTTATTTTCCCGGGCCCACAAGGATAGGGGAAATTAGGGATGAGGGGTAAATAGGGAATGATAGGCGAATTGGCAGTGATGGGCAACTTAAGCACGATGGTCGACGTGGGAATGATGAAAGAACTAGGAAAGATATTGAGGGGGGGGGGGATTGGGATTTATGGCTGAATTGGGAATGACGGGTAAATTGGCTATGATGAACGAATCAGGAATGATGGATAAATTGGCTATGATGAGCGAATCAGGAATGATGGCGATAATGGACGAATCAGGAATGATGGATGAATTGTGAATGGTTGTGTCCTTGTAGCCAACAGCCAACTACAGTTACAGACGGAAGGTTTGAAACTTGAAGTGAATGTAGCATACATTTCTAAAATGTGCTTAATGTCTTTGGTTTTGCCAGAAAAATTAATCATTATGCTATAGCTTACGGATTTTAGACTTTGATAATTGTTTCGGCTTTTTTTTTTTTAACATCCTCCACAGCAATACGCATGAAACATCACAGAAACAGCTTCGCAATATGCGTGCTCTAGCTGTCAACAAGACATGCAGAATGTCCCAGAACAGCAGAGCGGTCGAAACAATGCACAGTTGTAGACTGGTTTGTGTGTCACCTATATGTAATCATATATTTACGCTCTGAAATCTATCATGTACACAATCTGAATGTGCCCTTGTCTCAAGATGTTGTGGTTTGAATGCTTATTTGTTAAATGGCAGACAGGTAGTACACATTCGTCCTGATATGTAACTGATTTTTTGGAACACCTGAGTGCAATTTCAGAATCTATTGTCTTCCAATATTTCTACAGCACAGTGCATATCTGCTGTATATTTCTCTATGGCAAACACGAAAGGTTTATGTATTGGACAGGAATATTAAATGATAATCGAAAGTGTCTGTACAAATTTATTAAGAAATGTTCCTAAGATTTTGTAATCATTACCAAATTCACGATCTGTGGGCTGTTAGAGTTTTTTTCATTCGGTATAATGATCAACGCACAACTAATTGCATGTACTTAGCAAGATCTGGGCCGTGCTCCAGAAAGCTATTGTATTCTATGCTGAGTATACTTAACGTACATGTACCATGGTGAACCTGTTCTGTTCCAGCTATTTTAAGCTCAGTGGTTGAATATACCTACCATGGTTGCATGTGTCTTTAACGTAATTTGTTCGAAGGTTAAGTGGAGTCCAGCTGCCCCATGGTTGCTGCTTGTCAACTCAGTCAACGAAAACTAGTCGGGCCGATGTTTACACTGAAGGTATAGGTCTCAGTAATGATAACAATAATAACTAAAAGAAAAAAATTAACGTTAAACCCCCCTGTAGGTAATTTATTAATTTGTATGTATTAATCACCAATCGCTTCATTCCTCTCGAAAGTATGAACAACGCTTCACTTTTCTTGTCCGACATACTTTGCAGCCATACATGTATTTTTCCAGCCATACATGTAACTGTACACACTGACATATTTCTTCCACCGACTTCAGGGCCAGTCTCTCCAGTCGTGCATTCTCTGCTCACTAAGCAATGGCTTGTTGGGTCCGGTTGTAATGCTATGCAACGTCTAAAAAGTGCCTCCATATGGTAATCGGTTAATCAAGTGCTTTTATACGCCGTTGCCGGCATTTGTAAATGTTTACCACAATATTCTATTGCACTCAGGCCTTGATCACCTCTCGGCTGTTCTATATGGCCTTCCTACAGAGTGACTGTGTACATGCCAATCAATCTGCCATATGGACATCTATAGTCTCTCCTATGAAATCAGTCTTTCATATTGACAGTGGTAGTCTATTATATATAGTGCTATGTATTTGCATGTTCTCAGTCCAATGTTGCAGAGGCGATTTATGTAGGGATAAATTCGCCCAAGTGTGAATAACGGCCTTACAGTGTATTTCTGCAAGACATGTGAGTATAGGCCTACCTGATGGAATAACCAAGAACATATATATAGCGTAAACTTACGCAGAAGTGACGGTGTCTCTTTATTAGTGCTTCCGCGAGCGTAACAGGATAATATAGCTGAGTTGCTGAACATTATTAAATACAGGCATAAACTCAGCTGGTAAATCCGTTTGTCAGACATAAACTTCGTGTAAGACGGAGTCTCGCTTTAGAGCGAGAATTGTATGTTATCACAAAAATCCTTGCGTAAGTGTCATGCGTATCTTTTTTAAGTTGGTTCACGTTGACAAACGGGATTTCGTTATACATGAACTGTCTTGCGTTTCATGGGCCGGAACCAGGAAGGCGTGGCTAACGTACCTAGCGTGTCAATCAGAAGTTACAGTTTTTGTTCGTCATGTGGTGCCTTACATCAATTCTGTCGGATTATATTATTTTATTACGACAAAATACCTCGTGCAGAATAATATAATAACGAAGTTCAAGTTTTTTCATTTTTTTTTATTGTAAATTTTTCTTGTAATTTAATTTTGTAAGCCACTTTCCAACATTATATGTCCTGGGGACGACGGCTTATTGTGTTCTTGTAAACGTTATTTGATGTTTCCATCAATACTCATCGTATTTGTGATTGACAGTAAATTTATTTTCGGAATCTGTCTACTTACAGTGTTGAGAGCTTTTTTTGTTTACCACCTAACTCACACACATTTAAACGCTCCCGAGATGGTTAAAGCGTCGACTTGCTGCGTCTCTCAGGCCCTTGAGGAATGATGTAGCTTTCTCGGATCCAGCTGTCACTGTTTCGGCTGTGGCTTTAAGTCAGGAGGTTTGTCGGGTACCTGGCGAAGGTCGGTAGTTTGCACCGACCCCCTTTACCCATAACATAAATTGCAAATTGGAGATTGTGGCGGACTGCACAAAATGGTCCAAATTACAGAAAATCACATCGTAGCCTGCTGTGACGCTACAGTGCTTGTGTATGATCAAAGTGTGCTATGAGCACACATGCACCGATAAGTGTGACAAACCTCAGGAATGAATAAAGGAGCTCATAGCTTTGGACCACTTTGTAAAAGACAAGAAGGAGATTTATAAGATCATAATTCTTGACCAGGTTGTTAAAAAAACAATGAATAAATAAGTGGATCAATCACTTAGATGTGCCTGAAGCACTGGGGTAGCTCCCGTTGTCCAGAATATTCGTTGGAGAGCACTTGTCTTCCAGAAACCCGATGTGCAAGTACTTGTATGTAGGTCTCATTTCCTTTGTTGATAACTGGAAGCCATGTATAGGGCGATGAAGTCCTTGGCAAACGTATTGCACACTATCAAACCGTACCCGTCTCCGTGTTTAGAGGTGTTTTGTCCCACCTTTGCCAGTCAGCCACAACATTTTGGAACTCCCTTTCGTGTAGGCCAGAGAGCATTCATAACGGACTCCATCACTCAAAGCTTTATTTCTGTGAATCCATAGACCTTTCCCATCACCTGCCCAACACTCCTGCAAACATTATATTGCTCCTGTCTGACCCACAGTGAACATGTTCTCACATTAATTGCTGCATGTCTAGCTGTTTCCAAGGCCTCCCCATCTCCCATTGTCCACTCCAAAGCTAAATCATTGCAATGACAGGCATACCGAATGCAGCCTTTAGCGGTTAGCTATCTTACACTTTTCCGCTGTGAACTCTCATCATCAACAGATGATCACGTAAAAAGTTGCCCATTCACTTCCGAATGCCAAAATAAAGATAAGATCAAAATTCGAGCTTCTTACGTGCAAAACTTCCGCGATTTGCATAGCATTCATTCCCGCCCATAGATGGACGGACAGACATTTTTTGAAATATAGGCCTATTGGAAGATAGTGAAACATATCCTTTGTGATATGTGTAAATCATTCGCTTTATCCTAGACTTCCTAGAATAATTTGAGCGAACTTTCCCATCTAAAACTACCGCCATTCGATAACTCTAACTTTTCACCGCCATTATAGGCTTTATCTGGAGAGTTTCTGATCTGCCCTGACAGCCGTGCTATTAAATATGCATCCGCGAGTTGATCAATCCTCGGACAAGTAGCCGAGGTCGCCAAATAGGCCGGCTTGTCATCGATCTTACTTAACCCCTGACCCTAGTCCGCTCGAACCAAGAAGAGTAGTCTCCCTTCAGCTAGTCTCAGTTTCGTGTGCGATCGTTTCCTCAGTCGTCACATTGTTTATGGTTTAAATAGACGCCAACCTAATCAACAGTAAATTCCTTGTGTACCAGTACATTCCATGTTTATCTATGCTCTCACATCCTTTTCATCTGTGCAGTACGATTCATAATAGTTGTATACATGTTCACGAGTGGATTTTTTTTCGGGGCAGCTTTGTTCTTAGCGCAATTTACGACAATTTGTATGCGAAGACCGCGAGCGGACGTTCTCTGTCGATCACCGGGAGATCCATTCTCAAAACAACCCATTACTCCAGTTTCCAAAGGAATATCCGAAAACAAAACAGGTAAATAGTAAATAAAGCTGGCAGCACGTAAACAAGAGCAGTCAACGTTTTCACTGAAGGAGGGAAGACTTTCTGGGCCTGAAATGCAGTTCAGAATTCAAACTCTTGCTCCGTTGATAATTTTCAGGTCAAATACAGACACAGTTATCTGATTCCCACTTTGAACGCTGCTGGTCGCAAACGCCTCATGTCTATTTAATAAACAAAATGACGACTGCCACCCCCCCTCCCTTAGACCTCCCACCCATCGTAACGCCACGTATTTTTCCCTGTACTTAAAATTACCATTTTTAAACATCAATATCCCTCGAATCACTGAGTCGTTTAGTCTAACGAATGAAAACATTTTAAATGGAACTATGCCCTCTATTCACTGAACAACAACAGGCACCTGTGTTAGACATTATCTTTTAGTATAAAAAGAGCACAGAGAGTGAGAACAGAGCAGCGGCGACAACGTGATGGTTGGCAAATAATAACATGTAATGTCCTCTTGTCAGTTTACTTCAGTTTGGGTTTTACTCTAACTGTTAATGTGTTTAAAAAGTAACAATTTACACGCCCAAAATTTACCATGTCCAAAGCAGAATTTCGTGGAGAAAAATGCAGTACTGTTAATTGCAGTTCTTAGAACCAAGCGCCACGCAGTCAACGTATATCAAATCGGTAGACGTACAAGTGTTCTCGTCTCAAAATGCATATAGCTCTGGCCCCACTTTCACGAATAACACTTAGCTAAGTATTCGCTTAACTTCCATGACAACGCATGTTGTAGAGGTAGGAGGTGCACTTAGCTAAAGGCTACTTAGCACAATGTATGCATCATGAAACCGGGCCCTGAACAGCTTAAGACTGGAGCCTAAGGGGTCAAAAGTTCGAATACAACTTCTGCCGATTTGTCTCTGTCGATAATGGATCTGCCAGTAGTGGGTGCACATGAAATAGATTTTCCAGGGCTGGAACAGACAGAGAAAGGGCAACCGGGTGCGGGGACATGCATTGAGAAGCAACTAAGTTTCTACCTAATCTTCTTATCGCCCTCTTTACCGATTCCACGCACCGATTATAGTAGCCTGCTTTTCCTGTCCGTATACACATCTAGCCCAACTCCCATGCAGCCCTATGCACAATCAACTGTACCCATTGTTTATTCCACCTATGAAGGCGGGATGATTCATTATCAGGCCGTACATATCCCTGATCTTGGCTGGCCACCAAGCCTTCTGTATAAGTGCCAAATCATCCCTGCTGCCATCGTGGCGGATGGCGGTGTGTAAGTCTGGATACGAGCGTATTGATCCGCTGGCGTTCTGTAGGCCTACATGGCTCTACTATAGTGTAGAACCTGGATTGACCCAAAGTCTTTGCCACCTCGAACGATTCATACCGAACTGAAGCGTTACACCAAGACAAATCTTTCCGTGTTCCGAACAAAACTGCTTAGAGCTGAATTAATGTGAATATGAACCTCTAACCCAGTTTCCCGTCTATGTGAAACAGGGATTTACCAAGCTAGGATTTGTATGGAACGTTGTTTGAAGAATAGGTAGTTTAACTCTCTAAATGAGTTTGCGTAAAACGTTTGATTGATTGGTTTATTTATCGATTATATATGGCTCATGATCGACATACGACGGTTTATAGAGTGGATGCTAATGTTTTGAATCGCAGCTTTATTCTCACCCAGGTTCAAACGCCCGAAAGCTCCCGTTGCCAGTTAAATATTCGATAATGGAAATGTTACCAAGAAGATTATTAGAACAATTAAGCCCGGTGCTATAAACACCAAGGAAGTAAGAAAGTATGTACACTGTAATAAAAGTAAGAAATTAAAAGGGAGTGAGTTACAGAAACCCAGTCTGCAACAGTTTTAGATGATGCCAGGAAAATGGAAGGAATGATCTTGACATCAGTATTCCAGTCGTAAACCTGGCTGATCTAATCTGAGTTGGGCTTTTATTACAACTGTTCAAACGTCCACGTGTAGCAGTTTTATTCAACACGATCCACTGCCGACCCCATTGGCCGTGTCGCACACTCGATTCTCCTCTGCTAATCGCCATTAAAGTGGCTGGGGCCTCTTGGCGTCGAAACCGACATCCGTACACCAGCCCTCAACCAAAATGGGCGTTCCGGGTCGATAATCGCAAGACCAGTTTCCAAAAGGCGTTTGCCGGACAATAGGAAATCGAAGTGAGAAAGTTCGTTGTATATACAATGCATGGTTTTCTTCATCTATATGTTAAAGCCTGAATACCGTGAGATGGATGGATCCACATGCATATTTAATGTCCTATCACCCCTCCTCGTGATAATACGTTATATACTGCTTAAAGGAAAAGACCGAGGAAGTATTGGGCAATTTGTAGTAAAACAGTACGGTTTGAAGATTTGGAAACGACCATGAAACCTTTTTTTTTTTTAGTTCCAAGGCAACGAATTTTGAGGTAGATCATAACACACACTCAACTGCGAATATCTCCATGTAAAAAGGGACGTAACTGTGGAAACAATTTTGATCAATTACAACACAGGATTATATAAAGCCCAATTATCTAATATGACCTGAATAGGTCATAAGTCATCACCTGACGCTGACTTGCTCTCCGGCCGTACGTGGGAAGGTGTGCAATCAACATGCGGATGGTCGTGGGTTTCTCCCGGGTTCTCTCCCACCATAATGCTGGCCGCCGTCGTAATTCTTGAGTACGGCGTAAAGCAGCAATCAAATAAATAAATAAAATTATAATAATAACTGAAGGCGTCACCACGTAACGTTTCACATATCCACCAGCTTTCATTTTTCGCTTGAAAAAGGCCTTGGCGAGAGGGTTGAAAGCTAGTTGATCTGTGAAACATTACGCGGTAATGCCTTCAGTTTTTCATTATTGTGAACGTTAATCCATCATATTCATCGTGGGAATGATTGCGACACCGTGACGTCTCAGAGAGACTGAAGATGCAGTGGGTAAGCAATGGGCGGAACATCCGGTTGATGTATTTGCAGCTGTATTGTTGGCCCTGCATAGTCTGAATTATGTTTTTATAAGTGATAGTTACATTTACATGTATTTATTTATTTATTTGATTGGGGTTTTACGCTGCACTGAAGAATATTTCACTTATACGACGGCGATCTGCATTGTGGTGGGAGGAAATCCGTCAGAGCCCGTGGAAAACCCTCGGCCACCCGCAGGTTGTTGGCAGACCTCCCCAAGAACGACCGGAGAAGAAGCCAGCATGAGCTGGACGTGAACTCACCGCCACCGCGTTGGTTAGAGGCACCAGAGGTGATATTTATAGGAAAAGTCTGTATTCTCCAAGATGGTATAAGACACCAGTCGGTTAAAACTGAGATAGAAAATGACATCTTGCAACTATATGGAAAATCATCTCCGGTTTTGCGGGATTTAGGTGTAATTTTTTCACGCAACAAAAGAGAGAAAATCTACTTGAATCTGTGGAACATATACTACCCAACAGATCAGTAAAACACCGGAGTGGTGTGATTCACAATTTTTGTTGTATCAGAAGGCAAAACTAAGGTCAAAAGCTCATTTCGCTATTTTAGGGCGTTTTGCTGACGGAATTCCCATCATAATAAAAATATGATTGCGTGAACCAAAATCATTAGTGCATCGTTGATGTCAAGTTGGAAAGTTCTAAGCCATTGTAAATTATGATATTGTTTCTCGCGATCATATTTTTTGTAAATGAAGAAAAATGAAATCTTTTCTAGGGCCATTGGAACTGCATATTTAATATAATAGTTCATGGCTCGCTGATCGCAGTTCACCATAGCACAGCCATAACACGAGCGGCTATGAATCCAGTTAATACTACAGTTCTGGAATTCGATTCCTGAATTTTTTACACTAATTTTGTAGTAACATGAACTGCGGATAAAATGATTAAACCAGGCAAGCGATAAATCTTATTTTGTTTACATTTTGTAAGTCCACATATTGGACATGTTTCCAACTATAACAAACAATGCATTGATGATATCTGGTATGTGCTTTTAATGAAAACTCAATGCAGAGAATAATATGTAAGTGGTGTCCCCGTTATCAGTCCGTGTTTGAATGTCAGAATATCACATAGTTAGGCTGTTGGGAAAGGCACCTATATTTGTTTATAAGTTCATCTTAATAAATGTCCGACAAAGTGACAGTCATATATTTACGATATAATACGTAAGACAAAACTTATTTTCAATCCAATTTCTAATAGATCTGATGGGAAGAAGTGTTATAATTAGCGGATGAATTATTGTGCAAAAAAGACACGATGAACGTTCGTGGTTAGTAACGAATACGTTTTATTGCTGGCCTTGTTACTTGGCAAGACCTGTTATGTAACAACTTTGATCGCATTCCGGGGAAGCCCTGGCGTCATTCTGCAGCAGATCTGTCACGGTGAGCGAGTTGGCATTCGGCCTGAGCGACAGGGTGTCGATTTCCCATCTAGTTGCAAGGTGTCCTTTCCTCTTTGTTATACAAGTCCATGAAAGGTGTATTTTCTGCTGCCTTAGGTATAAATCTCTATCATCGTTACGCAATACAGCCGTGATAATATGCATCTATCTCTGTGGAAAAATCAATTCCGAGCCATCATGTCTACGTCTAGACAAAAACAGCATATATATTCATTATGGGTACGACGTTCAAAATCAACATCCCAAGAAACAAATCAAATCAGTCAAATTGCTATAATATGGATTGAAGAGCGCCATACAGCTATCAATCACTCAGCCTGGAGAAATGTACGAGTATTTCGATTGATGGCGGAAGTGAAGCCGGTAAGTGTTGTCCGGTGTCTGCTTCCTGTCTGTCAATATCCCAGACCGGAACTACGGTCTGAGGAGCAAGGTCTGGTCACGTGACACTGATGGTTGCCCGTGTTGCTTCGATTCGGAAGGCTGACTGTCAGTTTCTAAGTGAGAGAGCTGTGGAGAGGTGGATTCGGTAACAACATCAAGATGTGGGGTTTGAACGCTAGATGGCGTAATATACCTCGCGGGTAGATGATTTGTTTTAATCGCCACTCAAAGCCTCTCTGTAAGGAAGACGTTGAGGTCGGCAACATGTCTAGGTACTAATACCTTGTCAAGTTTCTGTGATGAATCCAAGGGGACTATATACCTTGTTGTGAAATCGAATAGTTGGGCATATTTTCACGTGCGTAATGCATAAAGTTGATTTTCTGAGAGCTTACTCAAGTAGATGTTCTTAGTTTCCTACATGAGACAGAATAATGGAAAAGTGACATTACGAGCGAAGTCATATAAATGGGTGTCACCCATGGCAGTCAGTAAAATCGAAATTAAGCATCCTTCCAGAGTCAAATTTGTGCACTCTACAATGGATAGATGTGACGTCTGAGTCAGTACATATAAAGCGGTCTTGAAAATGCTCTCAAATCCCTTAATGGCGGCGCAGAGAGACCGAGTCGATGCAAGTCTGTCATTCGGCGAGGTTATTATTCGGACGATAATTCATCCCGAAAACTGCGCATCCCTGTTTGTTTATGACAGTCTCATCCTCTTTCGTTTATAACCAGCGGCGTTCGGGTAACAGATGTTCCCATAATTAACTTAAGTCCCATCCTCCCTCTCTCTCTCTTCCCCCCAAAGTCTCCCCCTCTCTGATTTATCTCCAATACCCCCTCGTTACCGTCCGGCCAACCAGAGACGCGGATCGATCAATAGGATACATGAACCTGTACATCAGAAGGCTTGGCGCTTTGTGCATCCGCCAGAGAGACCACATGGATTCTTTTGAAATGGAGGTAAAAAAAGGTGTGTGATGATGTTGGTTGGGTGCAAAACATATAAAAAAAATTAGCATTTTCTCTGCTGAACACTAAGATTTGATTTTTTTTTATAAGGGCATATAAGGTTGGTAAAGGCAGAATTGTGTTGCACAGTTTACAACAAAATTTGATTAAATTTATATCACAGATTTCACCCTAAAATTTCTCCTTAAAAAGTACTCGTTTCTACGCATAGTTCAAACTTAAGCTCAAATTTCAATAAAAGAAAATGGTAATAGGTGACAATGTTATAGGGGTAGCCAGAACTAGTATTAAATACCAAGGCGGCATGCATGGTAAAACTACCGCAGAGGAGATCGCATACATGTATGTTTGGGACCTTATGTAGTACTCAACTATGGGGAACCTTCCCCCCCCCCCCCAAAAGGTGATTCGAGTTAAAACTGTGCAGTCTGTTGTTCATTCCTGTATCTACGATGATGTTTTTGTGGGCAAACTGATAACATAGTGCTCGTGCAATGCAAGGGAACAATAGTCAAGCAAGCTTGGGAACGAATCGCCATTGCACGGGAAAGGTTTCCCATTATATGACGACGATACTTAAAATGTATGTACACGCTGTGTCTTCTTGTGGCAGGGGGAGACCGTGTTCCCACTTGAATGTCATACCACAGACACCGCAGCCAGTCACAGGTTTCCTTGTGCTGAGCGCCAAGCGAAGCAGCAACAAGTACAACCAGGGATTGATCCGTTGATCTTTCCATCCAAAGCTAGCGAATACAGTGAGATAACTTTGCCAAATGGTTACAACCAACCTTAATGCCACACGTCAGCACACCTTCTTTATTAGCGTTTTATTCCAAAAAGTTTTCATAACATCAACTTATATTCTACCAAGGACCTAGAGACATGCCTAAATGTAAGACCGGGGAGTGGGGGTGATGGGGAATCTATTTCAGATCCGGATTGCTGAGCGTGTGTGACAGGTATATCACCGACGGAAATTTCCCGAGGGCTAGCTCAAGGCGGCGGGGTACATTTAGCTAGAGGTGTCGCCATTTTAACACGGAGGAAGGAACCGCTGTCTTGCTGGAGAAATCGATCTTCTTAATCCCACCGCGCGTTTCGTGAGTCAAGTTTTTATTGTCAGGGATGAATCTATTTTCTCTCTCGAAAGAAGACTATGAGTGGTTGGGACTTTTTTTCCCCATACGCCTGACAGTAAAGACAGATGCTCTCAGCCACAAATTCTCCACTGCGCATGAATAGGAACATCGAAAAACGCTAATTAATGTAAGGGAAAAAACATTCTTAAAAGTAAACACGCCTCCTCATGCTGTGTCTTGTTTACGCCCCCAATCTCCATTTCATTTCATTAATTTCACCGATATAGGCCTAATACTCCAACAGTAGTTAATAGAGGAGCGCTGATGGAAATAAACACAACAGCGGTTGAAGTCAGCCCATTACTTCATAGCTAAATAAACACACATTGCAGAAAAGTGAGTCCATGACGCCACATACAAGTACATCTAACATGATACTTGAGAGAAACTCCTAAATCCCTGCTTTGATAATAACATGGTTACAAATACATGACATACGGTTTATGGGAATCTAAAAGCGGGGTGATTCCTTATAGGTATTTTTTTAGTCAATTCAGATTTGAGCAAGTCTTTAACCAAGGGTTTAGCATAACAGGTTTTCCAGCAGGGGCGGGGGGCAATTTATTTCGTCCTAATGGCCACATTCTTGAACCCGTATGCTTTGTAAAGTTTTTAGTTCTCTTGAAAGGCCAACACAGAGGTAAACTGGCCACTTCACGCCATGTAGATGGATTGTTTTGTAAAATATGTGAAGAAGAAACAGAAGTAATAAAACAATAAATCTTATTTCTGTCCAAGAAAGAATATATTTTTCACGTGTGGTGCAAGGCATCCATATATGATAAGTGTGTCATAATTCCTCTTTACTTGAGATTATTTAATGGATAACAACGAACATGTTTGTTGTTTGGTCACGGTTTTGTCGTAGGTACCACTACCATTATCAAGCATAACGTTGGCGGATACACAGAAACGTTGTAAAAGAAAAGAAAAGAAAAGAAAACAAAACAAAACCAAAAAAAAAAAGAAAAAAAAGAAGAAGTTTCTATCCATATCATTTCGTCATGTTACCTCCCCAACGTCTATTTGCCACTTACACAAGATATATTATGTGCAATCATTATGAAGTGGCACGTATGGCGTTTCAAAACATTAGCAAACATCTCGGTAAGTATAGCATGTAGTTAAAATGTTTCGAACGTGTGTCAAAATTTCCTCTCCGCGGTCTCTTTTCTCGCCAATAACAGGAAGCATGCTAGGCATGGACTTGTGGACACTGTCATGAACGGACGATTGAGCATTTGGCTTGTCATATCTCGTTACTTGTGTGCATACAGAATGTTTCACTCATGTCAAGAACCATAACGTACATGTTCAGATCGTGACATATGTCACATCTTATCTATTCTGAAATCAGGAATCGTGCTGCCAGATCTACAACTGGAAGGGTTTTACTAACCCAGTTATCTTTCCATGTCGATGACCTTCACCAACGAAACCATTGCGTCGTTCTTGGCCTTGACATGCAAGCTCGTTAAGATTCACACCATTTGGGCATTAATTTCAAAATTTGAAATGACCCTGAATTGAAAATCAAAGCGTTTTTGAATGAATCTGTGCTCTACAAGTAAAGAGAAAACAACTGTATAGATTTATTTATTTGATTGGTGTTTTACGCCGTGCTCACCGATGCGGTGGCCGTGAGTTCAAGCCCAGCTCTTGCGGGCTTCCTCTCCAACCGTACGTGGGAAGATCTGCCAGAAACCTGCGGATGGTCGTGGGTTTCCCCCGGGCTCTGCCCAGTTTTCTCCCACCATAATGCTGACCGCCGTCGTGTAAGTGAAATATTATTGAGTACGGCGTAAAGCACTAATCAAATGAATAAATAAATCAATTACGTCGTGCTGAAGAATATTTCATTTTTACGACGGCGGCCAGCATTACAGTGGGAACTGTACAGATTTCCAAGCTTGAAACTCTGAACCACCCAAATGTAGTGGAAGAGTGTGTAAAGTTGGCCAGCAAAACAACACAATCGTCAATCTGAGCCAGACACCACGATGGCTAGTGGTACATGCTTTGAAAGGTTTCTGAGATATGTAGTTGAATTACGACACCATATACACTAAAATAGTATGCTAATCAGGATTTAGGTCCTGATTTTATGCATCCGTCTACAACATTCATTGCGTCAGTTCGTCATAATTGAAAATTGTTGACTTCCCTTTGCACGAACGCGTGCTAATTGTTTGTACGTTATATACTTTCTTAGATCTTTGGTGGTTTGTGTAATCTGTCGTGTTGCAAACTGGTCTTGCGATTATTGACCCGGAACGCCAATGCTGGTTGATAGCGGGTACACGAATGAGGGTTTCGACGCCTAAGCTGTGTTAGGTGTATGAATAAAATGTTCAATAAAGCACATTCAACATGTGATCTCAATAAAGGAAAGTTTCGGCTGAACAAATGACGTTTATCACGTTTATTTATTATTTATTTATATATTTGAATGGTGTTTTACGCCGTTTTCAAGAATATTTCACGTATATAACCGAGGCCAGCATTATGGTGGAAGGAAACTGGGCAGAACCCGGGAGACCTTCCTCAAGACGACTGTATTCTACATGTGCCGGAATTACAATTTCGTTGTGAATGAATTGAAAGAAAACACAGACATAACATTACCCGTATGTGTCGTATACATTATTTATTTCTAGAAAAAGTTATTTTCAGTTTTACCAGAGGTCTCACCAGCGTCTCAACACCATTCCCATCTTCTGCGAACCAATAAACCATTTGCTCAGTATTTGGGTTTGGCCTGCTGCGCCACGACGGCCTTGGCGAGAGCCTCCAGTTTCTGCACCTCCTTCTTGACAGCACACTTCAGGGCACGCTCTTGACTGCCTTCTGTACAGGATTCGGAAGTCTTGGTGTGAGCCTCGCTTACCTCGGCCTTACAGCGTTTGGATGCTGAGATAAAAAGAGAGAAAGAATGTTTATTTATTCCAGTACCCGATGAAAAGATTTGTCAAAAAATGCATTGCTGAGATTAATCTCTTTTGAAGATTTGAGGAACGTAGATTTTCGTTTTTATTTGGAGATTAGAAGAATGTATATTTTATTAACATAACCAGCATGTGGAAGACAGTGCGTGTTGCAAACATTTTTGTGGGAAATTTTTGATTCCCTGGTGTATCGGTCATAGGATGGAAAAATACGCATATATACTAAGGACAGACATGCTTGCAGAAAAGCTGTCAAGGCCATTTCCCGAGAACATACTTTTTAAAATGAAGTTTTTAATATTAACACCTGAATTTGACTTTTCAGTTTTAGGTGAACGTTATAAACTGGGGACGTTGGAAAGATTTTAAAGAACCTGTGCAACAATTTTTGGTGCAAGGGTCACTGCAACCGTAACTGTTGTCACTTGTCACTTTATAAGAGCCTGGTGAGATGGCCACCTTGTCTCGCCGGTCAAGGCACCTATGTGTGCTGTCACATTCGTCAAAGCTTGATTAGATTGCAAAAGTGTTGTTACACCGGTCACAGCAACCGTGTTTAACGTTACCGTTGTCGAAGTTTGATTAAATGTCAGAGGTGTTGTTACAAGGGTCACTTCAAGCATGGCTGCTATCACATGTGTCAAAACCTGTGGCGCTGTAGTATTTAAATCAGTGGCGAAATTTCCCCTACAGAGCATTGTTAGTTTCCTAGTCCACTTACCTAGAAATCGTTTCCCAAAGTGCAGGCTGCAGTGGTGAACTTTGTAGTGGAGTTTCATCTGAGTACCTTCCAGCGGCATCTGACATTTATTAATTATAATAATAATTATTTTCAGATATTTTGATACATTTAGCTATTCTCTCAGACATGATTTTGATCAAAAAGTAACTGAAATAAATCTCTTAGTATGATATGGCCGGTTGTTGCCTTAAGTCGGGGTGGTTTGTTATGTACATCGCGAAGGCGGGATGGTTGACTGAAGAATCGCTAATTTCTTCAGGCTGTTATACTCAACGACACTTAGAACTTAAGTGTCGGTGTAAGTATTCTAAAGTACGGAATTAAACACGTCAAATAAAGAAGCTAAATATTACGAGTGCTTATATTTAGCAAGTAAATCTGTGGATGGTCGTAAGTTTCGTAAGGGCTCTGCCCGAGTTCCTCCCACCACAATGCTGCATGGCCGCCACTGTATAAGTGAAATATTCTTAGGCACGTCGTACAACACCAATCAGACAAATCAAAGAAAGTATTACTTTGCAATTGTCAATAAATGATTTACATTGAGTTGCAAGGAAAACTTACGTCTCCACTCTGGCCACCGAAGAAAGACGTGACCCAGTTAACGGCCTTGCCCACAAACTGGTCCAGGTGTGTCTCCTTAAGTAAGAGGTTACTAAGAGAGGGCAGAGCGGCGGACAAGATGCCCGTCACCAGCTGACGTTTGGGTTTGGACTGCTGCGCCACGACGGCCTTGGCGAGAGCCTCCAGTTTCTGCACCTCCTTCTTGACTGCACACTTCAGGGCATGCTCTTGACTGCCTTCTGTACAGGATTCGGAAGTCTTGGTGTGAGCCTCGCTTACCTCGGCTTTACAGCGTTTGGATGCTGGGAACAAAAACAGGAAGCGTAGATTTGAATTGCTTATGGTCGGAATTATTATTCTAACGAAGTGCATTGACAACAGCAGCCGAGGGAAAGCTTTTTTGGATTACGTGAGATAGATACGTTTGAATTAAATATCTTCGGCGTATCTGCGGGATTATGAATCTGTGGCAAACATTTCTATGACAAATGGTGAAATTGTTAACCTGGGCAACAAACAAACTGGGTGTGGATGTCTAAATATATGTACGAAATAGTTTGGAAAAGGTTTAGAGTGGTATTTTTATTTGGAAATACTGAACAGAAAGTATGAAGCCATTGTACGTTACCCTCTGTTTAGACTTACCTAGAAATCGTTTTCCGAAATGTAAACTGCAGTGATGAACTTTATAGTGGAGTTTCATCTGAGTGCCTTCCAATGGCATCTAGAATGATATTCACATAAGACAAGAATAAAAACAATCCCCAAGTGAATTTCAAGGGGAGAAAATGCATTACGTTTGATGATGCAAACAACGGAACAAAAACCTTAGAGTCTTCTTTTGAAGGAACTTTTTTTCTCTCCCCAGAATGACGCCAAAATATAAACGACGATAAGGCGAAGGTAAAAACTCTTATCCTTTTGGCTCTCAGTTTTTATCATTCAGTTGTATCCCAATATCTTGTCTCAAACATTGCCTAAGAGAACATCGCTTTCTTAAAATAATTCGGTATGCGGTGTACCCATTCATTTATTTCTTCTGTAATATGTTTTCCTCTATATGTGCTTATGAAACAAAGAGACAGTTCATGTTGTTATTGACCTTCCATGTTTCTGCTTCTGATTATGTAATTACATGAACACTTAGAGTGGAACCCTGACAAAGTTAAACTGACAAACAGTTGTGATTTTATCAGTTGCGTGTTTGCCAATTATCACACTGTTATCGCTGCTCTCGTTTTAACTTTTCAACTACAGATTATAAATATTATAGTCACAATTACTGTGTCGTGACAGCGATGGATGATATGTTTTTAAAAAGCTTGCAACAGACTCGTCACACGGGAGACGTTCCCCAGTCTTCTTTCGTTGTTCAAAGAACTTACATCTCCGCTCTGACCGCCAAAGAAAGACGTGACCCAGTTAACGGCCTTGCCCACAAACTGGTCCAGGTGTGTCTCCTTAAGTAAGAGGTTACTGAGGGAGGGGAGAGCGGCGGACAGGATGCCCGTCACCAGCTGACGTTTGGGTTTGGACTGCTGCGCCACGACGGCCTTGGCGAGAGCCTCCAGTTTCTGCACCTCCTTCTTGACTGCACACTTCAGGGCATGCTCTTGACTGCCTTCTGTACAGGATTCGGAAGTCTTGGTGTGAGCCTCGCTTACCTCGGCTTTACAACGTTTGGATGCTGGGAACAAAAACAGGATGCGTAGATTTGAATTGTTTATTGTCGGGGTTATTATTCTAACGAAGTGCATTGACAACAGCCGCCGAGGGAAAGCTTTTTGGAATAGGCGAGATAGATACGTTTGAATTAAATATCTTCGGCGTATCTGCGGGATTATGAATCTGTGGCAAACATTTCTATGACAAATGGTGAAATTGTTAACCTGGGCAACAAACAAACTGGGTGTGGATGTCTAAATATATGTACGAAATAGGTTGGAAAAGATTTAGAGTGGTATTTTTATTTGGAAATACTGAACAGAAAGTATGAAGCCATTGTACGTTACCCTCTGTTTAGACTTACCTAGAAATCGTTTTCCGAAATGCAAACTGCAGTGATGAACTTTATAGTGGAGCTTCATCTGAGTGCCTTCCAATGGCATCTAGAATGATATTCATATGAAACAAGAATAAAAACAATCCCCAAGTGAATTTCAAGGGGAGAAAGTGCATTACGTTTGATGATGCAAACAACGGAACAAAAACCTTAGAGTCTTCTTTTGAAGGAACTTTTTTTCTCGCCAGAATGCCGCCAAAATAAGCGTAATAAATATTGTAATAATATAGTAACAATAAATAATATTGTAATAAATAAACGACAATAAGGTGAAGATAAAAACTCTCATCAGTTTAGCTGTCGGTTTTTTCATTCACTTGAATCCCAATATCTTGTCTCAAACTTTGCTTAACAGAACATCGCTCGCTTAAAATAATTCGGTATGCGGTGTACTCATTGGTTTTTTTCGCCTATAATATGTTTTCGTATATTTGTGCTTATGAAAAAAAGAGACAGTTCATGGTGTGAGTGATCTTCACAATTACTGCATCGTGACAGCGACGGATGATATGTTTTTACACAGCTTGCAGACAACTTGCAACAAACGCTCCCCAATCTTCTCTCGTTGTTCAAAGAACTTACATCTCCGCTCTGACCGCCAAAGAAAGACGTGACCCAGTTAACGGCCTTGCCCACAAACTGGTCCAGGTGTGTCTCCTTAAGTAAGAGGTTACTGAGGGAGGGGAGAGCGGCGGACAGGATGCCCGTCACCAGTTGACGTTTCTCCGGCTCCCTGACATCCGGGTCTCTCGGCTCCGGCACCTCGGCCCGGATAATCGGAATGAGGGACTGGAGAAGGACTAACACGGCAACGGAACAACCTATGAAGTGTAAAACAGAACTAGTGAGCGCATGAAACAGAGACAAAAGTGACGGTGCAGCGGGGGGGGGCGGGGGGGGGAGGCGGTTGAGTTGGCATAATACAACCTGAACGGAGAGATCACAGTTGGTGAGTACATGTACATGCATAGACAGTATGCTAAGTGAGCGAGGGGCTGAGATGGGGTTATACCACCACTGGAGAGAGAAAAGAAAACAGCTGGTGAGTACATGCATGGACAGTATGGTAAGTGGGCGAGGAGTTGAGATGGCGTTATACCACCACTGGGGAGAGAAAAGAAAACAGCTGGTGAGTACATGCATGGACAGTATGGTAAGTGAGCGAGGGGCTGAGATGGCGTTATACCACCACTGGGGAGAGAAAAGAAAACAGCTGGTGAGTACATGCATGGACAGTATGCTAAGTGAGCGAGGGGTTGACATGGCGTTATACGACCACTGGAAAGAGAAAACAAAACAGCTGGTGAGTAGATGCAGAGACAGTATGGTAAGTGAGCGAGGTGTTCAGATGGCGTTATACGACCACTGGAGAGAGATAAGAAAACTGCTGATGAACATGAAACATCAGGATAAGTGGATCCTAAGGAAGAGTTAGAGAGAAAGTAGCGGAGACAGGGAATGGCCTTAAATCTCATCATACAAGCGTTTGAGAGAAAACAGTTCAAAACTGGGTAGCGGAAGAGCGGATTGGGCTGAGCTGACAGACACGTTTGGCAAATTTTACTGAGATTTTCGCCATCAGAGATGGTGAGGACAATAACCAACATGTCTGATATTTCTTGCCTCCCACGTCGAAAATCTCACCGGTTGCCGTTCAGCTGAAAAAGTTTGTGCCATCATCTATTTACTTCAGGTGGTTGGCAATAAATTTGTATACGAGGACAAATCGAGGACACACTGCTTAAACTAGGGCGGGATTTCCCTTGTCTCCACGCTGTTAAGCCGGAGATTAAACAATGAAGTCTCTAAGGCTCAAGTTATTGGGGAAATTGAACCAGAGTTGTAACTGTTTGCCAATTTACTTAGGGAGTAGAATGATGACCAAGTCAGATGATACACGAGTAAATAATTACTTGACATATCATGGAATCTGACTGAGCTGCCTGCCTTAGTTGACGTTTTGCTCTGTCGAATACGCTTTTCTGAGCTGGGCGTTGGTGTTTGCGTATGACGGAGGTGGTTAGTTACGTAAGCTTTGAACGTGTCATTAGTGAAAGAGAAACGGCCATCAAACAACGCCAGGCTATACAAAATTCTCTGTTCAAGAGTGGTGTTGAACCCTGGCCTCTGGTGACCCGTGGTTAGGAGCAGCGCACCATACCCTAACTTCAGTATGTGACATCGTGATGCCGACTGGAATTTTCTTCTTCCATGGTTGATTTGATGAGGTACCACTCCCCCCTACGAAACTTTGGACATGGCAACAGTGGTATAATGTAAGTGAAATATTGCTGTTATGATGGATCGACCCTATACATCATGTTCAAGAAGATCATACACAGATGGCACTGACGGGGATTATGGTCACTGGAAAGCACAGCGCATGGTCACGCACCTGGCAACTGTGACTAGGCAAGTGCCGCAGTCGCTGAAAGCAAACGACCCCGTTGGTCCGTATTGGTGGGCAAGAATTAAATGCGCTAACACAGACAGTATGGGAAGCAGCGACTATGAAATAGTACTGAATGCGGCGCCAGACGAGACACAATCGAGTTAGCCTGCTGAATTTGTGTGAAAGGCCCTCCAGCTTTAATCATGTCTGGGTTGGGGAATACCAAATGATTTTATACCCGGATTTGACGTGCAGATATGAGAACCATATTGGTACAAAACAAGTGGTTTCCAACGAGCGTTAGACTGGGCATAGGGCCACCCTATCTTGTCACCAAAGCCTCACAAGCAGTGAAAGCAGAGCAAATCCCTTCTCAGCGAATGAAAATATATCGTTTTGTTGATGACAATGTGTAAATTGATCTCAAGATGAAAATGTGTTAAAAATACTTGGCCCAAATACTTGACAGTTGCTAAATTATAGATTACTCGACTTTATGATTTTATTATCTGTTTTTTTTTGTCTAATTTACGTGAGAAATTGCAAAGATTGTCAATAGAGCTCGTGGGAAAGTTTGTAATCTTAATTTGCCACAGGTCGGTGGTTTTACTCTCAGTCTTCCGGTTTCGAGGTCGTCATCGTGCAGGTGAAAATTCCAGAGGATAGCGTAAAACAACAATGAAATAAATAAATAAATAAATAAATGAACAATAAATAAATCAGTTAGAAATTACAGAAATCAAATAAATAAATAAACAGATAAATAAGAAATTGAATCTATGGCATGTCATATCTACTACATGCAGACCTCCCTGGTATGCTGGCCCTTCACTTTTTTCTTTTTCTCAAGAAAACACGGTGTGGGGTAACGCAAGATATGTAAAGTAGGCGTAGTAAACAGGCGTCAAAGCCTAGGCCAATATTCACAATCTGCAGTGTACAAACTACATTGCTTGAGGCATCACTTGCTCGGCCATTTTCTTGTGGCTATATGGATCGGTCGATTGATTTCTAAAGGGTTTAATTCCATTTTCCGCAGATGCCATTTTGACAAATAGCTAATTCCTTTGTGACTTAACTGCTAAAATGGGTTCAGGTTTTTTGTTTATCGATGTCGCCACTGAAGACGAATGCCAGTGCAATTCTCGTTATGTTAGAAGTTTAATCAGTGTTCGAGTCTTAGCCTAACCTATGTATATGCACTGAGGGAATTCTCTGGTGTTGGCGCCGTATTGCTTAACTTTAAGCAATGGCATTTTTGCATTTTTTTCCACGAGCGGCTTGGACTGAGAAATCTTCCATATTATCACATTGGAGAGGCTCTTTTTTGACAAATGACAAGCATGAACCCCAAGAGTGCACAAGACTTTTGTCTAAAAGTTGTCATAAATATTAAATACCCAATCCGAGTACAATTTCCATCTTGATTCATTCACTGCTAGATTGTTGTTTACGCCAGACTAAAGAAGTTTTCATTCTTCAGTTTTATAGGTGAGGGAAATGGGACAGTCGCTAAACCATCGCCCTTTGGCAAATTACTCGCGAACTTTCCCACGTGGAACGTGCAAAAAATATAGACGCTCTGTTGGTGGGACACTCCACGCCGCTGTGACAATTGTGTTGGGCAATATGGTGAAGATTGGAGGAATCCGCATATCACACGTGGAAAAGTTTGTCAAGGGATAACCAAAATTAGATGGTTCACTACGGGTACTCCGGTATCACCCAAACCGTAAAACTGGCCATCGTCTATTCATGAGTACGTCGTTAACCCCCCCCCCCCATCAAATAAACGAAAAAAGAAATACACAAACGTATCGGAATGTCTTTAAATGGAACGTTAAACGGAAAAGCGCTAAACATGGGGAATATCGCAGGGAATGTAGTTTGACTTTATCGTTGCGTAATACCACACCTAAACTTTTGTCACGCATTATTATGAGCGTCGAATGTTATTTGATATACTAAATAAAATATTGAGTGTTGCATTGAGAACATTATGTGTCGAAATATTTAATAAGGTGGAAGATGATCTTTATATTTTTTATAAATGCTTGTATAATCGTAAATAGTAAAGTATTCTTTTATTCCTGGAAGTAGATCGTTGGATGAAAGCATAAAAATCGATGAGAAAAGAAATGAAGAGGACAAAACAGAATAAAAATTTACTTACAGAAAAGCTTCATGGTGGCTTTGCGTGTAATTCCCCGAGAAGACAACGGTGGAGAACATCAAAGTCCCTTTTATCTGCTCTTACTTGTCTTTAGTTTGGCACACCTCTGCTGAGAACAACCACATCTGTCTGATAGGGATAGATCTTATCTAACTGGAACATGGACTGCTAAGCATTCTTCTCGTCTCCATTGCTCTAAGGAGTTTTGATGAGTTTTGATCCCAAGGCATTTTAGATGGTCTTAAATGACGTTTGTGGGTGATCATATGCCTTGTACAATCATGGGTTACCAGTAATGGGGACTAGAGGACGTATGCTGCCGTGTTAATTAATTTATTTATTTCATTAGTGTTTTACGCCGTAACCAAGAATATTTCACTTACACGACGGCGGCCGGCATTATGGTGGGAGGAAACCGGGCAGAACCCGAGGGAAACTCACGGCCATCCGCAGGTTGCTGGCAGACCGTCCCACGAACGGCCGGAGAGGAAGCTAGCCTTAACTGGGCCTCAACTCACAGCGACCGCATTGGTAGGAGGTTTCCAGGTCATTGCGCTGCATTGTCGTGTTATGACGCCACGTTGGATCGCCACTTGGATACATGAACTTTTGAGATCAAAGCTTAAATGAAATACACATTTGATAAACGACACCATGCTAATTACACGATTTGGATACTGATTTTATTCATTCCTAGAACACTCATTGCGTATTTACATCATCACTGACGTTGACTGCTTCTCTTTGTATTTCATCCGCCCAGAACATTCGTTGCGTCAAGGTTTGAATACAACAACAACCTGCACATGCCATTCTGTTCTGTATGGCACAGTGGTTCACCGTGTAACCTCAAGGTGTATTTTGCATTTTATTCACTGTAAAAAGAAAAACTCCTGGAAAACCATAATAGGAATCTTCAGATGATGTTGATTGTCTCTTCCTTCAGTCAAACCCATGAAGTTCACCATAGAACGTCGAGGAACTTTTGCATTTTATACACAGTAAAATAAAAGCTTGAAAAACACATTTGGAATCCGCATGAAACAGACTTTCCGGTGATGATGGTGACCTCTTCCTTCAGTTCACTGTAGCGCTTTCAAAGCATTTTTTTTGCATTTTATTCACTGTAACAAACAAAGAAACAAGAGAACAAACATGAAAATCATAATTGGAATCTGCATAAAACTTCAGATGTTGTTGGTGGTCCCTTCCTCTAGTTAAACCTATCTCGTCCTTTTCAGGTGGTGCTGGTTGAATAAGACATTCTTTTTGGCTGACCTGGTATGTAATTCCCTCAACGTATGCATCGAAAATTTAGACCTTACTTCCCTCTTTTCACTGGTTGGCCAACCTAAAGCTTGACTACTTTATCGGCATGAGTGGGTTTTTAATTTGTTCAGCTTTTCTATGGCTGACTGGTTTACTGACCAAACTGCGCCACGCACTAAGTGGCCGGGTGATGCATTAGCAATTACACTCTTCCTTATACATCCAACTGTCCCACTTACTCTGAGTACTTTTTTCTACTCACAAAAATTTATCGCCCCAGTGTTGGCTCAGCTGTTGCTCTAAATTATTCTAATGGGGTCCATTGTTGGCAGGGCGCATTACTCGCGGCTAGCACGGAGATGGTTTTCTAACGGACAACTGATCGTTAATCAAAGGCTGACAAAGGGGAGATAAGCGATCGGTTTAGCGAATAGGAGGCACCTCTGCCGCTCGATTCGCGCGGAAGACAAACGCGCTATTGGAGGCTTTAATTGGGGAATTACCAAGGCAAAATGGATGGCTGCTCATTTTGAGGCAAATGATCAGAGGGGTTTTGTGCATGGAGTAAGCGCCGTCGATATTTCTGCCGATCTAAACCCCGTATGTATCGGCACCAAAAGCAATTAGATGCCTTATACCCAACACAGCGCTTTTTTTCGTCTTCGCATCTCCACGCAGCTGGAAAATCAAATGTTCGTCGTTTTTCTTCGGCTTTGAATTTCCATATTTCCCTTGACTGCCTGGGGTATATAGCCAATCTTTACCCCTGATCGCCTCCAACGGCACTGATAACACTCAGCTCAGCCCATGGGGAAATTCTATCAACCTTTTGGGACGCCAGCTCAAGCTGTGCAGCTGTAGTCTTTACACTTATGATAACCTTTCTTTGTACACAATTCTCCAGCTTTGACGACGGCAATGTGCCATGTCGTAGGCCTGTGCTTTGATATACACCCTCCAGCTTACTACCTAAGCCTATGTATCACTAAGAGTGCTACATAACGTTTCAGATGTATCGCGACGGTCTCCTTGTAGGATAGAGTGCTATATTTCTAATGCTGCCTCACTAGCGCCATCACGAAGACACCAGACAGGACATGGTGCCTATATTGGCACCATTACTCAGTCTAGCTACGTCTTCTGAGCAACAAGACGACAAAGTCCCATGATTGCTAATTTTAATATGACTTTTGCGTGATCTTGGGTTCAAATGCCGTAAATGGGATGCGCAACTCTTTAGTACGAGGCGAACGAAATACCGGGTCATTCCCAACCCTAGGTTCAGCAAATTTACGCTGTCTGACAGTTCGTCCACTTTGTAGTTCACGTCATTCTGAACAGCGCCTCGGTAAATTGGACGTATTGGCGGAAAGAAGGTGTGTCTTGACTTTTCCTTACAAATAGCACAAATATTATCTACACAGTTTTTGACGTATGATCTGGTTTTTAGGGATGTTTATTTAAACATACTCTTTAGGCATCTTTTGACACGGTGAAACCGGAGTATAGGATTTACCATATAATATGCATTGGGTTTCATTAATAACCTTCTGACTGCCATTCTTTTCACAAAGGATTTTAGATGCGAAATTGGCACCAAACATAAAACTTGCGTTCATTTATTAAGCTCAATGTCGCAAGGAGAATTTGTACCTCTGATATATGTGCTTTGAGAGTCTCGAATTGACCAGAATTGGCAAACGGTCAGTAATCGGGAAGGATATATATATATATATATCCCAGGGCTATGTGTTGCCGGGAAGTGATCGTTGTTTTACGGAAGACATGAAAGACTACAACACAGAGAGTATACACAGGGCAACGACGACAGTGTGAGAGTGGCATATGGTAGGTCACACATAACAGTCTGAAATCCGGCAGCTCGTCATTTTACCTCACTTACCTCATCCGAGCTGTCACGGCAAATGCATACATAGCAACAACCTACAGTCTTTCTAAGACCACGGCTTCAGCAGAATTAGGTGAAGTAAAAGCTGCATTTTTGAGTTATTCAGATTTTTCAGACAACGTTAGGCAGTCGTTGACCGTCAGGCTGAAATCCGCAGCTAACTCTCCTGATGTGGAGTAGGTAACACGCCTACACGCGATTGAATAACTCTGAGTAAACGAGCATTAGCGCTATGAGATACGAGTATGTATGGTGGAATTTTGACTAGGACTTGCGTACTCTACAGGCATTATGCTGCAATGTTCTGTTCCATACAGTAAGAATATGGGTATGCAGATTTTTGACATTTCTTCGACTAATGACGGTAACTTGGCTGTGTTTGTTTTGGATACTGTAAGACTCGCATGAGACGTAAGCCTCCTATACTAGGTAGGCAAACTGGGGATGAACTGCTTTTTAAGCATGGGTTAGTGGCTATGTGACTTTACTTGGAAATGAATGGAGATTTAGGGTTGGCTTTCAAGTTCGACAGAAGAACGGTGCAGGGAGTAATCGGTTTTGGTGGACACGAAGACATTTATCCTTAGAAATAATTGACTCAACACGTATTGTCAAGGTATGGAAGCATTTATAATTTTCGAACGATATCCAAACATATATCCCTTTACAAAGTAATATCTGTGGGATAAAAGCAAGTGCCTTTTAGACTTCGATTTTGGTATATCTAGGAAAAGCACAGTACCTAATTTTTTGAGGACAAAGCTCATACAACACGTTCCTTATAAGAATTAAGCTGCCAAATCCCGGCCACATTATTATAAAATTAAACGTCTGCATTTATGCTGTAGAGATCAATATCGACTCACGATTGTTCTATAATTTGATGTTTACATGCGTGTAAGTTGTTATTTGTATTTCCCGTCCTTCTCTCTCTCTGGGTTGTGAATAACCATTCTGATGCCGTCAATACTGAATGATGTGATAAGACTTACGGCGCCCGGATGTCTCGTGGCCCACGTGATCTCATTCAAAGGATTCCCGGATTTTGACGATATTAGGTATGGCGGAGGTTAAATAAATCTGTCAAATTGCTCAAGTATGCGAAAGTTTCGATTGTACTCCCGCCATAAAAGAAACGGTGGAAAGCCGTTATTCCATTACACTGTAATGTCATAGAATGTTCCCCTCGCCTAGGATCAGAGACACAGTTCAGTGAAAATTTTCTCTCATCGGTAAGGTGCTCTGCTGAGATGTGTTGTCATGGTTACCGGGGCACTAGATATAAATAGTGCTCATCAGTTTCGCAGGAAGAAAAGTTCAAGGTGGAATTTCTTCGATTTCTTTTCATCTCTCACCAAATGTTCTGTTTCCATGTGTTACGAACCCTGTCTTTGAAATATTATATTATATATTTTTTTTATTTGTTTCTGCGCTAACCAGGTCGGTGTATGTCCTACATTTTTTCTCTCTGTTTACGCGATAGCCTACACTGGAATTCAGTCGCGTGTTCCCGAGGCTTCTGCGTTTATCAGTTTCGTGTCATTGTGCATGAAGCGTACATTCTGGAAAGATGTAGCACATTATAAACATGTTTAGGGACAGACTTTTACGGACAGAATTTTCTTCACGTTGAGCGAAAAAGTTGTAAAGCTTGCAGTCATTTATTGACGTCCACTTTGAGCGCAGTCGTTCTGCTTCTGTCCACTCGAGTCATACGTGCTCTTTTCTACTTAGAGGGATTTTTGTGGGATTTTGGACATATTGGCTTACACGCCTTTCAGCATTTTTATCATTTTGTGCTCCATTTTTCGGTACGTAGCACTTTGTGAGGTTACGTTTCGCCACTTGCTATTTGGTGTGCGACGTTCTTTTGGAGCATGTATCGGTCATTGTCTCTTTGTGCGATTACGTACATTTCATCCCAGTTTGCCCTGAAAGTGACTTTGTGTATATTTCCCAGGAGTGAAACATACATCGTCAGCTCGGCATTATGGACACTATTGTCAACTCGTCTGGCCAGGAAACTTGAACTTTGCGGGGGAGTTGGATATCTGCCATTGTGGGTGTACTGGGCCCTCTGCTGTTCGTCACTACAGGACTTGTCATCCTTCAAATTGAGAATTCGAAGAACTGTGGATTCTATATTTACGTGGATTGACTTGCCTTTGGAAGCTTGCATATTTCATCCGGATATGGGACGCTAACATCCGTAAGAAACTGTATATAATTTTGTAATTATCTGTATTGTTTTGTATATAATTGTTAGTTGTACTATTTGTCTATTTCGTTCAAATATATGTATTTAAGTTATTCAGGTTTCTTCGTGTTTCTTTGTTTGATCTTGTGTAGAGCCTATCGCTGTCTGCGAGTTGAACAAGCCATTTGTTTATGAATTTTCGGGATTTGTAAAGAATAGGTTGAGCTTTTGTTCGTCGCCAACCCACTTTTCTTATGTTCATTGAGGAAAGGACATTTTTCAAGGAATTGACGTCACCGTACCACGTGATATCACCCTCATCCTTAATACTGCCCAAGTTTCCTCTCCAATAGTGGTACTGTTAGACAAGACAAATGTTGGAGCCCTCCTATTTTTATATTCGTTACCATGGAGGCACGAGGCATGTGATATAGATACCGTTTGTCATTTGAATATGTACGGCAATATTTTGTCGTTCTCTGTTTTAGGGGATTAAAGGATTTGCTTTCAGAGGCGAGGTATCAAACAGTTAATGACTGTTGCTATGGTAGCATAAGCCTCGATGTAAAGCTGATGCCACTTAAATCTCTGATTTAAAGTACAATTTAATGACAGCTTTGGTGATAATTTTACTTTGTTGTTTCTAGGTTGTGAAAGCAGGGCCTTGTGGAAAATATCCACTGTATAGTAATTAATGGAGCTGGGCAGGATCATCAATTGTCAGTGCTTGTCAAAGCTATGCCAGAATTGAAAATGCATGAAAAAAGGTGGCATTTTGGAGAAGCATGGCTGAGCAAAAAACAGAAACAATGAAGACGAAGAAAAAGCCTTATGACGAAAATTATTTGAAAAATTTGGAAATGAAAAAAATATTTAAAGCTCCACATGACTAACTACACAGTAAGAGTGAGTGATGATGAAAATGAGGAAACAATCATCTTTTTTTTTCATTGTAACTCATTTTGAAATTGTGTCGCTATGTGTTTTTGCACTATACTTTTCCAAGTGTTATGTGAAGAATACCCCTTAAAGCTACCTAGTAAGTGCTATGTTGCTTCGAGTTCTTTTGTGAAATTGTAAATGAAAACGCCTGTTGCATTTTTAAGTTTTAATTTTAATTTGACCTTGTAGATTGGCCAGATTGCTCTTGGACTTGTCACTCTTGTCGACGTCCCAGCCAATCGGCCACTACGACTCCAAGTCCCGATTTTATCCCTAGGCTTTAGGCCAGAAGGATTGTGGGATGTCTGATGAAGGGCGGTGGCTTCGAGTCCAGCCAGTCCACTTTTCTCCATAATCCATAAATTTGAACTCCGTTATATATATGTAAACAGTTCTTAAGTAGAACGTTCAACGCCACTGAAATCAAGTCGTATGAATCGTCGTTCTGCGTTAGAAGGTGGTACTTACAGGTAAGTAAGCAATATATTCTAACATCTCAGTGCCGTGGAGATTCTGCCACCGACACTCGTTTTCGGGCTTGGCCTCAGGTGGCAATAATCCATCGACAACACTTTACTGAAAACACAAGACTGCCAGAGCCTGAGGGTTTACTCTGAGCTTAGATGTTCACTCTTCCTCAACGAAAGAACTGAGGGCCATCATATACGTTAAAAATTTTTGATTTAACAACAATGGAAGAAATAAATCATTTCTGCGCAATACAACGAAATACGTGGTTATAATAGGATATTAAGCAATATATATTTATCTTATACTTGATTGGTGTTTTCGCCGTACTCAAAAATATTTCACTTATGCTGCGGCGGCCAGTATTATGGTAGGAGGAATCCGGGCAGAGCCCCGGGGGTAAAACCCATGACCATCCGCAGGATGCTGGCGCACCTTTCCATGTATGGTTGGAGAGGAAGCCAGCATGGTCTGGATATCGACCATAACGACCAAACTGTTGAGAGGCACCTGGGTCATCACGCCGCGCTGCCCACAGAGATCCCCCATTAAGCATTAAGGATAGAAACTATATATAAACGAAAGAATAAGAAACTTCTGGGATTGTCCCCCAGGTGCTTGGGAAAGTTGCATGACAACTTACTGCAATACGAAGACATGCGTCCCTTCCGTTGTTATAAACAACACTGACAGTTATATTTCTCTGCCGTCTCCTCGTCGGACAGGTGGCGATTTGGGGATGAAAATAGTGTCAATTTTTTTAGTCCGTTGTCAAAATGGGAAATGCTGCCCAAGGAAACAGAGGTCTTGATTAATATGTTACATGGGACAAATCACCTTAAACACTGCCAGCAATGATTGAGGCCGTAGGAGCTGTCACACTGGATAAACCCATTGGGAAAGGAGTAGGGGTCTTACCATGTGTAAGGCTGTGAGGTCAACTCCAACGCAGGGATCTTGCTCGCACTGATGTATAATATCTAAGGGGTATAAGGGGTCATTAAATTTTGGCCTTAGCTGTTATCTGAAGTAAAATTTGTCTTTTTTAGCAAAACTGTTATCGGGATTATACAAAACGTCCAGAAATTTTGTGTCGCCGTCAAGGACACTGATAACAAAGGCACTTGTTAATCTAAAATATGTAACAGTTAAGTCTTTTCGTTGTGGATCTTTGCATGAATACGTTGAAAAAAGAGCATTGTAATGTTCTTGTAAACATTGATTTTTTGGATCTAAGGAAGACTTCTAATAAACCTGCAGCCTGTCGAGCATTGGTGCTGCCGACCGATAATGTCTTTTTTTTTTGCAAACGTGAATTAAAAGGATTGATGTGAATCCATTGAATTTTCTATTACCAAGGACATAAATAAGAAATAAATGTGCTAAAGGATAGCAGTCAGCACGCTTTTTAAGTGTGATTTTTTCGCGCACACCAAGGCGTTAAGAAGGACATCAGAATACGATTGGAAAGGAGCCTCTTTGAGTGAGAGCGAAGTTTGTGAGACTGAAACTTTGGTCAAGTCCATAACCGTATCAAGGGAACTATATGCAAAGACTTCAGAAGGTTTTTGTTACTTTAGATATAAGTTACATCCTTTTGTCAATATACAATTTTTTCGGGGAAATTCTCCCAGGGTCAGTATAACGGGCCACATCTTCAATACAACATAACAGCGTTCCTTCACCTAGGGTTTAAGAGCAGTGCATACTTTAGTCTACACTGAGTAATGTACTAACATTAAAACATAAGTAGGCGGCCTCCGTGGCTCGGTCAGCGCGCTATCGCAGCACAATGACCCCAAGCCTCCCACCAATGCGGTCGCTGAGAGTTCAAGACCAGCTCATAGTGGCTTCCTCCCCGGCCGTACGTGGGAAGGTCTGCCAACAAACTGCGGACGGTTGTGGGTTTCCTCCGGGCTCTGCCTGGTTTCCTACCACCATAATGCTGGCCGCGGTGGTATAAGTGAAATATTCATGAGTACGGCGTGAAACACCGATCAAATAAATAAATAAATAAAACATAAGTAGCCCTTAAGAGCTACAAGCATATAGGACATGGTTTCGTATGCCTTTTTCTTATTTTGAGTAACAAGTAGAGTTCTATGAATAATTCTCGGCCGTCATGCATTTGAACCCCCTTACTGCATTACAGAAATGCAGGGAAAAGCAACATCAAACCGTCAGAGTTTTCTACCTTTCTTCTTCAAAGCCGGTAGGTAAGGTGTGAGATGTTAAGCGATCGATTTTTTAACGAAACCCTGTGGCCAAGGTAACCATAGCGTTGTCAATTTTCCAAAGGAAATACGTTCTCCTGCTTCGGGGGTGAGTTTTTGCGGTGGAGTGATGTCTTTGCTTGCATGCATGTCGCGTTTTGTCGGCATGATAAAGGAGTGGCTGCCAAACCTGGAACACGGGATGGTAACAACCAATCGACCATGTCACATACGGATATCGACCAAGTTGTCAAAATGCACACTTCCGCAAGCGAGAAAGTGACGGGCTTTGCAACCACGGCTAGTCGTCTCTGAGTCAGATGTTGAGTTCATTGTTGTCATAACATCAGTACCTGTAAATTCTGAAGCCCACTGACTGTAGCTTGGAAGTTTTTGTGAAACTACGACACATGGGATTTTTCAAATATTTACAGGTACGCTAGCTAGGAACGTAGAAACGCGATATGCAAACTGTCTATAGAATTTGACGATACCGCTGTGATATTGGCTGTAAATTAACTGTTAAATGAAACCGCCCATTAAAAATGACAGAAAGATATTACTGGGGAAAACTGTTTTCCTTCGGATGGAGAGCAAATGGAAGTTGTGAATAATTCGTGAAAGAAGATCTTACGAACTGCCAAGGCCAGCTCACATAGTATTACGCATATTTTCTCAACAGTACCTTTACCAATTTGAAATTAAAAGCTGGCCAAAATGAGGAGTCCAAGCTTTCACCTTTAGTGGCCTTAGCCCATGTTAGATTTCGTCAAGAAATACCACATACACAGTTCCATAGGAAAATAAGGCGAATCAAACTTATATACTGGACAATTTAGAAAACTGGACGCCAGCAGGTTTTGTATGGACTGTGAGCACAAAATCGATACACAGGATTTTCTCTTATAAATTGACATCTACGTCAAACATATTTGATCAGATTGCGCCTTTCTTGCACTCTACGTTGTCAAGGTCCGTCCATACAGATGTTGGTGTTAGTAAGGTCCGTAAGACATCGGTTTCTGGATATCTCGTGGCCACGTGATCTCATTTAAAGAATGCCCGGATTTTAACGATATTAGGTAGGGCGGAGGTGAAATGAATCTGTCAAATTGGCCAAGGATGGGAAAATTTCGATCGTAATCCCGCCTTAAAAGAAGCGACGGAAAGCCGTCATTCCATTACAGTATAATGCCTTGGAACGTTCTGCTCGCCTGGGAGCACATACACAATTCGGAGGAATTTTTCTGTCATCGAAAAATTATACAGGGCGCGGTGAGGTGTTCGGCTGAGATGTGTTGTCATGGTTACTGGTGCAATAGATATAGATAGTGTTCATCAGTTTGTGTGATTTGCATTTGCAAGAAGATAAGTTGTGGACTTTCTTCGATTTAAGGTTCATCTCTCTTCAGATGTTCTTTTTCCATGTCAGATATTGGAGTCCCCCTCTTCTTATAGTCATTACCTTGGAGAGGCGAGGTGTCAAGTGATGTTGATTTGTCATTTAAATGTCTATGGCAATATTTTGTCGTTTACTCTTTTAGGGGAGTTGCGAATTTGCTTTCAGAGGCGAAGTATTAAACAGATAATGACTTAAAACTATGGTATCATCAGCCACTTAAATGTCGAATTTATAGCACAAATTAACGACAGCATTTGCTGCTAATTCCACTTAGTTCTTTCTAGGTTGTGAAAGAAGGGTCTTGTGGAAAATTTCAGCTGCATAATAATAAAAGGAGCTGGGGAGGATCACCACTTGTCAGTTCTTGTCAAAGCAACTCCAGAATTGGGGATTCGTGAAAGAAGGTGGCATTTTGGAGAAGCTTTGCTGATTATCTTTTCTTTGTAACTCGTTTTGAAATAAGACTGCTATATTTTCTTGTACACGGTATTTTTGTGTCATGTGACAAATAACCCATGATTCGTTAGTCAAAGTAGTGTCAGAATTATGGATTGGAAAAAGAAAACGATGAAATTTGGACCAGCATTAATAGCTGAGCAAGAAACATGAGTAAAGAAGAAGAACAAGAAATCAAGTGACAAACTGATGTCCACAGAATTAGACATGAGTAAAATATTTAAATAACCAAATGAATAATCCTGCAGCAAATGTGTGTCTTGGTGAAAGAGAAAAGGAATACATTTTTTTTTGTATTATAAATCGATCCGAAATTGTGTAATCTACATTTCTATAGATAAAGTTTTCTTAAGCTTCACATTTCTCGCATGACTAATTCTGCAGCGTTAATTCATTTTATTTTCTGATTTGATCTCCTGAACTTGAGGCGACCACCGTTAGGTTCCAAAGTCCAAAATGTATAGCGTTTCCACGCGGCCAGGCAGATGTGTCGGATAGGATGTATTAGCTGACCGAAGACCAGTCTTACAAAGCTGGAGTAGCTTACGTCAGACGTAGACGTTTACGTCCACATTAGTAGCGGTTTCCATCAGCTCCTAGTGGCGTCTAACTAAAGTTGTCGCGATGCTTAAAGTGTGTCTACGAAAAACGACAAGCGCCGCCACATTTAGTTAACTTATGGAATTTACCTCTGCCCAAGGGTAGGTGTAAATTTGCACCAAACTTTATATCAAGTCGCAGCTACTCCAGCTTTCAAAGACGGCCAGTCTTTCCTGCGACACACGTCCGACAGGCTTGCACACAGTCACAGTCTTACTCCAGCTTTGTAAGATGTGCTCCAAGAGGCTTCCCCATACGTCCAGACATGCGGCCCATGTGCCAGCTGTTGTGACTGGTCTGTCTGCGAATTATAGCATCGCGCTTTTAGTGGTAAAGATAACCGTTGTTATGTCTGGAGTGGACCTCTCTATGACCAAAGAAGTTCCTCGAGAAATACCATTACCCAAATACTAATGACAGTCTAGTTTGCAAATAAGAAAATACCGAACCAGTGAAAGTAAAGCTGCCTGTTAAGTCATAAGCCTGGTGAAGAATCGGGATTCTCTAGAAACCTAATAGTCACTTTGGATTTTTTGGTTAATATTTTACTTCGCGCCCGTAAATACTCTGCTAAAATATCGGCGGACAGAATAACGTGTGATGAAAGCACTACACATTCAGGAAGAGTCCCTTGCTCCTTGTTGGGACAAAGCAAACCTCTTGAAGATTGAAGCAGTTACTCTATTTTAGTTACAAGTCAACTGAGGAAATATTTACCTATTGAAAGTAGACCGAAGTAGCATTATCATAGAAAAGGACACATCTTCGACCTGTGTTGTCTTAAAGCGTTTCATTTAGAGATTTCGTATCAGTTTTAAAGTGGTTATACTGAGACGTTCGATGGCTCATTGACCGAATCAGTCATTCCGGCTGACGTCCCTACCGATCGACCAGCACAAATCCACTTATTGATTTTCACCTGATGTTTTAAGTCTGGAAGATCGTGATACAGTTCTTGCGAAATGTGATGGTTTACTTTGAGCAGCCTGGTTAAACCAAAATGCTCTTATGTTATAAGGATTCAGCCTATAGGCCACCGTATAAATTAGATTGTTACGCCTGTAGCACTTTTGGGTTCTATGCTGTCGACAACTATTGTTTGTGTAGTTTTACATGAAGTCTACAGGCGACCACTTGACTTCCATCAATAATGCATTCCGATGGAGCTTGCTCTCGGGATGAAAATCTCTCCATTAGATGCGGGAACTCTCATTAACTTCCAGTCCAGGCTCTACAGTGAATCCAACCAGAAATCTGTGCACCGTGGAATAAGTGATAAGTCCGTGAGTATGGCGTTGAACAGAAATATATAATAGAAAAATATATATGGTAAAAAAAAAAAACAAAAAAAGAAAAGAAAAAAACAAGAAAACCCCCCAAAACCCAACTAGCTAGAGGTGGCGTTAATCTGACAACAACAGGCAATGACTAATAATAGCTATATATACAACACAGAAACTTAACTGGTAAAATGTTGGCCCAGATTCATTGGAAGGTTATTGGGAAGATATCCATCTTTGCCATGACAACCGTTAGAGTTGTATTCCTCGATCGTTTTCTTGTCGAGCAGGTGACAATTTGCAGGTGACAACGAGGAAAATGATGACTTTTTTGTCCGTTGTCAAAATGAGAAATGTTGCCCAAGGTAAAAGCGGCGTGGATTAATATAATACCTAGGGCAAATCGCCTTAAATCTTCTGGGACCGATTGTAGCCGTAGGAACTGTCACACAGGATAAACCACTTGGAATCTTTCCACGTACTGGGTCTTGAGTTCAAATCTAATTCAGGGCTCTTGCTGGCCACTTTGTCTGCTTTTGACTATCTGGCCGATAGCACTTGACCTTAGCAGATATCTGGAGTAAAACCTATCTTTTTCTTTGTAAAGGTATGAATTGAATAATTTATAAACCCTCAATGTTTTCTGTCACCGCCAAGGGAACTAGTGTCAAACTCATTTGTTAAAAAAGAGCATATCACCGTCACAGCATTGAAAAGTGATATTTTGCACTGATGCTTTTTCATTTTAGGAAGACTCTGGAAAACCTATAGCCTTTTGTGCATTCGTATTTCACATCGGACTGAAAGCCCTTGGCCTTGCAATGATTTACTGCTGTCTCCCTTGTGTTGCAGAACTATATATAACTGATTGATAATAATAGCTATGGTGTGTTATGGTGGCGTACACGTAAACGCTGTAAAAAGGCGTAAAAACAGTATTGTGCACCAGGCAGTTTGGATAGGAGTGAAGCTTCTGACAGAATCATTCGTGTAAACATAAGCGCAAAATAACGGTTCAAAATAACGGATCTTTTATGTAATATATCAGCGGCCTTACTGAAGTCCTAAACGACTTGAATGTGGGCTTTACAAAACCACACTTGCTGAATGTAACCATTCATTCTCATTGCCCTCTCGCACAATTACGTCACTGCTTATGTACGCTGGTGCATCTTGGTAAAACATCGAAGGCGAAGGCCACATGTTGTTAGTTATATGGTGTGTATACCATGTGCGGTTTTCGCAAACTGTTTTATTTTCGCTATTAGCCTGTTCTGTGTTGTTTGTGTAGTGTTAATTTGTGTATTTACAGTGCAAAGGAATCCTTCTCTAAGATACCAAGAACCTGGCTTTACAAACAATGCATAGCGACAAATAATCGATGACCTATGGATTAGGATTTAGGGATATTGATCACGATTCAGCAATGCACCCACCTAACCCTGAAGGCATTTTGTAAGGTTATTTGTCTCTTTGTTTTATTTAGGTTTAACATCATAATGTAGACCATTTTACCTGCACACAAAATGGACGTCAGTGGAGCTGAATTTGAACACGTGCATGCACCTTGTTCTCAACCTACTGATCCATCCATCTAACCCATCACACCGTAAAGTTAGACAGCGAAATCCTTATCGAAGCCCCTTCACTTTCTCGCTTGGGAAGCGGTTATTTCGACAAGTTGGTCGATATCGGCATGTGACATAGTCGAGTGATAATTACCATAGCGTGTCACGGGTTTGGCAGGGAATCCTTTATCATGCCGACAAAACGCGACAGGCATGCAAGAAACACATCACTCACCTCCGAAACAGGAGAACGTCGTTCGCTTCGAAAATAGACAAGGCTACGGTTGCCTTGGCAACAGGGTTTTGTTAAAAAAAAGGTAGCTTGACATAGTTCACCTCAGCAGCCAGTTTTGAAGAAGAAAGATAAAAACCTGACAGTTTGATGTTCTTTTCTCTGCTTCTCTGTAATGCAATCAGGGGTTCAAATGCATGTCGGCGGGGCATTATTTATGGAGCTCCTCTTGTCACTGAAAATAAAAAAGAGACATGTGAAACTGTGGCTGTATCGCCTGAGGTCTACAGTAGCTCTTAAGGCGGCACTGAGAGGTTTTGGAGAAAGGGATTATTTGAGGCCCAATTTCCTCCATTTCTAGTTGAGGCCCAATTTCGTCCATTTCTAGTTGAGGCCCAATTTCGTCCATTTTTTCCATATCGTGATTTTCAACCTTTTATATGTTTACATGTTTGGCTAGTTGTTGTTCTACAAAGAGCTAAGGACTACATAAGGATGTTGCAACATACTTCTTTTGAAGTTCAGTTATTCACCGATACTTACACCTAGAGATATGTCAACCGTGTCGACTGGCATGTTTTATTGCTTTCTTGGTGCTTTGCACTAAACATGGGAGTGTGCAGCTTACATGATGACTGCCTGATGTAAATGTACAGTAACCGAGCTAGACCCATGGAGGAGCTTCAACATGTCTGTATGTATCAGATGCATTGCCTTCCGTTAAGCTCTTGAAACAAATCGTGCAACTTTACTGGACTAGATGTGCTTGCCGATTGGCATTCACATGTCATACCTGTCGAATAATGGACCCTTAAAATTATGTTGTTGCTACGGAGTCCTGATAAACGGATCCTGATAAAAGCGTGGCTCTGTTCGGATCCTTGAAATTGTGTTGTTGCTAGGATGCTTCCTGACAAACAATTTGACAAAACATCACTGTCTAGGAATTGAGACTCGATTAACCTCAACTCCTTGGTCAAGAGCCTGAAGGCAACACTATGCGGGTAAAGAGGGTGCTTGTCACATCCTAGATCTCTCTACGTTTGGGGTACACTGGGGTAAAATTACTCATGGACGATGTACTTTTGAATACTTTTCTGGGTTTCTGGTATATATACACACGTTAGAGACATATATGCTGAGATGTTGTGTTCATTGTTGTAATATTTGATTGGTGTTCTTAACCGTACTCAAGAATATTTCACTTATACCACCGTGGCCAGCATTATGGTGGGAGGAAACCGGGCAGAGCCCAGAGGAAACCCACGACCATCCGGAGGTTGCTGACAGACCTTCCCATGTACGGCAGGAGAGGAAGTCACTATGAGTTGGACTTCAACTCACAGCAACCGCATTGGTGGGAGGCTTCTGGGTCATTATGCTGCGCCAGCGCGCTAACCGACTGGCCATTTTTGCAATAGGAACAGTAGGTAGTGCTGAGGTCCGCTGATGGTAACTTGAGGGCTTTTGTGAAACGATGGCACTTGGTCTCTTTTCGGATATTGTCAGATATGCCAGCACTTAGCGTAGATAGGGGATTGTGGATAAACTCTGACGGTAGAGCTGGGATATTCGGTGTAAATTAACGGTGAAATGACGATATTTTGTGGGCAATGGAATGAGGAATTGCTCATTAAACATGCCAGAAAGCTATGTGTGTGTGAAATGATTTTGATAAAATTGTGCCTTTCTTGATCTCTAGGTTGTCAGTATGTGTTCACACATTATCCCTACAGTGATGTTAATAAGACCTAGCAGACATCGGTGCCCGGATGTCTCGTGGGCCACGTGATCTCCTGCAGAAATATTTCTCATCTCGCTTCAGACGCTCCTTTTCCATGCCAGATCTTGGAGTCCTCCACGTCTTCTATTTCTTGCCGTGAAGACACGATATATCAAGTGATTTGAATATGGGTTGTCAGTTGAATATCTATGGTAATATTTTTTTTTGGTAACATTAGGGGAGTGGTGGATTCAGATGCAGCGTCTTGTGGCATGAGTTGATGATAGCTACCATGGTAACATAAGCCTCAAGGTAATGGTGACGCCACCTGAATGTTGGATTTAAAGTAACCATAGCTTTGTTGGTAATTCCACTTCACTGATATTTGTTCGCTTTTTGTCTTTTGTATTTGTTGTTTGCTTGTCAAAGCCGCGTCTTATGGATTTGTTTTTCGTTTGCTGATGCAGCTTCTTGTGGCATCAGTGTCCTCTAGAAAAATTAAAACAGCCGAGAATCGCGTGTGAGTTCTTGTTAAAGCACTGTCAGAATTAGGGACTGGAAAAAGAAAACGATGAAATTTGAATCAGCTTCCCTAATCCAGAAACAGCAGTCGAGAAGACGGAATGGAAACTAAAGTGACAAAAGATATATCCAGAAAATTAGAAATGAATAAATATTTAAAGGACCAAATCATCGATCATGCGGTAAATGTGGATCTCGGTGGAAGAGAAAAAGAAAAGAAGGTAAGTATGTTATTTTACATTTCTTTTATATGTCATGTATCATATGTTACGCTTTACTAAGAGTTAAAACATTTGATTCTATGCTTTGTCTTCCTGAACATGAGACGACTGCCTTCAACGTTGGAAAGTCCACCCTACATAGCGTCTCTACGTGGCCAGGCAGATGTGATTGAGATGATGTATTTACTGACCAAACGGCATCAAATAACTCAATAAAGAAATAAATATAAACGTAATAAACTGTGTGGATTTTTTCGTTAATGCTTTACGTCGCGGTCATAAATATTTGCCCAAATTCCCGGCGGAGTGAATAAGGTGTGCTGGAGGAACTGCACAATCTGGAAGACTCTAGTGAACCTTGCTAGATAGCTGACAAAGCTCTTGAGGTTAGGCTATTACAGTATATTCCACTATAATTACATTTTAACTGAAAACATACTTGTGTGTTGGATGTCAATCGGCACGTGTTGACTTCTTGATTTTTAGCTGAAGTTTTACGTCAGGAACATCGCTAGATATTTATGGCGAAGGGCAGTGGTGTACTATGGGCAATCTGGTTTCCTTCACTCATAAATGTGGACTATATATGTGCAATATATGCGAACAATTCCTTTGTGCGGCGCTAAGCGCCAATGAAACGAGCCCAAACGTGTTCCTGTGGTATAAGATAGCACATGCAAGTAGTTAAGAGAGGAAATCTTGGGTTCCAGTTTATAGGCCACAGTATTCTCTAAATTCACTACTTCTGGTCTCAGTTTTATGATGTCGAGAACTAATGTTAACGATGTTTTACACGGAATTTGCCGTGAATCTTTGCCGTGCCTTCCTCTCATATGGCATTGCCACTGAGCTTTGTACTCTTCGAATGAAAATGATCGCCTCAGGGCCCTGATGGTTAGAGAGTCCGCCTCAGGAGCCGGGACATCTCGGATCAAGCCCTGGTCAAGTGAGACTAAAGAGTTTGAAAACGGTACTAAGGGGCGCTCAGCACTGAGCCCTTCGTCGTCATATAACTGAAAAAGTGTTGAGTATGACGTAGAAATAAGAGTGATATACGAGTTAAACTTCATCAGATCTTAGCCCTGTTTTTCGGGTGTCTCCAACCAGAGATCTGGACGCCGTAATAAAAGTGATTAATTCGGGAGTACGGCGATGAACAACAAATAGAAAAAAATTCTAAAGCGATACGGCGAAAAACAGAGGTGGCCATTATCTGACAACAACACGCAACACACAGGTAATAATAGTTTATGTGTACAAGAAAATTAACTGTACAATTTTAGATCAGATGCTTTGGGACATTACATAATGATTTACTGCAAAACGAAAACATCCACCCCTTCTGTTGCCATACCAACCGTGATAATTGTTTGTTTCGATCGCCACAAGCTCGGACAGGTGGCAATTTGTGGAGAAAAGTAATTTCTTGTGCGATGTCAAAATGAAAAACTTTGCCCAAGGAAATGGCGGCCTGGATTAATATAATACCTGGGAGAGATCTCCTTGAACATTTCTGGGGTGATTGTAAAACGTAGGAGCTGTCACACTGGCTAAACCACTCGGAAAGGAGCCCGAATTTTCACACCTGTGGGGTCGTGAGTTCAAATCTAATTCGGGGCTCTTGCTGGCTGAGAGCTGACTACTGACTGTACTTCTGACTATGCGACTGATAGCACTCGGCGTTAGCAGATATCTGGAGTAAAAATCTGTCTTTCTCTTTGTAAAGGTATAGTTGGGATGTTGAGATTATAGAAACCTTCAGTGTTTTCTCCCACAGCCAAGGGCACTAATGTCAAATATGTTTTATTAAAACCTCTGCGCTGAAGCCTTTTCATTTGAGGAAGGCTCTGATTAGGCTATAGCCTTTTTTGCATTCATGTTTTGCATCGGACTGACAGCTCTTGGTCATTCCAAGAATTTACTGCTATCTCCCTTGTGTTACAAAACTATGTTTAACAGATTGATGTAGACTCTCTAGATTATCTGTTGCCAAAGTAACTAATTGGAAATAAATGTGTTAAACGAAAGTAATAAATATGATGTTTTATGGTGCTGTGCTCATAAACGCAGTAAAACGGCATAAAATCAGTATTGTGCACCAGGCACTTTGGTTGACAATGAGGCTTCTGAGAGAATCATTCGTGTAAATATCTCGAAGAATCTTTATGATTCTATCAAGAGAATTGCATACAAAGGCTTCAAAATTTGTTGATATTTTAGTTACAAACTGTATCCTTATCGTCATTATTTAATTCTTTTCGTGACATTTCCGAAAGCTCAAAATAAGGGTTCATATCTTTTACATAATATATCAACGGCCTTACTGAAGTCCTAAACGACTTGAATGTGGGTTTTACAGATCCGCACTAGCTGAATGTAATCACGTGTTCTCATTGCCCTCTCGCACAATTATGTCACTGCTTATTGTACGCTGGTGCATTTTGGGACAACGTAGAAGGTGCAGGCGCCATGTTTTCTGTTATATGGTTTGCATACCATATACGGTTTTCGCATACTCATGTTGCCTCTGTAGTTCTAATTTGTGTGTGGAGAAGGCAAAGTAATCCTTCCCGAACATATCAAGAACCCGGCTTTATCAACAATGCATTGCGAGAAACAATTAGTGAGGTACCCGTATTTAGGTTTTAGAGCTATAGGTTACGGTGTAGCGCTTTATCCGACTGATCCAAAAGGCATTTTTTTAAGGTGAAAGGGTACCACTATAGGAGAGGAAAAATGATAAACAAATGGTTTGTTCAAATCTCAGACAGCGATAGGCGTTACACAAGATCAAACAAAGAAACATGAAGACGCTTGAATAAGTCAAATACATATATTTGAACACACTAGACAAATAGTACAACTGCTAATAATGTACAAAACAATACAGATAAATACAAAAATATGTAGTTTCTTACTGAGAACAGCGTGCCAGTCCGGATGGAATATTCAGGCTTCCAACGACGAGGCAGTCCACTTAAATATTGAATCCAAGGTTCTTGGGAATTCTCGAATCGAAGGATGACTGGCTTGTAAGTGACAAACAGCAGTGCCCACGGTACGGCAACGATGGTTTCAATATCCGACTCCCAAGTAAGGCGCAAGTCTCCAGGGCGGACGGGTTTACAATAGCGCCCGTTATGCCGAGCTAGGGATGTATGTTTCACTCCTCGGAAATATACATAGTCACTTTCAGGGTTTTCTGGGATGAAATGGACGTAATGACACAAAGAGACAATGGGCGATGAAAGCTCCAAACTAACGCCGGAGAAAAACAGAGAAAAAGTGGCGAAACACGACCTCACGTACAGAAAAACAGAGTATAAATTGACGTATGTCGAATGGCATGAAAGCCGATATCTTTATATAAAATGACTGCGAAGCTTATAACTTCATCGGTCCTATACAGAGAGAGACAATGACAAGTTCCAAATTAACGTCTCAAACAAAACACAAGCTCACAAAGTGCTACGTACAGAAAAATGGAGTACAAATTGACGCATGTGGAATGGCGTGAAAGCCGAATCGTCAATAAATTCAGAAATCCCTCAGTGGACGTCAGTAAAAATGACGGCAAGGTTTTCAACTTCGTCGCTCATATTTATAGACTAAAGTAAAGAAAATTCTGAAAGGTTTGATCGTAAACATGTTATAACATGAGCACATCTTTCCAGGATGTACGCTCTATGTACAAAGGCACGAAACTCATAAACACAGAAGCCACGATCACACGCGACTGAATTAAAGTGCAGTCTACAACGTAAATAGAGGGGAAAATGTAGGTCAGACACCGAAGCGGTTAGAACAAAACCAAACGAAAAAGAAAAAAACAAAAAAAAAAGAAAACAAAAAGTACACAGTACAATACAATATTGTAAAGACGCAGTGGCTAACAAGGGTTATTTATTTATTTTCTTTACTGAGCAAAGAGAATAACTTTTAACCTTCACATAAAAGGCCAGTCAACGGACAAAAATTTGAACTTGAACACGTGTGTCCGCCATGTTCTCTGCCTACTGATCCATCCAGCTGACCCATCACACCGTAAAGTCAGACTGTAAAGCCGTTATTGCAGACCCGTGATTTCTCGCTTGGGACTTGTGCATTTTGACAAGTTGGTCGATATCGGTGTGTGACAGTCGAGTGGTAATTACCATCCCGTGTCTCTGGGTTGGCAGCCACGCCTTTATCATGTCGACAAAACGCAACAGGCATGCAAACAAACACATCACTCCGGCGCAAAAACTCACCGCCGACAGAGGAGAACATCGTTCGGTTCGAAAATTGGGAAGGTTACCTTGGCAACAGGGTTTCGTTAAAAAAAAGATTTAGCTTGACATATTCCACCTCAGCTACTAGGTTTCGAGCAGAAATATAAAAATCGGACAATCTGATGTTCTTCTTCCCTGCTTCTCTGTACTGCAATAAGGGGGTTCAAACGCTTGTCGTTTCAGTATTATTCATAGAGCTCTTCTTGTCATCTAAAATAAGAACAAAACATACGACAACTGTACTTCTTCAGATAGGCGTTTATCTCTTCAGACAACGTTGTGGCAATTTGGAGAAAGCGTTTTTTTGTGGTTAAATAGTCATTCGTTCAATATAATGCCTATGAAGTTTTGATAGGTTTAAACATTTTTAAACTGTGTTTTGTCACACGTCTAAGGAGCAAATAGGCTGTATTTCATACATATCTAGACCACCAGTCGTTTGATATTACCACATACGTTCTTTGAATTGAATTATACCTGCACAAAGGGATATATCAGCCACATTGATTGACCTACTTTATTGCCTTTGCTAGGCCTCGTGATGGACATGAGAGTGTGGAATTTATATGACGACAATATGATATAAATGTGAAGTAAACGAGTCAGACTCATGGAGCAGTCTCAGCATGTCCTTAAACCTTCCGTACAGCTCTTGATACAGTCACTGAGCTTCGCTTTGAATGTTAAGTTTAGCTATTGGCATTTACATCTATTCGGTGGCTATGTTTATGAATGGATCCTTAAAATTATGTTGTTGCCACGATGCAGCCTGCGGCGGCCTCTTAGACAAAACAGTCTAACTATCAGGAGTCGACTGAAAGCCCTCAGGATCTTGATCACGGGCCTGAAGACAACATTATACCGATATAAAAGAGGGCGCTCGTCAAACCCTGGACGGGAGTTCGTTCGATCTGACCTTAGCAAGATTTCAAACAAACCTGCTGAGTTTAGCGCTTTCATGCTAATTTTGCAAAACCAAGTTAAACAGATTAATGCAAAGGCCGTGAACTTTTGTATTGTCAAGGACATTAACGCGGAATAAATGTGCTAAAGAAAAGTAGCAAGTAAACTTTTTAATGGTAAAATTTCCGCACGTAAGGGCTTTACGAATGAGATAAAAATAGGATTGGGCACTAGCCTGTTTGAATCTGAGCGAGGTTTCTGAGAGATACATTTGTGTCAATTTCATTTCTTTGTCAAGGGAAGTATATGGGAAAACGTTCAGAATTTGTTGTTACTTTATATGTAAGTTATATCCTTTTATATAATTTTTTTGAGGATATTCTAAAAAGAGGCAGTATAAAGGTCCACATTTTTAATGTATGTACAACATATCAGTGGTCTCCGTATTAGGGTTTAGGAACGGTGTGTAGTTTAGTCTGCATTGAGCGTTGTATTAGCATTAAAACCTACTTGAACTTTTATGAGATTTTAAAACCGTGCCAGGTGAGTTTAATCACAGCCTTAAACACATGGTTACATCACTGCCTATTTCCGCCGGTGCATCCTGAAAAAAAATTTAGTGTCGGAAAAGCCTTTTGGTTTGACATCTGGTTTTTGTACAAAATGAACAGTTTATGGGAACTGTTTAAATTTCGCCGTTATCATGCCTTATGTCTCACGCTAACTGCTCTCTGGAAAGTTTGCGTGGTGGGATCCTTCCCCAACATAATAACGAGACATGATCCAGGCTGACCAACAATGCATAGCGACAAGCAATCGATGACGTCCATTTAACTAGGTTTTGGGTTCGGCGATTTGACCCAATAACCCAAAAGGGATTTCATAATGTTAATTATTTTTTGGCTTCATTTACTGAGGATTAATATAGGTCTTAAGCCGGCGTTTTGGAGAAAGCGATTGGTTGATACCAAACAGCCATTTCTCCCATACAAGGGCTCTGAATTTTATATAAAATTAAACCTTTGCCTGGATGCGCTTCTTCAAACAGGATAACCTGTTACACATTACTGGGTCACAAATCGTTTGATTTTACCAAAAAAAAAAAACATTCTTTGAATTAAATACTTCGTCTACTGGCCCATTACGGATGTTTACACAGGGAAATGCATGGGCCGCAGTGGCTGGCCTGTCTTATTGCTTTCGTTGTGCTTTGCAACATACATGAGAGTGTGGAACCTATATGAAGACAGGGTGATGTAAATGTGTAGGAAACGTGGTAGACCCATGGAGGACCCTCAACATGTCGTTATATATGAGATTAATTGCCTCCCTTAAAGCTTTTGATACGATCGCGCATCTTCACCGGACAAAATATGTGTACAGATTGGCATTTACATTTCAGGCTATGGTATTGTAGAAGAATGGATCCTTAAATTGTTCTGTCTCTATGATGCATCCTTGAGAGCTCTTCGGCATAACATAGCAATTTGGACTTGTCTGAAAATCCTTGGGCAAGGGCCTGAAGGCAGCACTGTACGGGCACGTCCTAGATAGGAATACGTTTGGGGTACAGTAGGGTCTGTTTTAGTTAAAATTACTTAGGGAGACGTTAAACTGAGTACTTTGTGGTCACTTGTACATGCTTACACCTTATAGGCGTGTGTACTTAGATGTCGGGTCTATTGTTGCCATGGTACCTGCATCTAACTCTAGAGTCCGCTGGAAGGTAACTTGGAAGTGTTTTTGTGAAACTACGAGATTTTAGTTTGAATATTTTTCAGACATTCTCAGTTACCATAGCAATAAATGCAGATACGCGATATGCAAACTGTGGATATAATTTCACGGCACGGCTGTGATCTTGGGTGTAAATTAAGGGTTACCTAATGTTATTTTGAGGACAAATGATTGAAGAATTGTCCATTAAACATTCCAGAAACTCTCTGTGGAGGAAAAATGTGTTCTGTTGTGCGTACAGCAAACAGAATTAGAGAATAATTCGTATTATAAGATCACACACACTGTCGAGGCCTTGGTACATAAACATGCTGTCTTAATAGTACCGATGTTTCCACCTTTACCAAATTCACGTTAAGACCTGTCCTTTTGTTGTGTTTACATATGCTTGGTTTCTTGAAAAAAAAATACACACAAAATTCTGTTCGAAAAAAAAGCGTATCAAACATACATATTCCACAATTTAGAAACTCGACACCAACATTTTGTCTATGGATTGTAAGTTTTGTTCTAAAAATTGACGTCTAAGTGAAACATGTTTGATCAGATTGTGTCTTACTTTCTTCATGGGTTGGGATGTATCTGTCCTCATACCGGCTCTGGAGTATTCTTTATATAGGTTGTAAGACTTCGGTACCATGATGTCTCGTGGGTCAAGTGTTCTCATTCAAACAGTACCGGGATTTTTGCGAGATTAGGTAAGAAGAAGGTGAAATGAATCTGTCAAATTGCCCAATGATGCAGAAATTTCCTTTCTAAGCCCGCCATGAAGAAAGCGATAAAAAGCTCTTATTCCATTGCACTGTAATGTCGGGGAGGACGGACACAATTGGGCGAAATTTTTGTCTGACCCAAAATTATACTGGACGCCGGTGGGGTGTTCGGGTGAGACGTGTTGTCATGGTTACCGGGGCATCAGATGTAGATAGCGCTCATCAATTTCTATGATTGGCATTCGCAGGAAGAACAATTCAATGTGGGCTTCTTCCGATTTCTTTTTCACCTCTCTTTAGGTGTTTTTCAGTGCCAGATCTTGGATGGCTTCTCTTCTTATATTCGTTACAATGGAGACACAAGGCATAGAGTGTTATTGTTTTCATTGGAATATCTATGGCAATATTTGTCGGTTTCTGTTTTAGGGGAGTAGCGGATTTGCTTTCACATGCGAAGTATTAAGCAGTTAATGAGTGTTACTGTGGTAACATAACCCTTGAAGCAAAGCCGATGACACTAAAATGTCTGATTTAAAGCAGAAATTAATGACAGTTTTTCTGTTAATGCCACTTAATTGTTTCTTGGTTGTGAAAGCAGGCCCTCGTAGAAAATATCAACTGCCTGAAAGTTAAAAGCGGCTGGAGAGGGGTGATAATCACTAGAACTGGGAATTCGTGAGAAAAAGTGGCGTTTGGCAGAAGCTTTGCTGAGAGAGAAACAACAATAGTCAAGATGGGTAAAAGTTAAATGACGAAAATTATTTCCACTCTATTGGAAAAGAATAAATATTTAGATCTCCAAATGTCAGATTATTCAGTGAGTGTGAATACTGATAAAAAAAATAAACAATCGTGTTTTTCAATGTAACTGAGTTTGAAATTGTGCCATTCAATTTTTTTTGCGCAATGTTTTTTTAAGTGTAATGTTGCGAATAACCCATGAAACTATCTAGAAAGTGCTCTCTTCCTTTCAGTTCTTTTATAAAATTGTCAATTAAAACACCTGTTGCATTTTGAAATTTCGTGACCGAAGGAGTTGCCGCGCTGCTGCACCACAATGCCTCAGGAGTCCTCCACCAATGCGGTTGCTGTGAGTTCAAGCCCAGCTTATGCTGGTTTCCTCTCTAGCGGTGTGTGGGAAGGTCCACCAGCAACATGCGGATGGTCGTTGATTTCCCCTGGGACTCCCCTGCCCGACTTCCTCCCGCCATAAAAGCTGGCCGCGGTCGTATAAGTGAAATATTCTTGAGTACGGTGTAAAACACCAATCAGATAAAGGAATCAAAATACGTCCATCTAAGTAAACAAGCTACTCTTAACATCACAGCGTTTACCGTGGTAACGTGGAGATTCTGTTGCCGGCACTTGCTTTGAGAATTAACCTCAGCAATAATCCATCAACAGCCCTATTCTAAAACGTTGATTGGCGAAGTCAGTTGGGTTATTTTTAGCCTAAGCTCCAATATTTCCTTCACAAAAGAACCGACTTCCATCATATAAGTTAAAAAAGTCTTGATTCAACAAGGAAAAAGAAATAAATCATTTCCGGTTATTCCCAACAGAGTAGGCTATGATATGACCTTACGTAATAAGAAGAACAGTTATATATATAAATGAAAGAAAATTAACGGCTAGGATTGTAGTATGAAAGACATGCATCTCTTCTGTTACTATAACTACCCTAACAGTTATATTCCTCAGTCGTCTCCTCGGCGGACAGGTGTGAATTTCCGGGGGAAATGATGGTGATTTTTCCGTCCGAAGCGCTGCCCAAGGAAATGGCGGTCTGGTTTAATATAATGCCTGGGAGAAATCGCCTTAAACTTTTCTGAGAGGGATTGTAGCCGTAGGAGCTGTCAATTGAAAGTTTTTGTAAGACTAAAACGCTTGAGGTTCCGTTGGATATTGTATCGGTACCTCTACCTTTACCAGTTTGAATTTAAAATCTGTCCACTATGAGGAAAGTGAATTTTCTCTACATGTGTTTAGTTTTGTCAAGAAATACGACAGACAAAATTCCATTGCGAAATAATGCAAATCGAGCTTATATGCTTCAGGATAGAGTGGATGCCAATATTTTTTCTACGGATTGTGAATTTAAGATCGATACAGTAATTTGTCCAATAGACTGACGTCTACGTGAAATATTTCACATGGTGCCTTCCTTGCTCCCTGGGTAGCCCGTGTCTGCCATCACACCGTCCCTGGGGTATTCCTGATATGTGCTGTAAGAGATCGGTACCCGGATGTCACGTTGGCCACGCGATCTCATTCAAAGTGTGCCGGGATTTTTACGATATTAGGTCACAGGGAGGTGAAATGAATCTGTCAAATTGCCCAAGGTTGTTGAAATTCCGATCGTAATACCGCCATAAAAGAAGCGATAGAAAACCATTATTCCATTACACTGTAATGTCATAGAACGTTTCGCTCGCCAGGGAGCACATGTGCAATCGGGAGGAAGTTTTCTCTCAGTGAAAATTATACAGGACGCCCTTTATGCATTCAGTTGAGATGCGTTGTCACGGTTACGAGAGCACTAGATATATTTAGTGCTCATCAGTTTGTATGATTGGCATTCACGTGAAGAGAAGTTCAATGTGGATTTTTTCCGATTTCTTTTTTAACCTGTCTTCAGATGTTTTTTTTCCATGCCAGATCTTGGAGTTTTGCAAGTCTTATATTCGATTCCAAGGTGATTTAGATATGGGTTGTCACTTGAATATCTATGGAAATATTTTTTCGACTGTATTAGAGAAGTTTCGTGCTCAGATGCCACAATTGCTTTCACAGGCGAAGTATTAAGCAGCTAATGACAGTTACCATGGTAACATAAGCCTCCAGGTAATGCTGAGGCTACCTGAATATCGGATTTAAACGATACATTAACCATAACTTTGTTTTTAATTGCATTTACCTGATATTTGTCTTTTGTTTGCTAAAGGAGCTTCTTTTGGCACGAAAGCACCGTAGAAAAATTAAAGCTGCTAACAATCACCGGTCAGTAGTTGTTGAAAAAGAACAGAATAAAATTTGAGTCAGCTTTACTAAAGAAGAAGCAGCAGTCGAGAAGACGGACAAGAAATCACAAAATTAGAGATGAATAAACATTTAAATGACGTAATGATTCATCACGGAGTCAATGTGGGTCTCACGAAAACAGAAAAATCAAAGAATTGTTTTCATTTTAAAATAATCGGAAATTGTGTAATCTACAATTTGTTACATAACAGTTTGATAGGCATCATATTTTAGCAATCACTAATTCTTTAGAGTTAGAACATACTGGGGATTGATTTACTCCCCTGAACATGATACGGCCACCTTCAGCGTTGGAAAGTCCACGATGTATAACCTTTCCACATGGCCAGACAAGTGTGACTGAGAGGATGTCTTTACTGACTAAGAGGCCTCTCCACATGTTCAGACATACACCAGCTGTTGTGACTGGTCTATCTGCGAACTGTAACATCGTGCCTAATTTGGTAAAGATAAGCATTTGTTTTGTCCGGAAAGAAAAGTGTGGACTCTACATGACCGAATGGGTTTGTCGAGGTAACATTAGCCAGAAAATAATTCTTGTTCTTTACGAATAGACAAAATACTGAACCCGTGAAACTAAAAGTGACTCTTGTGTCATAGGCCTTATGTCTTGTTTTCAGCCCACTGATCTATCCAGCTAACCGAAAAACAGGGCTAAGTCAGACAGCGCAGCCTATGTTGCACCTCCCGTGACTTTCTCACTTGGGAAGTGTGTATTTTGACAAGTTGGTCCACGGTGGGACATAGTCGAGTGGTAATTACCATCCCGTCTCTGGTTTAGCAGCCACTTCTTTATCATGCCGACAAAACGCGATATCCATGCAAGCAACACATAGTCAGCCGCAGAAGATTACCTCGGAAACGGGAGAACGTTATTCGTTTCAAAAATTAATCGTTGCCTAGGTAGCTGGGTATGGTTGAAGAAATTATATAGCCCACCTTTGTTACACCAGGTTTGGAGAAAAACCTGACAGTCCGTTCCTTTTCCAACCTCTCTATAATGTATTCATTGTTTCAAATGCATGTTCGCGGAGCATTATTGATGGGGCTCTTCTTGACACCGAAAACAAAAAAAAAAGATACTCAAAAGCGTGGCTCTATTTGGATCCTTGAAATTGTGTTGTTGCGAGGATGCTTCCTGACAAACTATTTGACAAAACATCACAGTCTAAGAATTGATGCTCGACAACAGCTCATTGGAAAACGGCCTGAAGGCAACGCTATATATGTAAAGAGGGTGCTCGTCACGTCCTAAATGGCACTACGTTTGGGGTGAACTTGGGTAAAATTACGTTGAGAAAATGTACTCTTGAATAATTTGGGGTTTCTTGTACATATATACACGTTAGAGACATGTATACTCAAATGTTGTGTCTATTTTTGTAATAGTACCAGTCCCTGATGGCGATAACCTCGAAGCTTTTTTTTGAAGTAATAACACGTGGTCTCTTTCCGGATATTGTCAGACATGTAAGCAATGAGTGCAGACAGAGGATATGCAAGTTGTGGATAAACTCTGACGGTTGATCTGGCATATTCGGTGTAAATTAACGGTGAAATGATGATATTTTGTGGACAATGGAATGAGGAATTGGCCATTAAATATACCAGAAAACTATGTGTGGGGGGGGGGGAGGGGAATGTTTTCTTTTTGGGCATAGAGCAAATAGATGTTTTGGATAATGAATGAAACAAGCTCACATGAGCTGTTTAGCCCAGGGCAAATAAACATGTTTTCTCAATAGTATATGTACCTTTACACATGTGTGGTTTCATCTAGAAATACCACCTATATATTTTCGTTGGAAAATAAAGCGAATCAAACTTGTTCCTCAATTTATAAAACTATTTATAAACCCACATATTGTCTATGGATTGTGAGTTTAGAATTGATACACGGTATCTTGTGCTAAAAGTTGACGTCCATGACAAATATTTTTGAACAGGTTGTGGCTTTCTTGCTCCCCGGATTGTCAATGTGTGTCCACACAGCGTCTCCACACTGGTGTTAATAAGGCATGTACAACATCGGTGCCCGGACGTCTCGTGAACCACGTGATCTCGTCCAAAGAACGCCCGTTTTTTTATTATGATATTAGGTATGCCGGAGGTGAAATGAATCTGTCAGATTGCACCAAAGATGCGGAAATTTCCATCGTAATCCCGCCATAAAAGAAGCGATAGAAAACCGTTATTCCATTACACTGTAATGTCGTAGAACGTTCTGCTTGCCGAGGATCACTTACACAATTGGGCGGAATTTTTCTCTCGTCGAAAATTACTCGAAACGCCGGTGAGGTGTTCGGCTGAGATGTGTTGTCATGGTTACCGGGGCACCAGATGTAGGCACCAAGGCACCTCATCAATTTGTATGATTGGCATTCGCAGGGAGATAAGTTCAGTGTGGATTTCTTTTGATTTCTTTTTCACCTCTCTTTAGGTGGATTTCTTTGTCAAATCTCTTCGTTCTTATCGTCATATATTCGTTACCATGGAGACATGGGATATGGAGTCATACAGATGTCGTTATTCATTTGCATATCAAACTGAATATTTCGCCGGTTATAGTTTTAGGCGTGTAGCTGACTTCCTGGCGAAAATGTTCTTACAAAGGCAAAAAGCTAAGCAAGTTGGAATAATATCGCTATCATGATAGCCTAAGCCTCCAGGTAAAGGTGACGCGGACAGATCTTTGGATTGAGACCAAAGGTTGATGATAGCCTTGCTCTTAATTTCAATGAGCTATTATTTTTTTTTGTTTGTTATCGAGACACCTTTTGAAGTAAATGAATCAAAGAGACAATGAATTAGCTGATAATGACTTGTCATTCCTTGTCAAAGTAATATGAGAATTATGGACTGAAAAAGAAAATAAAGTCTGAACCAGATTTACCCAGAAAGAAACAAAAATAGAGAAGACGGGAAATGTCAAGGGATAAAAAATAATATGCACCAAGTTAGAGATGAATAAATATTTAAAGAAGCAAGGTATGGATTACGCAATACATTGAGCCCTTGAGGTTCAAAAAATAGAAAAAGAATAGAATTCTGTGTTTTTATTATAACCCAATTTGAAATTGTCCAGATAAATTTTGCATAATATTTCTCATGTTTGTCTCTGTTTTCGCAAGTGTCATATGGGAGATATAAGCTACCAATAAAGCAATGTCTTCGAGTCATTCAGCTTTTTTTTTTTACCAAGGACCAAAAGTAGGCCGTTTATGTTCTTTGCCTATAATTTACCTTCTGCTCCGGTAGGACTCGCTGCACCTCTACTTATGAACACGCGTGATAGATCAACTCCAGTTCCAAAGCCTTTACGTTAATCATAATGAAACGAATGATAATGCTCGACGTAATCTCGATGGCTTTCTCTAATGATACTCGACTTCATGTTGTCAGCATCTGCTTCGTAGGTATCTGAAGACGGTGTGATAATAACAGTATTTTTTTTGTCAATTGCTCCTTTGGTGACGTCACACTATATATGAACTACCAAGGGGGTTTCATTACATTTGCGTTATTACCATGATTTGTTGTTTTCCCGCTTGACTCGTTTGATAAAGACAGCCAATTGTGGAAATACTTAAAACTGTTTGAAGACATGACAAAAAACCCCCAAAAAACAAACTAACAAACAAACAGTTCTTCATCTTGTTTATTTGTTTCCACATACTTATAGAGCAGTTTCACTAGATGATATCGTAGGCGAAAGATAGGAATCCTGATGAACGATGAAATGAAACCGTGTAAAGAATAGACGAGTTTTCCATTGCTTTCAACATGCATCACAATATTTCACTGGAACAAGAGTGTCCCAATGATACATTTCTTCTTCCTGTGGAGATGCGTCGGAAGGTCTGCCAGCAACCTGCAGATGACCGTGTGTCTCCCCTGGGCTTTACCCGGTTTTCAGCTACCATAATGCTGGTCGCCGTCGTACTAAATGACTTATTCGTGAGTAGGGCGTAAAATTCCAATCAAGTAAATAAATAAATAGATATTTCTTGTAGGTGCTGCATCGCTAAAGCATTGTGGCAAAGTCACCCCAAAGTGACCAAAAAGACGTTCCTAAAACCGGAGTAAAGAAATTTTTAATTCAGCTTTGGTTCATTAATCTCGTTTCTTGTATATGAGAAGGGTCTTGTATTACTGCACTCTGAAATGCACCAGAGCGGTCCAGTTGGCGACGTAAATGCATCCTAAAAGCTTAACTTTGTGACAAAAACACGCTAACAGACGTCCAGAAATACCGCTTGTGTAGTATCTAATGGTTGTTTCAAATGCCGATATTCTTCATTGCTGACGTGATGACTATTTTAGCGTTTACTCAAGAATATTTCACAAAAACTACGATGGTTACATAGATAGAATAATGCGTGAATGAAGCCTGGAGGAAACATCGCCCCTGGACAGGATCCCGATGAAGCGTACGGCTTAATGTCGACTTACAACATACGACCTCCCCGCAGTCCGATTTACTCCACCAATGAATCTCAAGGCCGCCACATTTACTTAAGCACGGAACTAAGCACCAATCGAATCAAGTCAGGCCGTGTTGCAATCAAATCGTGAAAGTTTAGCGTCATTGTATGTATAAACACTGATAAACACCTGCTGCAAATTCGTGTAAAATTTAGTGTCAGTGAGCCTGTCGCCGCAGTCACCACATTTAAATTTATTTCAAGGCATAAATGGCCACGAATCAGCAAACTGTTATCTCTTGTTATTCTCTCGTTATAGCCTAGGGGACAGTGCGTGCTAAAGGGCATGAAGATTACAGCGTGGAGGTAAAAAAAAACCAAAAACAGAGTGACAGTTGACAAATGGTCATACTTAACCGGTGTAGTAGGGCCTTTTGTCAACATACTTCACTTTTGGGGTTTTAATTAGAAGTTTTGACAACTTCGACTGTCTAAAACACCATGGAGGGAGCAGAATTATGTAAATAATGTAGTGATGTTAATTGGACGTAAGGGGCCTAGAATTACCCTCCAGTGTGGTGCTGTCAGGACATTAAATAAACAATCAGATGAACACAATGCAACGTTAACAGACCGTCCTCTACCTCGAAAATCACGAACAGTTAACAAAATTTACGAGAGGCGGCCACAAAATGTAGCCCCATAAACAACTGATAATAACGGTTATACAGACGTAGAAAAGAAACGATAATAATTGCTAAGATCTGGCTCACATGCTTTCGAAGGTTGCATAACAATTTGCTCACTGCGATGATTTTCAGCCCTGGTGTTGCTAGGGCAACCTTTGACAAGAATATTCTTCGATCGCCTGGTCCGACCGGTGGCAATTTGCGGAAGAAAATGATGGCAATTTTTTGTCCGTTGTCAAAATGGGAAACGTTGCCCAAGGAAATGGCGGTGGGAATTAATATAATATCTGGGACAAATCGCCTTAAACACTTCTAGAAATGATTACAGGCGCAGGAGCCGTCACACTGGATGAGGAACAGAGAAGGGAGTTGGAATCTTCCCAAGTACGGAGGGCTCTTGCTGGCCACTATGTATTATAGTGGCTTCGAGGGTAGAAGGCAAATATTTATCTCCCTTTCTTTGCAATTTTATTATCGGGATTGCTTAAACCATCAGTCTTCTCTACACTACAGGGGATCCATTGGTTAAACCTAAATCATAGCTTTTTAAAGTGAAGACAGAGCAGTAAAGGTGATATTGTGATGTGATAAATTCGGAACTTAAGAAGGCTCCTGATAAGAGAACTTTCCTCCCCACATTCGCGACGCACGGGTTCTGATAGCCCCAGGTCTCTGCTGACATTTACTGTTAACTGTTACAGAACTGTAATAAGGTGAGTAGTTTAAAACCTCTGTATTTTCAATTGACGCTAATGATACAGACATTTGTCCATCCAGACTAATAGTTGTGTGTCATTCAGATATGTGTCTGTAGTCGAATTAGCGTTACAATGACCACATGAACAGACAAGAGCCTATGACATCGACTTCATTACACGGTGGCCTTATTGCCCAGTAGGCCTCTCTGTGGACAACAGCGTTAAAGGCGTAGCGCAATTACCCAGGAGCCTGACGAATGAGATCGTTGTGAATTGAAGTTCAGCCGGCTAACATTCCAGTCGTATATGTACGTGGAAAGGCAGAAACTTGCAAAAGTTCGTAGATTTCCAGCGGCTTTCCTGTCGCCATAATTCTGCCCCGTGGTATAGGTGAAATGTTCTTGTGTAGGGCGTAAAACATCGACTACATTGTCCAGTGTCCTGATTCTCCAGGAGCCCCATTATCTGGTGACCTCATAGTCCAGCGACCTCTTTTCCCGACAACGTTATAACCCAGCGACCTCATTGCCCGGCGCCCTCTTTACGCAGTGACTTCATTACCCAGCGACCTCATAGTCCAGTAAAAGGGTATTGAAAGTATTAATAATAAGTGGCTAAGTTTGAACGCAATATAAAGTGCAGTCAGATTTCTGAAACATCTGTCTGCATTTCCCTTTATGACTATGATAAATAGTATATTATGTTTCCCATCTAAAACCACAGCTCAAAGAGAAAGACAGAGATAGAAAGAAAGGTGAATTGGAAAAAATGCAGTCAGTGATCACGGTCTAGTGGTCCTTACGTGGTCACACATCTCACAGCTAAGTCAGAGACTAAGTAAGGTCAAGGAATTGCGTATTTTGACAATTTGGTCGATATCGATGTGTGACATAGTCGAGTGGCAATTGCCATCCCTTGTCTCTGATTTGGCCGCCACTTCTTTATCCTGGCGACGAAACGCGGCAGGCATGCAAACATCACATCACTCCGGCCGCAAAAACTTTCCTCCGAAACAGGAAAACGTCGTTCGCTTCTCAGATTGACAAGGTTACGGTTGCCTTGGTAACTGGGTTTCGTTGCAAAATGGATAGCTTGACATAACCCACGTTTGCTACCGGGTTTGACAAAGAAAGATAAAAAGCTGTCAGTCTGATGTTCTTCTCTCCCGCTTCTCTTTAATGCGATAAGAGGTTCGAACACATGTGGAGCAGTCATTATTTACGGAGTTGTTCTTGTCACTTTAGACGAAGACCAGAAATTTGAAACTATGCCTACAGCCAATCAGAGATAGCTCTTAACCTGGGCATGTAGAGTTTTTGACCCAAAGGTTGATGGAAGCTAAATGATTACTCTTCTATAACCGCGGTATATATTGATTTTGCGGTAATTATATCTGTTATACTTTGATCGTAAAAATTCCAACGTTCGCACATCACTCGTAACCTATGAATGAGCCCTCTAAGTCGATGATCGCAAGATTTATTTCCAATTCAACCTGCAACACCAGGGATGTTTCTCGAAATAAAATATACATAAACAGTAAATAAATCTGGCAACACGTAAAAATGAAACGTTGAAACGATGCAAGGAAGACAGTCAATTTTCTAGTGAGTAAATCTAATTCAAAATCTACACGCGTTGTCCTTGAAGAATTGTTTTGGAAGAATATTTAGTGAGGCTGTGATCGTTAATTGATGTAACGTTATAAACGTGAATGCTTATGTAGCTTGTATTCCCGGGTTCAGACAAAAAGAATACATTTATGTCACAGAGCCATAGGCGCTGAACAATTTAGGCATACTTGAAACAAATTTTTGTGAAACTTAAAAAACGTAGAGTGAAGCCATTTCATGAAGTATCCTTGACACACTAATGTTTGATCGTTAGCTTGACTGAGATCATTACACGTTATCCGGGATCTAGCAATAAAGCCAGATGTGTATACACGATATGCAGGACCCTTACAGTAATACTATACAAATACAGATAATTCACTCTTTCAAAACTGAAATTATCCCTATCATACAGACAGCACGATTAGCCTTGTAAGGATACACGTTCATAGTGGAGATATCGTCAGAACTACCTTTCGACTAAATTATGTCTAAGGTAGGTGGATAAATTTGGTATATCGCCTCGGCAATCCGAGTTATTTATCGCTAAAATGCAGTCGATATACTGTCAGGTAAATGAAAGGCATCGAGCTTTTAAAAAGACTCTTTTTGATTATTTATACATACAGTGATTTTTTATCTGAAAACAAATTTACCAAAAGGGATTCCCTGCATATCTTGAACCCGAAAAACTTTGGGCGGGGAAAGGGTTCGCCGATATTCTTCAAACTGAATCCCGGGATAGCCTTTAGCTCTCAAAGGTGTAGACCTTTCATCATAAGGTTTGGGTTATGGTAAATTTCAGCACGTACACCAGCACCTTTAAGACGCGACTGACTTCAACTGTTCTCACGGAGTTGGCCACAGTCTACAGCAGAGTTTCGGAGTTTGCCTTATCTATCGAGTGGATACATCTTACTTCCTCGAGATTGGTTCATCATCCAAAGGCGGATGTTTCCTCCATAGGAAAAACCGACCGTTGTCTTTTAAGTGAATTATTCTTCAATTCAACGTTAAATTATCACATATATATAGAAACACTGAAGTACAATGTAGCTGCGTCGTCCAATTGCAAACCAACCACGGGCCATCGGTGCCGTGTCAGGAGAGATTAAAGACCGTGGCATCACTTAACTCATTCACCTCTTGCATTTCCGTAACCACGCAAAACTGTTGACTGCCTCCCTTTGCTTGACCCCGTCCTAATTTTTGCACTTTATACACTTTCTCAGTTCTTCGGTGGTTTGTGTTAAACGTTGGTTTGGAGGCATCTTGCGATTAGTGATCCGGAACGTTCATTTTGGTTGGTGGCTGGTAAAGAAATGTCTGTTTTGAGGTTTACATGGACGTTTAGAATGAAGCCTAAAATAGGTAAACTGACAAGATTCCGGATTTAACTGATTATGCGTTACCACATGTCACTTGTCACACTGTGGTTGCTGTTCTGGTATACCGTTGTTTTCTATATTTGACAGTGGTAGCAGCTTGTGATGGTGAACGTCTAGAACGGGTTCGGCTCGGCCCGGCTTGCAACACGCCAGTGTCAGCTCCTCTCCGCTATATGTTTTTGAGAGTTTCTCACTTCCAAGTAATGGGGGGGGGGGTCAATTCCATCGCTTTTCATACACATCGTTGACACAAAAAGCGGGTAATTTAAGCCAGTGTGTAAGACAGCAGACGTAAAATATGTGACATAGGATGACTCTGCGTAAAAAGTAAATACAACAAATCGTAATTAATCTGATTTGACCACTAAATACCCCGTTCGTTGTTGCCCGCGTTTCACACTGAAAACCAATTTTATTAACCAATTTTTTTAATGTTCCGTCTCTTTTGCTGTTTTCAATATGCAAGTAGTAAATAAAATTGACATTCACACTGTGGATTATTTCGGTACCAGGAGAAACAATAATTTACATAAAAATTTGAATTAAAGTACTGATGCATTTACATGTACCTCTGATGAAGGCAAGAACCGATTTTATAGCGTTGCATGTCTTAGCCTAAGTAATGTATGTAAAAAGAATTTCTTTAACATCTTAATTTGTTTGTAATAACCACTTTTATTTACACAGCACTTAACATAACATTCCATAACTAAAAATGCAGAACAGTATATACAATGACATAACAGATGCATGAAAACGTATCTACTCTGGAAGAACTTCGTGGAAGCTTTTTAACAATACTTCTAATAATGAGGATTCTGTAGTGTTAATAACATCAACAACAACAACAACAACAGCAAAAATGTTAGCATAGAAACATCCGCAGCGGGTAAGATGACGTCAAACCTCGCACATAATGACGTCACGGGAAGTAGAGCGTCACATTGGAATCCTTACGTCACAGCATTCACACAAATGTAATTCATACATGTTAATATTGGTAGTGATTTGTTTGAGTATTCAACAGACTTATATCATGTGGTCACATGTAAACTCTAATATCATAGAAGGTATTCATATGTAATAATCTTTTAGACTATGCATAACTAGCATCGCACTAACAACTGAGAATAAATTAATCTTCGTCAAAGTCCATCACGGCATCGAAATCTGCATCAAGGATACCAAGGACGATTTAAGGGCTTCTCTTTTCTACGGTTTGTGGAATGTTATCATATTGTCAAATCTGAACACGACGTGCCTGTGGATAGTGCTTCCATGGCGTGTCGAAATGTCGTTAAGGACCACAATCACACATCGCACATCATTTGGCAGTAACGAAATTCTATAGCCAGAGTAAAAAATGTTGAAAATGAATGAGATTCTTTTCTTTCTCTTATGAAAAGCTGATACTTGTACCTGCAACTGAACAGGATATTTTTTTGTGTGATAGCACTGATACAAGTAAAATGCTTAGCAAACGGTAAACTCGTGTTGCATGTGTAACAGAGCCGGACACTGTGACCTCATAGTACTCCGAACTACACCCAAAAAGTCTTACAATGCTTGTCCTAAAATTTTTCCCGAAAAAAGCCTTTTGAGATGGAAATGGAGATCAAAACACACTTTCGGTACTAAAACTTACAGTTTATATGTAGAGCATCACCCTACCTTCCCAACAAACCCTTTTTTGAGATGTTCAAACGTCTTCAAATCGGGCAAAAAGGCAACTTAGTCGTGGTCGAAATATTTAGGCGAGGTACAGTAACTGCTCACTGCCTTCAGTCCAGTTTTTGGCAGATTCATGTATAACTTTGACATTATGAATCCAGGCCTAATGAAATACCAAGTTGATTACATCTGTTTTCAGTGGGAATCCCGTTACGTCTATTTTACGATAATGATAGAGACGGACCTCTAATGGTCGCTCTATCAAATCGCTGGGAGGTGGTTTGTATTGTTACAGAACTGCGCCGAACACACTCCGTATTTTATGTATAGTTTATGGGAAAGGGGAGAGGGCTGTTTTACTGTAGAAAATTCATTGTTAGCCTTTGATGAAATATGTATCGTAGTGAAGCAAAAAGAGAGCTAATGGCATGAGAATGAACACTTTGTGTGTAATTCAAATGTGTGTCGAAATTTTATTCTAAGTTCAGAATTTTAAGCCTACTCTGTGGTTGGTTTAGCATGTTTTTACTTCAGTTTTACTCTCCCCCTCCTAAGTTTCGAACTGACTTAGCCAGAGAGTGTACTTCAATTTCAAGTAGACTAAACAGAAACAATAATAGGCTTGAGCCCATATCTTCATAATACAGGTGAAAATCCAGACAGTATTACTTGCATGATTGTGTTCAGCGTAAACCAGAATTGCGCTTTCGTGATCAAATCATTTTAGGGCGCTAACCATAAGAATAGAAATCAGCACACAAGCTGATTTAACTGGAACTTATACTTTCGACGTAATATATGCTAATACTGTTGACATGATAGCACATCTGCGCATGTATGTTGACAACATAATATTCATTTTTTATAAAAAAATAAGGATATTGTTGGATAAGTACTCGTTTCAGGACAGTTATTGTTCGAATAAACGGACACGGTAAAACAGAGATGGAAATACTCTTAAAAAGTATCAGCGTTGTTCGAATAATCCACGTTAAAGGACAGTATTTAAGTATGTTGAAATTACACACGCTTTTTGCCCGTATCCAATTATTGTGAAGATAACATAAATATTTAAAAAGTGTGCTAATATTCTTAACACGTTTAGGACTAGTAGAACAACAACCTTTGTTCAAAAGAATGCAAATGCTGTTAAGACAGGATACATAAATGAACACCGCAAAGACAACGTTTACGTTTACATGTAGGCGAAGTTTCCTCGGAAATTGAACTATTTCCAGAAACAGAGCGTATATAATTCACAGAAATTTGGGACACTAATACGGAAAATTTCTTGCGAAAAAGCGTTTTGGATATATTTGCTGCATAGCTATGAAATGTGACAGCATATTAACATTGTACCAGCGATTTATATTTATATAGATTCAAAATGGTGTTACATTTACACGTGACTTTGTAGCCGAGCGTACAGTACAAGTGTGGGCATCCAACTTTTGCAGTTTATAATACTTTAATTCTATACCTATTGTCTATTCATTAAATTCACAGCAAATATGAATGACATGTAAACAGTATAATTTAAATTCATTAAATAGTACATCTGTACACATAAATCAGTATTTTGTGTCCAGGAGCAAGAAATTACACATCCTAGATATACATATACGAGACACAGCTATTAAAGTAACACGTTGACATATTACAAAAGTATACTTTCTGGGTAAAGTACTACAGTGTGATGACGTCACCTTGTAATATTAGGCCACGTGCATCAATCTACATGGAAGAGACATAGTCAATTCTCCAGGAAGTATGCATTCTGACAAACACGACGACATATAATGACGTCAGAATGAAACATGACGTCACTGTTATCGTATGTCAAAGCGAAGGTCATGGTATAACTCCCGATAAAACTCGGAAGAGTTTATCTCACAAAAACTGTATCACCATTTTCGGTAATTATATACCTATATTAAATGTAAGATGACTGACTAAACCACTTTACGATAATTAACCGATTGTCATATCACGCCAAACCAAGCCTGGTATATAGATCTAGCAAAATCACATAAATCACAAAAATGAGAGTTGACTGGTAACTCAAAATTTTCAGAACTTCCATGAAAATCTAAACATGATCGCCGTGTGCCTTAGCGGTGAACGATGACCTTTTCACAGAGGCCACATCACGTGACCTAGTCGGTTGCAAACTGGCCTAATAGGCTTTATTCTGTAGAAGATTGTCTGTTGCATGGCAATAAAACAGAGCACCACATAACACTCACGTTTCATTGCACAAGTTCGCTATAGCTGAAATAATCCGTATATGCACGCTGTGCCATCGTTCATCCAGGTTCCTGCATACGTGAATGGAGCAAAATGTGCAAAACCTTTTCGACTGACAGATGGACTGATGGACAAAGAGACAGAGTGCTTTACAAAATATTTTCACCCCCATTTCGGCTACCAAAGTTAATACCCCCACGTCTGTAAAGGAAAGCATCCATTTGGTTTCGTTCGAGTACAACCCGTCATTCATCATTTAGTGAGCCTTGTGGTGTCCTGACCTTCCAAACTCTATGGATATGCTTTGTTTGAGTGACACCTTTATTTCGTGCGTACCACTTGAATCATGGCTAAGCTAACAGCCGGCTCAAAGAACACAGCTCGCATTAGGCGCCAAATTGACATCCTCTGGGACGACAAATATGCAGAAAAGTACGAAAGACTCGCACATTTTTTGTGACTTTCCAAAGAATGTTATCTCGTATGGCATGATAGTTATATCGTAAGAGGGACAATCAAAACCTTTAGTCTTGGAAGTCATTCAAAAAGCAGAAAACTCGAGATTTATTCTGTGCCTAGTGATACCTATCTCTTTGTCCATCTCTCGCAACAAAGGCTCGAACGTTACTGTATGATTTAAGAGCTATCAGAAATACGTAAACATAAAGTGTTTATTCACTCCAAAAAAAAGAATAAAGAAACCTCGACGAGAAGGTTGGTGGATCTGTGAATCATTACGTGGTCATTATTATCATTTTCATTATTATAATTATTATCAATAAGGCTTATTACCACAGTCGCTGTGTAGCTCAAAGGTAAAAGGAGCATTTTGCCCATGACCATTGTGGAGTGGTACACACAACACAGCAACTGAAGGGGGCAACCGTACCCTGGCTGTTAGGCGAGAAATACAGGTCATTATGCAACTGGCAGACAAACAAGGAAACACCCAGAGGCATATAATGCACAGTGACTGTGCTTCTAATCCCCAGGGGAAAATGCAGTCGGCTAAAAACCCATTGTTCCGAAGAGTTTGGGTCCCATCTGCGGCTAGTTAGCCACTTAGTACGTAATAAATGACATACAGCTCTCCACAACGGGTTCAGATTTAACCCGCTCTGCCGCGCTGATCGATGCGGACTCCGTGTTTTTCTCGGGGACTTTATAATTGGATCATTTTTCCAAGCTTTACAACTGGCCGGAGTCGCCACTGGCCGTGTAATGCTCATCTGTTGCCGGTCCAGTGCCAGACAATGGCTGAGGTCACCTCCCCAATCCGGCACACTCTGTGGCGGACCGTTTTGCAGCCTAATATCACTCATTATTCCCTAGTTGCTGATTCTATTGCCATTGATTGTCGGCAAAGTTTGTCATTATCCGGCCAGACCGCTGACTCGCCGATCCACTGCATGCAACTTCATTGACTTACACACGTACTTGGCATTAACTGACAACCGCCATCTACAAAACTGATGGAATCACAGAATTTATCGATCTCAATCTTTCCTGCATCTCATATAAAATGAAATGCAGTTAGCATCTGGTTCGATACATGGAAAGGCATTATTTTTGAATTGCCTAAGGCTTATGAAGATTCTATACTGGGTGTTCTACACTGTTAAGCCCAGGTAAATTCATTTTATTGTAGTGAATTCCAATCTCAATCTGACGTAAGTATTTTAGACCATATTTAATAATGTAACATGGCATGCGTTGGTTTGCCGGTCTTAAGCTAAACGTTTACTATTGCCACAAACAAAGGCCATTCGAAAGGTCTTCCGGTACAAATATCTGGGAAGTAATGACGCATTTGTACCGGGGGTATTGACCGTAACCGCATGTTGAAGTATATACTCGCCGTCACCGTCCTGACTAGATCTACTGGCAAGTCAATAAAGCAAGCAAAGATATGTGGCGGAAAGCAGGCTTAAAGAAGAGAATGCGTATGACTAGACTTGCAGTTGAACAAGCAAATTTGAGAATGGAGGTGTGACTAAGTTACGGTTTGACCACTCATCTTAAGTACCAGTGGATTGGGAAATTGGCCAGGATTGAAATGTGTTCGGTGAGGAGAGGTAGAAGATGGACATGGGGAGGGGAGGCAGAGAGGGTGGGAGAAGAGGTGATGAGTGCAGAAGGGAATCAAAGACCGCTCACCTTAAGCACACGGACAAATCCAATTTTAACTGGAAGGAGTCAATCAGAGTCGTACGCTTTAAGAGGTAATAAAGGATCTCGGAGGGGAGCAAGGAAATTTGAATATGAGTAAAATTGGCTGAGAGGACATATCGGAGAAATTGTCTAACTAATGAAATGTAACTCAACACCGCTGGCTGATTGGAATCAATCAATTGAAACCAGAAAGACTGGTCCCTCAAGGGATGAAGGCAGAACTTTGGGGATGGGCAGAGGTGGAGAACCAAGAGCGGTGAGGGAGAGGCAAGTAAGGAAGAAATGAGAGAGAAAGGCTGTAAAGGAGAAAGGGAAGGCGGTCTTGTCGGCATTGGGATCGATAGACCAGTCGAAATCGGCTTTCCCCAAACGACTGGGTCGCAGCTGATCCAATGTCCTCCGGTTTATGTAACGCATCCCGTTTCCCACAGATCTGCTCGGCCCGCCCCGAACCCTCATCCCGGCGCAGACAGCTCGAGCTGCCAGCCCTCTCTAGGCCTAATCGATGCCTTTCGAATTTGTCTGCCATCAGACGACCAAACACAAGTATTGTTGAATTCTCAAGTCGCTGTATTGACAGAGCCTGTCTACAGCCCTCATTTTCTTACCGAAGGCGTCGTGAAAGGACGTTGACGATAGAACGGGGATTTACGTCCACAAAGAGGGACAACAGAGAATTGTGTCTGAGCAAATCTCGGTGTCACCTTACCAGGAACCGTCAAATTCGCCAGCCCTCCTGATTTATTGCCGTTTTCCATTCCTTTGATTAACTCGAATAATCCCCATTGGTGTGCAGCCAAACAGCGTAAATATTCTTACAAAAGGTCTCCTGGACAGAGCTACTAGGATAATGAGTTTGTGGTGAATGCCATTAGAATGTGATGGAAGATCTGTCTACATTTAAAACAACAGAGGGTTTCATTGCAGATCTACAGGTGAAAATTAATACAGGTGAAAATGAGTTCTAATAAACATATAATGTTTTGAATCTTTCGTCATCGCGTTTGCATTCGTAGCTTATTAACACGAGACCCTAAGTACACATGTCATTTTCAATGCGGCCAGCGTTATGATAAGAGGAAACCGGGCAGAGCCCGGGGAAAACCCACGACCATCCGCAGCTCGCTGCCGGACCTTCCCACGTACGGCCGGATAGGAAGCCAGCATGAGCTGGGCTTGAACTCACAGCGACCGCTTCTGGGTCCTTGCGCTGCGCTAGCGCGGTAACCGACTGAGCCACAGAGGCACAGAGAGAGAATCGCTGTTGAATAGCTTCCTTATCAACTGTCTAACAGAGTAAACACCTTGCTAATTAGCACGGCTGACTGTTTTTCTAGATGGTTTGATTGCATGAGAATCACTGGTTAAATAGCTTAATTGTCGACTGACTGACGGAATGCCCGGTTTGCTAATTAACACAACGGCTGACTGGTTTGCTAGATGGTTTGGTAGCGTGAGAATCACTGGTTGAATAGCTTCCTTGTCATCTTGTCTAGCAGGATTCCGGGTTTGCTATTTCGCACAATGGCTCTCTGGTTTGCAAGATGGTTTGGTTGCATGAGAATCACTAGATGAATAGCTTAAATATCGACTGACTAGCAGAATGTCCGGTTTGCCAACTATCTCCATAACGGATTGGTTTGCTGGATGGTTTGGTAGCGTGAGAGTCACGGGTTGAATTGCTACCATATCAACTTCTCGAGCGGAGTGCCCGGTTTGCTAATTAACACAATGACTGATTGGTTTAAGAGATGGTTTGGCTGTGACAAAATCACTGATTGATTGTTCCTTATCAACTGTCTACGCAACATTACCTGGTTTGTTTATTAGCTGGCTGATTAATTATCCGTTTTCCTACACTGTTTGTTGGTTGCGAGTATGGAAACATAACTCGGTGGTATGCAATTCACATGGATAACAAAAGCTTGCCGCGTTAGTGTTATCAAAAAAAAAAAGAAGCAAATTGAAAAATTCAGAATTCTAGAGTTTCTTCTATCCAGCACGATCATAACTCTTGCTCTGCACAAGCCCTGTGAACATGCGCGTTGTTCCGGCAAGAGTCAATTCTAAAATCAATGCTTCAGACAACTGGGGCATGTTAGGGATCGGATAACGAGGTTTGTCTGGCAGGAGTCTCGTACAGTCGGGGTTCGTCTTACATAACTGGAGTTTGTCTGATGTCAGAGTAATGTTGTCTGCGCAAACAAACTGACGGGTGTTTGGATTTGATAAAGGGCTAAGTATCCTTGCTTTATTTAAGTATTAAGCGCACAGCTGTTGCTTGTCCACATTTTCTAACTGGCCCTTTTACATTTCTCGTTTAGAGCAGCTCGTACGGAATGACTGTGGGGCCGCGTTTGGTGACGTCAACCATGCATTATTCAAATTATTTCTTTTAGCTTGATTACAAAGAAAGATTTATATCATTTCTTTTTTCTTCTAGCTGGCTCTTGTCATGTATCTTTAATTTGAAAACAGTTTATCAATGTCAATGAGACATCTGATGAAAAAGCGATATTGGCGGATGAAAAAGTTTGATTCGTCATTTAATTAGTCAAATGTATAAAAACTACACATCTTTGAACGGAAATTTCGAAATTCATCCCCAAACAGTCTCATGTGCATGTGATGTAAAACGTCTGCACACTACTGGTGTCTTTTTGATGTTTATCATTACACGTCGTGCACAACCGACCTATATTTGTCATCCATTCGCATTTATACAACCGCGTATTCGAGAAGTATCACTAACAACAGGGGATACCCACTACTTTTTGATAGTGTATTTTTTGACTGCAATTGTATAACGATACATTAAACCGTGTGACTGGTTTAGTACCCGATGGTATCTTAGGTCAAAGACGTACCACCAAAGGGCGAGGGCATTGCAAGTCATTCGCTTTGCATGACCGCTAATTTAATATGTGTCAATAACTCCGGTTGTTGATTCACTAATCTATCACTTCTGTCAATTTCTTGCCTGGAACTAACCAGCATTGCCTGACACACGTACCCGGCTTGCAGTCTGTTCTCCTCAACCTAAGCGGCATTCCTCTTCCATATTCATACATAAAATTTTGCGCCAACTTAGCTCGCTTGTACATTTTGCAACACACCAGATGTCCTACCATCGTGTGTTTATCAACTTTTACCGTAGAGATAACTGAAATTTCAGCTTTAAACACACCGTGCTGTTTAGACGGTGGATTATGATTTTTAACAGAACTGTACTAATGCTAAACACTTGGAACCCAATCAGACAGTGCAGAAAAAAAACGCAACTGAATCTAAGAATTTGCTTTAAAAAGACAAATTATTCAGAAAGAGCAGATGGCACCTTTGCTTATTGCCGCCGTTAAACTTCTCCCCTTCAATAAAGCACAAATCATTTCATACCGAATAATTAATACACCAGGGAAGCAGGCACTTCCCCAATCAGAGAAAGCAAATGAATGAAATACAGATATATGACTTACAGTAGACGTCATACAAACTGTTAATACCGCGCTGTTGGATTTTTCCCCTCAGTGAAACATAATTCCACTAACACTGAACATGGACAGTTGACTAGCAGCACCCGTCACGCCACTGCTATTATCGCTGTTATATTTTTTCCTCTCTTCAACGAAGGATAATTCTACTCATGCTGAATAATTAACGGGCCTTGGTTGCGTACCCTGCGTCTAAACGCCGCGATCAGGGGAGGAGAACACGCGATGCCCGTATTATCCACTAAGGCAAAGTGGCTCATGAATTCTACAGTACTACATGTGGGTGTAGCAAACTATTACGGTATAGCCTGGAATGTAGCCGATAACAAAGTGAAGGGGTGTATATACTGTAATACACTATGGACTGGTGTTACTCTTGACCGTAGACAAAAGCTTCGGAAGCTCAACGGTGTAACTGTCCGGTCAATTATGTGTATTTCCTGTTTTTTCTTGAAGACATTTTGGCTCATTGGTCCTGATGGCTGAGGTATACAGGGCATTGGTGAGGAAAAGGGTCGCTGACTATGAAGCTACAGGTTCAAAACCCGGAGTGGTCTCTGCCAAATCTTCACACCGGCCTCTGCGATAGAAGAAGAACCGCATTCCAATTTACGTCCACCAATCCAAAACATAGCGGCGACCTTATACAATGTTATACAGTTGTCCGTTATGTGCAACAACGTTTATCCTTTTCTATCCTAAAAGAGTGAAATTCTTGAATTTGCACCAAACATTCCCTTGTGAACATACACTACATTGTGATCATCTCCTCTGAATGCTCCCGAAATCTAAAGCATTGTAATACAAAGGGTTGATAACCACGTTAAGTAAAGGGGCTAACCTCGCTACGTGTTTTAAAAACACTCTGATTGCTGCCTACTGCAGCGTGAAAGTAAACGTTACAGAATGCCTTCACAAGACCGTTAGATAACAATGTACAAGAAAAAATACCCCCCCCCCTCCCTTTCAACAGTTATCAACATCATTAATTGCCTATAAAGACTGTAATTAATGATTACACAAATTATTGTGTCTGGTGGAAATAAGATACATCGTCTATGCCCGAGTATAAATAAGCTTGAAAACGAATTCCAAAACAATATAGTCATGACATAGTCACAACCCGCAAATAGTTAGGGTTGTTATGGTTATTTCTTATGTCTGAAAAAATTAAGCGAGTTTCTTCTTGACTGTTGTCAGCAAAGAATGTACACGCATTACTTGTATTAATACTGTTGTATTCGCTTCTAATCAGTAAGACGTCATCCAGAAGCGCATTTTAAATGTATTTCGACATTGCCATATGCTATATTCCAACGAAATGGGACGATTAAAGCGAGCCGTGTAATTTGCCTTATCTGTAAGATACATGAACACGTCCGCCATCTTGTAATCCGCATTCATTCTGGGAATGCAAACGTAAATAATGATGTCTAAAAATTGGGGAATTATTATCCTGGGGTTACATTTCATTCCTAAACTTTTACCCTTCATCAGCTAAAGCAAGCGACTCTGTGACAGTAAACCATTTTCTAAATTGTCATATGAAGAAAAGGAGTGAGATCCTTATTGGCTAAATAGGGATTGGGACGAAATAATTACTCCACTGGATACATGAATTTCAGATGGTGTGATCCAGAAAAAGGTATCACTACAGATGGCATCCAGGTTCTCCAGCACTCCGGAATTGATTGAAACACGGCACGCACACCAATGGAGTCTTTCGTCCTGGAAATAGGTTTTGTTTAAAGGAACATGTATTGATAAGTGGTTCTAACTATCTTTCACACAAATGGTTGAGAAGAATTCAAAATTAGCGAAAGGGACCTTCCACGTTTGAAAAGACGAACAACTACACCACGTAGAATAATAAATCGGAGGATAGTGACCAGAGTTCCCCTGTGGATATCTATGAATTCTGCTCATTGCCATTGTTTGACACATTTCAACGTTGACTGCACACATATATCATTAAGCATTTTTAAGAGGTGAACAATTGACTCATTTAAACACTGGTTAAACACATCTGTTGGCTACACGTCTGGATTCATGCTATTTTTGAAAGCTGAATGCTTGGCACAGTTCTAAGTTATTTCTGGTTGACGTCGGTTAGATTCATTCTGTGTTGAAGAGTAGAATGCCTGACACACCACAACATTATTTAGATACGCAGAGACACACCTTTTCTTGAAAAGCTGAGTGAATGGCAGAATTTAAGATTGGTTGGGCACGCAGAATTCTTCTGTGGCAAAGAGCAGAATGTTTGGCACAGTGACAACGTATAGCGAAGTTGAGCCGATTCATAGAAGATGGAAGAGAGAATCAACTGTGGATTAGCAAAATCTCACCTTTCCTCTGAGTCACAATTTGGTAATTAACACCCAGCTACCTTTGATGATACCGCCTCCGTAGTCACTTTCTTTTCTATATTCACACTGATGCTATCCACCTGTCCCTCTCACTCACAGCTCGTGCAACCACACTCCGATCGCTTGAAGTAGAACGGATATTAACAATGACCAATACAAAGCTGTGGTTTGACCCTCCCCTAAAGCCCCGCCTGTTAGGCCATCCCCACCGGCTAGATTACAATACACAATCTCCGTCTTAGTTCGGTTGCACTTGGCGTCCGTCTCCTCCCGGAATTCTGGGCTCATGATGTCCATGTTCCGGTATTCCGCTGGTGACGTGCATGTGCCGATGATTTCTAAATCCGCATGGCGAAGTAGTTCCCGCACGGGACATCCGCACGTGATCGGGTTGTCCGTGACGTCGATGAAGGAAAAGCGGCAGCCGTTGGAGGCGAAATCCAAGTTCGTCAGCTTGTTGTCGACAAGATCTACTTCCACTGGTTGCTTGGCACTTGTGAAAGCTTCCGGGGAAATCTTCACGATCTTGTTTTTGTCGAAGGAATATTTCCAGGCGCCGACCCCGGACAGGCACTCTCCCGTGATCTCTGTGATATCGTTCGATGACAGAATTAGGTTCTCCAGATTCTGTAACTTTTTCGCGACGGCCGACGGTATCTTCTTCAAATTCATGCCATCCAGGTAAATCTCTTTTAGACTCTTCTCCAGCCCGGAAACGAGCCCCGGGGTCAAGTTCAGAGGGTTTGACCCTAACTTCAGTACCTTCAGCATGCTAAGGGAGGAGAAAGCGCCGTAAGGAATATCTTTGAACTTGTTGGAGCTTATGTCCAGTGACTCCAGAGATTTTGTTTCCTTAAACAAATTTACCGGAGCCGACGGCAAATTGGTTTTTTTCAGATCTAAATGTTTCAAACTATTTCCGATTGGTTTGAAAGCCGGTGAGTTTAGCAGCTCAAATGTTTTAATCGGGTTCTGACTCAAACAGAGACGTTGAAGTTTATTGGTCTTGTCAAAAGCGCCATCTTGGATTTTCTTAATTCGGTTTCCATGGAGGCTGAGATCAACAAGGTTTTCCAAATCTTTCAGATCGTCTTTTGGGAAATGTCTCAGATTGTTAGACGATATATCGAGCTTTTCTAGTTTTTTCAGTCCTGCCAGGGAATGCCCCAGAGACGATAATTTGTTGTTTTGCAGATCCAGAATTCGCAACTCATTCAACCCTGAAAATGTCCTATTGAGGGTGCGGATTCCGTTACCCCCAAGCACTAGGTGTCTCAGTTTCTCCAGTCCTCTGAAGGCACCCTTCTTTAGGGTAAGCTTTTCGCGTAAGTTGGTATCGTGTAGATCGAGTATTTCAAGTGCCGAGAGTTTAAAAACACTGTCGATTTTGTAGAATGGTAACGGATTCACGCTAAGGTTGAGATTTTTTAGTTTAGTCTCTAGCCCTCTGAAAGCATTATCCTCCATAGTGGTGATGATGTTGCCATGTAGGTCTATAACTGACGGCGAGATATGCTTGAATGCGTCGTCAAGCACTCGGGTGATTTGGTTACCACCCAGCAAAAGTTTATCCACTTTCCTCTTGGGATCAAAAACCGGCACCTCTCGTAACTGCAGTCTCTGGCAGTCCATAATAAATTCCGTCACCATGGTTTCGCTGTCTTTTTCCTCAAGGTAATTGCACATCATCTCATCTGCAGAAACCATAAGCGTCATTGCTGCGGAGATTGCCATCAACACAATTACTGCAGTGGTCCAGACGCGGGCCATATTGGAGGTTGGTCTGAAACAGCGAAAGTGAAGAACCCATAAACATAGGAGTAATGATTATGGACAGGGTCTCTAATGGATTAACGCTAAAAACTAGTAAAAACGAAACATCGCTGTAGGTTTTTACTTAAATTGATCATCTGCAGAGTAATAACGACGTCTTTGTCGGGTTAAATCGGTGTCAAAAATCAATACCGCCCTCCAGTAGAGAGCAAACAGAAAAGCTTTATGGCGGTGTTTTTTTCCAGCGAAAACTCGCACATTCTGTCGTTGGAAAACTCAGAATGTTGTGAAAAGAACGAAAAAGAAAGCCGGTCTTGAACATTACAACTTTTTTAATCGAATAATCAGTTTGGAACCTGTCCACGTGAGAAAGATTAAATTCCAACACACGAATCTGTCACTTGATCAGCTTGAGAGAGCCAGTTTGTTGATGATATCCCACTATCTCCACAGGACATACCATACTTTTGCAATAAACCTTATTCCTTATACATCTTGCAGTCGTTCTATTATTCATTTATTACTTGATTGTTGTTGAATTCCTCATTAGAGGTTTTTCGAGGAACGCCAGTTTGTTTATGGGCATTATTAAGGCCTCGTGAACAGAGCAAGTAAGAGGATAGGAAGTCTATGTCAAAGGTCGGTTTGAGCCGGCACCTCGTGTGTTTCAGCAGTCAGATCTGTCATACACGTTAATGTCCTTCCATCGTCAGACTTGAAGACAATAAATGACGTGTCTTTTAAACTCTGCTAAGAGTTATTGTCTCTGTAGCGGATAGACCCTTGACCAATAAGGCCACGGGTTCAAACCGGCTACTGTTTGTCATTTTCTCTACACATGTGTCGCTGTGAGTTCAAGCCTTACTCATGCTGGCTTCCTCTCCGGCCGTACATATGGGAAGGTCTGTCAGCAACCTGCGGATAGTCGTGGGTTTCCTCCGGGCTCTGCCCGGTTTCCTACCACCATCATGCTGGTCGCCGTCGTACAAGTGAAATATTCTTGAGTACGGCGTAAAACACCAAATAAATGAATAACTCTACATTTGTTTCTAATATTGCTGGCTATTATTTTTCTACCTGTCGACTTAATTACCTTATTGCGAATGTTGTCTCCTTTGTAACAAATCGACTTTTATTTTGACGAAATATTTTGAGATTTGAAATTTAGTTTTGTGTCAGGAGTCTGGTAAATGATGGGTAATCTGGGCTCAGCACCGTTTCTATCTATCATGCAGTTTACAACTGCCGCATGAATGCAATATTGCTGGGCAGAGTGTTAAATCACAAGTAAATGCCAATTAAAATATATAAAGCAAACAAACTTAAATGAAAGGCTACAATAAAGGATAAAGCCAAAAAAGCAACGACATTGTGACAAAGTTGGAAAAAATGGTCACACGTAACCAGAGAAATATGGCATCTGGATAATATGTCTCCGGTGTCTTATTTTATTGCATATGAATGCTTAAGTGGTTCATACGCAGATGGCCTCTAGCACCTTGGCGTGAGCACAGTTAGGAAAGAAAACAACAGTGATGTTAATAACCATATGCTTGACGTCCTTGGTCTACAGTTATTCTACAATTACACGGTTATTGAAAAATGGGGAATCGCCATTATATTTAATACACGGCAACATGGAGCAATTCGTGGTACTCATATAGCCTTAAGCTCTGCCACAGAGCTTGTGAGTCGTTTAAAAACTTCCCAATCCAAACCTTCATCAAAATTTAATGAACCGTTCCTTAGACCTAAGCCAACATGTGCATAAAATTTCATCAGTAAATAACTTTTTTTCCGTAAAGCTACAGACAGGCAAACAGACAGACGGACAAATAAGCGCCGAATAAAAAAAATAATTTCTTTGTTGCAGGTAATAAATATTTGCCAATCAAGAGAAAACGCTGAGTACAAAAGAAGCGATTTGCGCTTCTGTGCAAGTCCATCTGTGTAGGCACGAGAGATGCAGGTAAGGAACAACCAAATACATTTATCTAACTGATATATTCGGGGAAGGAGGTTTTAACAAAAACACTTCAGGAAACATAAGCAGATCGGAAAGGTATTGGGCATGAGCAGCAGGTGGCGCTGTTCAAAGCAGCTGCACGTGGGAATCATTTGAACATTCTACTTCCTGTCAGCCCAAAATACAAAAATAGTGTATAAAAGTAAGTTGCATTAAAACTGATCGCCAACAACAAACCCCTGCTGCAAGTGGCTACCGTTGATGCCCTATTTTTTTGCGTAAACTTTATCAACGTCAACGCAGCGCGACTTATATACCAGGAGCCTGGTGAAATGTCACAGATCTTGAGTTACATATTTGTTGGTTTGGCTCATTTGAGAAATACGCCAAACACCACTATGCGTGAACATTAAAAACCACTCTTGTAGAGACCACCTTAAGACAAAAGGCGCGTAATCCTGGTTACCATGATTTTTCTTACAGTGAATAAAATACAAACAGACACTGAGTTTACGGCACACATTTTGAACCATATTGAACCAGCTGAAACACATTATTGTCACCAATCCTTGTTAACTGCTAAACAACATTGCTTTACTGCTACAATCCAGATCAATATACTTGTATTGATATCCTATATCTGCATTTAATTTGGTAATATAACAATTATATATATGCTATTATATTATAAATATATTACATTTATTGTACAACAAAAAAAGAATCAGTGACGGCTCTTTGTTTGAGCTTGTTCATCATGGTCCAAAATGCCCATCGTAGAAACTCAACGTTCATTTATATTTTATTTACTACAGACAAGTACGGAATATCCATGATGGTCATGTTTGAAACCTGAGCATCTGAAATGGAATTTTAGATGGTGTGTTTTTTATTTAATTTAAAAGGTAGTGTGTTCTTTTCAAAGACGCATATTGACACGACAACTCCTATGCACGAGTGGTTAATTATCAAACGTTGTTTGTATAAAACCCGCATCCCTTCCTCCCGAAACGTTTTATGCCATCACCGCTCTGACCCCTTCCCACCTCATCCCCAAAAGAACTATCAAACACTTTATTTCCCCAGTTCATGCCACGTGTTTTCCCGTCGTCATTAAGAAACTGATTTTCCATGGATCCGTCCTAATTTCCCCACTTTATATACTTTCTTTAAAACTTTACAGGTGCTTCCTTGGCTCAGTCGGTTAGCTCGCTAACGTTGTGAGTTCAAGTCCAGCTCATGCTAGCTCCCTCTCCGGCCGTACGTCCGAAGGTCTGCCAGCAACCTGCGGATGGTGGTGGGTTTCTCCCGGACTCTGTCCGGTTTCCTCCCGTCGTATAAGTGAAATATTCTTGATTTTTACGGCGTAAAACACCAATCAAATAAATAAATAAATAAATAAAACTTAACAAGTTTGTTCGTGGTTTGTGTTCAACGTTGTTTTGGAATTGTTCTTGTGATAAACGACTCTGAACACCCAGTGTGGTCCACGTCTGATCTATGTCGGTTTCGAAGCCTAGATTCAAAGTCAAAATGTCAAGGCATGTCATTCCTTAAAACACTGACATGTGTACACAGGGTGTAGTCTTCATTAGGATTTGGTCCCAGGCATGTCTGTGTGTATGTAAACGAAAACACGGTATAAGTTGCTAAACTGGTATGACAAAACTCTTTTGTTTAGTCAGTGGAAACTATTGTTCTAAATGCAGGTCCAACCGATACACACTGACACGCAGTGATTTCCAATCATTTGCCATCTTGAACATTCATCCACGTTCATGAAAAAAATGTATTTGTTTTCCTGGCTGAAACATTCAGAGTTCTTCCTGTATATTTTTTCTACTTTGAAACTTTTTTTTTTAACCGTCGTATATATCTGCCTATGATCAAATGACTTCGTCTTAACCTTCCTGTCAGCGAGTTACAAGTACTTTTAAGCAAGAATGGTAAACATTTAGAAAGCCTTTAGCCTAAAAACATTATAACAGATTCATGCATGTAAGTGTCGTTTAGTGCCTATTTGTACTCGCCTTTTCTGCACGTAAGTATCGATTTACAAATCCCTTGGAAGCCAAAGATGTAGACACCGGCCGGTAATTTAATAAGGTTCGCATTTACCGCTCTTTTCTGTTTTGAAAATCATATCAAATAGATACATGGCAATCCAGAGCAAATAATACACCCCAGGAAATAGTATTTATATATACTTGAGATTTCTGGCAGTTCGCCATGCATGAAGAGTGCCAATAAGATACACGACTCGAAAAGCAACAACCAAAACCTAATTCTGTCAAAACTCATTTCTCCCAGGAAAGGGTTAGGGGCTAATGCAATGTCCGTGCAGAGGCTCACGTGACAGATCGATATCCAATGATGGCGGCCTCGGCGGGGTCATCCCTCCTTCATTAACAGTGCATTACCGCCTGCCTAAACTCACACAGCTGCCCAGGAGGGGTCTCGGGTGGTCTCCAATCCCTGGGGGACAGCCGACGCATTAAGACGAACCGGCTAGCCGGTACGTGCAAATTACTGGTGTGGAAAAACGGGGCAAAGAAAATGGCGGCCGTCGCCTGGAGACATCCAACCGCAAGAGGACTAATCGACATCCTGGCTCTCGTAATGGCGTCGACGCGAAGGGAAATAAACCCCCCATATTTAGTTGAATGGGTCGGTGTATTGGATTGCCCCTCAAATTGGAGGGTGGATCTCAAAGTAAACCCTATAACGTAGATTAACCCTTGTGGTTGAATCTGCTAATATGCCCAGCAACCTATCCGTGCTATTGGGGGGAACGCCAGTGTAAGACGAATGCCGGTCTGGGAGAGAGAATGAAGTTATCAGTGGACCGGAAAATCAAACACTGTATAAATTAATGCTATAAAACCAGCCGGCATACAGTTAATGAAGCAGTTGTTTAATGGCTTGGTATTTCTTTAACGGACCAGCCATTTTACACATCGGTTTGTTAAAGGCGCATGCGCAGTGACAGTTTTCTTGGCACATTGTACTCTAGATTAAAGGCTGAGCAAATTAAAGGACGTTGCTGCTGTTTTCGCTGTGCTTTTTGCCTATTCTACCTGTTTAGCAGTTAAACATGTTAAACATACTACTTCCAATGGACGAAAAACTTGTCCTCATATTTGTTAACCTCAACCAGAATTGAACTTGCCCCCCATGCGCAGAATAAAAATTTTGCCTAGACTCTCTTAGACTCGGTGTAAGGTGGAAAGGGACGAAGCAGTTTCTTTGATAACCTTAGTTTGTCGCACTGTCCTTGTCACAAATTGTAACGCATTCACGAACCACGACCTATCATGTCCGTCGTTTTGCAACTCTTAACAATCTCTTAGAGATAGAGAACTAAAAAACTGTCGAAGTGATTTCACCCCGACACGATGATTGCTGGTTGCGTAACCCAAACCGACTCGCTGAACATTACACTGAAGTCGTAATCAAGCCAGACAGGAAGTCCGCGCTCCTCATAATGGTGTCCTCGTCAAATTATGGACCTATCTGCGCGCATGTACTTCCTGCCAATTAAGCCAGTGTGGAGTAATAACGCCCTACATTCGCCGTCTGCTACACCTATAAAGGCCATTGTCCGTCACACCTCCGTCGTGTTATGTGGAACACTCAGGGATCTGTGTTATTAGCTTGTTGTTGCCCCCTCCCTCCCAAAGCTCTTCCCCTATCTAATGAAAGTGTTTACCACCTGCGGGCTGCACAAAGTGTTTTAACAGCTCAACACGGGGGAAAAGTCTTTTTCGTCTGTACGGTAGTCAGTTAGCTAAACTGTTAACCACCTGCACGTGACACATGTACAGGTGGTGGTAGGAATTTGGTAGATGCCAACATATGGTATTACATAACAGCGTTTTGTGTCGACACGGGTAAAACATTTTCGCAAGAAAACACGTTGATTGATGTTCATAAACAGACAAACTGATGTAATATGCGAACGTCTATGTCTACATCATGCTGTACACTCAGATTATTTGTTTGCGAGTTCTGGCAAAACCGGCTGTCTAATTTGTCCTGTAAGGTAACAGGTTTGAATCCAGCTCTCGCCCTCTGGTCTGCAGTTTAGTTTAGCGTTACGCCTCGGGCTATGCTCCCTTTACTTGACAAAATGAAATCCGACCGTTGTGATATGAGCGGAAGTATCGGGGGCAGACACTGTGAAACACTGAATAACACAAAATATGCACCATGCATCTAAGTCCTATTCACCACAATTAGCTATGTTTAGAACCCCTTAAAACTCACATCTTAGCGAGAGGTGTTCCACGGACTCCTCCAAACAACGGAATCTTATCCCAATCAATGAGCGAGCTTCTGAAAATTGGGCACAGCGGAAGATAAGGGATATTTCCCGGAAGTCCCTCGCAGAATTGCGCAGAAGATGAAAGGGCTATCTTCTGGGCATTTTCCGGATGTCCGTACTCAAGGGGTTCAACTGAAGCTGCATGTAAGCCGTGGTGCGAACTGGTAATTGGTGGATCAGTTCATTACGCGTATGGTGCACACCGCTATACGCCAGCTGGCCAATGATTACCTTATTGCACGATGCGTATATCTCAATCAGTGGCGAATTAAATCCACCATATAAGGGGGCCGGTACTTTTTCCCGCCGAATAACAGCTCGGATCTAAATCGCATTGAACATTATTGCTCTCTTGTAAGACACGAGTAGAATTTTATTCTGATATCGTCAATTTGAAGGCAGGAATAAATAACAGAATGTATAGATTGGACCAGAGTTAAAACACCTCATGTAATAAAGTAGAATGCCCGAGGCAATTAATGCTGACAGGCAGTTTCGGTCCAAGCGGAACTGGCCATTGTTCTCTTCGTAACACATGAGCATTGCGTTAGCAGTTTGTTCACATATCGTCATAGCGATGACAAGAATGAACAACAGACCTTTTAACTTTGTGATTCGAATTACTATATGTTTGAGGGATTCATCGTTACTGTTATTAAAAGCCCAGCTTACTTTATTAATGGCCTGTCTAGGGGATGTTTATTTAGAAATATACCAAAAATCACTTAAGCAATAAGTGACCTTTGAATAACGACAAAGTTTACAGGAGGGCACTATGGGTAAAACTTAAAACAGTGCAATTCAAATGCAGGAATACTTCTAATTTTATCGAGTTCAAAAAATATACTTGACTGGTGTTTTAGGTCGAACACTAAGAATATTTCACTAATATGACCAAGGGTATGTCTACCGACAGAGGAAACCGACCTTATCTTGGAGGAAATCGGTCTTAACTCCTAGAAAATCGGTCTAACTTAGAAAGAAACCAGTCTTACGTGGGAGGAAACCAATTTTTCCCCGGAGGAAACACCCGGCCACGCCATGTACCTGACAACTGCTGTTATTTAAAGCCGTAGCGGATTCCAACGGAGGCTAAATTCGAAAGTAAACAATACTGGTCAAGGACTGGTAGTCTTTTGGGATAACCCAATAAACAATTCGACCAGCGAAGGCCTTATACTTTTTGAAGATTCAACTTACGAAAAAGCGCACTTACCACATTTTAATTTATTTCTTTATTTTTTGGATTGTCCAAGAAAATTTCCGAAAATATACGATAGAGGTCAGCTTTATATGTTGAGCCTGAAGCCAGATTATTCGGAAAAAATTTCGGATTTTGGTGGAAGGCAAGTGGCTTGCAAACAAAGCGCGCAAACCACATATTAGACTGATTGACACGAATTCTTCCAACTATTGGGAAAGACATTAGTCCTGTTGAAATATTACATTCCACTCCCAGTTTTCTGAAAAAAGGTAAGGAATAGGCAATGTTGGTGAATCGAGACAAAAGGAACTTTGTATCCCTGTTAAATCTACATGTATGTTAGCTAAAAAACAGGTGTCCCCAAAAATTAGAAAAATCAGGGTAACAACAAGTTATCTGGAACAATGTGATCACCTATCATATACCGCATTGAATTATGAGTGTGACACTTTGATCAGTTGATCTGGAAGCCTTTTAGAAATACACAGGTATCACAGAATACATAAAGCCCTTTACAGGAATCTCTACCGGGTAGGAACATTAAAACGAAAAGCGCATCCCAAGAGATATAGCTCTATCTGCTTCTTTTTATGATGGATCAAATCTGATTACGATGCGACCCCAGGCAATTCGCTGACTCATGTTCCCAACGTATAATGAGAAATTACATTCAGCTAGTACAGCCATGTAAACCTGCAGCTACAAAAACAATATTGGCACATGTCACGGGATGAAAATGGATTGATGTATGATCCACACAAAAACATATCGATATCCTACGGATAAAAAAAAATAAGCGCACTGCAAAATACCATTTTCTTGTTCATCAGAACGTCGCCATGACATAGCTGTAAAATTGCTGATCATTGTGTCGTTAACATCATCGTTCATTCCACAAGTACGGAGTAAATTTGATGCAGATCACAAATTATAAAGTCACAAGTTTATATTTAAAAAAGAAAACCCAGTATGTACATAAAACATGCACCACCTATTTTCGAATGATTATACGCCAATTACATTGCCGGATTTTCGATTTCCCAATTTGACAAACGACAGATTTTGTTCTTGTACGTATGTACGGCAAGCGGGACGTGACAAAGATAATGGCTTCCAGTACGTTTCGCTTGTATTATAGGAGTGACAGTAAAGACACCTCACTCTTTGCCAAGTATATAGATCAAATGTGACCCTCGCTCATCTATGTGTGTAACATCATGAGTTAACCGCAGTGTAGCCATAAGACGAAAAAATGATGTTCAAATGTCCGGCCACAAACTGGAGCGCATGCGCAGTTAAAAAAGGCACACCAGAATATTACGGGCAAGACGAACACCATCCCCAACGAAATCAACAGCAACTCCGTCTTTCCATAAAGTTGCATACTCTTCGCAGCTGAGACATTTGTATTTAGGTGACATTTTTGCCCTTTTACATGCCCTTAACTTTATATTATGTGAATATAAATAATAGATAAATAAATATTATATAGATATTTTCGTTATCTAAATGCTTTTACTTAAATTAAAACAGTTATAAAAGTAAATTTATATTTCAGTTGTACCAATCTTGATGCTCACTTCCACGTCGTAGTTGCTGCTTGTCATGCTTGGACAGAATCTCAGCTGCACGTATTGGTGCCCTCACACACGTGTGCGATGACATTACGCATTGAAATGGCTATAAACCGTGAAATTGACAATGACTTGATTTGTTACAAACACATAACCAAATTGACTGGCAGACAGCGGCCGTAATGTATTATAATTCCGTGACTTCAACAATTGACTGTCTCGTTGGACTGACCTCTACTTATTGCACTGATTGGCATTATCTCTCTACTGGAACCAGGCTGCAAAATTTGGAGACTAATCAATGCAGTTCATTTATCAGATCAATTCCAAGTAATTACTATCTGGTCATCGGCAAATACTTGCATTGATTGGATGACGATGGCTACAAACAGACCAAATAATTCACCTCCCCCCTCACAACCCCTCACACCCCAAGGGGAATGGGGTGATCTGGTCAGAGGGAACACTCGCATACATATTGGACGGCAGGTATTTCTGAATACGGGCTTTGTATCTAACATATTTTGACTTCTCTCACAAATGTCAAATCACAATTCAGCTTAGACATTTCAGTCCCTCTCAAAACCCATACAACTGATAACAGAATGGCATGGATACTATACATTTAATAAGACCGGTAAATAGATTCGGACGTTCAAGTATGTCCAAATGTAATGTATGTAAGTATGCAACACAAACTGTAGAGAAAGATATACACAATATGTCATGGACTACTCATAGTCTTTGCATCACTACTGAAGGCTGACATCACGTAATTTCAAAGCCTCGTAAACACAACGAGGAAGATTTCTTTAGACTCTTACTGAAGAACAGCTTAAACGGTCTGTTCATTTGGAAACACTACGTTTGGTCCAGTAATATTTCTTCATATATAATATATGGACGGTTTTGTACAAAGCAAACGACAGAATAAAGAAATTTTCGTTTTCAATATCGTTTTGTACAATGTACATATATTTCCGCTCACACCCATCGACCTTACTTGCTTCCTTATCTACCAGTACTACGTATCTAACAAGTAAAGAACAGTATACCCGTAGGAGGTATTGGATTCTCTCTAGTTATGTTTAACCATTAGCCCACTATCACACTGTCGTTGCACCTCTGGCTTTACTCTCTATGTTGTAGTCTTTTATTTGTTTTATCTATTCATCATGATAAACCCCGTATCAGACATTGTTGGACAAGAAAGTACGCACATGTATGCTTCGTTCACTTAAGCATCCCAATATCGATTTTAAAGCAGAATTGAAAGGATTTGAATTATTCAACAGGTCGCGCGACGCGTGCGCAAAAGTGAAGGTTATCCAAGGAGGCTTTGCTTAATTATTAAGGACATCTTTGTGCAGATATTCGAACTGTGTTTTGTCGTATTCACGCTTCACTGCTGGTTATTGTATGAAGTGTGCCTTGATTCTATGATAATATCGATGATTTCGCGTGCGCGAAATTGAGACCGATCCAAATTATTGTTCAATTATTAAGGACACCTTTGTACAAAGATTAGAACTCTGTTTTTCAATATCTACGCACAGCTAGTTCATGACAAATGACCCTCAAAGTAACCCTATACACCATGTTAGCTAAAGTAAATTTGTGATAAACTGATATGGAGTTGAAAACAATCAAACAATGATTGCTCCCTGGGTCACTGATGGAATACACGTGTTGGTCTACTTGTACCTTCTTCCGGCGACGACCAGGATGTCATTTCATATAAAAGCGTAGAGAATGACACCAGAGCAGCGACATCAGTGTGATAGTTGGTAAATGGTCACACGTCACGGGTGAAATCCGGCCTCTTGTCAACTCATCTCAGATAAGGCTTTATTGTAACTGTTCCTGAAGAAATTGTTTAAGAAATAACAAACTACACGCCCCATGCAATGGTGATAAGACAGCTGTCGATTGCACGACTCAGATATCAATATTTGTATCCCCTGTGGCTATAATCCAAGGACTACAAGTTAGAAGTTTGAATTGGATTTCTTGCCTGGAAGATCAGGTGTATCAGTTGCGAGACTAGAAACTGTTGACGGCTTCTCTCTGACATGTTATCAGATTCATTTGGTGTATATGTACATATTATAAGAGAGAAATGGTCTTGCTATTGTCGACTTCACGCCCTTCATGCTGTACGAGTGATATACCAATGTCGTATTTGACAGTTAGATTAGCTTGTACCTTAGACACGCTGTTTTAACAATTGAATCCAAACGAATAAAATGTGAATGGTCTGCTTCGAATTGACAAATTACATCACCCATCAATGGCAAATACCTTTGACAGCGGAATGATATACAGTTTGGACGTCACCGGTGTAAGACTGTAATGGCTCGATACATCAAATCACTGCGCCGTGTAAATGGACCCTATAACTTGCTTATGTCAGGGAAGTGACATTTTAGAAATGAATACAGTGTAATTTATGACGCCAATGTATCTAGTCTAACTACATTACGAATCCAGCCATACGACCCTTTCCTGACCTTTCACGACAACCAAGCCTCTAGCAACATTTGTGTGCTTATGTATTTATTCGTTGGATAACACGTTGCTGTGTGTTAGGTTCGTTGGGAGTTTAGTTCACAACGCGAAGGCTTGTTTCACACTTTGACGTACACATTTTCGTTTGTTCACCGGCCTGATGTATGTATGTATGGATGGAAACATGGATGTATGTATGCATACCTGCATGCATGCAAGCTTGGGGTTTTACATTGTACTTAGCAATTTTGCAGTCATGTAATCCATCATGTATCTATCATATATGTTCTTGTGGCAGGGCGAGTCTATGCAGCCAAAGTGCTTTCGCCACCGGAACATCAAGACACCTGACATGACACCATACCCAGTCACATTATACTGACACTGGACCGACCAGTCCTGTTTCCTTCCTCTCACCTCTCAGTGCTCAGCGGACTCTCTAACCACCAGGTCAAAGTGTGTAATTAAAGTGCAGGCCTCTGTCAATACAAAGAGAGATTTTGTTTCTTCGTTCTCCAAAATGGCCACTAATCGGACAGGGTTTATCTCTCGATATCCTATTACCTATACACAATGCAAAGTGGATCTGAGAAATATTAAGCAAAGGCACCACCATCACAAAAGATACAGAATTAACTCGGCTGTTTCGAAATAAAGCAGCTACGCCCTTATATACCTGGGGCCTTACTGGACATTGCATTGAAGAGTTTATAGCACAGAGCAAACTGTCAATCGCCTGGAGATCCAGAGACCAGGGACGTATGTAATGCAATATAACTGAGAGTGACGGCTCAGACAATTCTCACGTAGATTTGAGAGTGAGTAAGACAAATATGCCGAATATCTCTGATTTAGTTGGTAGAAATGGATCATGACGGCGGAATTCGGGTACTCGAACCTACAAGAAGGAGGAAGCCAATGGCGGAGAACAGAGTAGACTGGAAAGGCAGGTAAAGAAAACAAAAGACAGACATATAGATTACTCGAAAGCCAAACAGCCAAACAAACTATTAAGAAGATATATAATGATGGAGGAAAAAAAACAATAATGAGTCAGGAAAAATACAACAATGAGTTAGGAAAAAAATGCAGTAATGAGTCCGGGAAAAATACTGTAATGGGCCATGGAAAAAGTCACTCGGACAATCCACTAGATGGATGGCTTCCAAGAATCAAAGAAGCAAACAGAAAGGCAATAAAAAACGGTCGGGTTGTTTTAACATACGTGCCAAGGAAACAAAACGACAAAATCGGAGAGATCCACCCAGATGGGCGGATAAACATGCGGAGAGAGGCATCCAAAATGACAGATGATCAACATATGAGGATAGTTAATCTGGGAGAAATGGACTGAGATACTAAGAAGCGGACAAACGTACATTGTACAGCACAACAGGACTGACAAAGTTTGGTTAGGAGAGAATACTGAGTAATGCCATTACTCTCCTCATCCCAACACGACCAACAAGTTCCTGCCTCTCTGGTTTAACTCTGCGCTAGACTGTTTTCGAGTATTGACATTTAAGAAAAAAAACAAAATAACAATTCCTAGAACCGTTCTATTCACAGGCGTCGATATGCCAAGAGATTAGTGATTTCATATACAACTGACGGTAATATACTGAGATTTGCTACAATGTGCAATATTCCTATTAATAAAGAAAGGGTGAAGACCATTCCTTAAAGAACGTATTCTGGAAATCTTTTCTTTACCTCGTAGCGGCCAACAAGCAACACAACCGCCAAAACAACCTTCCGCAAAATAAACTAATCATTTGTGCTCTAGTCGACCTCTGGAAACGAATACCTCATGAAGAGAAAGACGAAAAAAACATCATTACCTTTGCTGCCAAGATTGTTGCGTTTGGGATTCTAGACAGTGGCTTCCACACGGCGTTCCGCCTTGGTCTGTAGGAAGAAGACAGACTCGCAGTAATCCTTGGTGACTCTTTCTCGTTCACTGTCTAGGCGTCGCTCTCTTACTCTCTCCACTGCTCTATCCCCCTACCGACAGCGTCTATCACAGCCCAACAGCAGGACAGTCGTTGGCACACTGCCAGCACCAGTCTTCTTCGGTATCCAATCGTGAAATGTGATAAGCAACTGCTCGCATCGTATCGGCGGCTTAAAACCTCCGTAGCTAGCTCTGCATTGATTCGCTTATACAAGTGTGCCAGCCTTAAAGGAACGAATTCGACGAGGCCGATAGAAACTCTTATAGAAATATTACTGTCCAATTTAATTAATTTTCTGCACGCTTAAAGCCGTGGAGCCCTTCTTTTTGTGTGAAGTTTGTGCCGGCCACGGTGGTTAAGCTTGTTTCCCTATGCACTAGCGTGAATCGGTTTTCACTGGCACTCCTTCTTTTACAGTATTTTCATCCAAGTCGTGGTTTGGCAACAGTTCCAGCGGATCGATACGCGCAATATTTATCTTCATCAGAAGACAGCCGCTCGGCAATCCTCGAGGACTAATTCCACCCAGAATAGCATCTCTGTCACCCATTACCGACCTACTTTACAGCCTGCGTCGCGTGTTGGTATCGGTACTATTTCATCTGATGTCCATGCTATTACCATTCATATATCAGTTTGATAAGTGAGCACAGCTAGAAACTTGGTTATAATTGCGTATATTTATTTAGTAAACCACAATTTGTTATTACACCTACGTCATAATATATGGTCACCCATAAACTCCACTTTTGTTACTGAAAAACACGGAAACAGCCGAAGCCGACCAGAGTAACCAGGGCGCTATGGAGTGCAGTCGTGCTGTTTTCAGCCGCACAAGCGCATTTACCCTGGTCCTATCGAGAATAGTAACGAAAAGGTCACTGATGCAGTATTTCCAGTTAATTAATATGCGGGCGGTATTCCTGCTTGGGCACGTAAGGTTAAGGGCTCTGTATATTGCTCATACACCCACACTGGAGTGGTATATACTTCATTTAATTACGGCCCTATTGGGAATTAGTTGGCGTTTAAACGACACTGTGTTATGGTTTTGTGTCTGCAGGGAAATTTCGGGAAGTGTATACATGTCGGTGAGGTATAATATGAGTTCAAAGCCTGATGTGTCAACTTTTTTAACAGGGATGTATGCACGGAAAATGATGCCCTCGGCAAACGCTGAAAGTGCGCACGTGTTTAAATATCTGCAAAAGATACAGACTAACCTCTTATCAGGATGCATGTATGAATTACGTAACGACAGTGTTGGGGGAACATTGGATTATTTATTAAGAAAAAAGCCCTTCCCCTCCCCCCTGAACAAAAGGAAAGAAATAAGGTCAAGGTTTTCTTCTGACACTGCGTGCCTTTTCCATCAAATAACGCTGGTTTCCGCTATTATACAATTGGAATATTCCAGAGTAAGGCGTGGAAAACTAGTTATAACAACTTGGGAAACACATGTTTATATAGTAACTAAAGCACAGTGCTTTAGCAAGCCTTCAATGACTCCGTGTGTTCATTTTCAGTTAGCTTGCCTAGAAACCGGAATGTTCTGTTCTGGGAGCCTTTCAGACGATTTACTTTCTTAGGAAAAAATCTTTTGTTTCCGTAGATAAAATAATTAAATCTTCCACACAGTTAAACTATTTGTGGAGACAGGGGAAACATTGATTCCATGATATACAGCCCCATGCTGATATCCACTGTGTATGAAAGGCTTTGGGCGTTTCATACCATACATGAAGTGAATGGGCAGGTGGTGATGGCTGTCTCCCATCCTGGGTTTTGGCCTAACTGGTTATTGCCGGAACTCAATGCACGTATCGCCGCGTCATGTGACCGACTTAACCGCGACGTAATAAATCAATACACAATAGCTGTGGGAGTGTATGGCCATGTAGTTGTATGGTGTTACGGGTCAATGGTCAAGACGATACAACTACAACCGTAAAAGTGTTGCTCTAGTGGATCATGGCGTCCAAAACGACAAATGTCACAAACCACCATGGAACTAAGATTGTATAAAAAAAATTAGGGCGGATTGATGCAACAGTGTCAATGCGTGTACCATGGATTTTAGTGTATATATATATATATATATATATATATATATATATATATTGTGTATAATTAAATATGTATCTCAGAACGTCGGGCTGTGATTGCAACTGTTTATATATCTAACGGTTATATTCAAGTTGATGAACACGCGGCCCTTAGTCACGGATTAACGGAATAAGACACAATTTTGAAGCAAACTCCCAGAGATTCTGGACACTACGTCCGTATTTACTAACAAGAGAGGTGTACTCAATGTAAAATATAGTTTCTGTGGCGCATTGCACCATGTACATTCGGTCAGCCACCACTTGGAGCGCTGTTTATCAGTCTTCCGGCCAGGAAATGCCCATTAATCGGTTGATAAGGAAACCATTCTCCACAAAGCTACACACTGTCAACAAACTTGTTGTGGTTTGCGGTAGAAAAAAAACGAAGGGCATGTAACTTGACAAACTTAATGCTGCTTGTTATCACCAGGATTGACGATATCTCGGTGCAGTCTCCCTCTGTACCGACACAAAATGGCTGCCTATAGACTAAACAAGTGTAGACGTAAAGCGACTTGTCTATGATACACAGGTCTCCCATTAGCACTCCTGGAAAGGCTGGCTGAAAAAAGAAAAAAAAATCTAAGGTTATAATTGTGTTTCTTCAAATGGAATTGATGAACAAGAAAAATTTTCAGAGAACGTCAAAGGAATTGCTTAAGATCAATACAATGTTTTAGAATATACCGCGTCAGAGAGCTGAACATGTGATGTTTGATTTGATTCTACTTTTTCATTTAATTAGGTTTTTATTTATTTATTTATTTATTTGATTGGTGTTTTACGCCGTACTCAAGAATATTTCACTTATACGACGGCGGCCAGCATTATGGTGGGAGGAAACCGCGCAGAGCCCGGAGGAAACCCACGACCATGCTCAGGTTATTGGCAGACCTCTCCCACTTACGGTCGGAGAGGAAGCCAGCATGAGCTAGATTTGAACTCACAGCGACCGCATTGGTGGGAGTCTTTCTGGGTCATTGCGCTGCGATAGCGCGCTAACCGACTGAGCCACGGAGGCCAATTAGGTTTTTAAATGCATAGTTTAAGCCGTCTGTAAAGTATATATTGACGATAATATTGGTGTTTGAAACTTGACAGATATTGAGTTTCAATTTGAAAACTTTGAACAACGTTAAAGACGTATGGGTATTTAAATAGATTCAAAAATGTGAACTTGTTCGCCAATTAGGTGGAAAGACTAATCTTGTCAAAAAAAGAAAACAACAACAAAAAAGCTCTATTAGATGACTGGCTGGGAATGGGATTAATGAGTCGTCTCATAGTTTTCCGTGAGACAAAATCAAATCAAAGAGATCAAAGAAAACTTTGTACACCATGTTTCGCATTTGTCCACCTAGCGCCCTAGTGGATAGTATGTTACCCTATTCCAAGAAAAGGCAAAATAATTAACTGTTTTCAAAAGTTGTATTTTTCATGTTTTGCATTATTCAAAAAAATCATTTTTCTTCTTCTCAAGACTGCATCTGGTTCTTAGGCTCTAGAAGTTTAAATTTATTTATTTGTTTATTTGATTGGTGTTTTACGCCATGAATATTTCACTTATACAACGGCCACCAGCATTATGGTGGGAGGAAACCGGGCTGAGCCCGGGGGAAACCCACGACCATCCGCAGACCTCTCCCACTTACGGCCGGAGAGGAAGCCAGCATGAGCTGGACTTGAACTCACATCGACCGCATAGAAGTTGAAACTAATCTGTTATGCTGTATCAATCACGAGTGTAATCCGGTAAAATTGTCACAGCTGGATAAAAAGCATCTCCATTTCTGGTAAAATTTCAGGACTAAAGGAGGACCTGACTGGAAGATACCAATGATATAGCACTGGGGACATGCTTCGCGTCGGAAATAAATCCAACACTCAAAATATAAAGAGTTACGTTATTTTGCCATGGAAATAAATTGTTGTATGAGTATTAAACATAACTCCTGTGTCTCCTCTGACCTTTCCCTTCCGTGCTTGTGCCGGTCTTCGCTGTGCTCCCAAAATGACCGAATCCCTGCAGGGCGAGTCAATATGCGGAGATCCGGCCGTCATTTCTCTGCGCTGTGAAGAGTTTAATCGACCGCGATCGAAGTACAACGTAAGAAACAGCGGAATCTCAGTCAGGCACAAGTCCAGCCTCTCTGTACACACACTTCCACCTAAAAAGTCAGTAATTTGATATGTTATTTATTCGTCAAGGGACACTGATCGAGCAGCCGTGCCTGTCAATTGCGCGCCACAACGGCTAATCCGGGAATAGCCCAGCGAGGCATGGAATCCTTGCGAGGTTCTTCCTGGACGGACGGAATGCTCTTTTGGAGTTTTTGTTGGCTTTCTGATAGAATGTTAATAAGGAGTATTAGAAAATGTCACAAATTGCAAGCAGACAAGAGTCCTTATATAAATTCTTTCAGTCAGAACAGCTTGACTTTTACATTGGTTGACTTTTTTTCTTCAAAACAATGCTAACGTTACCGTCTTGAAAATACTCACTTATGCCAGTATCTTGTCCTCGACATAATTGTAGATTGATTAGTTTAAGAAAAATCAAAGCTAGACATCTTTGGACACTACCCATCAACCTGCAAGTGCTCCCACCATAATGCTCCACATGCAGTGACCAAATTTGATCAAAGGGGTTATATGTTTATACATCGCTCATAAATGGCCCCTTTTCTTGCTTAAATATGGAAGGCATAACCTTCACTTAATATAAGAGTTATCCAAAAAGCTTGTGGCGTTTAGCAACAATCACTCGAATTAAGAAAACTGGTGTAAGTGCTCGACCTTATTATTGATATAAAATCAATACAGGTATGAACGGAAACCGTGCAGTGACACGTAGAGTCGAGCTTTATGCACACATAACTATAAAAGCTCAATAACCTGGATAAACTTCGAAATGTTCTGGTTCTTCGTTTCTTCGGCAATGAAAAAAATAACATCCGATTACCGTTGGCTGCATTCGATATTTTGTCTCAACTGGTGTGGATATATTACTACACGTGGTCACGTGGTCCCATGCTATCCCAGCTTTAGAGTTTATGTTATAAAGTATAAAAAAGGTAAACTATACTAATTTATTAAGTATTTTGATATGCCTTTCTGATAATTTTTCTGTGTAACGTCCATGAAAACATGACGATCATCCATCTGTCTTTGTTTTTCGAACATCTTGAAAGCTGTTTTGGTGCATGCCATTCACATCTGAAAGCTAGAAGTGGACAGTGGACCGTCATATAAATGAAGTAAAATTTCCTTTTGACATTCGATTTCCGGACGTATTTGATGCTCCCAAATGTAAAGGGAATCCAGTTATGGGGTTTCCAGCAAGTTATAGATCAGTCTGGTTTTCTTACCTACCAAGCAAAAGTTACAACTGGCATATTTATACACGGTAGTCTAAGAAATCCCCATCTAATTGCAGTCGGCATTGCCCTTTCACCTCCTCTTCGTGAGAATGTACACCACAATAATCACCAGGTATATATTCTCATAACTTTCAGTTTCAGTCGAATTTCCTTAGCTGTCAGATTTAAAGGACAGTGATCTCACACACCTTGGGGTTCAGCCAGGTTCTCCCCCTGGCAATACAGACAGGTGTCATTGCTATGATAAACTTCCGATTGCCACTAATCCTCAAAACATCATGAATCCATACAGTACCTAAGTTCTGGTCGATACCCAGAGCCGCGAGACTCAACGTCTTCAGTAAAGAAAAAAAATACAAAAAAGAAAAGAAACAACAAAGCATACATTGATGGAAAGAAGCGAGAAAATACTGTTCTACATCAATTCCCCTTCGATCATTTCGCCATCCGTCACTGTCGGTTTACACTCATCCACAGCTTGCCTTCTTGGTACACGCCACTTCATTGGAGCTATATATTGTGGTACAGATCATACTTGGATACCTGACCAAATTAAGGTCAGGCTCTTAGACAGATTGACGTTTTCTGATCGATTCGCCTTCTCCAAAGGGACATTCTCGGGCTTATCGAAACTAAAGGTACATGCAGCTAAGTAAAAGCGATTCTCCCCCCGCGTGAATGTCTCTGCTGGTAAGACTATTCACTCCCAATGTCATCTAGTTGGAGTTATCATAGTTGCCTCACCTGTTCTGACTAAGAGTGCCCCCCACACATATTGAGACTCGTGACTCAGCGCTTTTCCATGATATGATTAGAGGAATATTGTTTTCTGAAAACATACGAGAAAAGACACACACAAATACGGGGGGGGGGGGGCATTGTGCTTTGTGATTGATTTATGGATATATTTTGTCTTTTGAAGCCGTGACATCAACCTTCTCCGAGCTTACGGCCATAGCAGATTAACATTATTTTTCAGGATCTCGCGAGAAATTGTGTTATTTGAAGCACAATGCTGACATATGCAAATGTTGATGAATGTATCTTAAGCCATCATTGAGAATAATTAACACGTGTTTTATCATGATGTGCATATTAATGGGAGGCTGACAGGCCCTACAAAGTGACCCAAACTGTAGTCAAACATATAGTTTAACGAAACATAATTGAAGGTGACGATCTGAAATCAGAAAAACCATGTGCGCCGAAAACGACATTCCTATACCCGCCGCCAACTAAACTAGGCGTTCCGGGTCAGTAATTGCCAAATCCTTGAGCATTTAACAGGTAGCAGGTTATTTACAAGTATATCTTTGCCAGCTTACTTGAGTTTCTATACTCTTTTCAACGATCAAGTCCTCCTACCAGGCGTGTCCTTGTGCTTATTGTGAATGGTTTAGCGATAGTTTTCATGTCTTTCAACAATTCGTAGAATACTGATGTCACCACTAAACATATTCTCTAATGTTCACGCTGAAATATTTTTATTGTCGTTAGTCATAACTCGACTTAAATTTAAAATTTCAAACTTACAAATGTGAAATCGTTAATATTATAAAAATGCAATGCTTGCAATTTCCCATTTCGCCATTGTTTCTAAACGCAAAATGCCAACTGTGTACTTTCGGGGAATTTATGTTTCACGCGACATGTATAATTACATTCTTTTATTTTACAGAATAACATCAGTGTAGGGCGCAATAAACCAGAATGAGAAAGACAATACACGTAAACGTAAAAAATAATGAAAAATATCTTATTTGTGCTTGATACGGCTTATGATGTAAGAGAGACAAAATGGCTCCCAGAAGATTTAAGATCTTTAAATTTGGAAAAAAATGGAATGCGACTTGTCTTCATCCAGAGTGTTGTACACAGGATTCCCATCAGCACTCCCAGAAATGCTTGCTGACACATTAAGAAAAAAATGATTGTAATTTGATCCCGAGTATTCTTCTGTAAAAGGGCTAATGTCTCTATCTCAATCTGGAAATGACACATGTGTTAATGTTTTCAAGGTAATTTGCATTACCCACATTTACTTTTTTAACAGTTCCAAAGTGACGACCAGAAACGTGACGGCCATTTCGCATTTCAGTAGGAATTAGAATGCTTGAGGACAGCTGAAAATTATTACAAGTTAGATAATTTTGACAGTCATTAGCCTAAAACGTTGTTAAACACTGTTACAACTTTGAAAAACGTCAAATGCGTATCGGTATTTACATGTGTTATACTAGTATGTGTTCAAAAATGCAAAGTTTTTCGAAAATTCAACTTTGAAGACTACAAGCCTGTTGTTCTGGAGAGTCTTCCATCGGTATGAGAAAAGGTGGATTGGACGATGTTTATGCCTCTGTGAATCTGATACCAAGTAAAACATTTTGTACGCCTGTGGATAGGTAAATTCCAAAAAGTCTGGTTGGAAATAGGGTCAAGGGTCTCAAGGCAAATAGATTTCCGCGAGTGGAAATGAAATGAAAGGGAGCAAAGTAAAGATTGTCCACCAGGTGTGATATTTCCCCGTCTTCAGCTTCAGTGGGTGATATGTTACCATCAAATAAAAACAGGGAAAAGAGAGTTCACTTTGAGAAGAGAAACTTTGATGTCATGGAAAGTTGAATCATTCTGTTATGCTTTACCATCCACGAGTGTAGTCCTGTAAAAGCGTTTCAGGTCGATGAAAAACAACTGACGGAAGATATCTATAATATAGCACTGATAATTTGCTTCACATTGAAAATAAATCAAAAACGAAATCAATGAATTGTTATGTCCTTTTCCGAGGAAATGAACTGTTGCATAAGTATCAAACAGAACTCCTATGTCTCGCTTGATCTTTCCATTTCATGTCTGCGATAGCCTTCACTGCGTTCGCAAAACGACTGAATTCCTGGAGGACGAGTCAATACGCAAAGATCCGGCTGTCTTTTCTCCGCGCTGTGAAGTCACGCACATGACGAGTCTGTCTGTATACAGGCATTCACCTAAAAACGCTGTAATTTGATATTTTATATATTCGCCAAGGGACGTTCATAGATTCGTCGTGCCTGTCCATTGCGCGTTACATCTCCTAATCCGAGAACAGCTACACGCGGACTGAACTTTTAGGTGTTATCCAATAGAATATTAGTACGTAATATTACAAAACATCACACATTTACATCAGAAAACAGTCATTATATATTACCTATTCATTCAGTCAGAACAGCTTGAGTTTTGTTTTTTGTAGGCTGTCTTTCTGTCTCAAAACAATGCTAACGTTATCGTCGGGAAAGTACCCAATAACATGAGCAACTTGTCGACGACATTATTGTACATTGACTGCTTTGAGAAACATCAAAGCTACACATCTTTGGGCACTTCCCACCCACTTCCACTCCCACCGTAATGTGTGACAAGGCATACAGATGTCAGATATGCTTAAAGTGGTTTGGGTTTTTATATCTCACTTTAACAGCCTCTAGACGTGCCAAGAACTGAAAGTGATGACATAGCAAGTTTTATTGATTATAACTGTTGTTTATAAAAACCTGTGGCGTTTAGCAACAATCACTTGAATAAAAAAATCTGGTTTAAGTGCTCGACGTTATAACTGATATGGAATCAGTTCAAGTATTAACTGAAAACTTGCAGTGACATGTAGAGGCAAGGTTTATTCACAGGAAGCTATAGAACCTCAGTAATCCGGAAATATCTCGAAATATCCTGGTTCTTCCGGAATGTTGCCACCATTACGCCTTTAAACAGGGCCGATGAAAAAAACAAAACACAATAACAACAACACCCCCCCCCAACCCCCCCCAAAAAACATCTGACTATGGTTAGCTGCATTTCAATGTGTGCATATATTACAACACGTAGTTCTCTCACTCAATAAATTGTTTACTGTGAACATAAAGTCAGTGTAATATAGTTTGTGTAATAAAGTACGTAAAGAGGCAAACTATAATAATTCATTAAATCCTTTAAAACGTAAAAATAACAATGAAAAAAAATCAATAAATAAATAAGAAAAAAATCCGTGTGACTGACGTGGTCCGTTAGGACATTCCGCAAAAACCCTCATCTAATTGCAGTGGACATTGTCCCACCGTGCATGCGTAAGAATGTAACACAACTGTCATCGGGTGTATAGTCTGATAATTTTCAGTTTTAGACGAAAAATCCTTTGCTGTCAAATCTAAAGGACATTTATCTCACATAACTTGGAGTTCGGCCAGGTTCTACCCATGGCAAGACAGACAGGTATCATTGCTACGATAAACTTCCGATTGCCACTAATCCTCAAAAACATCATGAACCTGTACAGTACCTAGGTTCTGTTCGATACTCAGAGCCGCGAGACTCAACGTCTTCAGTAAAGAAAAAAAAAGGAAACAGCAAAGCATAATATAATGGAAAGGAGTGAGAAAATACTGGTATACGTCAATTCCCCTTGGATCATTTCGCCATCCATCATTGTCGGTATACACTCTTCCCGAACATGCCTTCTTGGTACACGCCACTTCATTGGAGCTATATATTGTGGTACAGATCATACTTGGATACCTGACCAAATTAAGGTCAGGCTCTTAGACAGATTGACGTTTTCTGATCGATTCGCCTTCCCCAAAGAGACATTCTGGAGCTTATCGCACTTAAGGTACATGCAGCTAAGTAAAAGCGATTCTCCCCCCGCGTGAATGGCTCTGCTGGTAAGGCTAAACTCTGCCAATCTCACCTAGTTGGAGTCACCATTGTTGTTTCATTTCTTCTGCCGAAGAATGTCCCTCACACATACTGAGATTCATGACTCAGTCCTTTTCCCATGATATCATTATTGTAAAACAGCTATACAACAGCTATTGTTTAGTATTTTTTTCTTCATAAAATACGAGCGAAGAAAAGAAAAACAGATACGGGGGTGCATTTTGCTTTGTTTGTGTTTACATTTTGGTATATTTTGTCTACTGAAGCGAGTGAGATCAACTCCCCCCCTCCCCCCCAGACTGGCGCCCTAGAAGATTAACGCGTTTTGGCATATCGCGAGAAATTGTGTTGTTTGAAGCACATTGCTGACATATACACGTATCGATGAATGTATTCTAATTCCTAATTTGGATCAGTGTTCCATTGTGCTGTACACATTAATGGGAGTAAGAGGGGATACACACATTGGCAAAGTGTTCAAAACTGAAAAAAAAACATAAAGTTTAACAAGACATATTAGAAGATCACGATAAAGATCAGAGGAGAACAAAGGCAAGTTCTTCAGCACAAAAATTATTTATCTCTTTGGCTGCTTGCTTGGGATTTCATCACCCTTTCGAAAGCAACGTCCTCTTAGGTGGCATGTCCCTGTGCAGACAAGTTTACTGTGCTACCTCATTGGAAACGACATTGATGACAGAAGACATTGCGTGCAAACAATCCATGGTATACTGACATCAGCAGTAAACACATTCTCTTATATTCACGATGAAAAGTTTTATGTTCTTGAATCATAGCTCGATTTATGCTGAAAATTTCAAGCTTACAAATCTGAAATCGTTAATATAGCAAAAATGCAATGCTTGCAATTTCCCTTGGCGTCATTGTTTCCGAACACAAAATGCCCACTGTGTCCTTTCGGGGAATTTGTATTTTACGCGACATATATAGGTGCATTTCTTTATTTTATAGGATAACATTAATGCATTACGCATTAAAAGAGAATGAGAAAGACAATACATATAAACGAGGAAATGATGAAGCATATCTTATTTGTGCGTGATGCGACTTAGGGTGTAAGAGAGAAAAAATGGCTCCCTGAAGATTCAAGATCTGTGACTTTGGGAAAGACAGAAAGCTCCTTGTCTTCATACAGAGTGTTGTACACAAGACTCCCATTAGCATTCACAGAAAGGCTGGCTGAAAAAGAAACACGAAAACAAAATGTCAGAGGCTAGAGATGGAGTTTTTCAAATGGGATTGGTGAGCAAGACAAGTGTTGAAAAAGCATCAAAATAATTAATAAATTAAATAAAATAAATTATCAATAATGATTAAGATCAATACAATATACGGCGTTAGAGGGCAGGACAGTAGGGATCGATTCTACAAAAAAAAATAAAATAAAGAAATAGATAGTGTTAAAACCAAAACCGTAGTGCCATATAATGCGTGTTCTTTGAGCCCGAAGATTCTGTCCTCAAAGGTAATGTCTAGAACACACACCTGCTGTTGCTCACTGAATGGGGGGATTATTTGAATTAAAATGGCATTTTGTTCATTAAAAAGACCCATAGGTTCGCGAGCGATTTATATTTAAAAATGTCAAATTTAAATACGGACAAAATTACATGTGACGTCACCAGGGCGACGGTGGCAATGGTCGTGTTGTTTTCCTTATTCCTTTAATCGGCAACACCGTCAATCAAACACATGGGAAATATCAATGTTTTTCAAGTCTTGAAAATGCATTTTGAACAACGTTCTACGTCGATGTGTAGTTGGGGTATGCAGCAACACCTTAGCGGATGGTGTGAGTCTGCATAGCTGGCAAAAGTTAAAATGGCATTAACCTGGGCAACGTTTGTGAGAAACACGCGAGTTTGGATATACGTCCAGAGTAGATTACACTGAGTGTTATCCGCTAGGCGCACTTTGACCATGAAATCTCTTTCGGAAAATTAAATAGTGTCGCTATTTCGTTTGGATGTATTAGCAAACTACTTCCAGCAGCTATATTATCGAAGAAGTATGTAGTAATGTTGACAAGGAAAACCAGTCCCCGGAGATCGCAGCACACCGACGAGTCTCGCAGCAGGTCCTATTTAGGTTTACAGGTGACAATTTGCATGATGATTTGCAAAACAGCATAATTTATTTGCCGTTTTGGTCATTTTTAACAAAAATATGTATCATGTTTTCCATACCGCTTGTATATAATAAAGAAAGGAAAATTCACAGATGGGCCAATTTTTGTGCGGTTCAGATGTACGCATATATTGACAGAAAAAGTCTAATATTCTGTTATTTTTTAATCTGATGATTTCAGAAATTTATTTTACTGAGCACAGTGATTAATATCCCCGACTAAACTTGGATCTTTGTAAACAAGTACGGCTTTCTGTTTGGACCGCGGCCTTCACTAGAAATTGCTTTCAGCTACGAGGCTCTCTTTCCTTGGTTCAAAGCACTGCAACGTTGCGAACTCACGTATCCCTAGACATTAGTCACGAAACGAAGTAAACAGCGCCTAAAATTAATGTTAACGAGACGGTCACCGATGACTGAGATATTCCACAGTCCGAATCGGAGTCGTAGCAGGGATCGATTAGGTATATGGCTCTATATTTGTTGGAATAACTTCCTAAGTGCTTTCTTCGACATCAGTATCTTCGTTAATGTGTAAGTCTTTGACAAATCGCATATGACGCTCCTGGACGATTCAGATCCAGGCCCAGCCCTGATAACTGGCAATGCATGCCGTGTTGTGGCTGATTAGCCTACCCCCCTGTGACGTCACCAGCTTGCAAGTCTCAGCACGCTCAAGCGAACTTCGTGACCGATTTAATTAAATATCGGAAAAGTAATTAAAAATATATGTTGGTGTATGACCTGTCTGTGGATAGTGAATACTTTTGCCTCCCGATGTAAATTTAAATAAAATATGCGGTAAGGATATCCTTTAAGTGCTGATGTCTTATCCCTGAATGGAAATGATAAATCTGTTAAAGATTTTCAAGTTATGTTGCCATATCAACCCTTTTTTAATATGGGACGAAGGAGAATGGTAATGATGGGCTGAAAATGAGGACAAGTAAGAAAATTTTGACCACCTTTAGCTAAAACGTGTTTGAATAAAATGAAACAAGACGCTCCAGTAAATGACCGGCTAGAAGCAAGGTCGATGACACATTTAGTTGCCTACTGGGAGTTAAAGAGATCAAAGATAACGTTTGGGAGGAGCTCCAAAGACAATGATACACAACTTTAAGGACCTTTGAGGAAAGGACGTTTGACCCTTTTCTAGCCCCGGTGGGCGACATGAGAACAACCAGAAAAGATACGTGAAAGGTCTAAATTAGACCAAAACCGTTTTCATGCTCTAAGTCCACGTTTCCTAGTTATTAATATAAATTATATTTGCCACAGAAGAATGTTAAGCTATAGAGGGTGAAAGCATTCTGACCAGCAGTGTAGTTCCTCAATAGCCTCACGGGATGACAAAAAGCAGCCTGACTCACGGATAAAGTTTCACGCTTGACAGACGACCTAGTTTATTATACCAATTGAACATGGCACTAAGCATATTCTTCGTGTTGGAAATTAGTCGGATACAAAATTAATAATCCGACACGCACTTCTTCAGATGAATGACTGTTGTACGAGTAGCACGGAAAACGCCCAGATTACGTCAGGTCTCATCCTCTCGATTCGCATGAACTGTCACTGAAGCCCCAAAACCGAGCATATTCCAGCAGGGCGAGTCCATATGCAGACATCCGGTTGTCTTTTCTCCGCGCTGTGAAGAGTTTAATCGGCTGTGATCGAAGTATAGCGTAAAACCAGCGAAATCTCAAACACGCACAAGACCAGCCTCTCTGTACACAGACTTCCACCTAGAAATGCTGTAATTTGATATTTTATTCATTCGCCCCAGGGGCTCTGATCGATTAGTTCTGCCTGTCCATTGCGCGCCACATCGACTGATCCGGGAGCCTGGCGAAGTACTGAACGAGCGGGCTCAATAGAATATAGGGTGGACTCAAGGCTCTGTTGATGGTCTTTTTGTAATTCGTCTGGGTTTGTTCTCAAAAGTGGACAATGTCAGAAATGTAATCCAGGAAATAATAGCTGCTGTCTACAAAGCCACAACTTAAAACAGCTTTCTCCTTTTTATTGTTATTAGGTGTTTTACAAAGCTGTGCTAAAATTACCGTGCGGTTAAATATTTAATAGACGTATGTCTTGTCAGAGACGTAATTGTACGCCTTGCCTAAGATTGGTTTTGAAAAAGTCAGTCCAACAAAAATGTTAAAGGGTAAGGTTGACCCGGCAACTAGTTTGAGTTGTTAAATTTTTCAGAATTGTGTCGTATTATTCGGCTTGCCACCAGCAGTGATGAAATGACAAGATGCACTTACTATGGCAGTTTTGAAAAAAAAAGGTCTTTTCCAAGTTTGGAACGTTATTATGGATATAAAACCATTGCAATCGATATCTTAAACTTCACAGCGATATTGCGAGGAGAGCTTTTTCTCACTAAACTTAAAATCTCAATAATGTGGAAATATTTCGAAAGATTCTGGTTGTTTCGAAACATGGCCGCAGTTGCACTTCTAAACAGAGTACATGGAAAGATATGTCATCATAGTTAGCTGCGTTCGACATTTCATCTCTTCACTATAATTGGTGGATATATTACTACATCTAGCTTCCTTAGTGATTGAGTAGTTTACTCTCGGCATAGGGTCCTCGGTGGCCGAGGGAGTTAGCCCACTAGCGCTATCGATGCGATCGTGCTCATGCTGCTTTCCTCTCCGGCCGTACGTGGGAAGACCGGGTTTTCCCCGGGGTCTGCCCGCTTTCCCCCCTCTATAATGCTGGCCGTCGTCGTATCAGTGAAATATTCTTGAGTACGGTGTAAAAGAACAATAAAAGAAATAAATAATAAAAATCCTCACCATGAAATTCACAGCTTTTGCGATTGTGTAATTAAGTATATATAGGTAAACTACAGTGGTGTTATGAAATTAGGTGCACAATTCTTTAATTTCTCCAGGAAGCGTGATGTAGTTAAGTAAGTGAAGAGCGCTTTTCATAGCCACGGGACTCACGAGTCGTGGATTCAAGAGAGTGAATTTGTGGATTATCTGAAATTCATCGCCTGGCGAGGCCTTTTCGCCAATAAGCAGTCGGGCTTCTTTTAAGAGCACCTGATTAGCAATGATGTTCAAACCTCTACGCTACAGGTGGGAAAGTTCACCAGTGTGTTGTCGAATGTCGACTGTTTAGGCCAAGTATTCCGGTATTACCCACTCGTCAATTCCGCTTGATTTGATTAGACCGTTCCTCCTTAAAACACCTGGGAATATATAATCTGGTTTTGAGAAGTCACTGGATATCTTATATCAGGGGAGTCTACCACGAATGCGGTCGCGGTGAGTGGCTCCTGGTGGCTTTCTCTCCGGCCGTATGTGGAAAGGTTTCCTCCCGACTCTGCCGGTTTTCCTCCCATCATAATGCTAGCCGACGTCGTATAAGTGAAATATTCTTGAGTGAGGCGTAAAACACGAATCAAATAAATAAATCAATAAAACTTAGTGCAGCCGTTCTAAGGTAACCGGTCTAGTGGGCTTTCGAGGGGAAGGGATATAATTATTTTTACCTGTTCTTTTCTTTGCTCACTTAGGGTTTGATGTCGTTTGTAAAATTATTACACATTCTATTTCATTGAGGTTTATCCCTGTCTACATTTTCCCCAGAATTCTAGATTTGACGCCATATGCAATAGGAATATACCGAAACAGGATCACATAATAGTTACATGGATATCGTCCTATGCGGTGATTCATGCAATAGAGTATAAAGATTACTGCTCTGAAAGATGAATTGCTACGCCTTCAACGTTCTCAAAGCTAGTTAAAAGGTTTCTACTCTTATATCTTTGTGAAAAGAAGTTCATCATCGTTGAAATGACTATCACCCATCTCTCTTTGTTTTTAGAAAATCGTGAACCCAATGGTCGAGTGAGCCATCCATACTTAAAAAGTCTAATTATAAACAGTGATATAAGTGAAGCAGTGATATTTCTTGACGTTCCACTTCATAAAATTGTGTCTTCAGAATCCAAGGACAGTAAGCCATGGAACCGCTGTAAATTAATGCAGATTTCCACACTTCCCAAATAAAAACTGCATAAAGGTAACACGCAGGCGAAAAAATAAATATAAAATGCAACACAGTCATGACGACGCAATTAGTCTGATAATTCTAGTTCAGTCCAGGACTTTAAAGGACACTGTATTAACATAACTTAAGATTTAGCAGGTTCTACCGTTTCCAAGGACAACAAGTCTGTTCTTTAGGAGTGCCTTTCCGATATCCGCCAAATCTTAAAATACCGTGAATCCATTTCTGCCGATTCTCAGGGTCATTAAGTTCAACATGTTCAGTAAATAAAAAATAATTCATTCACTGAGATAACGAAACAGGAAATACACTGTCATTTGTGGCATCGAAGGTGACTGGCTACACAAAAGTTTCCAAATCGCAGTGAAACACATGTGAGTGAAGTTAGATTGCGGTTAGCAGTTAGCAGTTAGCTATTCAACGGGGACAAGTCATTATTTCTATAAATTATATATTAGGGTACACCTCCATTAATACTGTACCTACAGACATTATACTTGGTACATTAATGACACTTAATGGGGATTCTCACGTAATGCCTATAATTACCGATTCTAACACAAGGGGGGCTTCTGTACATAGCAGTCTGAATAGCAGTCGGGTCCATATCTCCATTAATACTGCACCTACAGACATCATATTTGGTACATTATTGCCACTTAATGCGGGCTGTCACTTGATGGCAACGACTCCCGATTCTGACACCAGGGGGCGCTTCTGTGAATAGTCTGAATGGCAATCTGGCCCACAATACTTAATACTGCACTCACAGACATCATACATGGTACACAAAAGCTACCTTGCAAGCCCCAGAAAAGCTATTCTTGCGTCAAATGTTTTAACAAGTGATGTAACATGACATCAATTGTGTACTAAGTTCTGTAACACTTTACATCACATAAAACACCTGGCCAGTTTTGTGGGCCTTGTTAAATGATGATTGCGCGACCAAGTACACAAGCTCTACGTCTATTGGTTAAGGCGTTCACGCCGCTTAACATATCAGTTTACCGTTCGGTAAACACTTTAGCGGGCCTTATGCTTCAGGCATTAATGCTAGATAACAGTGTAGTTAACAGTTCAGAGTGACGTCACTTGATGTTTGATAGTAAAAGATCTGAGGCGGATTGCTAAGTGGTGTTTGTGTATCAAATATAAGACCTGTACGACAATTGGTTATGGCTAGCCAGTTACAGTAGAGTTAAGAATTTAGTGTGACTTCGCCTGACGTGTTTTAGTACCAAGAACAGTATGTTTCAGTTATCCGTATTTCATGAGATGTCAGCGCCAGTCAACAAATTAGTTGAACCCAGGTGACAACTCAGATTGACCTCATTTGACGACCCCCGTTTTGTAAAGTTTGTCAAATGGTGTTAGTGTACCAATTATAAGACCTCTAGGCCTGTTGAATTCGGCAAATATGCCAGCTAACAGTTTGCATAACAGCTATATCGACAGTTCAGGAGTTGGCGTCATCACGTATTGCACAACAAAACACTTGACACCGTTTTGTAGGGCTTGCAATCTGGTGCTGTGCCGATTATGAGATCTCTTAACCTATTGGTGTATGGGTAAACGCCGGTGAACTGATCAGTTCAGTTAACAGCTGGATTGAATATTTAAAATTTGCTCTTCTTTTGAGGTGGATTTCAAGTATGAAATATAAGCTATTTGTATGTGTAGCATATTTGAAGAAAATAAATGACTATGTTAAATATGATCGCAAGACAGCATTTTGAGTAAATTTAGACCAGTGACGTCTAATACATTGCAATTAACATAACTGCATATTTTAACCTAATTCTGCTGAAGCTATGGTGCTAGGGGGCGTGTAATTTGCGTACTATTTATGCATTTACATGAACAGTTGAAGTGGCCTTACTGACGTGAATTGACAAAAGGCCATATTTCACCGGTTATGTGTACCCGTTTGCCATGTATCACATTGTCGTCGCCTCTCTGGGTTTACTCTCTATGCGGTACATCTTTTATAATATTGTAGGGCTTGTCAAGTGTTGTTTGTGTATGAAGTCGAGATCTGTATGTCTATTGCTTAAGGCGCCAATGCCGGTGAACGGATGAATTAACAGTTGTGTTAACTGCTGATTTTGACGCCAACTGGTGCCGGGTGTCAAGACTCTTGGGGCACACTTTATAGCGTTTGGAAAGTTGTGTTTAATTACCAAGTATGAACAGTGTGTATGAAAAGTTGTCCTTTTCAAATTGGTTAAGTCTTTAAAACTAGTAAATAGTTCTGTTAACAGTCTAGTTAACAACTCAGTCTGACGTTAGCAGTCATTTGACGTCAAAGCGCATCACGCCATTTTGTACTAGTTAAGGCGAAAACACTGGTTAAAAAATCCATTAACAGTTCTGTCAACAGTTCAGTCGGACAGTTCATCCTAAAGCTTATTGGTGAAGGCGTTAAAGACAGTAGAGCTTAGAGCTGGTATAAAAATGTCTTCATAAAAATGTCTTTGTCTTCATTGACGTTCGAAGCTGAGACTACAGACGCCTAACCAAATATATACTATTTTTATTTGTAGCAATATTCATTATAAAAAAAGATATTTTCTGTAAGACAGTGAACTTGCTTTTCAAGTTGTGTTTGTGTGATGAGAACTCTGTAAACATTTCATTGTGACCTCACATTAGGGTATATTAGTTCAGGCGTAATAGCTAGTAAACAGTTAAGTTTACTCCTTAGTGAACAAGTTAGTGTGACATCACCTGATGTCGGACGTTAAAGATTTCTGAAGCGATAGCGCGCTACTCGACTGAGCCACGGAGGCACCTAGAAATAATGACTTGTCCCCGATGAATAGCTAACTGCGAACCGCAGTCTAACTTCACTCACGCGTGAAACACATCGTTTCCTGCTGTGACGCTGCAGTGCTTGTGTACTACCTCTGTGTTTTATGATAACACATACACGAACGGCGTGACGCTCTCCAGGAAAGAACACTAAGGGAGATAACTTTGGAAAGGGGTTTTACGAGTCCCCGTGGGAAATTGTTTCATTCGTCACTGTCAGTTTACACAGTTACCAAGCGTACAATCTTGGTAGACGCCACCTGGTTTGAGACATACAATGTGCTACAGGACGTGTTTGGATCCCTAACCTAATGAAAGTCTGATTTTATAAGACACTAACATCTGCTGATCGATACCCTGGCCATCCGGACATTCCAAGGGCTATGGGAGCTGTCTAAGTTACATGTAGCAGGCTCAAACCGATTACTTGGCCTATAAAGTTAGTCTTCCTCACTACAGAAGGGGAGCCAACATTGGCCTCTGACTTCTTTGTTAAGAATAACCCATTTTGTTTTGTTCTGAAGTGCTCAGACTTAAACACTGTTATTGAAAGACAGCGTTATTGTAAGACCGACATACAGGAACACGATTGACATCTTCCATTCGAAAACAGGTGCATGGACATTGTTTTTTGCTTGTGTTTCCTTTTTGGTATTTTTATTGAACCAATACTAAAAGCCCGACAAAACATATTCTCTGACAAGGTAATATGCACCTTAGGAATAGCGTGTCTGGATTTAAAATGTGTGCCGTACCATTTTAAAAATATTAATACAATAAATATACAATGTTTCTTGTTTCCCATGGCTCCATCCCGTCTGAGATAAAAATGCCCCCACATTATTTGGAGTTTGAACGGTAACATAAATGAAGAACACCATAAAACAAAGCAAGAAAGGTAATAAATGAGACGATCATGAAACATATCTTATTTGTGCTACACCGCCCCCACCCCCTCCAAGCTGTATGGAGGTAAAATGGTCTACTGTATATTAAAGATGTGTAAAGTTAGAAAAGACGGAATCCAAGATGTCTTTGTACTGAGGGCTCTACACAAGTCTCCAATTGGCACTCCCAGAAAGGCTGACTAAAAACACTGAAATTGGGAAAAGTGTCTACATGTAAAGCTGGAGATTTTCAGTGAGATTAATGGACAAGACAAGTGTTTAGATAATATCAACGGAATTGCCTAAGGGCATAACAATGGTTTGGAATATAAGGCTTTAGAGGGCAGGGAGGTAGAGATCTATTCCACAAAAAGTGACTGGTTCTAAAAGCAAAACTTTAGTGCTCCTGTAATGTTTGATCTTTGATTCAGAAAGTTCTCGTCTTAAGTGTCGATGTCTTACAACTGATTAGAAATGACACATCTTTTTAAAAGTTATGTTGCGTTAATCAAATTTCAGATCTTCAGTTTGTGGGTTTCGAAAATTCATTTGGTACGAAAAATTTGACTGAAAAGTAATACAGCTTGAGTTTTATTCTGAACGCGATGCAAAATGGTTTAAAATGCTGACTTTTTTAAAGGGGTCAACAGTGATGCCGACAAAGGTGACGGTTTTTGTGGTTGTCAATCGAATGAAGAATGGTTGCGATGTTGAAATATGAGAACAAAGAAGATAATTTTGGCCGTCGTTGGTTGAAAACGTTTTCAGTTCTATCCAAAGGCGTATAACCCACACTTCCTCGGTCTAATTAACCCTCGTCCTTTCGGTTCACAGAGGCACTGGTTCCCCGATCCGACGACATTCCAAAAAGAGTAGTGGATATGTGGAGGTGCGGCTTGTTTTCTCCGCGCTGCGAAGATGCGCCATGCATTTCCTCGAATGAAAATTGTTCCACGAGTATCTCTTATAACTCCTGGCTCTAGTTTGCTCTTACTCTCTGAATTCACACGATTTTAAATTGTCCAAGTTACCAAATTCCAGCAGGACGAGCCGATATGTCGAGTTTCGGTCGTCTCTTCTCCTGTCTAGAAAGGGTTTAATCGACTGTGATCGAAGTACAGCGTATAAATAGCCGAACCTCAGTCACGCACAAGATCAGCCATTCGGTACACACGTCTCCGCCCCAAAAGGCTGTAATTTGATATTTTATTTATCCTCTCCGGGACTCTGATCGATTAGTCGTGCCTGTCAATTACGCGCCACATCGGCTGATCCAGATAACCGCTCCGAAGGTCCTGTAAGGCGAAAATGAGGTTACGTTGAACCTCGATTGGCGTTCTTCTTGAATGTTTTTATTTCAAAAGCGTATCAACATCTAATAACCGAAATACACGTTAAAATCTGTTTTGTGGAAGGTCTAAAACGTTTGATGTAATTTGTTGGATAACTTTATCCAACAAACTTTTTTTTCCGGGAATTTGCTGAAACGGAAATACATATCCGACGAGCGTACATGCAAACGATACTAGATTTTGCTGAAGTGTTTTAATTAAAGTAAAAGAGCCCTTATAACGACATAAGACCGGCCATAATTAAAATGAAAATGTTTTTTGGGTTATAATGGGGTTATAATTTAAACCCTCTCCCAAGTGAGTTAAAGAGAAACTTCATTCAGTTGGAGATAATTTAAGTACAGAAAATCTGCGGCATTTGGGACCTGTTATCGCATGGTATATATCATTTTGTGGAGAGAAAAGACCATCGTCTGTTCACAGTCAACCTGAGTACTTCTGCCAGAGGTCGCCAAAAGGCTCTCTTGCATGGTCACCTTAACACGGTTGGCCCTGGGCCCTCTTGCACGAAACTCTCTTAACGTTTATACGAGCACGTAACCACGATGACGACGTAATGCCTACATTGTTTGTTGCGATGGTAGTTACGTGTTTGTAACTTTGAGAGAGTGTCAGGCAAGTAGGCACAGAATCGCAAAGACGAATGTCGATCAAATACTTGAAATTGTTTAATTTATCCGAAATGTGCTGTATTCGTGCAAAAGTGTTGAAACATTGAAATTGCATGTTGCAATTATTATAACAGTTGTTGAAGTACTTGGACTTATTATGGATACAAAATCAATAGTTATTAACTGAAACCTTGCGGCGACACGGAAAGGAGAGCTTCGTGCAAAGGTTGCCAGAAAACCTGAGTAAGCCTGAAGGTACTTTCAACTGTTTTCGTTTTTCTGGGAATATTGCCGGCATTGTTCTCTCCAACACGAAAATAGGAGCAATATTTCATACAGTTGAATATATGCGCTATGTTTGCATCCCTAAAACTGTAAAATCAGAGTTAACAAAGTCTTTCTGTCGTTTACTGTTCGACTCAGACAGGGATGGCTAATCGCAAGATTCAATTGCAGAAGGACATAAAAACCCTACTCCCCAAAAGGTGTAAATAAAAGCTGGTAACATTAAAACGGCAAACATTCAATGGTTTTCTTTGAATGAATTTGAGTCGTCTATTTATGACGTAAGCGACTTGCAGCCTGGCATAAAGAACACCGTCTCAACGACATGAAGAACGTTCCTCATTTCCACAGAACAATACTGTGATTACGTGTGGAGTAAATAAACAAACCATTCAATAATAAAGCGAAATGAAAATCTCTGTTTTTGCACCAGTTTCTCTTGGGTCATTTCTTCATTCGGCTCTTTGTCAGTTTAAAATGCTCCTATTGCCAAAGACCTGTTTTATATATTTATTTGATGCTGTTTAACACAATAGTGAAGAACTGTTTGTGCCCAGTGGCAGATAGGCTAGCAGACTGAACTCTCGTCCACGCAGGCATTCTTGATTCAAACCACATTATCCAGGCCGAACATTGCAGTGTTGTTGGGTTCCCTACGTGGTAATGGTCTGTCTCTAGAGTATACTGACTTCTGATCGATAGGCCACCTCAAGGGAAATTCTGAGGCGTATGGGAGCACTTTAAGACAGCCGACTAAAAGCGATACTCACCATTATTCAGCCACCCTTACCTCGTTAGATTTATTTATTCATTTCATTGGTGTTTTACGTCGCACTCAAGAATGTTTCACTTACACGACAGCGGCCAGTGTTATTGAGGGAGGACGCCAATCGGAGCCCAGAGGTACCCCACGACCATCAACAGGTTGCTGGCAGATCTTCCCACGTACAACCGGTGTGGAAACCAGCATGATTACCTCGATAAATATTCCTATTTCGCTTCTCGTAGTTGGGACAACCTTATCTTAATAAATACCATACTTTCCCCAAGGTAGGGTTTATTTTATCCCAAACTGAGATTTTGTCTGTTGTGCCTTAGAAAGAAACGATACAGCAATTCTTCCTGGAATGGGGATGTAGGTCAATGAGTAAGGAGCGTTGTGCCGAGCCAGGGACTCACACATTATGAATGAGTTTGTGCTTGCGCTCGACGAAGACAACTTGTCCACCAACGGTGAGCAAATCTTTACGCTACACGTAGGGAAGTTCGTCAGTGTGTTGTTGAAGGTCTACTGTGCAGACCACGAATTCCGCTTTTGTTCCTAAAGCGACTGGGGGTGTGTAATCTGGTTGTGACAAGTTACCCCATTAATGGACTCAGTTACGAAGGGGTCCGCTTTCGGACAGGGAGATCTGGGTTCAAACCTGGGTCGGGTTATACCAAAGACTCTAAGAAATGGTACATCCTGCTTCCTCGCTAGGCGCTCAGCAATAAGAGGATAGAGGGTGGACTGGTCGGCCCGGTGTCAGTATATTGTGACTGGGTGAGGGGGCTTGTTGGATATCTTGGGCAAGTTGTCTCGATGTGGCAGCATTAGATAAAAGATACGGTGGAAATCCGTCCTGCACCAAGAAGACACCGCCTTCGTATAAGTGAAATATTCTTGAGTAGGGCGTTAAACAATAAACATTCATTCATTCATTCAGTTAGGAAGGGAGATGGGGCGCCGGGGGGGACAAGGGGAAGGGAATAGTGCGCCAACGCCGCGTAATGGCCCCGTTGCCACTCTCCATTGAGGTCGATATGAGTTTCAGTCCAGCTGTCCCCCTCTCCGGCCATACGTGGGAAGGTCCGCTAGCAACTTTGAGATGGTCGTGGGTTTCTTGAGTACGGTGTAAAACACCAGATATTTTTTAATGTGCTTTTGGCTGTTTTTTTTTTCGCTTACGGTTTATGTCGCTCATAGAATTAGCTCACAGCCTATTTCTTGGAGGCATATATCTGGTGACATATTCGTCAAAAACCAGATATGACCATATTTAAAGCGGTATGCCTATATCGACACAAGGTCAATCAATACTATCTGCTTATATCACGATCCAAGCAAAGACAAATCAAGACTGGGGCTTCAAGAAATGAACTACTCTGTTTTCAACTTTCTAAGAGTGTTGAAGGGTTCTTTCAGTTATTGCAACAGACTGTCACCCTTTTCCGTTGTGAAAATGGTCGGGTATTTTTTATATCCTTTCCTGTAAGTGTCCAATGTGACGTCATTTGAGAGATGATCAGCACCCATCTCGAAAATAGTAAAGCTATTTGTGGTGTGTATTACTCTTGTTTAAAAATGTAAGACATGCGTTCTTGGTACATACCATCCCTGTGTGAGTCGAGCATGGCAGATGAGAGTGTTAGTAGGACCTGGTATAGGTCCGTCTTTAAGGGTTACTGACTGCTTCTGATGGATAGTCCAACTTCAGAGAAATTCTGAGACATATTGGGAGCGGTGGAAGACAGCCCTCTAATGTGATACCCGTTATTTACTCGACCGGTAGTTATTATTCAGCCACCCATACCTCGTTAGATATATCATTTATTTGATTGGTGTTTTACTTTTCACTCAAAGATATATCACTTTAATATACGACGGTGGCCAGCATCGTGGAGGGAGGAAACTGGACAGAGCCCGGAGGAAGCCCATGACCATTCGCATGTTGCAGGCGGACCTTCTAACGTACGCCCGGAAATGAAGCCAGCATAAGGTGGACTTGAACTCACAGCACACCGCATTGGTGGGAGGCTTTCGGGTCATTACGCTGCTCTAGCGGGCTAACCAACTAAACCCAGGAGGCCCCCTGACTTAAGAGTACCTTATCTTAATACACACCAGCCTTTCACTAAAGCAGGTTATTGTGAGACAAATGAGCAGCGATGACTTTCGAGCACTTTGTTTTCTGTCTCATATGATGAAAAATTAGAGGAACAAACATGCGAAGATTTTGCACAAAAATGTGTATTTTACACTGCCAGCGTATTGTTGTTAATGTCTTTGTTTTGGAATCTGTGAAACGTGATTATGAATCACTACAAACTGTACGTCCAGAAACCAAAACCTTCAGATCCAATGTCCTCTTTTGCTTCCAGCCTGAGGTTTTAACTTACATTTCAAAACAAAGCAAATGTGTATGATTTGCTTTAGAGATATTTAAGAAAAAACGAAGTCTTCTGGAGATGTCCCAGACATTCGACTAAAACTTATTCATTTTATGTCATTTGTGTTTTACGCCGTACTCAAGACAATTTCACTGATATGACGGCAGCTATAAATATGATGGGAGGTGGCGAGACACAACCAAGGGGAAGCCGACGACGATCTGCAGGTTGCCAGCAAACATTTCCCGTAGAGGGAGCCAGCATGAGCTGGGCTAGAACTCAGAGCGGCCGCATCGGTGAATAAAGTATGAGGTGCTAATGTAGAATTTTTCAACCATGTTGACGTCACTGTGCTGCAATATCGCCCTGAGAAACCATATTTGGAATCAGCACGAAATTGATTTTCAGCCAATGCATACATTCTAAAAATGTGGCCTGTTCTTTCAAGCAGCGGGGTTTCATATTGCAACTGTGTCCACGTTTGAACGTCAAGATGGCATTACACAAAAGTGCGATGGAGAACACACGTGCCTTCCTCCAGTATTTCCTAAATATTTGTTAAGCTCTTCCGTGAAAATCTGCGCAAATGTCGGTGCTTTATTCCGGAGACTCTGGATTCTTTAACAGAGTTTATTTATTTATTTATTCCTTTATTTGATTGATGTTCTACGCCATACTCAGGAATATTTCACTTATTCTAGGGCGGTCATCACTATGGTTGGAGGAAACCGGACAGAGCCCCTGGGAAACCCACGGCCATCCACAGGTTGCTGGCGAACCTTCCCATGTACGAACGGAAAGGAAGCCAGTATGAGCTGGACTTGAACCAACAGCAACCACATTGGTGTGTAACAGAGTGCATTTAAGTGAAACCTTCTTAAGTTAGATGTTAAAAACATCAGTAAATAAATCAATGAATTAATCATCATCTATGTGTTCAGTGAACCTGATGTAGTGTCTCCTGCAATCATTATCAGATATTCCATCAAAACGAGCTAAATGTGAGATAATTTTGCCAACGTCTCCTTTGATAGTCACAGGTAAACCGGTCATGTATACTCCCGCTTTTTCTTCGCTCGGTGAATAATTAAGCGACAGACGATGCTCATGTGACACTTTAAAGTAGTATAGTGCGCATGCCAATCCAGAAAATGTAGGAAAGATCGTCAGTAACTTGCCAATGGTCGGTGGTTTAGGTCTAGTACGCCGGCTCCCCACATCCATAAAACTGACCCACATCGCATGGGTGACAAATTTTCAAGTATGGCTGACCACAGCAAGGAAATAAGTAAGTAAATAAATAAATAAATAAATAAATAAATAACTTAGAATAAACAGAGTTGCGTAATCAAATCCAACTCCTTCTGAAACAGCTCTTGACTTATATAAAATCGGGATAAGGGGAGGGGGGGTCTCCGTGGCTCAGTTGGTTAGCGCGTTAGAGCAGCGTAATGACTCAGAAGCCTCCAACCAAAGCGGTCGGTATGAGTTCAAGTCCACCTCATGCTGGCTTTTTGAGGTTGTACGTGGAAAGGTCTGTCAGCAACCTGCGTGGATTTCCCCGGGTTATGCCCGGTTTCGTCCCACCATAATGCTGGTCGCAGTCGCATGAGTGAAATACTCTTGAGCACGGCGTAAAACATCAATCAAATAAATCAATAAATAAATATATAAATATCATGCACCTAGACCAAGGTACGGTGGTTTCCAAGGCATCTAGTTCCATTCCGTCATTGTCCTGGTCGAATTTGGCACTACGTAGTGTCATGGACTACGACGTGAAACACAACGGAATCTTCGCGTAACTGTCGTAACACTCAACTTCCTGATTCACCTACGTGAACTGATGGATTTACGTACCGTCTCTGTTTATGTAAGACATACAGCAGAAAGTAAAAGCCATGGCTGAGTTTAAGAGCGCTTCGCCAACCTGAAGTCAAGGCAATCCGATTCAAGGGAGAATATCTCTGCACATAATAACCGGGGAAAAGACCATAAAGATTGTCTCCCTTCATTATTGCAAACCATTTATTTAATTATTTGACTGGTGTTTTACGCCGTACTCAAGAATATTTCACTTATACAACGGCGGCTAGTTTTATGGTGGAAGGAAAGCAGACAGAGCCCTTGGGAAACCCACGATCATCCGTAGGTTGCTGGCAGACGAGAGAAAGCCAGGACTGACTCACTGCGTCCGCATTGGTGGGAGGCTTTTGGATCATTACGCTGCTCTAGCGCGCTAACTAACTGAGCCACGGAGGCCTCCTGCAAACTATAAAATGACACTCAGTTAAATTTTAGAAACATAGGACAATTTTAGGTGTTTCTGGTGGGGTTTGACATCTATTTGAGAATCATTGCGATCAAATAACGATGCAACTGTATTGTAACGGGACAGAATTCAAACCTTCGATACCTTCTCCAGGATTGAAGGAAACCGAAATAAGGATATCACCGACGATAGCACATGCATCCACTCCAGCAGTTGTGGGGAAGGTACCTCAGAGGTGTCAGATGGGTCGTGATTGCTTATAATTGCAGATTTATCTGCAGTGGGCCTGCCAATGTGGTTGTGTGTCTAGTCGAGTTTCTTCAATGAATGAATAAACAAAATATGAATTTAATGAATTATGAACTTACCAAAGGAATTTATTTTTAGAATTCATATATTTATTTATTCATTTATATACAATAGATATACTCAGAGATCAGCTGGTGTCATCAGTGGATTTCCCGATTATTTTTAATGAGATGATTGTATCGAATAAATACTTTGTCCATCTGGTAATCACTGACTGGGGATATCTTCAGTTTTACTGGTTTTTAGAATACATATTTTTATTTATTCATTTATTTACAACAGATATATCCAGAGATCAACTGGTGCCATCAGAGGATTTCCCGATTATTTGTAATGAGATGATTTTATCAAATAAATATTTTGTCAATCTGGTAATCAGTAATTAGATTTCAAACCGCATCTCCAGGTCTACATCCCCCATCTCTTCATCGAACATGTTACTCTGGGCCACGGTAAAGTGAGATTTCCAGTCGCCAACTACACCTGAAACAGGGGCAATCATAAAGAAAGAATTGTGCAAAGAAAGAAATGCTTAATATAGAAGATAAAAATAAAGCACAAAATTTGATATATTTATCTGATTAGTTAATAGCGCAATACCACAAAACCTTTCAGTTATATCATAAAGGGAGCCTCAGTGGCCGAGGGGTTAGCGTCCTAGCTCATCACAACGATGCAGGAGTCACTCACCAATGCCGTCGTTCTGAGTTCAAGTCCATTTCATGATGGTTTTCTCTCCTGCGCATACACGGATTCTTCCACCAACCACCGGATGGTCGTGGATTTTCCCCCAGGCTTTCCCTCTTTCTTCCCATCATAATGCTGGCTGCCGTCGAATAAGTGAAATATTCTTGAGTACGGCGTAAAACACCAATCAAACAAATAAATAAATAAATAAATATGTGAATCATATTAAAGAGTGAGCGTATCTGGAATTGCGGGGAAAAACTAGCCTTCTACTCTAGTTAACTGACGAGCCTCGTGTCTAAAAGCCGCCATGAGCCGCTAGAGAATCACAGATTTTCCCTCATAATCAGTACATCAAAAGACGTCAAGTTTTTCTGTATTATAATTGAATTCGGAGAGAAAACTGGGATTCCTAAACCAGGACTCGAGCAGATTTATGAATTATTTGGTGATCAGTCTTGTCGTACCTTTCCTTAAGTAGAGTGAAATTCCGACTTTGCCCAGTTCTTGTTTCTCAGATTGCCCTTCCGTCTTCACATTGTCAAACTGGCATTTGGCAGCAATGGCGGCGGCGCGATCTCCCGACACAGGGCGACCTAAAAACCCTGCTATCCTAGAAACACCATTCGTCAAATCCGCCTTCAAATCTTCATACTTCACGAGCAGCAGGTTAGGGTCATTCCGGTGTTTGAGCCATTTCTTGGTGTGATTAAACCAACTACCGTATGGTACTGAAGGAAAGGCAAGAGATTATTCAGGATGCTTCAATAAAATCATACGAGTCTCTTGTCTATGTTTACACTAAATATTTCATGCAAATTGACAGAGAAGTTTGACATCACTGGACCATTTCGTCATCTCTGCTTTCCTAACCGGTAGTACGTGGGAAGGTCTGCCAGCATCCTGTGGATGGTCGTAAGTTGGACCGGGTTCTGTCCAGTTTCCTCCCGTCCTGATGCTAGCCTCCGTTGTATAAGTGAAATAATCTTCTGCATGGCCTAAAACAGCAACAAAATAAACAAATAAAGTAAAATAAATAACAGTAAAAGAAAAAAAATAAATATATTTTTTTTATTTATTCTTACGTGTGTTTCGATCAAAGAACACTTTGCCAGCACAAAATTATTCTGTTGCGTATTCGTATGTGTATGGGATTAAAAAACACTTCGGTAATACCAGACACAAAGGCATATGTTAGTTATTCTTTAGTTACTCTTAGCTACGTTTACGTGTGTCAGGATCACAAAAGACTTGAACAAGATCATCCCAGGCCAGTTGGGAGAAGTCGCCCTCCGCTTTGACTTTTTGGTAGAAATAGTAATAACTGACAGCCAGGTCCTTGGGGTTCCGAATGCCTAGAATAATCTGTGAATAATAACGAGGAATGTGACGAGTTTAGATCACACTAGCGTGATCATTTCTTCAAAATGGCGTGTAATGCTCCAGCAGCACTATAAACTGTAAGTATCTCGGAAAGTCAAGTCACAGCGAAATCTGACTTCTGTCCAAATCTATCATTCACGTAGACTTCATTAACTGGTCAAGCAGAATTACAACTCCAGAAGATGGTTCATCATTAAGAAATGTATACTGAAGAAATTTTAACCTGCACTGTACAAACACAAAGACTACAAGATCTTTCGTTAAATCGGTTAATAGAGGGAAAACAGATTCACTTTTCGTTGGCATGGAGGGTAAATCCGTTCCTAGTGAAGAATTAATCCTTTCCCGATAACGCAATCTGGAAGGAATTAATCCGTTAGATCAACGAAGAGGCAATCCGTCATCCCTGAAATAACCCTTAAATACAATTAACAATAAAAGATATAAATATATGTATATATTTATAAGTATATAAATATGTATTCACTTTAATTATTTACACAAGCTGACGACAAATTTTCCAAAGAGCGTATTTATTAACCGCTGTATTCACACTGTTTGGATGATCATCTCGGATATTTTGTCGTCGATGCAAATTGTATCAGAAGCCTCAGAAATGACGTTTTATATAAGTTCTTTCCTTTATTATGTAAGGAGTTGTCAATCAGGTTTTACCCAAAATAATCCACCGAAGCAATTCCGATATGCAACAAAAAAGTAGTAGTGGTACAGACTGAGTCACCAATCTTTGAAATATGTTTTATGGTGCTGGATATAATATAAATACATGACCGGGGATAGACCTGCTGTTGTAAGGAACCAAACAACTAACTCGGTCACCCAACGGGGTCTCAGTCTTTGTTGCAAGTGAATGGGTTTTCCCAACTTACGCTGTAATACTTACTTTACCCTTGCCTTCCTGTATTCCTTGAGGGCAAAGTTCGAAGGGCAGATGCGTTGTGATGATCCGTGGAGACGGAGATTCCTCCAGCACTTCTAACTGCGTCTTCTTCAGGTCCACAACTGACCCTAAAACAAATAACAGAAATAGACTTATCTTACGCCAGGGCGAGCTACCTTTTTGATTAGCTTTTCACAGTCTCGACTGGGCACTAATAGACAGTGAGTGATCTAACATTTCACCCACGACTGCACGGGACACTTTCCCCGATTCGAAGAGCTCTACTTATGTTATAAAGGTGCTCTGGGGAATGTCTCGAAGATCTGATGATGTTATACTGAAAAATTCTTGGTTTCTGCACAAAACTTTACACAATTTACCTCTAAAATTTCAAATTATTGATCGAATTTTTACACGAAATACGGTACACAGATTCCAGAAGCGCTCTTAATCGGCATCACACAACAGGTGAGCAATAGGGAACCATGCTTGCTTTGTTTGTTTGCAGCGAGTTAGGCATTGCTTTCCAAGTTATAACTGTATTGTTTAGACAGAGTCGCCTTGTAAATATAGCAGAGCAGTTCCAATGGCGCACTGCCAGACTGAAGGGGCACGCCGAAGACACCAAATATAACGTTCATCTTCAACAATTCCATGATGCATTGCCAGGGATATGACAACATGCTGAGTGGCATGGGATGGGTGGGGGGAAGGGTCGAACAAAGATCAGCAACAACTTTTCAACTCCTACACGTGCCGAGATTCGGGATTGAATTCTGTCCCACAGTTTCTTTCAACGAATACAACAATTTAAATTAGCAATTAATCGAACAAAAGTTACCCAAACCAAAAGACGCCAAAGTTTTGAATTTAAAACGTATATATGAAAGAAGCCTTTATAAGTACAAAACATATGCAAAGCCAACTTGAAACAAAATTTTGACAGTAAAACAAACAGGGGGAAGATGCGCATAGCTATTGATGCCTGGCGCTACGAGGTTGCGCTGGGGTATTCGACGTGCAAGGTTAAACCGTTCACATTTGGGAGGCCACCGACCAGCTTTCCCACAGAAAACATGCCGATATGTTAACCATACCTTGGTAGAAGAGAAGTGGTCCTCAACGAACGCATGTGCGCTAATGGTCACACGAACGTCGTCGGTTGCTTACAAATACCAAGGTCCTATATATAGTGAAATCTAGTATGCCTTGCCCCAGTCCTGGGGTTGAACTCGCATCTTAAGTACCTCGTTGTTGAACTTGCGCAGCGTACTATTGAGACGTGTTCGCTCACGTGAATGACGTGAAACTAACGAGTAGCTAGTGTTGAGACTCACTTGGGGGTGAAATTTCTATAGGTATGGACGTGTAGTGCTTAACCTCATCCAGGTCACCGTCACTGGTCAGGTAATGCAGGATACGTTCGATCCAATGGGTACCTACGGAAAACGAAAGCGAAAGTAAAATTTTAAAAAGAGAAAGAACGAAGCCATGACAGGTATACAAAGCTCACCTGGACAAAAACAGTCTGACAGTCAGCACGATATGTTCTGGGGGCAATATGTAACAATTTCTAATTTAAAGACTGGCACAACACTTAAATTTTATGGACTGGTGTTTGCAGACAAAACCTTTAAGTATAAATGATCAAATCTGACATCATCCCGTTAAGACTTAGTCGACTAATCCTTGTATCCTTTTAACGTTACGTGAGATATACAACATGGAGTAGAATCCCATTCCTTCTAAATAAGCTGATTCCGCAATTTAGTTTTAGAACGCACCCGATTGTGAAAAGTCTTTAAAGTTGAACTAACCACTTTTGGGGTAACACACCACAGTTATGTCATCCAATTTGATAGGAAATTTTCGGATATTTTCGTGCCTTTCCGGTGATCCTGGATACCACAGCCCATTCACCGTGTATCTTGGTTTGTCCTGTAAAAGGTCCTTGTATTTCGCTGTAGCGGTAGCCATGGAAAAGTTTCTAAAAATGCGGTCCTATGTTAAAAGTAAGGCAATGCTTACAGCTTGAACCACTCAAACCCGGGTTAACTCCACTTCGTTTTAAACCAGTTCACGTAGTACAGAGTACTTCTATGCACAAGCACACATAGTTTTAAGAATGGGCCTCAACGCCGTGTCTCCGCATACACACATATAGGCTATAACAGGGGCCGTAATGAAAACGGAGCACAAGACATCCGTCGTGCACAATCTGACTTTCACCTGAAGTCTGCCTTTTTCAAAACGGCAACACAATTCCCTACAGACGCCGTACCGACGGTCGCATGGGATTGCGGAAGTATCGTTACATCCGCACACAATGTATGGTAGCGATATATGTATATCTTCGGCTCAAGAACGGAAGGACGAGAACCTCGTGCATACACACTGTCGTACAAAGTGGGATATAAATGAGGGTGAAGCGATATATGTAGGTCACTGGCAGGCGAAGTCCGTTATCTCTGAAGGTGTTCAGGATTCAGGCGTACAGAAAACGGTAAGGACGGGCAGGGGTTGGCTGTATCTCTGAATTGTGTTGAAGCACTGCCGGGTAATTTTCAGGTATAAACCAGGAGAAGTAATGGTTGGAAAAAAGTCCATTACTTGTGGCTACAATAAAACGGAGAAAAATATTATCCAATGAGCAAGTGACCCCTACACCCTCTTTCTATGACGATAGGACGCTATTACCTGCATTCCAGCTGATTTATTTTGAGAAAATGGTGGTCAACCCCTCATGATATTTGGATATGTTGTAGGCCAGGCATCTAGTTATTTTACAGCATGTGTCATTTGGGTCAACAAAAATTAGGGAATACAGTTTTAGGTGGGAGTTCTTTGTGAAATTACTATCTAAATAGTAAGGAAATTACTAGTTTTTTACTGTTTTTATACCTGAATGCCATACAGTGAAGTGTCATTCCACTTATCGCTTGGTCCTGTCTGTCGGGTAATGTAAACTAATGTAAACGCATGCAATGACGAACGCGGACTTCATCGGGCTACCCAGCACATCGTCTCGGCTATGAAGAAGACCCAAAAGTAAAGTGGGAGTCACCTCATCGGTATAGCCCTAATACATGTACATGCTGCATAGCACTCCACTCATCACCCCTGGGGCTAAAACACTCTTGACATATTTATATTGGGTATATTTAGGCGCACGTAGGCCTATGCCTACAGGTATAAGGCAGTACATCCACAAACGAGGGAAACACTGTGTCTGAAAGTACATACCTATATAGCTACACACCTGTATAACTTTATCCCCTCATATAATATATAACAGCGTAGCTAGACAGTAAAACCAGAGAAGCGACGACAGTGTGAGAGTAACGGGTGGTCACACGCGCCTGCGAACGTAAGGAATTTACCTCAGGGCACTAGTTTTTAAAACTGTTCTTGTAAATACATGTGTAAATAGTAATCTATCAACGTAATTACACCCGTAGCACCCCAGCAGGTTAAGTTTTTAATTACACCCGTAGCACCCCAGCAGGTTAAGTTTTTAATTACACCCGTAGCACCCCAGCAGGTTAAGTTTTTAATTACACCCGTAGCACCCCAGCAGGTTAAGTTTTTAATTACACCCGTAGCACCCCAGCAGGTTAAGTTTTTAATTACACCCGTAGCACCCCAGCAGGTTAAGTTTTTAATTACACCCGTAGCACCCCAGCAGGTTAAGTTTAAAACAATGCAATGACGTTAATTGCAATTTATTAGACACATAGGAGTGGAAACCGGGGAGGCAGAAGGGGCCACCTTCTGGGGGGGGGGGGAGTGGATATATCTTTTCCTCCCCCGCTCCCCGGTTTGCCATTGGTGAATTGGTGAACTTTTTCAAGTCAAGGCGAATGTTACGAAATGTTTTGGGCAGTGACAAACAATGGAAGAAATTTGCCGAAACACGACCGTATACATCTCTGTCACAAAACTTAATTTTGATATCCATTATATGACATCACAATGTAGGCCTAGTGTATAAGCCTATGGTTTCTAGGATAAGGCATATATTCGAAAAGAAAGTGATCTATATATCCAGAGAAGGTACGACAAATTACCAGAAAGTCGCAGTATACTATATGTACACTATATTACGGCTACGGGCATCTGCCGCGGTGATTCGTAGGCGAGCGCATGGACTACTCGGCCACCGAGGGCCCTGTCCTGAATTGATAGTACATTTTAACAGTTACCTTCATAATAGTTTCTTTGGGATCACGTAAGTGTATGATTTTATCATTGAGACACGTTTTTACCAAAAGTATGTGGATGAATGTTTCAGATGATACCTAAAGTTAGCCATTGACTTTTAATTTTAATTTTCTCACCTCAAATATTAAAAAAATGAGAAGCACTGGTTATCTCTCCTTGATAATGTAGTAGTATTTGGGTCGTTTTCTTCAAGTCTGTTGGATCAAGATTTTTTCAAGTACGGTATCATTTCATATAGGTCTAAATTCATGTCAACATTGATCAGTCAGGAAATAACTTGAAACGTGGCGGTGAATCATCCTACCAAATCGCTGTTAACAGAAAATTTAATCTTCATGTTCTGTGCAAATCGGGGGTGTTGAGTGTGCTGATTTTTGTAAACTATGTGACGTGTAAGAGATACGTATATACATGCATGATAAAATGTTTCTTCCTGTCTGCATTTGCCGTGTTACACATTAGACTGAAGGATCCGGTTTGAATTAGCAGTTTGTTGGACTTTCCCCAGTGTAAAGATTCAAATTTATTTTCATCTGTTTCAAAGTACAAAGTTTATTATAGTTTAAAACAAATGTAGCTAACAGCAGCAAGATAAGACCAAATAAAGAGAGTGAGTGAGTGCTTGGGGTTTAACGTTGTACTTAACAATGTTTCAGTCATTTGACGACGAAGCGTCCTTCTAGTGTGTACCTACAGTGTGTCACCTTGTGACCGGACGAGTCCATGCCTCGAAAGTGCTGCCATCATGCCAAAGATACCAGACATGACAACCCACCTAGTCACATTATACTGTCACCGGGCCGACCATTCCTGTTTCCTTGCTCCAAGCTCTCAATGTTAAGTGCCAAGCGAGGCAGTAACAAGTACCATTTTCAAAATCTTTGGTATGATCCGACCAGGGTTTGATCCTGGATCTTCCGATCTCGAGGCAGACATTCTAATCACAAGACCATCAAGGCAGTAAGACACAAATACAATCTCAAAAGTCTACCAAGGCTGTGAGTGATATTGCTGTGTTCATACATGCCAAGCACAAATCTAAAGACTCCAGGCTTAGGCCTGGGCCAGGTAGCACCAAAGAAAATTGTTACTTCCTCGCTGATCATTATGGGAAAATAACAATGACTGTTCAGCCCGGTATCAATATAATGTACCGGGTGTCTTCGGCAACTCCTATCGTTGAGGCAGCATCTAACAAAAGAGCCATGCAGTATATATACACGTACAAATGACTTTTCGTCGTCATGCGACGTATGAAATATTGTTGACGTCAGACCTCAAGCATCACAGCATCCAGTAGCCTTAAAATCGTGATGATGCTCATCGATTAAATGACCATGGCTTTTTTTCTCCGTTCTGTGTCCATGTCTATGATCAAAGTACAAGAATATTTCTTCTCCCATTCACATACCTTATTTCTAATGGTGACGACAGAACCGTACAGTCACCACTGATAAGAATGCATATTTCAGAATGTATACTTGCTGATATAGCATAACACTTGACAGTCAAAGTTTTGAACAGGATATCGTAAAGGAACCAGTTTAAAAAAAGGACAACTGTAACTATACAAGACATTTTCAGCTCTTCACTTCAGTAGCTTAATATTGATCAGAATGCATCTCCGGGCATCTGGGTGCGCGGGACTTCCGGGGTCTAGGCGGCCCTTGGACCCTCGCCTAAATTTGGCTGTGATAGTCCAGTCGCGCCCCTCCCCCCGCCCCCCATGCCCGCTCCCCAAGGTCGAGACAGATTCCGACGCGTATGTAGACATCACTGGTTAAGAATTATTCAAACTGATGTGGTGTCGTCACATTTAATAAAGAGTAACATAAGAGCAAAGGAAAGTGATCAGGCTTCGGGATCCTGATTCATGCAGGCAATATAGCCTGAAAAGCCCACAAAATGAAGACTAAAACTTTAGTTACTTTCTAATGAAAAACCTATAATATATTTCTGTTCTCTCGAAAGCCAGCGTGACAGAGATCGAAATTCCAGAGATCACGAAAGAAGAAAACGTGGATAAAATAAAAACAAAAACACACTGAATGAAAAGGAAGGGTGTAACAGAAGTATTCCCCACAGTGTAACAACAGGTGGTGCATCTTTACAGCCACATTAACGGGCAATCTGCGTACGAGGGATTTGTGCTGTACTTTTTCACCACCACCATTTACAGTATATTTAGCTACCCACTGAGAACAGTACTATGAAGAAACCGTACTTTCTAGTGTAATTTTACATCAAAATGTATCGAAGCGGGTAGGGTTGAGGGGTAAATGTTCAGTGCGCAAGAAACATATATGACTTGGTGATATATATGGGGCCTCCATGGAAAAGGGGTTAGCGCTTTCACTATTGCACTTGCTGTGAGTTGAAGTCAAGCCTAGGCTGATCTCCTTGGCGTGGGAAGGTCCCCCAGCAACTTGCGGATGGTTCTGGGTTTTCCAGAGCTCTGCCCGGTTACCTCTCATAATAGTGTTGATCGCTGTCGTGTAAGTGAAATGTTCTTGAGTACGGCGTTAACAGCAATCAAATAGGTAAACAGATAAATGATACTGATATACACACGTCAGCTAAATGTGGTATATGTTTTTGGCATCGTGCACTTCACTAGAGCTCATTCCGCTAACGCGTTGTTCTCCATAAATCAATGATTCAGGTCACAGGTTCATGTTCAACTTTTTCTGGTTTTGTTACGTGCAATCTTTTTGTGCTTTCGTGGTTAGACCAATTTTTGAAGGTCGGAATATTTTTGGGAAGTTTTAAAATTCTAGAGAGAAGGATAAAAAAATCTAATACTCACAAATGTCGGAAACAACATTCACGATTCAAGTGCTGTTAGGTGTGTAAATTGTTGGGAGCTCTTCGTGGCCGAGGTGCAGCTTAATGACTCATGGGTCTCTCACCAATGCAGTTGCTGTGAGCTTTGGTAACAGACTCACGAGTCATCAGCTCACACTGGTTTCGTCTCCAACCGTACGTGGGAAGATCCGCCAGCATCCTGCGGATGGTCCTGGGTTTCCGTCGGGCTCTGATATCTTTCCTCCCACCATACCTCTCACCATTGAATGAGTGAAATATTGTTGAGTATAGAGTAAAACACCGATCCAATAAAGAAATAAATCAATATAACTTGTTGATATCTTTGATTCCGGTACCAGCACATGTGTAATTTGAATACATGGTGTTTTTGTCAAGACCTCTCCTGATGTACTCGTTTTACCCACGTGACAGCATTCCAAGTGGATTCGAAGCAGGAACTCCAAGAGAAGAAGGAGGCGAATGGAATGTTTCACACCAGGCAGTCGAATATGACACATTTCTGGTCGCTTAGTGTAGAGAATAAGGGCAGATAGCTGTTTTGTCTGTTTTCTCCCCTCTATATTTATTTACCTTTTTGTTTGGTGTTACACACCGTACTGAAGAATATTTCAGTTATATGACAACAACCAGTATTATGATCGGAAAGAGCCGGGAAGAGCCAGAGGGAAACATACGACCATCCGCAGGTTGCAGGCAGAGCTTCCTATGCACGTTCGACCGGAGAGAAATCCAACCTGAGCTGGACTTCATCTCACGACAGCCACATTGGTGACAGACTCACGAGTGATCATTATGCTGCGCAAGCACGTTGAATACCAGGCCATGGAGGTGACGGTTTTCGCTTCTCTCGCCTCTCTTCGGGGTCACTCGCTGCGTTCATTATTACTTAATACTGTCTTTTCGTTTAACAAAAAGCAAATCCAGATGGATCCCAAGATTCAGAATAGAGACAATCTCCCGCCGTAATGATGGCCACCGATGCATAAGTGAAATATCCCAGACATATTATACGAGGTCATAGTGGAAAAGCACTGACTCAGTCATAGAATGATAGTTTTACACAAATATTTAATGACTGATATATATAGTTACAATGGACACACCTAAAAAATTGAGCAGATACCAAATACGGAGTTGTCAAATATTGAATGAGGTATTTTGAATAAAAATCTCGTATTCATTATTCAGGCTTCAAATTGAATCTCCAACCCTGTATCTCCCATCTCTCTCTGATAGACCTGGTCAAACATCTCATTCTGGGCCACGGTAAAGTGAGACTTCCAGTCACCAACCTCACCTGAAACAGGGACAATCATAAGGAAAGAATTAACAAAACAAGTTGCTGATGAAAATCGTGTTTTCATTTCTTTGGTACATTTAGTGCCGTGCACAAGAATTTTGCACTTCTGTCATGGTGGTCACCATTATTTATTTATTTATTTGATTGGTGTTGTACGCCGTAGTCAAGAATATTTCACTTGTACGACGGCGGCCAGCATTATGGTGGGAGGAAACCGAGCAGAGCCCGGCGGAAACCCACGACCATCCGCAGGTTGCTGGCAGACTTTCTCACGTACGGCCGGAGAGGAAGCCAACAGAAGCTAGATTTGAACACACAGCGACCGCATTAGTGGGAGGCTTCTGGGTCTTCGCTCTGCGCTGGCAATAACCGACTGAACCACAGAGGCCTCCTAGTCACTATTAAGAGTGAAGGAAACCGAAATGACAGGAGAAAAAATAGTCGTCATCCGTCATTTGACAATCTTTATGACTTAGAACCACGGCCCAAATAACGATATGGTAGTTTCGAGTTTCAACTCTTTTGTCGCCAAGGCTAGATAAAGTCCTATTGCATGGTGTTACATTGTTAAAAATGTTTTGTTAAAACGTTTCTCGATATTGGTTTAAAGATCACGTGTCGTGTTCTGGAGATTAAGATGGCGCCTCTTTCTTTCAAGGGCCTCTTAAGTTCACAAATCTCCTAAGTTTTTTCCATGTTCATCTACTATAAATAGCTTTTTTATCAGGGGCTCATGCTCTAGTAAATTCAACCATAAACAGCTGCCGAACATTCAGGACAGGTCACGTGGCACAGTAAAACTTTTTATACTTTCAGCGATGAAAGAGTTCGAATTCGAAACTCTCCCATTGATGGATTATAATCCAGGACCTCTTTCATCATAGGTCGATCGGTTGCGGCTGAGAGAAGCGTCTTTAGCAGTGAAGTTGCGGACATGAATCCAGAACTACAAGTCAAGTGTTCTTAAGAGAACGGCACTAAACCTCAAATCAAATAAATAAATATATCACTATTAGAAGTGCAGCTCAATAATTGGATAGATCAAGCTTCAAAGGCAGTGTCATTTTCTTGCTGATTGTTTTTTGGACTAACTAAAAGACATAAAATCATCAACAAACGCATTCAGAGACACTGGCAGCGATTGGTTGTGAAATTTCCAACACAGCTAAACGATTCAAGTAACGTTTTTTCGTGGGTGTTTGATTTTTTATCGATACTTTACATGTACTTTTGACAATGTCAAAATGGCCGTGTCATACTTTCACTTCGTTGTGGTCTTACCAAACCTTAAAGCAAGTCTGAGTTACCTGCCCTTGTTATTGCCGAGTACCAAGGCAATAAGTTGAACGTAGCATTTTAACTTTTTAGACTGCGGCTTTAAGACCGGAGCGGGGGTGTAGAGGTGGTGTTTGGGGTGGGGTGGGGTGGGGTGCCCTCTATCTGGCAAAAGTTGATGAATTACTAGGGGAAACTCTATGTCCTCCCCCCCCAAGGGTGAAAAAATCCGAAGTGTGTTCAAATACAAAACTGATAAATATACAAGTTTATAGCTATTTGACATTCTTGGCATAGACAGTTTGAAGAAAGGTCACAGTCCTAGATCTATCCTCTGATTTTCATATAAAATAAATCCAACACAACCGTTAAGTTTTTTGTGGTGCACATGTAACAGTGCAATTCGGAAAGATGATTCCGATATTTAACAAATATAAAATGAATTATATGTTGGTTCACGTTGGGTCTGACCTTTCCTCAAGTAAAGTGAAATGCCAACATTGCCCTGCTCGGGCTTCTCAGACTGTCCTTCCTTCTTCACATTGTCAAACTGGCATTTGGCCGCAATGGCGACGGCGCGATCTCCCGACACAGGGCGGCCTAAAAACTCTGCTATCTTGGACACGCCATTCGTCAGGTCCGACTTCAAGTCTTCAAACTTCACGAGCAACAGATTAGGAGAATTCCTATGTTTTAGCCAGTTCTTGACGTGATTAAACCAGCTGCCATACGGTACTGAAGAATAAAAGTAAAACAACGATTATTCAAAAAGCTCCGCCAAAATCAGACTTGTTTGTTTTCCATTCTCATTTGAGATGAACTCACGAAAGACTTGGGCTTTAGGAAATTCTTCGTACCAGTGTCGGGAATCTTTCAAACATCAGGTTATTCTGTTTACTATGCTTACGTGTGTTGGAAAACTCCGGATTTATCTTTTGTCTCTGGGTAGGTGTGTTGAAATCAACCACAACATTTATCTTTTGTCTGAAAGTAGGTGTGATAGAATCAACCACCGCATGTATCTTTTGTTTATGAGTAGGTGTGTTGAAATCAAACAACAGATTTCTCTTTTGTCTAAGAGTAGGTGTGTAGCAATCAAACACCAGATTTATCTTTTGACTTAGAGTTGGTGTGTAGGAATCAAACACCACATGTATCTTTTGTATATGAGTAGGTGTGTAGTAATCAAACACCAGATTTATCTGTTACTTATTCCGATGTGTGCCATGTTCAAACACCAAATTCGTCGTGTGTCACAATCAATCATCTGGTGTCTGTTGGTAAGTGCATCTGTTTCATAGAGTACTTTAATAATATTGGATTATTTCACATGTATTGTCTTTTAGGGTCTCACTCCAGCAATCATGCACATGGCCAAAGAGGGTGCAGGCTTGATTCCAGTGTTAGCTTTTTTGGATGCGGCTTTCAGTCTGATGAAGCGTTCTGACTTACTCGGATAACTCATAACTCTGACTGCCGTTAGGTGAGTAAAAACTCGTTGAGCACAGTGTTAATCGCCGATGAATTAAATAAATAAATTCTGCTTTCCATTCTTATTAGATTCACCTTTCATCTGTTGTAACCTGTTTTTGGAATTAAACACTGGATTCATCTGTGATCGATTCGTTGGTGTGTTGGAATGAAACACCAGATTCATCTGTGATCCACGCTGATATTAACGGATTCGAACACCTAATTCATCTGTTATCTATTCTTAAGTGTGTCAGAATAAAACACGAGACACATCGCTGCCCTACACTGTCATGTATAGGTGTTTCGAAATCAACACCACAGTCATCTGCTATCTATCCTTAGATGCTTTAGGATTGAACAAAGACTTCATCTGTGATCTACGTTGACATGTATGTGTTTCAGAATCAAACACCTGCTTCATCTCTTTTATATTCATTGTTGTGTTGGGATGAAACACTAGATTTATCTGCTTTCTGTACTTACACGTGTCAGGATCACAGAAGACTTGGACAAAATCTTCCCAGGCAAAGTTGCTCCAGGCCTTGGGGTTCACCTTCTGGTGGAACAAGTAATGACTGACAACCACGTCCTTGGGGTTCCGAACGACTAGGATAGCCTGCCAACAAGAACGTAAATTGTGAGTTTGTATTGCCTTCGGACACAAAACGTTTTAGTTGAAAAGCTGGCGGGTTTCTATGTCTGCGGCTTTGTGGTTTGTAACACACATTTGGGAATGGTGGGAGATAGCCCGTCATTTTATAGCTTCCTTCACTGCATTAATATCCATCGTCATATCAGATAATGTTTCTTGAAACACAAGTCAAAAAAGGGCAAGAAAAATAGTCAGTAAGCAGCTGTGAACCATTTTCCAACCCTTAAACCAACGTTCACAATGGCCTTTGTTATAACAATTTGTTGGTGTAATTGTACTGCATTCTACAATTGTTTTTTTGCAATTCTTTAAGCCAAGGTGTCTGGAACAAATTCTTGTGTACATGGGGCTCCACAAGATAGTAAATATATTCATAATGCGTTCAAACTAGTTTTCACAGAAGTCTTTTTCAAAGATATGTTCCTTTATTTATTTATTTACTTTTGAAAATGTTGACAAACAGCTTAAGGAAGCCGGTCAGATGTTGTAGGTTTAAAACTACCAAACTAATATTGATGTTTCAATATAATAAAGGAACTTACACCAAGATTAAAAATATACAAGGCTCACGACGGGATAATTCTTGCGGCAGTAACACTCAACGGCTGTCTAACAATGATGTGTATATGTGACACTCCTACGGGATTGAGAGAATTAAAAGACTAATTCTTAAGCTCTTTTGGGGCCATGTTATTTTTAATTTCTCAATGTGTTCATCTTGGGACAAGCATTTGGGTGGAAGAGATTAATAAGTGGCCGTAGTACAGGAACGCGAAAATAAAACAACAGTCCAAGCCAAATTACAGAGATGGATTTGATCCTTTGACCTCAGTGACATAAGATTAACAGGCTATGGTGAATCAAATGAACCCATGCACTCAGCCAACAGACCTCTCGCTCTCTGATTTATTTAGTTATTTGATTGATGTTTTACGCCTTACTCAAGAACATTTCACTTATACGACGGCGGCCTGCATTCTGGTGGGAGCAAACCGGGCACAGCCCGGGGTAAACCCACGACTACCCGCAGGTTTCTCGCGCACCCACTCTGATTCAGACAGAGCGGGATTTTCTTGATTGTTACTTACTTTACCCTTGCCTTCATGTATTCCCCGGGGGCAAAGTTCAAAGGGAAGATGAGTTGTGATGATCCGCGGTGACGGAGATTCCTCAAGTGCTTCTAACTGCGCCTTGTGGAGTTCTGATAATCACAGTGTTACACACAATCTGAGTGATGATGTGCCGAGACACGGAATTAAACTCAACCTTACCACACGAAAGTTAATTTAACGATCAACAATGTATATTCGTTTCACTAATGTTAAGCCAGCAATACAACGTCTACAGTTCTTACTTTTATTTATTTATTTACTTTCACAGTTCCTTTGAATATTTTACGTATACGATTACGGTGAGTTTTAAGGCTGGGTTATCGGGCATATAATCCGGATGTTCGGAATCTGGTTTTAAAACTTACTCGGTACTATAACTTCTATAGGTATAGATGTGTGATGCTTAACATCGTCCAGCTCCTTGTCAGTTGTCAGGAAATGCAGAATACGCTCAATCCAGTGAGTACCTTCGGACGGAAAACGAAAGCGAATGTAAGTTATGAAAATAAGTATTGCCTGATTGGTGTTAACGCTGTGCTCAGGTGGTTTTCATTTAAATGATAGTGAACAGGCTCTGTCAGGTTTCCTCTTACTGTAATGTTGTCCACCGTGATATAAATGACGGTGCGCACGCTCTGTCGGGTTTCTGCCCAAAATAATGTTGGCCACAGTGGTATAAATGACAGAACGCGGGATCCGTCGGGTTTTCCCCCACTATAGTGATGGCCACCGTGGAATAAATGATAGTGCGTGGGGTCTGCTAGGTTCCGTCCCACTGTAATGTTGGCCACCGTGGTATATGTGATGGTGCTCGGGCTCTGCCGGGTTTCCTCCCACGATAATATTGGCCACCGTGGTATATGTGATGGTGCGGGGGCTCTGTCGGGTTTCCTCCCACTGTAATGCTGGGCACTGTGGTATAAGTGATGGTGCGAGAGCTCTGTCGGGTTTCCTCCCACTGTAATGCTGTATTCGTCAGTATTATTATGCGAAAAGTATCTATATGCTATAGATATAACGCTAAGTTTGTTGGTTACTTGGGGTCCAGATATTGAAGATGTTTTACTTAGCTCCAGGAATGGCATATGATTAAAAAACTAGTTCAATTCATGAAGTAAATTAATGCATCAGATGCGTATTAAATAATGTATGGCGGTGATTAGGTTAATGGGTGGAAGAAACTCTTTTGCCCAAAGTAAACCACCCATCTCTGCCATGTACTCAACAGACTTATTGATTATAGGCCTCAGCCATCACAGAAACAAACCCGCGGATGGTTGTGGGTTTGCCTCGGGTTCTGTCCGGTTTTCTCCCACAGTAATGCTGGCCGCCGTCGTATAAGTGAAATATTGGTAACTATGGCGTAAAACAGCAATCAAATAAATAAATAACATAACATAACATAACAGAAACATACGGATTTGAGCACGTAATTGCAAAGGATAATGTAGTGTAATCAGTAGCCAGTCGATATTGTATCTCTTTTAGAGCGACAATGTCACAACGACAGATAGTGTTCGAAAAACGACCAATAATGTATGAAAAAAATTCGACCGACGCTGTAGTAAATTTCTACAGATAATGTCGTAACTTCTTTTATAGGCGATGCAGTAAAATTTTATACAGATCATGTAGTACATCTTTACAGAAAATGTAGTAACATGGAGAAAAAGTTTTTTAACATTATTGGTCGTTTTCAAAACAATATATGGGTCGTTGTAGCATTATCAGTCAAAAAGTGATACAATGTCGGTTGGTTACTACACTATGGGTCCTTATACTACAGTATGAGTCGCAACATGACCGCATTGGTTATGCAGTAGAGATTAACCTTTTCATTCAGCCTCTCGGTCCTTATACTACAGCATCGGTCGCAACATGACCCCATTACCTTTTCATTCACCTTCTCGGAATAAGGAATGGTTTACATTTAATAGACAAAGGTTTATCATTTCTGTTTGGCTCCAATACACTATGGCGATCATGTATATAGCAAGATTAAGCTTGTCTGTTCGGGTCCAGACAAGTTGTTTTGCGGAGTCCCGATGTGTTAGGCATGACGTATGCGTCATAAATTATTACAGAAGATGTATTTTGTAATCCTCCTAATGAGATCAGAAATCATCAAGTGAATAAATGGACGAGAGCGAATCCAAAAGACAACTCACCACTTTTGGGGTAGCACGCTACAGTGATATCGTCGGATCTAATTGGAAACTCCCGGATTTGTTCGTGTCTTTCCGCTGAGCCTGGGTATAACAGTCCATTCACTATGAACCATTTCGATTTGTCTATATGGCTTTTGTATCTCTCTGTGGCGGTAGCCATGGTAACTCGGACAGACTCTGGCAGTAAGATCTCTGATCTTGGGGCTCTCAAACGTATATTTGAAGAAAGAACGGAATTCCTATGTTAGTCTATAAGAGGGGCATTTAGCGTCTGAATGATACAATTCCCCAGAAGACGCGTGTTGATGTGAGAACAAGATATTGTCCGTAACCACAAACTTCGCAATGTCTTGTATGAATAATCCAAAAGCATCACAAGGGACTGCCTACAAAATAAAACAAAAGAACAATATATTTAATCCGCTTTTTTATAATTAGGGAATTTCGAATATGTTTTTAAAAAATTACTTCACTTGTATGTGCCCCGTTTTGTCGGGCTTTAGAGTGGAGCTGTAATAAAAAGTACAGTCCTACAACTCGATATTTCGGCTTCGACATTAAGTCGGAGGAGTTGTGAAGGCGATTGCTGGTGACTTATTGGCGAATCCCCCCCCACTCCGTCACATATACCTGACAAATACTTTCGAAAGGCGTTAACGCCCAAAAAAAGAAGAAAAACAGAGTACAGGTCACTTTACGTGACCCCAAGTAGGTCTGTGACTAGAAGAAACCACGTGATTTAAAAAAAAATATTTGATTTGTGTTACGTCGTACTCCAGACTGTTTCACTTATACGTTGGCGGCCATGCAGCATTATGGAGGGAAAACCGGATGGAGTTCGGGTGAAAACCACGACAATCTACAGGTTGCTGACAGAGTTTCCCGCGTACTAATGCTAGAGCTGGACACGAACTCACAGCGACTGCATTGATGAGAGGCTCTTGTGTGATAAGCGTGTGTTATCCTAACCCCCTGGGCAACGGAGATCTTGAAACCGCGTTTTAACTGAAACAGTGAGAAATATTCCATGAGAGCTCAGTTAGAAGCCTTCCACCGATCGCTGTGAGTTCAAGTCCAGCTCATGCTGGCTTCCTCTCCGACCGCATGGGGGAAGATCTGCCGGCAACTTGCGGATGGTCGTGGGCTTCCCCCAGGTTCTGCCCGGTTTCCTCTCACCATAATGCTGGCCGCAAAATCATACAAGTAGAATATTCTTGAGTAAGGCGTAAAACACCAATCAAATAAATAAATAAATATCCCATGACAGGACAAATGGACCAACTTGAGACACAACTTAACCTAAACTCATCCCACTAGACACACGGAGTCCACGACACAAGCGTGATGTTGAAACTCAGCGTACACATTCTGATTTACCCTGCCCGTTCCATTCGCATACGAGCTCTGGACACGCTGAGGGACTGAAAGCTACCGAGTGAGGTGTAGCTAAAAAAGTCCAATACCGTGCATTTCAGTCGCGGACGAGGGGACAGGGTCATACATATGCGATTGTAGATAATTATACCTTGAAAGACATCACAGGACATAGCGTTACTGGAAAAAGGCGTTGCTACTGAACTGTATGCCCTTAACCAAGGACCGGCAGTTGATCAGGAATTACCCGTCCAACTTCCTTACATTTCACTGTGTGGTTGTCCGCCAGCAAGCAAACCCATCAGCGGAGAGTTACAACATGGCATCGTATCAGGCCCACACACACTGACTTGACCCGTATACCCCTTAGTAGGCTAATTAACTGCAAAGCATTTTTCCCGTCCATACAGTCCCTTAACATATGTAACTTACGCGAGGTAACTACCACATCCGAAATGCCCGATTCATTCCTGACATCACACACGTACGGATTTCATAGAATTTGTCAGATACAAAACGTATCCAGGCAACAGTGCTTATCATAAAGCGTTAATATTTAACTGCATATAGCTTCCTGCGAGGAGGAGGTAGCCTCGGTGCCCGCGACTCTGTTCTAGTGCCGTCTATCTTCAGCATCCTTCAGGCTGACAAAACTGGGTCATTGTTACCGTAAAGTTTATAAAAGTATACACAGTTGTACGCTGTTAAATACGCCTGCTACGTACAAGATCGGTCCATTGCTTTATACCTTCATACCAATAATGAAATCTGGAAATATACATAACATGTGGGATTGATTAACTAGTGTTTAACGAATGCATAGTAATACTTCATCTATGTGACGCCGATCGTCACTTTCTCTTCAATTTCCTACAACACCATACTGACCACTACCTTTTCAGGGAATAATACGCCAGTGTGGCCTTAAACAAAAATCAAATAGATAAATTAGCCCTAATTAAGTTCCGTAGAAATTGCTGCAAAAGCTAGCAGAAAGGCGCACTGTCACTCACTGGCTAGGAAGTAATTCAGGGAAGAAAAATCAACCTTCTCCTTTATTTATTTGTCTACAAAGTGTCCGATGGATTTTTCATATTTGTATGTGATAGTATATATGCGTCAGTATAAATAAATAAATAAATAAAACTAACTAACTAAATAAATAAATTAAATAAATAAATAAAATACATAAATAAAGCGAAATAAATAAGTGCCAAGTATGGAAGGCGGATGTGCCTAATTTCGCATTCTCTCATTCTCGTGCCGCATGGTTTTTTCTAGGTGCGACTAGAGAAGGCCAGTGGCCACATTCGTCTTCCACAGCCAAAAGAACTATGTAGTAACAATACAGAATCAGGTTCTGTATCACCAGAGTTTTGGTTTCAAGCCAAAGTACCCTCCCTGATTAACAGTGACAGTAATTAAAAACATAACCGAATACACGCATCTTACAGATTGTTTTCAAACCCAACTCACTCTGGTTTCCTCTCCGACCGTACGTGGGAAGGTCTGCCAGCAACCTACGAACCGTCGTGGCTTTCCGCCCGGCTTTTCCTGGTTAACTCCCATCCACGATAATGCTGATAGCCGTCGTATAAGTGAAATATTCTCGACTACGGCGTAAAAAAAACCCAGTCATATAAATGAATAAATAAAGAGCGCTTTCAGAAATTATACTATATGTATAACAGCGCTGTTACGTTTGCGTAGTTAAGTGAACTAAATGGCACCTGTGCAGTTTAGGCCCACACGCAGCATACACTTTGTTTAGCTCGTTTGTTTAGATCGTTCTTAGCCTGATTTAATTCGCTTTGTATTGAAATCATAAGGTTTAAGACTTCCCTACTACTCCAGTCAGGTATTACCTCCCTTCTACGTACTCTAGTACGCCTAATAGTTTACAAAAAATCCAATGGAATAAAATAAATAAATTTCGTGCCAAAATGGGTATAGTAGTTAAACGTGCAACCAAACACTTGTCAGGCCATGGATTCGCACAGCTCGTTTGCCGGTCCGGAGACAAAAATCGTGGCAGATTAGATCCCAATGAGTTGCTGATTCACAAAATAGAAAAGAATGTACATTTCACGCATTGTATGTGTCTGTGTGACATTTGAGACTATGCGTGGGGTCTAGCGTTGTTTCAAGTGGAAAACTCTGTGAAAAACACGGAAAAAAAATTAGAGCTGAGCTCTACACTGGGCTGTTGCCGAAACCTGTAATATTAAGAGATAAGCATGAATGGCCATGTGCTTTTGTTTGTCTACCGCATGACGCGTTCTGCTCATGCGCAGTTTTGCGCAACTCGAATCCGCTATATGCCTTATTGTAGAGTAAGATCGCATAGCGTGTCCGATGTGAAAACATCATTGTTGTGTTTGGCGGGTTACCTTACTTTATCTCTCATCGACAATTATCAAAACCAAAAAACAAGAACGATGTAATTTCTCCCTAAATTTTCTAATTACATTCGTTACGCACTGTGAGTTGTGTATTGTTTGAAAATCCATTGAAAAACGACCAGTATACTAACGTAATAAATTGAATAGGGAAACCGAATCCAAGCTCTGAATTTCACAGGTGTGACTGCAACCCGCTGAAAACGTTATCGTTCACGAATTCAGTTCGATTCCCGCACCCATTTCAGGTGCCTATTCTTACCGCAGCTTGATTCTCCCCTCTCCTATTTTATTTATAATTAACGAGTGAGAATAGGTTTAGTACAAGTTTAGCATGCACAGAACTCATTTTTCGGGATATACTGGTTATTCCAACATGTTCCCTGACATGTTAACTGAGCACAAATTATCACATAGTGAAAGATCATTTTCTGATGTATAGAATGGAAGTCTTGGCGGACTGGTGGAGTGGGAGGCGTTTATTTTGTGTGGCACCTGTATTTCATTTTCCAACGTAATGCTTAGACTCGAGAGTAGTACTTAGACTCCAGAGTAGTGCTTAGACTCGAGAGTAGCGGGCCATTCGATAATAATTACGTTTCGTTCCCAAGGAAAACTCTGCCTCGTTTTGTGGAGTATTGCCTTTTTTGGAATTACGCTCCTCAGACAACATTTCCGCTTTCGAAATAATTTTACTACGACTTCAATTCGAGACCTGTGCGACGTGGAACGTGGATAACCAAGCAGCGAAGTGGTCGACTGGTTGAGAGCGTTTTGCGGATCCTTCTTATCACATGCCAGTAGATGACGCTCTTTAAACCCTCCAAAAAAAAATAATAGATAACCACTGTGACGTGTGCAAAATATCTTTTCTTGCTAACACACATCTCAATGCCTCAGTTTGTTAGTGCTAGCGCAGCGCAATGACCCAGAAGCCTCTCATCAATGCGGTCTATGTGCGTCAAGACCAGCTCTTGCTGGCTTCCTGTCCGGACGTACGTGGGAAGGTCTGTCAACAACCTGCGGATGGTCGTGGGTTTCCCACCGTGCTCTCCCCGGTTTCCTCCCATCATAATGCTGGCCGCCGGCGTAATAGTGAAATATTCTTGAGTACGGCGTAAAACACCAATCAGATAAATAAATATATAAATAAACTGCTTATATAGTTGCTCTAATATATGTGTAAATTGGTAAAATACATTGTAAATCAGACAAAATTACAAGTGAAAAAAATTTATAACATGTTTTGGAATAATTATGGAGTCAACCGAGGCAAAGGAAGCGTTCGCTCCGAAAACAAACTTATATGGAGTTTAACATTGTGGATTAGTGAGAGTGTTCTGTAAGTGCATTTTGCTGTGCGTCCAACAGGTCATTGCGTAGGACTTTTCGTATTACGTGTCACTAACAAAAGGCAAATTCCTTTATGACTGTGAGTAATTTTACAGGCTGCACATACGTGGCAAGTTAAAAGAAACAGTGTATATGTTGTAATTATGGGAACTTGCAGTGTTATTCAGCGTCAGATTGTACAAGTCAAGACCGACCAATAGTTGGTGACGTACTGGCAGATTTTTTTAAAATCGATCGGGTTTGTTGCTAAGGAAAACGTGGAATTGTGGGATATCTAAGGGAATTGACTGCGAGTGGGAAGTTCGTGGCAACATGCATATGTTAATAGTGTTATAGACGTACGCCTGGTTATCATTGGTGGGGCCTCCGTGGCTCAGTTGGTAAGCACGCTAGTGCAGCGTAATGACCCAAATGACACAGAAGCCTGCCACCAATGTGGTCGCTGTGAATTCAGCTCACCCTGGTTTCCTCTCCGGCCGTCCGTGGGAAGGTTTGCCAGCAACCTTCGTTCCACCATAATGCTGGTCACCGTCGTGTAAGTGAAATATTCTTGAGTACGGCGGAAAACACCAATGAAATAAATAAACAAAAAAATGAATTATCAGCGATATCATAGACGCTGATATACGTGTAGCCGATGTTTAGCCCTGGGTTCGATCGCCTGTTGCCTGGGTATATGCGTAAATACATCTGCATGCTATGGCCCTCGGCACAGACGTACGTCTACGTTCAACAAAACAGCACAGACATTACATGTATGACTCATACAGATGAACATAATAGGGAATCATGCTGAGATATTCAGTTATTTCACATGGATATAGATTGGGACTAATATATAGACTGGTATCGGCAACGATGCAAAGATCACGTTATTTCCCTTTCACCACGAGATGAAATACATGAAATATTTTCAGTCTATAATATCGAAGGATACAGGTCAATTCGTCCAACATCCAACCATACAAGATGACTGCAGCAAAATCCAGGGTGAACTCACATAATGGATAAAATTATGAAGCGTCGACCGTGGTGCTTGCGCTAACCGGGGGTTCTGCAGCGTCAGCGCCTCCCACTCCACCTTCTGAGTCAACCGACAAAGGCGGTCTGAATGAATGGGTAAAAAAGCACCTGCGGGCCTCGGGCAGGTTTCTAGCTAAACTCGCCGGTAAAGCCGCTGTGCCGCTCCCAGGTATTATAGGGAGCGACGTCTCTTGGCTCCTCGGTACTTTAGGCAAAGCCGTGAACTGGATTGCGGAGAATACTTGGGCCCTGGTTGTCGCTACATGTGGAATCATTTACGCGGCCGTTCGGGCACATCTAAGGTGACCAGATTAATGCAAGTCCGAGGGCGACGCTAAGTATTACTAACGCCTGCTTTTCTTCATTGTGCTCTCTGGGTGACCTCGGTGAAACTGGATCCGGCGCTGCTGGCACGGGTCTCGGTACTACTGGAGCCGGTGCTGCTGATACGCGTCTCGGTACTACTGGAATCGGCACGGGTGCTGCAGCTGGCTGCGGCTTAACGATGCTTGTCTCCCCAGTCTGGGTAGCTGCCTGGGCATGAAATGCCGAATGCAAGTTTACGTATCCGTTGACCCCGAGTTTCTGGTCAGTTGTGGCTATGACTATCTCGTTGTTATAGCCACTGATTTTTCCGATTCGCGAGTTCATATTACTTGGCGGCATGTACAGACCCACATCAAAGGCATAATCCACCTTGGAGCGGCGTACCTCAGGATGTTCTGATACCGCTCTGATGGCCGAGGAAAGATCAACGGGTCTGTCTATGGAGTCTTCGACATAGGCTACGAACTGCTTCTGGGCGTCAAATGCCGTGCCTTCCGTGCCCAAGATACTGCTGCGGGTCTGTGCTTGTGCTCCTAGGATTGCTCAAATGTAAGTCCGAATGGTGTCGTTCACGCTATCCACGTCTGTCTGGGTAAATCCTTAAGATTTGTCGGGGATGAAGGTGGCCCATGCTTGATTTGCCTCGCCGCCTTGGGAGATGAAATCGACGTGAAACTAGTCCGGTGTTCGTTGGAATGACATGAGGCTAAGATCGTAGTCGTAATGCGATTTCACGTATCCTGTCCTCGTGACAAAAATAAGCCACGCGTAACCCATCTTTTCCACTTCTTTTTTGCTGCCAGTCTGTGTCTGGGAAGACCCGAAACTCGGCACAAATCTGCTCGTATGCCCTCCGGTCGTAAGGACTGTCGATCGGACTCCATGCATCGTCTTGTGGGAGCGGTGCTTAATTTCTTCCAGAATACGGCGCACTTGATAGTACACGTGGAAGTGGAATACAGAGTTGCTTAGTGTAGTGTCGGCTATTAGTTGATTTTCCTTTCACACCCCACAACCTGGGATCTATCACCACGATTTAACTTGATTCTGCCATCTCTTAACTCGAATATACCCCACCGACTTGGTAATGGATTACCTTCCTATTGAACGAAAACGCCTTATCAAACATCTCGTCCGAAAGAAAAAGAATATGTTTGTTACACTTAGTGGTGTTCAACATGGACTCAGTGTCCTCCTCCCAGCATGTCTGGACAACCAAGAAGATCGGTACGAGGTCGCCTTACTCGATATGACCTTGAACCCACCCTTCTCAAAGATTGGCGCCGACGTACGTTTCAGGTTGCACGATAAGTCGATAGTCGTGCCCCGCGGCTATTACAACGTCTGTACCCTTGACGGAGAAGTGTTCCGACCTTTGGGTGCTAAACTGCAAATGAATAAAGCTACTGGTCGTGTGCGGCTGGGGCTGAAAAGAATGATGTTATCAGTCTGTTAGATCTAGCAGATATCCCGGGATTCTCAAACGGAAGAGAACCCATGAGCGGAATAAATGAAGGGGACAAACTACCCAAACTGTGACGCCCCACAAAGAAATATTTGTCCTCCTAGACAAGGTGAGCGCGTCCGAAAACTTCGCCGCAGTGTCTACCAGAATTGCAAGAGGCTCTTCTCTTCTGGAGGCAGAACCGACGTTCCACAAAGTCATGAACTCCGGAAGAACGGTGGCATTTACCAGTCCACAGTACAAAAGATTGTCGGCTGGTCTCGTGTCGCAGCTCACTGTAACGCTGTTAAACAATCGGGATCAATCTGTAGATACGACGTGCTTAGACGTAACTTTACACATCCGCCACATGAGTGGGCCCTAGTTGCACTCACATAGCCTTATCGGATTTGGCAGATGTCTATGGTTTTGGGCCACAAGGGGTTGCTGGACGGTTTTATAATACCTGGGGGGGGAGGGGGAGGGGTTATACACGGAATAAGGTGCCGTTGGGAAAATCCGAAGAACCACCGAAGTTGAGCTAGCGCATGTCGATGGTTTTGAGTGGCAAGGGGTAGATGGACAGATTTACTCCTTCCAATTCAGGCAAGGTGTTTATTCATGAAGGAAGGTCCCGTTGACGGGTTCCGGAGAACCATCGAAATTTAGTGAGCTTGTCGATGTGGATGTTGAAGCTCCGAATGCGCTCCAAAAACTCAGCCTGGTTCTATCTCCTCAAGGTAGATGGGGTTTCGCTAAATCGGATGACCTCAAATGGGACAATGGTCTAGCTAGGACCCAGCTCCTGGTGCAAACAGCAACGGGTGGTGTTGTTCGAAAGGTCTTTAATGGTGGTGCGGCTTCCCTCATGTACACGGCCTTGGGAGATCCAGGTCATGTGTTGAAATCGCCGGAAAGATGCCATAGCATCGGAGGAGGTCGAGAGACAACATCCCACCTCGATTTCAACTCAACAATTTCCCACTGACAGGTTACCCCAGCATCCTACAATCATTCTGAATATTGTATTGGGCCCTAATCCAGTTCCTAATCCCTACTACATCCTTCCTGGCTTGAGAATCAAGTGGCCGGAACAGCATATTGGCAAAAGCGTAACTGTCGTTGTAAAAATTCTTTCGAAACAAGGTCGAGACAACGCTAGATATGTGTCCACCCCGCTGTGGCACAAGTGGTGGAGGTGAACCGAATAAATTCAGAGCATGGCATTCAATTGAAACGGTTAAGAATAAAGGTTGAACTGGTGACAGATCTAGATTTGAACAACATTATTGCGGCGTGTACATAAAGATGGCGTCCAGCATTAGATCCACCGGCGCCTCCCCCCCCCCCTCGACTGAAGATCTGGATGAGTATACACTACGACATATTAGCACTTTGAAAAAGGAGTTAGAAGGCGAGAGAGATGCCAGAGCTGCTCAGTAACAAAAAATACCACAGGGCAGTCAATGGTATTGTGATGGTATTGATACCGCGCTACTCACGGCAATTATGGGTATGGGAATCGCAGGTGTCGGAGTGTTGTTCACGATGATTACGAAGCCTATAGCTATAGACATGGAAGGCGCGACCTCAGCCTGCGGCCTTTTCAGTGGGTGTGGGTAAGTTTGTAAGCCGGCGCCTGTCCGTCAAAGGTAAGAAACACAATGGAATTCGCTTACAGGCTGAGAGCCAGCTTAATTCCATTACCAACCACGTCTCTACAGCGTTAACTGACGGTAAGCTTTGGGATATCCAGTTTCGGTTAATACTCGATTAATTTCCACAGATTCGAGTCGGTACAACACATAACTCGTTTTCAATAGATAAGAAAACGAAAGAGGAGTTATTGCAGGAAGAGCGGAACGAAGCCCGCGCGGCCTTCATGAAAAAACTATCCGCCAATTAAAGTTTTCGACAGAGAGGTGGGATACCGGAATTCGATATACTTGAAGTATTACCCACAAGTCGGCTATGTGTCCATCACGTTTATCCAATATACTCACCCTGACTGCAATTTGGATCAAGTAGAGCTCAGCTGTATATATTATACACAAACTTTACAACGCTGTACAAGACCAGACAGATGAAATTACCAGGCTCAATGATAAATTAGATGATTTAATTTACTCTGGGTTACCAGGCCTCAGTGGTAAAATAGATGAGGCCGGGTCGCCAGACTCCAGCTGAGGGATTAGTTAGAGGCCCCTGTAATACTTATTTGTTGAAGTAAAAAGAAGCAAAACCCTTACGTACATCTCTCGCCGGAAACCCGTAGGGTTTTAATTTCCTTTTCATTTGTGCGCCTTGGGACTCCGGAGGCCTTTTTCCACTGCGAAGTACTTCACATAGGCCTGTGGGAACTGGTCTCCCATGTTAGAAGTGCAAGAATTCTGCAATACCACACCCGTCCCCGGACTGAGTCAGCCTATGGGTCTGAACACCCACATGTGAGAGAGAAGTGACTGACTTGTACCGTACCTGTCTTTAGGAGACCCCACTGCTCCACACGCCGTTCGAGTATCTTAGCTGCGAATTTATATATTTATATCTTCCACACCCTCTTGCATATATTGGTCGCAAAAAAGTACCTATCTGATGTAGAAAGACGTGCTGATAAAGAATATCACGTTATTTTTGTCAAATATGCTAGTCATCCATCCCACAATGACATGCGGAAGACACGGCGTCAAAAATTGAGAGAGAGCTCTCAGTTCACATTGAAAAATCGGTAATATAGCCTCCACATGCTTCTATGTTTACACCAACTAATTGTGGATTGTATTTTATTAGCCGTAAGAATTCATTTATTCACAACAGAGCAGCGAATATTCAGTCAATATGCTTTACATGGCCCCAGCACACGCATAAATAGGCCAGGAGACTCACGTACTATTATCAGCCTACGTTATATATAGCGGACCTGGAAGTATGTAAGTTTCTGGACTATGTCATACACATAATACACGTAGGTAATACCTACTGGCCTTTAATCTCGGACCGATCGATATAGGCGGCTCCGGCCTACATTACCTACAACACAGCCTGAACACACGTGGGGATTTTGACCAGGTGGACACTGCAGTTTAATCACCACAGGTATGCACACAGCAACACATATCTCTAAATGTTGATCCGTCCCTGGGCCTATTATGGTACCTTACATATGGCTTGATGTGCAGCAGAAATTAGCCGAGGCAGGGGCTGGGGCAATTATATCTGAATGTGAACGCCCGTTTGTCTACATAGATAATTGACAAAGGTTTATGTACGCGACCACCATATGGCTTGATGTGTAGCAGAAATTAGGCGGACCAGGGGCTGGGGACCGCCCTGGGTTATGGGACGGCGCCCATTATCACTCACCGGCCAGGGTAGTGGGCTCTTTTTCTGAGTTTGGACGCCCGCTCAAGTACATAAAGAATTGCCAAAAAGTTGTGTGGCTGGGGGGAGCGTTTGGTGCGCAAGAAGAGCTGCCCGACCGGCGAGGGGGGCCGGGGTGGGGGCTCTTTTTGCTCCTTCGGACACTCGTTGGTCTACATGAATTTTTGCCAAAAAGTTATGTAGCTGGGAATATTTTGGCTTGATGTGCAGCAGAAATTAATTGGAACAGGGATTGGGGCTCCCTGTGGGGTGGGGAGGCTCGAAATAAAAAGTCCAATCATCACCCCTGCTGCTAATGCCTTTGCTACACAGGGAAGATTTAAGTACCGGTAGGGGGCTATTGAATTTCATCTAAAACTAAGGTTATATTACTGGACACAGTGTCCTTGATTCTGATTCATTTATTCATTTTATATGATTACTTGTATCTGTACGTTTTATGTTTTCAATTTGATTTATGTCTTCCCAGAAAAACGTCCGTACTTTCCGTGCTGAACGAGGCAGAGAACATTGTTGTTGTATCGGAAATTCTTCACTTTACATCCAAAGACTGGTCGCACAGATTCTATCTAGGCTCAGGCGTACAGATTCTGTCTACCCCTTTAGAGTCTGTAACTGAACGTTTTCGGGTTGACTGTTTGGACATTTTAACATCGATAATGCTGATGTTTAATTGCAATGACAGTGTTCGTCACGTTAACCATATGTTAAATTCGTTGCCAATGAAAACACACCCGCTTAAAGCATGTACGTGGGGAAATTACACGCTGCTCTCACGGCGAGGCCAGCTCATTTACATGATAATACCGTGACGCTCACGGCTCAGTGACTCCCATTCGCAAGTGCAAGCATTGTCGATTTCTGTTGTATTAGTCCCAGTTATAGACTGTGAGGCAGGTGCTTCTTTGTTAGTGCTGAGCACAACGGTACGACATTTTTGCATGTCTGTACAAACATACATGTGCTATATTTATTTATCTATGTATTTGATTGGTGTTGTACGCCGTGGTCAGGAATATTTCACACGACGACAGCCACAATTATGGCGTGAGGAAATCGGGTAGATCCCGGGGGAAACCCACGAGGAAGCCAACATGAGCTGAACTTGACCTCATCAGTGGAAGGCTTCTGGGTCATTACGCTGCGCTAGCGCGCTTACATGTATTAGAGACACTATACATATATACATTCCTTATACGGATAAGGCTTGTGAATACATGTGCTTGTATGTTGACAGGTATATATGTTTCACGGTGGTGTAGATGTTTAAAACATTGGCAATGGCTGAGATTCGCATCCTACAACACTATAGGCAACAGCGTACGTTCATGTCGCTTGTTACATATGCCTGTATGGTGAAGGGTTTTTTGCCAGCGATCTTCTCCAGCATTTTATACAATACCAATACGCCTACTTACCCATGGTGATCAGTAGAAGACTGCTGTCCTACCGTTAAATGCGTTTTTCAATCACGCGACCCACTTGAATATCTGACCTCCCGAGGTGAAGAAAGATCAGTCCTACCGCTCCCTATTGACGCATACCTTCACTGGGTGTGAGCCGATGGAACAACGTGCGCGCTCAAACAGAACTTGAACGAAGTACTGAGCCAACGGGCAAGAGAGGCGTTTGGGTCAGCTGACAGAGCGTGTCTGCGCTGGGTTTTAGGTACGACCACCGCTGAAGTGACGCTACAGGTGCCACGTAAGTAATGTTTGACTTACACTCTGCCCATTTATTTATAGTGACCCATATAGTGGCCTTCATTCTGTTGTTAACATTCAGCGCCTGCTCGAAATTAGGTTAACTCATGGTTAAGGTTAGGTTAACAAGTGTACGGCTTGTGTACTGCATAACGCCTCAGGTTTACAGTGTAATCAGGGCATCCGGAGTAAAAAATCTCCCTTCAACTTGTACTTGGTAAATTACGGCGACGGTAGATTAGGTCATAGAGTACAGACCACCACCTCTTAGGACGATATACAAGTCTAATTTGTAGATTGTCCTATGCACACGAGATCTCGCCAAATAACGCGCTGTTCTCGTCAACGCCGATCGGCCTTTGATCATTCAGGTCCCGAGTTCACTCTTTTCGCTGTGGCTTTAAGTCAGGAGATTTGTCAGAATGAATGAATGAATGCTTATTGTTTAACGCCCTACTCAAGAATATTTCAATTATAGGAAGGCGGTGTCTCCTTGGGGCAGGACGGATTTCAACCGTATGTTTTATCTGGTGCTGCCTCACCGAGACGACTTGCCGAAGACACCCGACAAGAGACCTTACCCAGTCACATTATACTGACACCGGGCCGACCAGTCCACCCTCTATCCTCTTATTGCTGAGCGCCTAACGAGGAAGCAGGATGTACCATTTTTTAACGTCTTTGATTTGACCCGACCCAGGTTTGAACCCAGATCTCCCTGTCCGAATGCTGACACTCTACCAACTGCGGTATCCAGGAGGGAGATAGTTTACTCGGGATGCCCTGATAAGCCTGTAAACCTGAGGCGTTATGCACGTACAAAATGTCTGTAAAACAGCTGGTAACGCACGAATACATCCCGTATCTGTTTTGTTACCTCATACATAGGTGAGAGCGGATCAGCAACGTTACATATTTATTTATTTATTTATTTATGTGTTTTACGCCGTACTCTAAAATATTTCATTTATGTGGTGGCGGCTAGCATTATAGTGGGAAGAAACCAGGCAGAGCCCGGGGGTAACTCACGATCATTCGTAGCTTGCCAGCAAACCTTTCCACGTGCGACCAGAGAGAAGCCAGAGTGAGGTGGGCTTGAGCTCACAACGATCGCATTGGTAAGAGGCACCTGAGTCATTACGCTGTAGTAGCGCACTAACTCCCTCTGCCGAGGAGACACCGCAACATTATATAGTAGTAGTTCAAGTGGGTCAGATGCGCGTATTCATTTCAGACCCTAATCTCCAGAGGCTTACCTGTTTATGTGTTTTGCTAAAAGTCATTCTGCGGAGGCCTTATCACTGGTTACTTCTGAACCAAAACACCATTTAGGTATAAACATAAAGAAAATACCAGGAAGCAAGAGTTGACCAAAAGAACCAGCAAGTAAGCCTCGGGAGGCCACAGGAAGGTGTATTACCGTTTTGCGTCACCGTCAAATCGGTCAGAATAAGTGCTGGTTTGTTTCAGTGATAAAATGGGTGTTAAAAGCACTTCCATAAAACAATCTTTGGCCTTTGGGAAATGGAAGAATATCAGTTTAAAAAGTAAGCATATACAATTTGACGAAATCAATGCCTGTCATTCAAGTCACTAGCTAAAACTATTCCCTAAACTATTTTCAACTTTTTTTGTTGTAAAATTCTAGCTGTGCCGTAAAAATGCACCAAAAATAACATAAAGCCCGCGAGCTTGTCTCAAAATTCCGGTCTCAAAAATCTCTTTGGAAAATAATTGCTTTTGTTCCATATCTGAATAAAAATGGAGAAAAAAGGCAAATTATTCTTCTTTTGCCTTTTGCTTGAGGCAAAGGGCTGGTTCTTTTTTTGGGGGGGTGGGGGTGGGCTTTATGTACCCTTTCACATGAGCAGAAAATAATTAGAAAGCGGCAGTATGTTTTTCAATTTGGGGTATCATTTAACATCTTTCTTTTCCACTGAAAGTTAAGGGTATGTAGAATTTTGATTAATATTTTTTCACATTTTGCTCTGAACAGAAATAAAATACAAGATAGGTTATAGCCCAAGGTTCGTGAGAATATACCTTCGGAGTAAGATTTCGTGAGATTCGCGAGAGTTTAATTCAAGGTATATTGTGTAAATTTTATAACTAGAGTTAAAACCGCAGGTCAATTTCTGTAACATTGAATCAAAACATAAAGAATAAATTTGTCTCCTGTGTAAAAAAATGTATCATACATTATTTAATTTAGCTTATTGTCATTTTTACGCATTACACTACAATATTCAACATGTATTTCAGCAGTACTTTGTGTTGGTGGAGTAAATCGGTAAAATTCCTGAGTAAACCAAAGCACTCTGGTAATCCCCTGATGAAGGGACAAGGCTGTATCTGGTGGAGCACAAAATTCACCTTGGAGAATTAATATTGCTTATAATTCCAAAACAGAACAATGACCTGAAGCCTCCCACCAATCCGGTCGCTGTGAGTTCACGACCAGCTCATGCTGGCTTCCTCTCCGGCCGTAAGTGGGAAGGTCTGCCAGCAACCTGCTGATGGTCGTGGGTTTCCCTCGGGCTCTGTGCGGTTTCCTCCCACCATAATGCATAATCGAGGTCTTGAGAAGTAGTCAAAGATTGGTGACAGATTTCACGGGATTCAGTTTTGGGGGTAACACTGACAGAACAAAGGAAAGATTATGGGACGACCTCAGGTACATGACAAATTCCTGACTTATGAAGTCCATGAGTCTGACTTCCAGCAAGCCAGTCCTGAGGATTCTGTGTAACATGTCAGCTGAATGAGAGGCCTGACCGATATCTCCCGAGGTGAGCTATTTCGTAGAGTTTACACACGAGCTCAAAACAAACCGTGTACTTATTACGTGAGGGAATCTTCCGTTCCGGGAATACTGCCCTCAAAGAAAAGTATCGCGAAGGTACATGTCTTATTGCCTGTCGCAAATGATGTAGTAGTCAGTAAAAGGGTTTAAAGTATTTTTTCTATGGGGCACAAACTCTCTGTCAGACACACTATGTATTTGTGTGACACGCGATACAATATTGGCGGAAATGCAGTGGGAAGACCAGACAAGGATCAAACTCAAAGACCAGACGGTAAAATACGACAGCGAAGGATAAATTTTACAACATTAAAAAGGCAAAACAAATGATGGGAAAATGAGCTAAATATAGTAAAAAAAAAATCATTGATAACTCTGCATGAAAATACCGTTTTCTTGTACCAATTTTCTTGTATTTCAGATGCTTCTCATTGAATAAAATCAGTCAAATGCTGCGATTGTATGGTGTATGTATGGGCCTTGTTGCTAGTGTGTGCCGTCGGTGACATCACATCGATCTTTTCTGGGGGCTTCCGTGGCTCATTTGGTTAGGAAAGGCTGCTAGAGAAGCGTAATGACCCAAGAGCATCTCATGAGTGTGGTCGGTGTGAGTTCAAGCCCAGCTCATCATGCTGGCTTCTTCTCCGGCTATACGTGGGAAAGTCTGGCAGCAACCTTCTGATGGTCGTGCATTTCCGCCGGCCCGGTTCACTTCCACCATATGCTGGCCGCTGTCGTGTATTTATTTATTTATGTATTTGATTGGTGTTTCACGCCGTAGTCAAAAATATTTCACTTATATGACGGCGGTCAGCATTATGGTGGAAGGAAAGCGGGCAGAGCCCAGAGGAAACCCACGACTATCTCCAGGTTGCTGGCAGGCCGTCCCACGTACGGCTGGAGAGGAAGCCAGTATGAGATGCATTTGAACTCACAGGGCCGCGGTGATATAAGTGAATATTTTTTAATACGGCGTTATAAATCAATCAATCAATCAATCAATCAATCGACCTTTTCTATTGGCTTAAAAACAGGTGTGTAATGCCAGATTTGGTTTTCAAAAAGATATAACCAAAAGTATTTCAGAAGAAAGGTCCGTGCAGACCTAAACGGGTATAGGCATTTATTTATGACGTGCATGGTAATTTTATAAATTCACATTTTACTCTGGTGTTTGCCATTTTATAGAAACCGGAGACACGATGTCGCGTCATCCGCACCCCAGGCTCTTCAGTATTAGGGGAGAAATACTCTTTTTGTGAAAGAAGTACAGCCCCGTTTAGTGTCACAATCGAAATCCACGCCATGTGGCCTCCTGGTTGAGACCTTGGGGAATAACTCCAAGCATACCCCACTACCATCTTCTCGTTGAAAATGAACACTACTTCTATGTGGCAAAATAGTGACGTCAAAGTGGAAATAGATGTCTTCTCGGGTGATAAAAATGTCTCGCCTTTGATTCGTTAAAATTGAGAGGGTAGCAGCCCGTTCAATTTTCGCCACGTGGTCGTTTTTACTCACTTTGAACTGCGATATCTCGGTTTTCATACATCACAAAAATAAAAAGTGATATTTTTTTAACCATGAATAGGATTCTTTATAGATACAAATATACATTTGGTCTTGTCTTTTCTTTTAAGAGAACACGAGTCACGAGCATTACACGAACAACCACAACTGCAACGCCGTCATGTCGCAACAACAGCAGGACGAGATCCATGTCGTCGAGCAAAGACAGAGCTGACCCTGTTTCCTCTGCGGCAGTTGTCATGTCGCCGACTGTGGGGGACATTACACAACGTCATGTTGGTGCAGTTGCAGTTGCGGTTATCGCTGTCGCCGGCAGCCTTTGTTGTGGAACATGGGTGGAATATTGCTTTAAGACAGCTGCCGTTAATGTGGCGTGATTCACACACATACTGTTAAGGATGCCAGAACCACACACCAAAATTTCAAAAAATCTTTTTAAATTTATGAAAGTTGTAACTTTAAATAATCACCCAGAACAATCTAAGATGAAAATATTAAAACTTTTTGCACCGCGTTTTTAGTTTAGGTCTGTTTTTTTGTCAGACTTTCTCTTTATTTGAATTAATATTAAATTTAGGCAGATTTTGAAAGCTTTTTTTTAAAATCAGCAGTCGTTTAGCTCTCAGGATATATAGATATACAGGCCTACATGCCATCAGTATGTTGTGCTACACGGGACAAAATGTGAAATATTTCTTATGAGGGTTTTTAGAATCCTTAAATGAAGAGGCAGCAATTAATGAACATTTCTGTTGAAAGTGGTAAAACTGCTCTATTTTCGTTATCCAAATGCAAAACTTTTAAAAAATCAATAATTTGCCCGTCTAAGTATTTATGCAAAAGAAGCCACTTGGTCAATGCATATGACGTACCCAGGGAGCCACTGCTCTCTTTAAACTTCTCACAGCGTTATTTTGCGAAAAGCTTTAGATTTATGCCAAGAAAAAACCCACCACCACCACCCCCCCCCCCAAAAAAAAACACTAGGCCGCAGGCCGAATTCTCAAGCAGTTGGCCCAGCCGTTTTTCTTGCATATATCTGAGGCATTTTCGCTACAATATCAAAACTTGTTTATTCCCTTTCAACCACATTGAATTGAGGGACAGACGTTAATATATGCATAGTTTTTACCTGTTTTTCTTTGTTTTTTCTTTTGTAAAATTATGGAGCTATAACCCAGTGAACTTTGTCACGTTGTGTGTGTTCAGCGTTATCCTGGTGGGTCATACCATTGTAAGTACAGGCGCCGCATGCGATCACAAAAAAGGTCAGGCTTTTATGAAGTCCTACCTGAAAGTAGAGAACTTTATTCTTTTTCTCTCAAACTCGTACATTGACAACGTCCGAAGAGGTCACGTAAAAATATTTTTTTGTGAGTGTGAGCCTTGGCACTAAATTTGATATGTCTTTTTAATTTGATAGAGACACATGTTATATCTGACAGCTACCTGTTTAACCATTATTTGGACGAGTCTAAGTGTCACATGGTTATTGCCTGCAAGGGAAACTTGAACGCTTCGTTGTTCTGGGCGAGGCGCTGATCGATGATTCGTAGGTTGAATATTTTCCTGATGTGATAGAATAATATTTTGAAGACAGACAAAAAGAGAAAATCTTAAAAATTTGCTGTTTGTCAAATGAAATAAGAAAAAAGGCTACGGTGCGTCATGTACGTCACCGAATTTTCAAGGGCCCTGTGTAAAAATGTGGCTAATGTTTGCACGGCCTCAAACAATGGCTTCCTCGAAATGGAGGCGTGTTTTCTATATAACGCATACGATTAAATGTGTTTTTCTAGCAACTGACGTGACAGAAAATTTGAATTTTATATCACTAATAAGCAAACGTCTTGGGCTTACTTTTAATACCGCGCATTATTGATTTGCTGTCTCTTCCTTTAAGTGACATACGACTTTAGTGGCCGTGCACGTGGATAGTATGATCGCGCACGTGGATCGTATGATAGGCTTGACATATCTGGGTTTTTACATGGACGGTATTTTCACATGATTCGTAAATAGCCGAACCTGACACTAATATATATTTTGACGGACAGCAATTATCGTCTATCACAAAGCGTGTGCTTAAAAGTTCAACATTAAAGTACCAATTAGCGACCCATGCTCGACCGGCTTACTCGCACCACCATTGTATTATCTTTACGAACAAATCCGACCTCGTGACGTTGTCGCTGTCGGTAAGCCAACACTGGTCGGGACTGTTACGGATTACAAAGTGAGAGCAACAAGTCTTAGCTCGACACGTTATATAACCAAGCCCCTGAGGTCGATCAGAGAGAGTGACAGGCGTGAGAGTAGATCGGGCTTGAGTGTGAATGTTACATGTCGCTGGGAGAGAACAGACATAGAAGGCCGGCATCAAGTGAGAGTAGTGCAGTATTTAGCACGGACTAACGCACGTGCATGTAGGTAAAGTGTTATTTGCAATATTAGGTAGGTACAGGTACACTGGCGCCCTTACAAGTGCGCTTATGTACCTGCCTTAATGTCTGTGGTACAACAGTGGAGTTTCGAGTTCGAACTCTTTCATCGCTAAAGGTAAGAAAAGTCCTACTGTACAACGTGTTACTCGGCAACTATTTCTGATTACATTTACTGTAATACCAGTGTTTTAAGAGTGTTTAAGACACTATTTCGACTGGACGTGAGACACTATTTAAACTGGACGTACTACACTGAAAAAGGACAAATTGGAGGTTTGCGAACCTAAAAAGTTACTGAAGGAAAAACATGTCATTTTTACTTCCTGAATACGATCAGACCTTGCCTAAAATTTTTGACAGTCACAGGATATAGTTGGACTGTTTTTAACTTTAGCGACAAAAGAGTTCGAAATCGAAACATCTCTATTCTATAACACGGACACTAGATAGTCTCCTATGGTTTACGAACGTTTGCGCCACTCTGAAGCATGTTCATGCACTCACGTCTTCAAGGAATGGCTTTGCTGTTTGCACTACAAGAGGGGAGTTTACATTTCAAATTCTTTTATATCTTTAGGTAAAAAAGTTCAATAGTGTTGGGCAATAAGTCTTGAGTGCATTTACTATAACTTTGGTGTCCTTGTTTCAAGCAGGTATTTGTGGTAGGAGGAGAGTATTTAGGAGGTTATCTATGAATGCTTGTGAACCGAAGAGGTGTCTGAAGTAAGAGATGCTATTTGTGACAAGACAGGAGATCAGTTAATTAAAAACAGGAAAATTTACGTAACATTTCTGACAAGTCACATGGCAGAGCAGTTTTTTTTTCACCCCTAGCGATAAAAGCAGCCGAACTGGAGACTCCCCTATTATAGTGAAACCTTTGCGCGCATCGATGCCTTTACAAGTATATACGCACGCACTTGTCTTCATGGCTTTAGAATAGGTACCCCGATTTAAATCATGGGGGAAACGTACACACGGATCAAGGTCTTTACAGCTACGCCACGGCATCAGCGTGAGTGTATTTACAAGTACGCGTCTTAATGTCTATACTACATTGAACAACATACGCCTGTTCCAATTTTTTATGCGTGAACATGTATGTCGCAGTGACAGATAAAGACCAATTTGTACACAGCGGTTATGATCGTGGTAATGTAGATACAGCTATTATAACCGCGCAGGCTATAAATACACCGACATGCATTGCACACACTACACCGCTGCTCTAGACTGGATTTCAGGCATTGAATAAGAGACTTTCACAAGTCGTCGGATGATTCGCAAGTGGCGTGTAAGATGTATAGTGTATAACACGTACCTACGTATCAAGCTTGACCTGTCCCTCACCTTGTCTCCTCTCATCCACCAACAAAATTTGCCTGGCCATGACCTACTAGCATTTAAAGATATTTTACCCTCTTTTTTGTCCTAGCGTTGAGTGTAAACTTGACTAGACTCAATATCAAACAAAGAAACACAAAGTCTTGACTAAGTTCAATACATATATTTGAACAAAATAGACAAATTATACAACTGACAACAATATAGAAAAAGAAAAAAAAATACAGGTAATAACAAAAATGTGTAGTTTTGTTTAACTGAAGATGGCTTCCAAATCCGGATGGAATATTCCTGCTTCCAAAGGCAAGTCAATCCGCGTAAATATAGAATCCACAGTCCTTGAGAATTCTCAAATCGAACGATGACGGTACGCCGACTATGGTATATATCCAACTCCCCGGCAAGGTGCAACTTTCCTGGGTAGACGGGTTGATTATAGCGTCCGTAATGCCGAGCTGGCGGTGTAGGTTTCACGTACATTTTTTAAATATGCATTACATTGAGAACTGGTACATTAAGTTGATTGGACATGCGTTTTGCGAGTCTCGGCATGTAACGCCCCTTACTGGTGTTAGAGTGGTATGCGGATGTCGGACTTAAGACAGGATAGATCATTACGTAAACTTAGGAAAACTGCGGAAACAAATGTTTGTTTTTTTTATTTTATTTATGAATCACCTTTATTTGGTAAAGGCTTCCGTCTTAGTAATATATATTTAAGTAAGGCGTCAAGAAACCAATGAGTAAATAAATATTTCCTCACGGTGGCTGGCTCAAATGTGTAAGGCGTGCCTAAGTCAATGTCCAGCGTGATCACGTTAGTAAATTAGCCTGATACGTTTGAGTGTTTGTCAAAAAATCTCTAAGTTACCTTGAGAAGAGCAGAATTACCAAATACATGTCTAAATATCAATACCCGACTAATATATAGGTAAAAATGCTACTCGGTATGAAAGTGAAATATATTCAGTTAAACTCGAATCGAATAAATTTGTTGTATGGTTTTGCAGCAAGCTACTCGTGAATCTCTTGGGCTACTGTCACCCCCAGGTTCGGTGCTGTCAAGCATTCTAAGGTCAGTTGGCCGAGGTCAGAGTAAAGTTCTACCCCCCAACATTCTGAGGTCAGAGTGAAGTCTAACTCCCGTATTTTAGCGTTTCGAGTTACTATGGCTACCGCCGTAGAGAGATACGTCAAGGGTTTACACAAAAGTCCAAGATACACAGTGAATGGTCTCTGGTACCCGGGCTCAGCGGAAAGACACGAAAGTATCCGGAAATTTCCGATCAAATCCGACGATATCACGGTGGTGTGTTACCCCAAAAGTGGTAAGTGCTTTTATTCAGTCTTTAAATTGACTTTTTGGGAAACCTTCGAAGGCTCTAAATGCAGTCTGTGCTAATTTGAGTGTCATGATGAAATTAAATCAAAAGGGGCGAAAAAAATCAGGGTTATTGTTTTTATTTAGTGAGACTATAGCTGCTATGCTTCACAGCAGATGTCATTTGCTATAGATCCTTCACAAGTTACCTGACAGGCCTCCTAATACGAAAAGACGGCACAACAAGCGAAGTCTTCTTTTACATGGAGTTCACGACAAACGTGAACTTTTACCAGCATGACGTTTGCATCGCGTGGAGAACTCGCCACTGACTTTACTGCTTGATATCTTTGTTTACGCTCTCTTTATAAGCTTACTTTCACTTTCGTTTTCTGTAGGCACACATTGGCTTGAACGTATTCTGCATTTCGTGACCAGTGACGAAGACATGGAGAAGGTTAAGCTTAATACGTCCATACCTATAGAGGTTTCACCTCCAAGTAAGTTGCATTTGAGTATGTATTTATTTTTTATTTATTTAATTCTCAGAAATGCCGTCTTCAAGAATATTTCACTTATACAATTACGACCATCTTTACGGTGGGAGGAAACCAGGCAGAGCCTGAGGGAAACAAGAGACCATCCGTAGATTGCTGGTGGACGTAAGACTGGAATGGCAGCCAGCATGAGCTGGATTTGAACTCACAACGTTAGTCACAGAGGCAGTGCGAGGCTCCTTGGTTCATTAGGTTGAACTTAAACGTCGTTCTCATGAAGTTTTCATGAATATGGCTGCGATCAGATTCAAAGGTAGAGGAAACCGAAACCCACAAAGTAAATCACTGCCCATTTCTTGGTATCTTACAATATGTACGACTTAAAGGCTGTAGCCCGACCGATATGGTCAGTGTTAATGTGACTGTCGGAGCCATGCAGCGCTCTGATGGTTGGAACCAGCGAGCGAAGTTTGAAAATCAAACATCGGACATATTGGTGTTTTCGACATCTCACAACGGTGAGTCAGCGCTTTAAATATTTAAGCATGGAGGCTGAACTGGTTCAAAGCGCGATTTTTATATCTGTATTTTTATTCAACCTGGAAATTACGCACTGACTACAAGCTGAATTTCCGCCTTTCCCATAAAACTGAAAGCTGTTGACTGTTACCAGTTTTATTTACTATTTATGAAGTTGTGTCACAGATTGTTCTGGAGGTGATCATGAGATTATCGACACTAAACGGTGTACGAATGGTATGCGAATGACGCTTTGTTGTGCAATTTATTTGTTTGTTTGATTCGTGTTTTACACCGTTCTCAGAAATATTTCACTGATAAGAGAGCGACCAACATCATTATTGGAGGAATCCGGACAGATCCCGGGGTAAAACCCACGATCTTACGCTGGTAGCTGGCAAACGCTTTTATATTCGAGTTAACACCTTTGCGATATTGCAGATATCAATTTTATTGCAACAACTGATTGAGTGGAAATAAGCAGAGCAAACACAGTTCCTGTTTCTTCAGGTAATATTTGTTGGCGTTATGGCGTTAAACTAACCTCACTGATTTTGTTCCTAATATTGTGCTTAACAGACCAGCTGAAGACGCCGTTAGAACTGCTGGAGGAATCTTCGTCACCGCGGATCATCGTAACTCATCTGCCCCTTGAGCTTTGCCCCAAGGGAATACAGGAAGGTAAAGGGAAAGTGAGTATCAATTCAGGACAACTCATTCTCGTTAAAGCTGAGTGAGTGTGATTCACCATTCGGGTGACCGGGCAGATTCATTTGCTCTGTCGTTTTTGTTCTTACCGCCCTCGAGGATCGTCCTCCTGCGGCTTTCAACAAGGTGTACCGTAGAACTTTTGACAAAAAAAAAAAACCAATTGCTAATTATTATTAAATTTTACCAAGAATTAACAACTCTAATAATTGCTTTGGGGAAAATATTCCTGCTCTTGCCTGTTCTTTTTATAAAGTGATTTTACTAAGTGTAAATAAGCTACGAAACTACCCCCGAGTAAAAATTCTACGAACTTTTTACCTCTTTTTTAAAGGTAACATGAGCACAGTTGAGGGTGATAGTTTGTGCAAAGTAATTATTTGAACTATTTTAAAATAATAGAGAACAGTTTTTTTAAATTTGCACCGATCAATAATTTTGCCTATGTGGTATAGTCGTTTTAAACAAACAGGTTGTGAGGTACCGCAGAGGCGAGAGGCTTTCTGTGACCACCATGCTTTCCGCTTCTCTGTAAAAGGTTGACATGAAAACTTTTGTGATGGTATTTTTGTCTGAAGTGAAAGAGCTAGTAGTGAGATTGACCCCAAGTGTTTCAACCATGGTGCCCTTCAGCACTATGCGCAGTGAGTTTGACGCATTTTGAACAGATAGTTCACGGTGTGCCGCACATGGTCACCACTGCGCTGCAGATCGTGCACACATTTTTACAAGCGGTACACGATTTACTTTAAAGGGAAAGACCTTGTAAAAATGAAGTTATGGTGATTGAAAAGCCCTTCAAAGACTGTATCTGAAAAAAACCTTCACTGAATTTTTTATATTTTTTTGTCCACCAAATTAAGAGGAGTTAAATGTCTTGATTGTATGGTGGGTAAATGGGCCATATTGATAATGTGTGTCAACCGTGACGTCACAAAGCTTTTTGTACACCTTAATGAAAAGCGATGTTAAAGTTGTGTTTTAAGGCCAGAGAAAGGTAGACTTGGCCTCACTGTTGACACACATGACCAAAATGGTCCACCATACAATCAAAACATTTAGGTGTATTTAATTTGATGAAAAAAAATTTGAAAAGAATCAATAAATATATTTTTAGATACAGTTTTTAATTGTCTTTTCATTCACCATAACTTATTTTTTTCTGGGTCTTTTCCCTTAAGCGGGGCAAACGAGATTTTTGAGCTGTATGGCTGCAGACGTGTTTGGGGGTAGAAACAACTAGAGTGCCCTGAGTAAAACCATCGTCCGTCGGCAGGTACCGACAATCCTTCTGACCTAAATCTACAGTAGAACCACCGATTGCTGATCTCGATGGTCAGGGTCCCGGCAATCTCAGCGAGCCTTTCACCATGTGAGTCAGCTAAATCATCCTATCATCTGCTATTTGATGGGAGTGAGAAAATCCAGACAGTTCAATTTTTGTCTTAAAATTTAGCCATTTTGACATTATTTTTATAGGAATGTTATATCATGATTCCTTTAGGGCTGAGGATGCACATTGGATGCAAGTAGTCGTATTGTTCTTTCTACTTCAATATACTCAGCACATGAACTCGCTCTTTCATCCTCTTAGTGACTTATAAATTGAGCACAATCAAATTTAATTGTATTTTCGAAATCTGATAAAATGGCCCCAAGTTCACGTTCATTTGCACGAAAGGTTTTGCAGATATTGAGACAAAATCTTGTTGTTGTTGTTTCTACTTGGATGATTCACTTGACTTGCTCTTCAGCTAATCACATACACGTCTGCGCCCAGGCAATTGAAGCAACTTTACTCCTTGCTGAATTCCACAGGCGCTCGTTTTTTTTATGCTGATATTACATTTCAAAAGCAATTGCAAACCCTTACGCCACCGATCATAAAATTTTGTCAATAAAAAGAAAGTCTAGGCAACAACACAATGAAGTATTCTTCTCCCGAGCATCCAGCGTTGAAGGGTGTAAAAAGAGGTTTAAACATTTCTCTTACTCTTTCTCAAACCTCAAAAAGACGCAAACCCCACAGCTTCACACATACAAAACATTAGCAGATTGCAGCCTCAGAAACTTTACAGGAAAAAAAAATGCACATCATAGCCATATCCCAAACATTTTGCTTTTAATTTTCGTGCTGAGTCCGAATCCGAAATATTTTGGAGCGATTATTGACTATTGTCGAATATGTATCTCTGTGTCAACAGCTCTTCGCATGAAAAGGATTTTGCTGAAACTTAGTACGTCATTTATTTATTTATCCATTTATTTATTTATTTATTTATTTATTCAGTGTTTTATCCCGACCTGAAGAATATTTCATACTCATACAACGGAGGCTTGCGGTAAGCCCCCGATCATCCGCAGTCTGCCGACTGACCCTCTCAGGTACGGCCGGAGAGGAAGTCAGCGTACTCACAGCGGCTGCATTGGTGAGAACCTCCTGGGTCATTGGGCTCTGCTACCGCGCTTACCCGTCGACCACTCAGGAACCTATAAATGTATTTATTTCTTTATTTATCTCTTATTTATTTATTTATTTATCCACTTAAGACATTCGTCACGATATGGCTAGAATATTACCGATTGCTCGTAATGCCATACGCATTCATTCATTCATTCACGAAGGTGACCATACCTGACAAACCCACCCCCTTAAAGCTACAGGCAACCCAACCTTTCGGTACTTTTATGTCTATTGCTATATCGGCTAAATCGCTTCTCGTCTTCCGTGTTCCCAGATTATTCTAGTCATCCGAAATCCCAAAGACGTGGCTGTTAGCCATTACTATTTCCACAAGAAGATAATAAGTATTGGCAACTTCAGCGACTTAAGTTGGGAGGATTTTTTTGAAGTGTTTTGTTCGCCTGATACACGTACGTATAAGTAACAGATAAATATGGTGTTTAATTCTCACATGCGTAAGCATATATAGAGAGAAAGGACAAAAGAAGCTGATGTTTAATTTTGACATACTTATAAATAGATAACAGATAAATTTGGAGTTTCAGTTTTATACACTTAAGAAATAGAAGAAACTGGTGTTTAATTCTGACACACTTAAGAAAGGTAACAGATAAATGTGTTCCTTTGTCCTGATAAATATAATTATTGATAAGAGACAAATCAGGTGTTTAATTCCGAAGCACATAACGAAAGATAACAGATAGGTGTGGTGCTTGATCCGAAGGAGCAGGTAAAATGACCCTGCTGTCTGATTTCAGGACAAGCGCAAATACATGAAATTTAAATCTGGTACTTAGTTTCCATTTTGCAGAATCTCTTGCCTTTCCTTCAGTACCGTACGGCAGTTGGTTTAATCATACCAAGAAATGGCTGGAACATCGAGATGACTACAACATGTTGCTCGTGAAGTATGAAGATCTGAAGACGGACCTGACGAATGGCGTCTCCAGGATAGCAGAGTTTTTAGGCCGCTCCGTGTCGGGAGATCGCGCCGCCGCCATTGCTGCAAAATGTCAGTTTGACAGTATGCAGAAGGACGGACAGGCGGAGAAACCATTTGAGGGCGGAGTCGGAATTTCAGTCTTCTTAAGAAAAGGTTAGAGCATTTCCGGTACAAATGAATAAGTATAGATTTCATCCTTTTGAGCTCAGGGAAGTGGGGTATCGTGATGTCATCCATCATTTTACCAAAACGTTTTCTTTTACTTTTGATGAAATTATGAGGTAGTTCTTTCGTGAAGTGCCATTCTTTTCCCCGACATAGGTGTTACCATGCAGAAAGCCTAAAAAACTGGTACACCCATGTGATTGATGCTTGAGGCTGTAGTCACGATTTTTCATTGGTGAGACGGTTGAGAAAATCGGCTTGCCCAGTGTAAATAATCGCCTTAGCAAACCTTCTGGCTGAACGCGGAAGCCCAAAGCCCAAAATTGGTGCCTTGGACGAATTCATTTGGTGGTTAGTGGTCAGGGGAGAGAACTCAGACGTGCTGGGAGGATGAGGTATTTCCATTGGTGCATGAGGGGGTATTGTAAATGTAAAAGAAAAGACGTGTGGCAGAGAAAAACCATTCAAAGCTACAGCTCATGTTTTATTCCTCTACGATAGTACGAGGTATGGCCTCAAGCATCCTGTGGATGGTCGTGGTGTTTCCCAGGCTCTACTCAGTTCCATCCCTCCCCCTCCATAATTCTGTTCGTTGCCGTAGTAAGTAAAATGTTCCTGAATAAAGCGTAAAGCACCGATCAAATAAATAAATAAAGAAATACATATTATAAAGCAGACTACAGATTATAGCAACAACAAAAAAAGTCACAGAAAAGTGGCCAATGTCTAAACAAACACCAAACAGCTGACTGGAGGAGTTTATGCCTTTCCAAGCCTGATAGCGTTAAACAACAAGGATATAAATCAATGAATTTATACTTACTGAAGTTTGATTTCACGTGGTATATACTATGAGATAGCTTCTCCTACACAAATGGTGGCGGCAGTAAAAAAAATTAAAGACAAAGTTTTGACTGATTTATTTATTTATTTCATTGGTGTTTTACGCCGTACTCAAGGATATTTCACTTACACGACGGCGACCAGCCTGATGGTGGGGGGAAACCGGGCAGAGCCTGGGGGAAACCCACGACCATCCGGAGGTTGCTGGCCGACCTTCCCAGAAAGAGGGGGCCAAGATGATCTGGACTTGAGCTCACAGCGACCACATTGGTGGGAGGCTACGGATCATTACGCGGCGTTAGCCCACTAACCGTCTGAGCCACGGAGGTCCCGCAATGTTTCGAAGAACGTTCATTACATTTACTAGCTGCTCATCTTATCTGTCTTGTGTGATGTGTTTGGCGCATAAAAGCGTGCATCTCACCGCAGAAGGACCGAAGCATGCGTGATCAGTGCTGTCGTAGGCTCAAATAAAATAGTTCCTGAGGATTATCAGGTTTACTCCTGTCAATGCTGGCTTTAAAAAGAAATATGAGTGAAATTTTCTGAACACCTCATTTAATAGTAAACAGGATGTCCGTGGCCTATAGTGGATAGCACGGTAATATAGCACGATGATCGCTGTGAGTTCAAGTCCAGCTCCTCCCCAGTCGTACGTGGGAAGGGCTGTCCGCAACTAGTGGATAGTCGTAGGTGTCCCATGAGCTCTGGCTGGTTTTCTGCCACTAAAATGTTGGTCGATGTCGTACGGTTGAAATATTCTCGAGTATGGTGTTGAGCTACAATCAAATAAATAAAACAATAATCAAATAAATTTGCGATGTTTTTCTGCTTTTGTTAATTATTTCTCTATTGTTACGCCCTTTGCAGGTGTAGTTGGTGACTGGAAGTCTCACTTTACCGTGGCTCAGAATGAGGTATTTGATCAGATCTATGAGAGAGAGATGAGGGATACAGAGCTAGAGATACAGTTTGAACCCTGATTACTATCAGTGAGATATTACGTCACCAAAGGTTTATATATCGGAGACAGAGGAATTGCAAAGCTGGGAGTACAGTTTAATCTCGAACACTATCGAAGTCATATAACGCCATCAGTTGCCTTACAGAGAGGGAGATACGACTTCAGACATGACTACTGTCATAGAGAGAGAACGCCATCAGTTGTCCATGTATCAGACAGAGATTGGAGATACCATTTGAAACACTATTACTTTAAACCAGGAGAAAGAACATTTATCCTACTTGCCTGTGTCAGTAGAGACATAATCGGAATAATAACCTGTAGATGACATTTTTATATTCTTGTGGTTTAACGTTACTTCAAACTGTCAGTACGAGGCCTCTTTGTAATTACGGAGGGAACGCCATCGGTTGTCTATATATCAGAGAGAGATTCGAGATACCTGTTGAAACATGATTACTGTATACCAGGACATAAAATTCCAGGCGGGGACTGAACGTGAATCATATTTCTCATGGGTGAGGAATAGCTCACCATGCCAGTGGACAACGTATCGCATGCTGGTAGGCGCAGTTTTCATGTATACTGCATACAGATCAATACTTTTCTTAAACAAGTTTAAGTGTCAGTATAGAGGCCATCAAAAGTTGTTTGAATGGTTGACTGATGGATGGATTGTTTCTTAACACCATGATCAGGGATGTAAATGTAATGAACATCACTTTGAAAGACGAAGAAAACCGAAGCAAAATAAACCAATGATTTTTGACAAGTTCGGGGTGAGAACATATAAGTGAAACCAATGTCATGGATATCAAAAATGACAGCGTATAAGACTGATTATTCACTTTGCACACAAACAGATTTTTAAACTCAGGTGAAAATTAAAGTGATATGTCTTACTTTTTGGGGTATCCTTTGGTAAGTAAGATAACATATCACGTCATCGATTTCTCAATGTGATATTTTTGTACTAAAAGAGTGTCGTCGATGCGCTGGAATTGTTTCAGCCGTTTAACCGAATTACAGCGTATATAGAAAATTTTAAGCAGGCATTATTGCCTTTTCTTGGCCTGGGATGGAGAACATCGCATATAGCCAGTTTTAATTTTCTTCTGCAGTTACATGCTCTAGATCCCCGTAACAGTATATACTGCAAAGTGATTTTCAATTAAGTCAAACCCATACAAAGGAATTCAAAATCTCGAAATCTCTAAAACCGCACCCATTCGTGCTCGTCAACTAACGCCTGCGAGAACCTTCGTACAAATCCCTGTTGTTGTTGCTTCCACGTCCTTCCATTCCGCTCATTACTTCTAGATTTTTCGGTGTGTACGTGTAGCCATGTTAACGAAATGGCTTTGCGTCCTGCCCGAGTCATCTTACTGGTTGATATCAAGGCCAGGTAAGTAATCATAAAGCCATCATGCCACGTGGTGTTCCCATGGTAAATAGCTTTACTTCGGTCCCCCCTTTCCCCCATTTCCTCAACAAAATTCAGAGACATGCCGTTAATCTTTTTTTTCCAATTTTTTTCACCTTAAAATTAAAACACGTGACCCAAAATTTTATTTATCTTTATTTGGTCCTTATTTCTAAATGTGCAGTTTAGAATGCGTCTTATTAAAGCTCGAAAACGCTTTTACGCTGTGCTCTTAAGGCGTGACGTTGGCTTTAATTTACCAGCGATCAGTCCGGAAGTTATGTAGCCTGCAGTCTTGACGTTAGCAGAAGGTAGGACCGTCAATTGTACTCCGTACAGCGATTAAACCTCCAGGAACTCCATGATTGCTTCTTTTCCAGGCGATTAACGACACGCTCAAGGTCTTTCCACCTGAAGTTGATGGGTAGCGGAAACGGTAACGTTCGCAGTAAACTACTGCCTTTGCTGAAAAATAATGGATTGCCTTCCTGAACACAATTCTTCATACATGTATACGTGCATATGCCGTACAATGGTTAAAAAGCATGCTTTTTATATAGTTGGGGGCCTCCGTGGCCGATGGTGCTAGTTCGCTAGAGCTGCTCAATGACCCAGATGCCTTTCGCCAATAAGTCGCTGTGAGTGTTGGTCCAACGCACGCTGGCTTGCTTGGGGATGATGGTGGGTTTTCCCAGGGCTCTTCTAGGTTTCCTCCCACTATAATACTGGTCGCCGTCGTATAAGAGTAATATTCTTGAGTACAGCGTTAAACACCAATCAAATAAATAAATCAATATTTATAGAAGTGATGTTTTATAGCCGGGATACATACATTACTATTCCAGTTCAGCACACAGCGTCGCCTTGTGTGCCAATGTTACAACCAATGAATGACTCGGATGGGCTACACAAAAGATTCCAAACGCACCTGTTTCCGGTGACGTCACACGATCACCGCTCTGCAATTTCCAGTTCGGTATAAAACATGGATTGGTTAGACTTCCAGATTACGGTGGGAGGAGCTGGAGAGAGTCCGTGGGGAAACCCAGGACCGTCCTCAAGTTGCTGGCAGACCTCCCCACATGCGGCAGGAGTTTAAACCAGCAGGATCTAGACTTGAACTCACAGCGACCACTTTTTTGGGAGGCTTCTGGGTCATTGCGCTGCCCTAGAGCGTTAACCGACTGAGCCACGCAAGCCCCACTCGGTGGCAACAAATGGGTCAGCAAATAAAAATCCATTAACATTACGTTGGTAATAAAACATGCATATATTCCGGATATCGTCCATGGTCTTGGACTAGTGGTTTTAATTAAAGGTAATTCTGAGGCATAGCAAACAAAAGGGTCGTTGTGAGGATTTAACGCCCTTTATTTCTCGAGTCTGAATCCGAAGACACTTCTGAGTTTGCATTACTTGACGTGCTAATCCATCCCTAGGAAATTTTGTACATGGGCCTTGTGCCACTATAATTACCTATTCGGCTGACCGGTAGGTCAGGATACAACGAAGAATTTTTCTACCTATACGTCACACATGAGCAATTCGACCAGTTGGGTCAAAGATTTGGCTCCGAATTGATGAGTGCTGGAGCACCGATTAGATTATTCTGCCACACACACAATCTCAGTTGTTGATACACTATAAATTTCTATACTGTTATTTTACACCCAGCTAAAATATATCAGAATTTTATCTACTTTGGATACAACTGAAAACTTTCTGCCGGGGGGGGGGGGCTACCCCCTACCCCCTGGTGGTTACCAACGTGACAAAATGCTATGACGGGCAAGATCTCAAAAATGGTGGTCATGCTATGTTCATGTTTTGATGTGACGCAGAGAAAAACGCGAAATTTGAGGATGGCTATTCTGAGGGTTGAAGTTGACAAATTTACTACATAAATAGTAAGGAAAATTAATGCACTGGTGTAACCTATAAGATAACTGTCAGATTTGCAAGTGAGGAGAATCCATCGACTTTTGGGAACTTTTCACACCTTAGGGGTTGTATAAACAAAAACGAATTGTTTTTATCGAGCATAAGATTTGTGAAGACGAGTATCAAATGCCACAGCATTTGTGACACTGTATTGTGGCTTTGTAATCGCACATGCCCAAGGTCTATATAAATACCGTTACACAAAGTTATGAAGGCGAAACACACTTGAAATCTGTGTGATTAATTACAACAGGAGCATTGTAATTAAAGAGAGCATAATATTTCCTCTGATTATTATAGTCGAGATGATACATAATCTGTACTGATCTCAAAGGTCCTCGCACAACCGCGATCTCGGAATCAACCATCGACCTTACATGTGTTGCTCTAAGTCATACTTAACTGTAAAGGCCGCAGGTTTTAACGCGATAATAACACTCAGATTCTGACTCTTATCGAGAATAATTAGAGAGGACAAAAATGCCCTCATTTATAACGGATTAAATTAAGCTGATTAGTGGGCTTATATTGCAGGCCTGATGGCTGGTGTAACGTAATACGTTCCATCACGTCTGGCGTTGATTGTCTCCGTGTTTGTCACCTGTCTCAAGCTGGATTATACAACAGGTGTGTATTCATTTATTCATTCATTTATTTGTTTATATATTTGATTAGTGTTTTACGCCTTACTCGAAAATGTTTCACTTATACACGTTCAACGGCTGACAGCGTTATTGGTGGGAAGCAAAAGACCTTCCCACGGAGGAACAGACTAGAAGCCAGTGAAGACTCTACTGGAATGTTTTAACTGGGAATCTGAATGTGAAAGAGCCGCAGTTAGTCACCGTCGTTGTAAAACATAGCTACTTTTGTCTCCATTTTGCTACATCTTCGATCTAGTCCACGAATTCAATGACAGCTTTGGTACATACTCTGAGTGGAAAAAAATGAAAATTTTAGGCCTCCAGATCGTCATACCCATTAACACTTATAGTCGCATAAACAGCTATCAGTACAAAGGGTTGTCAGTAACTGAATCCAAATTCTACGCCAACTTCGAGATAAAAGCGAATACGATCACCTCTGCACCCTCTGGGTAAAATGCCGAGCGCTTATGCGAACCCGATTAAGACCATCACTAAATATAGCCAACTTGCAAAAGAGCATCATCCAGATATTAAAACAGTCTATGCCATACATGCGCATGGCGGAACTCACAAAATATTCTCGTGCGTGGTGAACAGTTTCACCGTTTCAATCAGTCGTGAACCACACGTGACTGCAGCTTTTCTAGTGAAGGTCGTTTCCCGGGAGACGAGTACCTGGCGCTGGAGGAGACAGAGATGCGAATAATTTATCTAATTCGCCATTTAAAACGATTTTTTCTTTAATACCTTAACAAATTCTTAACTCTGATTATCCATATAAAATATATTCTCTAGATACAGTACGATTTTTCGCTGACGTATTTCAGCCTTTTATACCCGCGAGGCGTGCGTTCGCGGTTGAAGTAGTGATGGGCACATACAACCTCTACCGGCTTTGTCGCGAAATTTATCCGGAAGTGATATAATTCTTCTGTTGTTTTCTCGTGAATTTCCCGATCCAGTTATGCGATAAACATAATCTCAGACTTTTGGTCATCGCATATGAAAGTTATGAAACTCGCTAAATCTTGCAACGAACTCAAACTTTACTCAACTTGTTTCATAACTTTATGACATCCTCTATTTATTTCAAACACCACAATACTGACGCTACATAACGCCCGGAGAAGACAGGGGCTATCGGTTGAGCAAAACGTCTGTCCTGTCCGTATGCTCAACACTTTGCTCAAGTCATGTTTCAGCGCATACTTTGTTCCATAGGCTCACGACGTCGACATTTCTGAAATTGACATGTCACGTGACCGTTTCGGGGGTCATGTGACAGGTGTCAACAAGCATGGCTGACAAGGCAGACGATCACGTGACGAAAATGATGGTCTGATTGGTCTCACTTTCCCCTTGCGCTGAGGGGATAGCTCGCTCCAGCGCACATACTAAGGATTTTGTATTTCGTGCCAAAAAATATCAAAGAGGACAGATATTTTTCTCAAGACCTCAAGAGGTGAAAAACTCAATAAAATGCGCACAGAGTTGAGCTACATGCTCAGCAAACGGGCAGGAAAATCGTTTTGCTCAGCTGATAGCTCGTGTCTGTGCGGCCTTTTACACTTGGAATGGGGCTTCGAACGCTCTCGAAACTTTGCCGGTAATGTGGTGCACGGTACTTTCTACACATGAGTAGTTGCACATTGAAGGTCGTTATGGTATAGTTGGTTGAGGGGGTGGGGGAGCGGAGGCAAACACAGGAAATCACTGGCCTCGGTATTTCATAGCTTCTGATGCAAGTATAACTTGCCAAGACCGGCTAACTCTGACCAATACATTTTTCCTTGGGAATAATGTACCGCCATTATTCATACCTGGAGTGTGACGTCATGAGCTACACTAAAATATAACGCATCCTGTCAGCCTGGCGACGTATCGCTATATGTCTTCGTGACACTTACGTTTGGCAAAATTTACAACTCCTCATCGTAAAACGGGCCCGAAGCTTGTGGAAAGATACAATCATTTTATATTACCTTTGGCGTTTTCCAGCCGCGGTCAGCAGGCAGTTTTGCTGCGTTCACGTGTTATCTACGTGTGCTTCTTTCGCTTATCGTTCATCGATATTAGTGATAACCTGATTAATATAATAAACGAGTCAACCAGGAGTGCTAATTAACTGCTGCTCTTTGTACTAAAACCCGGACAGTTATTGCCATGGAAACGAACAGTTATTGCTATGGAAACTAGGAAATCAAACATGGATGAATACAGAGGCTGTTGGCTTTGTTGAAACTAGGGATTGAAAAGAACAGAATGTTTTATAAAGAGTACCAAGTCATATGCCAGCTGGAACTTTATTTTTTTGATCTGCCAATCGGCTTTATGAAAAGTCTATATGTGTTGAGAAACTGTTGGCGTAAGAAACGAATCATACCTACATGATCTGAAATTCGTGAAACAAATTTTTAACTCTTGAAGCAAAATTTTTCTTCGCTAAAAACCGATGGATTAAAACATGTAGTGTCCGAAAATGAACAGACTTAGCCTTCCGATATCTTGGCACTTAACAGAGTGCTCAGGTAGTCAAGGATTTACGCGTGGTTTGTGAGCTGCCCTCAAATACGTTGTCGACATCTTGACCTGATAAACCGGGTTGTAGCTCCTTGCGCATGCGCATCAGTGATTAACCTTTTTGCAGACTTAGTGAAGGAGTAGATTTGTTTACTAGGAATGTAACTTTCAAGATATGGTGTCATGGCAAGATCAACAGCTGCTGGGCGTGAGCGCCTGTCTGACACAGGTACAAAAAAACAAAAAAGAAAAAAAAAAACATACCAGCATGTGTTAGCTGACCGTAGTTTCAACTTCCGTTAAGAATTACGTGAGAGTGGTGGGGTAAAGCTAAGTAGCGATTATTGCAAAATGTGCGCATATATTTCAGCTTTCAGAATTAAAGTGCTTTGTGTGCATTCAGAAAGAATCTGACAGACATGCAGGGGAAAAAAAACGAGTGGGTAGCTCTTTACATGCATTATACGAACATCATGCCCATGGTTTTCTTGGGCTATTCAGGGTGACCAGCGGTGCCCGCGTGTCAGTGCATTTAAAGAAGGAGAAAACATAAAAATGAGCGTTAAAACTTATTCGCAAATATGGTCTTTTTTTATTCTTGGCTTTTTTTAGGAGAAAAGGGTATTTTGAAATACTTTTGTATGGTGGATACTTGGGACCAACTTTTGGTATTTATTGCCATTGCATAATAATGTTCTAAATAACGATGTGATTCATGTCTAAGAAATTTATGTCAATGTAAATTTGTTGTTTATATGCAAACAAGTGCATTTTCCCTGAATTACGATAATATATATGAACATATTAAAATTATAAACATGATCCAAATCTAGATGAAACACATTTGTTAGCTGAAAAGGACAAATGCTAGTGCAAAAATCTTTATAAACATGAGTTAAACCGCCGGTTATTACACAAATGCAATATGTACCAAAACGTGGTCCCGTACATCCGAAAATACAAAAAATATTTTCAAGTGTCTTTTTCTCCTTGACGAAAAGTAAAAAAAAAAGTTGAAGACCATATTTACAACTACCTTTTCGCATTCTTACATTTGGACTTTATGCCATTTTTATGTTTTCTCAACCTTTAAGCCGCCCTTAGACCGGGATCTCGAGCTAGTGCTGATGTAGACAGTCTCGTTATCCTGTACCACGGTAGGGTGTTTTCTTTGGCTTCTCTGGCCTATAACATGTGAACTCCTTTTCAAACAAAGAGCACATGTCCAGTAACAAAGATGACAAAAGGAAAGACACAAGATACATGCATCAGATGTCACTGGTGATATTTACAAGCAGAATAGGCTACGGGTACATCAATATTACAACCGGACATAATAATTATAGATTCCCAATGAAGTAAGAATACAAGTATCAAAGAGACACGAAAGACTGATTAGAAGTTTTGAAACGCAGCAGATGACTTTGTTTTGTCGATGCATTCGTTAACGTTATAGGGTTAAAATCTGGCACGCTTTTCAAGTGTTGGCGATAAAAGAAAGTTGTGTGAAACAGTAATACCGTTATTAGGGATTGCACTTTCCAGGTACGGTACAGATTCTAGTGTTGAGAACTGGCTGGGGCCAATCCGGTTTCGAACCAGCGACCTCAGAGTTGTTCCCATTTCAACTTTTTGAGGGAGTAAGCTGTAAGCCTTGTACTTTTGATATTGGCCTCTTAAGTCATATATGCTTTTATTTTATTTATTTATTTATTTGATTGGTGCATTACGCCGTACTCAAGAATATTTCACTTCTACGACGGTGGCCAGCATTATAATGGGAGGAAACCTGGCAGACCCCTGGGAAACCCAGGTTGCTGGCAGACATTCCCACGAATGGCCGGAGAGGAAACCAGCATGGGCTGGACTTAAACTCACAGCGTCCTCATTGGCAGGAGGCTCCTGGGTCATTGCGCTGCGCTTTCGCGCTAACCAACTGAGCCACTCCAATATGGTTTTGTGGAATATGCTCATGGTCACATGCAAGGATTCCCTTGGTGTTTCTTGACGTACTAATATTACAACCAGCATAAGAGAGAAGTACTTTACAAGTATAAGTACCTTTAGAAAAAAAACGGTTGTTTATCTGAGGCATTCAGGTTGTCTCCCGTCATACATTTGACAGCTATTATAGTGAAGAATCATCCGCACAACCCTAAACGCCAGTATACAACAAATAAAGAAATTATTAAACTCAACATTAGAAGCGCTTTCTTCATATTTAAGCTACATCCAGGCATCATTGTGTACGACGTGTTCCAGGTATTATGTATGTGATAGAAATAATAGGCTTGGCTTGGCGGATGAATCCTGATGTTACCTGAATTACTAATTTCCATGTCATGTGCTGATTGGTTCGTCGTGCTTTATCATGCGATTGACAAGAACATGGTCATGCTCAATAGGCCAAAGGGGCTCAGCTGTGTAGCACCTGATACAAAATGCATTGACAGGAACGAAGTAAGCGTTGTCAGATTCTGCCAGGTCAAAAAGTATATGGGAACCACAGTCAATTATTGCCATACCTGTATCTCTTTAAACACCCAGTAGTCACAGTGTACATTTGACAACTGCTAACCCATTCCCATTATGAGACCCAAAGGTCTATAGGTGGCGATCAGTGAGATTAACAGGTCCCATCGGCTACATGACAACGGCGAGCTAAGATCAATTTTGAATCGCCCGTTGTTAGAAGACGCGATTTAGGGTTATCTGTGCTTTTGAAAATGTTATCTGGCAGCCCCATCGATGGAAATGATGACACGTTTGTCTGGCCTCGTTCTCAATGATATCCCCGGGATTATAAGTGGCGAAAATATATCTGCCCCCATTTACACTGATATCGAATAATGAGGCGAATAATTGACTGTCACATCATCGGCGCCTTTGAATTACATGTACTCATATCATGAGAAGAAGAAATATATATCTTTTTTAAGATACTTTGTTCTCCGTTAATTCAAAGTTTTGTTGTTTTTTTTCACACACTTTTCTGCCTCGTGTTAGGCTCGAAAATGTCAGCAACTATAGGATGTCAACGGTATCACATAGACGCCATTGATTTTTGCATCTGAGCCAGCTTCCGCAATACCGGACAGTTTCTCTGGGTAATTGTTACAGTTGTTGGCAGAGTCGTTCAGAAGCCTCCTGATTGCTAAGATCAGGAAAGAGCTCCGAGGCACAACCTCTCAGGCTGACCGCCTTTTCTCCTTCTGCTAATTAACGGAAACAAGAGTGCAAAACAAGATTATATTATATCGGCTGAATTACTGGATTATGCTCTTGCGGGCGATATTCTGTTGTGTTATTGTCAAGGGAAAGTGCCATTTTCAAGCGGACTGCATGGCAAGAGCATTCCACATAATGTAACCTACGGACAGTACTAGCCAAATCGACTTTTATCCAGAGGCAGCATCTTACTGACACTCTTGTTTAAATGGTTTATCAAGATGCGCTTATGCAGTCAACGCTTGCAACGTTAAGACTTCGCCTTGAAGATATTTTTTGCTTTACATCGTTTTTATGTGCAACCTACTTTTTACTGAGAGAGATTTACACCGGACACGACAAATTGACATCTTTCCGTGGCCTTTAATATCCATGTTGCTATTCGATATAGTTTACCGATATGTCTGTTTTCTGCAGTAAGTCCCAGTGGTCCCTCGGCCTTTGAATCACAACCCACACACTGACCAGGAGAGCCTTCATGTTTCTATCGAGCCACTATCAGAGGATGCCAGAGCAAAAGTCTGGTCAATCGGCTTACTTGTAATCAGACACAGCCTACTATCAATATATCACTTTCAAGGCCACTGTCTTCGGTGATCATTACCGTGTGCTGGGCTCATTTTGTACTATGCATCCCAGATAATATAATGCTCGTATAAATTGCTTCACGTTAGTAGTTCTCCGGAGACATCAACCCTTCTAGATGTGCATTGCAACATTCAGAATGTAACTTTTTACAAACCATATGTATCAACTTGTGCTGGGCTACACGATCTGTGCGACCAACCACTGACTGTTGTTCGGGATACAAAAGCCCAGAAAAAGGCTACAAAAAGGCGCCAAAGTGAGCATTTCTTCCAAACCCGGATACCCTGAAGGGGCAGTTCTCCAACGGCTACTTCCGCGCGCCTTTCTGATTGACGCAAACCACCGCATCCAATTGCAAACAGGGTTTGCGAGTTCTCGAAGCAATTAGTATGCAGATCTGAGAGAGGAAGGTTAACCGTCTAATCGTCTCTGCTCATCACCAGCGACTTGTCGTGCGGACGGTCACTGCTTAGTCTGCTGTGTTTTATCCCGGGTTAGTCTTGGCCATCGAAGGTGTCAAGGATATCAACGGAGTTACTACCTTCGCTGGTTTCTGATTTATATTCTGGGATTTGGGGAAGATTGCAGGTGAAAATTTGTTAAATTATTGGACGAGATCCGTGGGGAAGAAGCAATTTTTACAGTAATACTCCAAAATCAAGGTAAGATTAATGCTCAGTTTTTACTTCCATATCTTTTCAAACAGTTCATACTCCTTATGTTGCGCTTATGCACCAGGCGATTCAACGAATTCAAAACACATGGTATCAAAAACAATTTTTATTTGAAAGCTGCAAATCGTTTCAAATAGAGCTTTTGGTATTTTTACTCAAACTGATATCGGCACCATGAATCATAGAGTTTGAACGAGGCTTAATGGGTAAAACGATGGTTTACCGTCTGTGTGTGTAATCACTTTGACCTGCTTCTGGGGAGTTGGTCTTGGCATATCTTTCTATCCCAAAAATTCATCGGTTAAATCCCGGTTTTGGACACGGATTTTGTACATTCACTCGTTCTAACATATGCAGAGAACAATGCGTATACCCCTAGTGCGATGTGCATATCTGTGCGTTACATGTGGTAATTCCTGCCAGTGGCTGGCCAAAGGTGTAGGCGGTTTACTCAGGGCATTGCGGGTTCTTTCAACCACAAAACTGAGCACCATCGTTTAGGTGATGTGTTGTTGTTAATGGCTTTTGACACGTAGTTGCAGGGTACCTTTCTATTGCTAAAATCTCATGTGTACAATTTTACTGCTTTTATCTGGTTCTCTTTGCGGCCAAATCAGTTACAGCACCTGAGATTTCTCCGCAAAACAATTTCACTGCTGGTTAGTAAACAGGAGCAATGACTGGATTACAAAACCGTCTAAACAGTTGAAGGTTACAATCTACAGCTTTCACAAGTACATATAGCTGGATTACTATCCTGCCTTGTGTTAACAGGTCTTTCTGAAACACCCTCTCTTTTAACACAAACCGCATGGTCAAATTTTTGATATTCTATTCTTTAACATTGGACATTCATTTGACAAGGAGCATAAGTGTAGAACGACATTTGTATGTTATGCCGGACGAAGCTATGGCGATATTGCGCTCGTATTCATTTGATTCGTGTTTTAATGGAGGTAAAATAGTGTTCTAATTACAATGCATGGGCGTAGTGGGCTAGTCTGGCAATTTCCCGGGACTGACCGGGCAAGTTGTGCGTCCTTCTCCGTGGTGTTTTACATCACACTCTGTCGTGCCATCCTCGCTCTTCCATCTTAGCCAGATTTTCGGTTGTAAGTAAACACCACGCCTTGGGCTCGATGTAGTCAGCTGTCGAATCATGAGGTTAAGAACATTCAACACAGAGACGTCTTCTTCACCATACATTGTTATGGAGGTTATGATTTGTTATTTATTTATTTATTTATTTATTTGATTGTTGTTTTGAGCTGCATTCGCCTGTCCAACAGCATTAAGGTAGGAAGAAACCTATCATCGTCCGCAGGTTAGCTGACAGACTTTATCATACACGACTATGGAGCATGACCTGGGCTTAACACTCACAGATACCGTTCCCCTTACAGACTCTTGAGTTTGGCGTTATGAATATCACAAGTTACCATTTTTTCTGTAAAATAGGCCCTCGCTTGTGTACAAGCGAAATACCAATGGCAGAGAATGCATTGGAGGTCATGGGGGAAGTGGGGGTTTGGGATGGAGTGGCCGCATCGACAGTGCTTCTTTTTACAAATTTCAGCACGACCTGCAGAGTTTGTCTAGAAGAGTGTTTGCGGTAGATTGGGATATGGAAGAAGGTGGAGGGTCGTTTTTGGAGAGTGGGTTTGTTTGGTGGCAATAATGTAGCGGCAAAACAAAAGCGTTTAATTTTCCAAATCTCTCCACCACAGAGGGTATTTCATTTTCTTGCAATCTGTGGGCACTGTTTTGGCTAAACTACCATACTTATGCACTGTTAAACGGATTCCTATACCGGGAAAGCGCTGCATGGAGACTTGAGCAATTTAATGAACTTTCGTAAAACCGGGTCCTTGTGTCTAAGGCATTGCAAATTGGCCTGCAATGAGACCAAGAAATTGATCCAGGACTTTATGGTCTTATCTGTTAGGTAATGCCACACCCCCAAAAAAGAACAGCCTTGAAAGCAGCACACCACCAAGGTATGGGTTATGACCACGTGCAAAAAACCAATAAATATGGAAATAGAATTGTCTGCCAAATGCTCTGTTAACGACACGTACCTTGTCGAGGTTATTCTCGTAACAGGTTGCTCACTGTTACGAGAGAGTGGCATATTGGTTGAATCATTTAAAGTAAACCTCTACTCTCGCTTATGGGGCAAGTTTTCGACACGTAGTTTTGACAAGTAGTTTTCGATAAGTAGTTCCACACTGACATTTTCTGTGAATGATTGTAAACCTGACATTTCACAGGGACTCGAAAATAACTTTAAAAATACCCATTAATACAAGAACTCAGCTACATCCCGCTCTGTCGCTTAAACTGGCGTTGAAAGTATATACATCCAATTTTCAGTTACATCATTAACTATGTGTGTTGATACGCAACTGAATATACTGCCTAGCTTTTAAAGTTAATCTGAGAAAAAATTATCGAAATCGGATTCTACGAAGTGTACTTGCAGAAATTCAAAATACCTCAAACTCACATTGACAAACTTTGCCGGTTCTGAACAGTTCCCAAGTCTATTTATTTATGTATTTATTTGTTTATTCCCTTGTTTGATTGCTGTTTAACGGGCATGTCCAATGTTTCGTTTTCAAGTAGACGGCGACGTTCGTGACTGTCAGGTGTGAATCGCAGATGCACACCCTCCACTCTATTTGTAAACAAGTAACCTTCAACGAACCTTAAACCTAGCCAGATGAGCGTCGTCGACCGATGTATTGGAAATCTACAAATACCCTGTACAAGGCCGGTCTTGATCCCGCACCTCATGGGCCAAGAGCTTTACTCTCGCATACATATCCCACGGGCCTTTACTGCGCCATAGTGAGTGATAAGCATGCAGGTGACAGGTGTCGATAAGGTCGATAAATGACAAGGCCTCTTCCACTTTTAACACCGTTCAAATAAATAAGTACCTAAGCCCTTGCCGGGTCCCATCGTGGCTTTGTGGTGAGTGCGCTGTGGTGCAGAGTAATGAACAAGGAGCCTCTTACCAGTGCTGTCGTCATGACTTCAAGCCTAGATCATTCCGTCTTTCTCTTCAGGTGTACTTGGGAAGAGCTATAGCAACCTGTGGTTAAACGCCGTGGACGCCTTCGTATTGAGTGAAATATTCTTGAGCACGGCAAAAATGAAAAGAAAAAGGAAACAAACAAAGAAACAAAGAAACAACAACAACAACAACAAAAACAGAAAAAAAGACAAAAAAGAAAAAATCAAACTAATAAATAAATGCTGTCTTTGTCAGGTTCCCTCCTCTTCCACTATGACGACTCTCTGCCAAACAGAGTACCTCTGTCCAGGAAACCGGTCGATCCCAGCAAACAACACGACAGTGCCTGGGTTCAATTTCGCTCGGACGCCGCTTACACCCATGGGCTACATGGTGTCCTCTGTGTACCTCACATTTGTGGGTAAGTATGGCTGATGGACGAGTCAGGCTTAGGCATGGCTAAAGGACTAGGCAGACTTAAGTATGGCTCTGAAGGGCTAGGCGCAGCAAAAGTAGCTCAAACCTCATAAAAATGCCCTCTTCGTTCCGGTCATTGCAAAAACGATTTGTGTGCAAATTTGTAGAGTAGATTTGTATTACAAGAGAACAATGGCCAATTCGGCTTGAACGCGCTTCGCCATTGCATGCGAAGAGATATCCCATTCTGCACATTAATGTACCCAGCGAGTAGGTTTTATGGTCTGTGTGTGGTGGCCTTACATGAATATCGGCAGAGGTTGGTAACCTTCCTCTATAAATTCATTCACGTTGATCTCGCTCAGCGGGTAACAACTCTTATGAAAAAGGTTAGTCCAGGCACTCTAATTTATATATATTTCGTGAGGTTATCTTGACGACGACTTTAAACACCATGACTGAAAGAGTAAAGTAAAGCAATCAATAGAAAAAATATATACCAACAAATAAATCAATCAACAATCAACTATTCACTAAGAAATCTAATCAAATCAAGAAAAGTTTAGGCACATGTGATTCGTAGTCGATTTCGTGGCCTAGCACAGATTCTGATGTTGACAACATATCTTTGTTTTAGTGGTTTTCAAATATTGTAATCAGGCATCAATAGCGGTTTGAAATTCGTTTGAACCGTCTTATAGCATTCGCATACTTTTACCAGTATTTATTTATTTATTTGCTCTCTTCGTGTATTACGCTGAGTTCTTCCTGCTTTGGACTCATTTCTCTCAACCAACAAACATACCGCCTCACACACGACCATTCGTTCCCAGTTCACATCTCCAGCGCCCCAATCGTCTTTACAAGGGCTCAGCACAGTCATAGCCTTAGTTTCGTATTCCTCTCTTGTTAAACAAATACGGACCACCATTGTGTGCAAATAAGTGAGTGTAATGCTGTCCTTACAAGTCATAATCGATCAGACCTGGCACTACATATTAACGGTGTCTTACAATTCATACTGGCAAGCTCAGGTATATTGTTGGGGCATAGTGTTAGTTTGCTGTTATTTTCATATAACAATCTAGTAGTCTGTCCCAATTCATTTAGTACGTATACATCAGTGCAGACTCAAACATCAATCGGGTGATTTTTTTTTCTGGACAGCCAAGCTCTAATCATTGTGCTTTGAGGTTATTTCTTTGATATTTCTTCATTGTCGGTAGATTATACTGGCGACCTTCCTGTGATGTGTTCGTTTATAGTAAAATACCAATATTTTCTTAAGATACCAGATACTCTTTATTCGCGCGTGCTAAACTGTGCGACAAATCCGCGTATTCTTTCTGGAGGCATACATCTAGGTCTGTTGGTAGCCTGTTGTTTATGCCCGATGAGTAGAATCGTTTGCCGAGCGAACGTAATACTATCAACAGACGGGTTTATTTCTTTCACTTGTCATTATCTAGTTTTAGTTCGCTTTCAAACACGTTTACTTTATCGATGTAATTTGATTCTGGAGTGTTCAATCTGTTTGTTTGGACAAAAAAAAATTATTTGTAGCATGAAGATGGATGTCACGACATTCCTTGCATATACCGTTATGACTCGGTTTCGCTGGTCAAATTTTACTGTGCAGTACTTTATTTTTTGTACTAGCTTATATTTTGGACATCAAAATATACAAGTGTCCAGGAAGGATAGACCAATTGTGCAGACAATGAAAAAAACCAGATTAGAAAATCAAAATTGGTTACTGGTAAATCCTTCGTCAAGAACGCACATATTAAAGGACAGTAATTAAGCTAGACGTTCGTGCAGCTCTGTTCTACACCCAAAGGCTGCATGTCCAAAACATATTCAGTCCTTACCCCCCATTTCCCCAACCGAAAAAAAAAGAAGAAATCATGTAAACATCAGCAGAAAAACCACTGAAATTGACATCTAAATATACATCTAATAGTTTCCTTCGCCGCCGAATCAAATGCAGTCAGACGTTTGGATGTTAACATCGGCTTTATTTTCTGTCTTAATGATATATGTCGCAAGTAAGGCCACCCCAGCTATTACTGGACCCTAAATCTAGTATTTCATGCCAGAGTCACCTTTCATGAGCACATGGACACTGAAGCCTACATGGCTAAAGTTTCGATTCACAAAGGCTTTATTCAGACGTTGACATAAACGCCCTACGAAATCTGTGTGACGTCACTGGTGGGAAACTTTACCCAAATAATTCGGCAACTCTACCCTACTTTCTCAACACCTGGTTGCATTGGATTTTGTTCAAAAGACATTTCGAAAAAAAAATTATTAAGATATTTTCAGATTCCTTTAGTTGCTCTACATATGTTTACTTCGTTTTTATTTCTTTGTTTCTTTCTTTGGCACCTTCAATATTTCAGATAAATTATTACCATTAAATCAGCTTTTTTGTCGTTTGAGGCTGATGTAAAATGCATAGTCAGCATTTTTTAACTCTATTTTTCTTCACCAGGCATCTTCGCCACGGCTGGCAATAGCATGGTCATCTACGTCATATGTCGCTCTCCAAAGTTCCGGTCCAAGCCCCACAACATGCTGCTGTTGAATATGGCTGTAGCGGACGGATGCATATCCATATTTGGCTATCCCTTCACCACAGCCTCGGGCTACGCTGGCCATTGGCTGTTCGGAGAGATAGGCTGCGTCGTCTGCGGGTTCGCCACGTTCACTTTCGCTATGACCTCCATGAATACGCTAGTGTGCATCAGTATCTTCCGATTCTTAATCATCTGCAAACCACGTGAGTGCAAATATCTGTCACAACCACTAATTTACATAGATCATTGTACACATGAAAAGAGAAGGCGCGAGAAATATGGACAGGTGTACGTAATAAAGTCTATCTCCGTAATCGTTTTCCACGTCCCTAAACGAGATGTTGATATTCAGGTGAGACAGTGCCATTGGTTTGATATCTTTTATTATAACATACACGCGGGAAAGTTTGTCACTAATTTGCCCAAGGTCGGTAGTTTACTCCGGATAACCCATTGTTTTTTTTGTTTTTTTATAAATGTAAATGTATTGATTTTGACACACTAAACCACATTCAAATATATTTATTTAATCAAACCCCATATATGTTATTTAATGGTCACCGTCGCCTTTCACCGTTTGTTGTTCAGCCCATCGTGATAATCTTCCCTTTTATGCTAATAAACCACGATAGTATGATATTCAGGTGCTCGTCTATAGTCTCTGAACTTGTTCATTCGAACGTGTACGTGTGCTGTTCAGAAATCACTATGGAGCTGACGTCCGTCCCTTTACACAAGGCGACTCTTATATGTGTAATAAACCAAAGGGAACATGACTGTGTATATTCTGAGTAATTCTGAACCAAAAGCATCTAGTGCATTGTAGGCTCGGTTTGTTAGCGCAATACCACAGGTAAATTGGCCAGAAGTCAGGTTTCATCGGTAACGTCTGACCAACTGATGCACTGTCATTGCTGCTTTTTATATTACATATTGAAGCGATCTTCTCTGTTGTTCCTTGCTAATACAGGTATACCTTAAATATCCGCCTTGCTTTACAATACTTTTGTTCTTGCCTTACAGAGTACGTGATCACAGAACGTCGAGCCATCTACTCCATTGTTGCCACGTGGGGATACTCGTTGCTGTGGACGTCGCCTCCCTTGTTCGGCTGGAGTAAGTACACCTTCGAGCCTTTCGGAACGTCGTGTACTGTAGACTGGGTTGGACGCAGCGTGGGAGAAATCCTGTACTCCATTTGCCTCATCATATTCTGTTTCGTCAGTCATCTCACCATCATGACGTATTGCTACACGAAAATCTGGCAGGTGACACGACAACTGGACCCTCATCGGATCTCAAAGCGTCCAGCGTCCCTTGACCAGGTTATGCGTGCCCATACAGTACAGTCAGAGGCCAAGCCAACACAGGTGTGCGACCTCTCCCCCCTCTGTTTCCTTGTTTTAAGTTTAAAACTCCATTAATTAGGTCGCAAAGCTCTTCGTGGGTATCGACGCACGTCATGTGTCGAGGGAGTTGATCTAACACCTATTCTTCACAGGTTCAACCCAACAACGAAGTCATAAATTTCAAACAGGTTTTGGAATGCATGAGATAATTTTATAATCATTTTTAATGAGCAGTGCCTCACTCATGAGCTGTCTTTTACTTTAACGTTCATTACATGGTATAGGCCTACTTTTTTTTTGTCAGCTGTGTGGATTTTCATCTGGCCCTTGATGATTTTGGTTGGTTTACTGTAAACCTGTTACCCTTGTATCTGGACAAATGCTAACCAGTTAAACTGGTCTTTAACTGTTGCCTTCCTTTTTGCTTATTTATGAATTATGAATAAAATTTCGGAAAGATTCCCATTCTTAAGAGCTGGTGATATTTTAGTTGTTTCCCACATTTTGGTCATTGGCAGTATTACCTTATCTTATATTATATTTCAGTTTCAATAATTTCTTATTTCTTTGTTGGGTACTTTTATTTATGTATTTATTTGTTTCACCTTCAGATCTCCATGCTAATGGTTGGCTGTTTTCTCATCTGCTGGTCACCCTACGCCTTCATCTCTCTCTGGGCAGCCGTCGTGGCCCCCCCTCCCGCCTGGCTATCCCCCTTTCCGACGTTCTTCTGTAAAGCGTCATGCGCACTCAACCCTGTTATATACACCCTGACTAACACAACGTTTCGGAACGCTCTAATGGCGCAGTGCTCAAGAAAGCTCCAGCGTGTGGGAGACCGTCAGATTGAAGTGCAACAGAATCGGAAGTAAGTTCATTAGTACTCAGAACTGACAAGTAGACCCTTTCAGCAAGTTGTAAGTTTCTCCTTGCTATTGATCAAGGAGTATATACTTTCCGCCACCTACATAACCCGACCGATTCAGAAGAGCTTTCAGTGTGGCTTCCTACGGTTTTGCTCCGAACAATACAATGCGTCGCAGCACGAAACACTTTGGCTTCAAAGGAACAATAGAAATGCATTAAAAACGGAAAGTGTGCATAATTCTGTCCATCACCTCCCGTCATCTGGGACAGACCTGCTTTCTAAATATTATACAGCGTATTGAACAAAAAAGGGTACTTCGGCATACGTGACAAAATTCTTTCGTATTAATTTTTTTCTCTCTTCATGTTAAAATTGCTGACTAGGGATAGTTTTCCCGATGCTTCTAGATTAGCCGAAAACGTCAACTCATGCAAGCAGAGCATTGTGAGCGGAAAATCGTCCTAGCCCAGCGAGTGGGACTTACCACACCACACCATGCGTACATGTTCCCCAGGGCAGCATGACAGCATGCCCAGAGCAGGTAAATGTCCGCCGTCACAACGCAAAGCATCAAATTTCATACAGCTACGGTTATTACAACCTGTCTTTAGACGGGGTTAAAGTGGTTACCATTATTAAGACAACATGATGGAAAGGCCCATTTTTGTGACAAGTCAGCTACATATATGTCCATGTAGAGCCGACAGGCGACGCCTGCGGCGCACCGTTGAAAACGGTGGCAAATAACATGCAATTAAACTCGTGTTGAAGTTTTTCAGTTCCTCACGAACACAGTATTGCTTGCCGTATTGATTTATTGATACGTACATTTTAACGCGATACTCACGATTTCGGCACTTATTTGACGGTGGACCTATTTGTGGACTAAGGAGAGAAATTGAAACGACAGCATTGTGTCGATCAGTGTCCCACATAGCATATTCAGTAAAAGAGCTTACAGTTTATCACACCTCCTTGGCTTCTTCTCTTATCATTAATGAGATGTAGTTTTTCGCTGATCTCCCTACTTATACCCTCATGGTGTAGCTGGCACTACAATACATCGGTTTCCTATAGACTTGAATAGCATCCAGAACTTAGTCTTTGAAATCAGATCAGAGCTTTGGCTTAGACTATCTGAAGGTTCATTGCATTGTATCAAACCTTGCCCCACCCGGGTGCATGTTATGTACACGGTAGACGTGTGTGTGTTCGGGGGGAGGGGATGCGTATGCTGGGCTTGGTAAACGCTTATGGCTTCCCATTTTTTTTTTCTTCAAATAATTAAGTGATATATGAAGATGGGATTTGACGTTTGGTCAAACAATCTCTTCTCGCCTTTGACAGAACCAATCGACAGTATAACAGTTTTGAATAACAGATTTAAGGGGCACCACTCGTAGAACGGGCCATACGACTGACAAACAGAGAATGCAAATGCTCCCAAACCCTAATTATTCTGTTTGACAAATTGTCCACCCTGGGGCCTGATAATTTTCGAGTCTCCAGCTAGAGGGAGACAGAGAGATATATTTGATAATTTAATATTTACTTTAGTTATCGTGTTTCTATGTCTCTTTTTTATTATCGATTAATAATCGATTGGCAGCTGTATCGTTATGTCCGTGCTTCTAGGTGTCGCAAAATTTAACTTAAGATTCTTGTCTGGGCTTTTGTATGTGTATTTTTCAAGTTTTCGGCTTGAAACTCTTCCCGGGGCCTGTATAGCTTAAGGAGTGACGACATTTCATTTTAAATGCAGCAAATGTGCTTCTGGGGGGTTGCATTGTATTTGGTGTCTGGAGGCGTGCATTGCATTGTTTTCATTTTTTGTGTACACATGTAAAGATGTAATGACAACACGGCATTTTGAGTACTTCAAGACCAGGAACGTCTGCTATATTACACTTAACATCACTGCAACCTAATTTGTACCTAATTCTACTTAGCCCATGGTGCTGTGGGGCGTGCAAGTTAAACACTTACCTGAACAGTTTGAATAAATCCTTCACTAAAGGTAACCGGTAACGTCTGACGATTTGCCAACTATCACACTGTCGGCACTGCTCTGGTTTCGCTCTCTATGCTGCAGTCTCCCTGTGTACAGTGCTGTTAAGAACATACATGTATAATTAGTGCATGAAATGCTGCATTAAGGACAGAAAACCCTTTTTTTCTTCACTAGGGAAAAAAAAGAAAAAAGAAAAAGAAAAAAAACCCCCAAAAACATTCAGGACAACTACTTTGGATAATATTTAGGCCAGGTCCAGCATTTAAGGGATCAAGACTTTTATTCTTCACTGGGGTTCACTCGCTTACATGTGCCGGGTTTTGGGGCGTCTGTAGACCACTGACCATGCAGATCCGTGTTACCCATCCCAGGGTGCTTCTAATTATTCAGATAACCAAATTGTGCGCCCCAAGGGTTAATCATTTTGCCAACTCTAGCCGGACACACGAACAAGCACTTGCCGGACGTGTTTGCAAGGATTCACGCAGTCACTGGCCAGTTCCCAAGACACATTGATATGCACATAATTTGAAAGGTGATGGTGACGTTATGAGAAATTTCTTTTTAGTAAATACGGGCAGGGTGTAGATAATATCTGTGGCACTGCTTCATAATTGTGTCTAACTCCGCTTAACCGCGTTCTTTGGGTCGTGTGGTCATCGTATTGATTACGGTCGCCACCTTGGATATTTGAACTGTTACACTCAAAGCACAATTGATTATCGACACCATTTACGTTACAATGGTGGACAATTTATTCATCTGCCCAAAACAGTCATTACATCTTTCCGTCATCACCGAAGATTGTCGACTGCTTCTCTTTGCATGAATCCGTAATATTTTTTTTTCATTATTTCATATATTCTCTTAGCACTTTGGTTGTTTGTGTTATTCGTCTTTTTTTGAAACGGGTCTTGTGATTATTTACCAGGAACACCGATTTTGGTTGACGGCTTTTATACAAAGGTCTTTTATGACGCTTGTGTTCAAGAACATAGGCAAAGGGCTGTGGTAAAGTTTGGGCATGGATACAATTAAAGTGACGTATTCAACTGATCGTAGATCAGGCCGTCATTCAGTAAAACGATATCTAGTGATATTACTAGAGTCCAGTTTCACTAATAAAATTAACATCACAATCCTTTAAAATATACATGTGTTTAAAATCAAAGAAAGGTAGGTTCCAGGAAGTAGAAGTAGTCTACAGATTTCCGTTGATGCCGTAGAGTCGTATATGTGTTATAACCGATGTGTTGAATCCAGTAGGTACAATGTATTCCACAAATCAACAATGACATGTCCGTATTTGTCTTATACACTATACCCCGCTGTGAAGGAGGACAAGATATGAAAAGGCCGAACTTGAGTTTGACTTGATCACACAACAGAGATAAGTTGTCCGCAATACGTGAGGAATGAAATCCGACATTCGTGTACCACTCTCACGCTGTAAGGTTACGTTCCAAATGGATAATCGCAAGACCTATTTCCCACCAAAAACCAAACTCCACTTCTAAAAAAAGTATGTAAGACATAATATGTAAATGATAAATAAAACTGGAAACATGGAAGAGAGTATCTGTCAACAGACTTCAGTGATGGAGGGAAGAAAGTCGAGATTCACATTTAAATCTCGTAGGGCATGAAAAATTCCAACAAAGCAAATAGATGTATCTTAGCCGCGCTTTGACTGCAGCTGTCTTTATTAATTACGAATTAATCGTGATGACGTAGTGCGCGAAGGCTCACACAGCCGCTGGTACCGGATTCAGCGCAATTAGACATAATTAAGGCAATCATGAAAACAGATCAGCGAGGTCTGCAGACCGTCAGGTGAAAGTGAAGTGTGAGTATGAGATACCTTCCCCGCGAATGGTGATTCTGTCCCAAGCTGACTTGACTATTGCTCTCTTGAACTACACGCCATCAGTTTGCGTGAAAACGCCAAGTAAATGCAGGAATGAGCAATAGTCTGCACAGCTTTGACCCGGATTTACTTTGGGCGGGAAATGTTGATGTATTAAACCAAAGATTAGTAATCCTGCGAGAGTCGCAGATGTTACCTTATAAAGCCACTGAACATGTATCATTTTATTGAAGTTATTCATAATTTCGGACGACGGACGTAAAGACTGCTATCTCCCAACAGGTGTTTTCCTAACGTAAGTGCATTTTTGACTTAAGTCAAATTTGCAAGTACTCCACGTATGTACACCGCCAGGATCGATTCCAGAAGGCTGGGCTTTAACGCAGTCAGTATGAAATGTGACTTAAGCGATTATTTTGCTCCACTGTTGGCACTTCAAAGGTGTTGAGAAAAGACAAATGCATGCATATCAACATCTTAAACTTCTGGGTCAGTAAAATTAGTTTTAAGCTTTTACTGAAGTCAAATATTGTTCCAGCAATCGGCCATTGAAAATAGACTGGAAAGAACGTTTTTAAGGGTGGGGTTGGTGAGGAAGAAATCTTGTTGTGAAGTTCATTAAACTCCGAGATCCTCTCTTGACATTTGATCCATGGGAACCTAGTTCGAAATGAAATTGTTTAGAAGCCTTTAGTGTTAATGAAATATTAATTAATGGCCATATTTCAAATTTAATATGTCTGGGTGCAAACGTTATTTAATCCAGTCTCTTTAGGGAGAAGGGAGTGAGAAAAAATGTAAACCCATGCAAACTAAAACATCATTCCAGGATTCCTTACAGAAAATACCTGTTGTATTTTTTTTGTTGTTTTTCATTTTCTTTTTCTCCACGAATCAAAATAAAATCAAGTGTTTAGCTCTCCCTGTTGTGGCCTAGAATGAGTTGTCACAATATCTACGCCTTGGGAAAAATGATTCAGAGCTGAGTAAACTTAATTTTGCCGAGACATTTCCATTTTTCCACGGTGGTTTTTCTTACGCCCCAGTAAAAATCCGCCATAAACCCACCATCATGCGAGATACACTGCCGTGCGTGTTATCCTCAAACAACTAATTAGACTAGAAGCCATGTACCGAGTAATCCGCTTTCGCCTTTTTAATACTCTCTCGATCGAATGGTGTGGATGATAAAGACCCAACTACATCCGGTTTCTGGAGACCTTGTTGCACGAAATAGCCGCACTTTGTCCGTCAAGGACATATGTGAAGTCGTACCTGTGCGCAGAATCGTCGTCAAGATTGGACAGGTTTTATCTTCACAGTGGATTTGCACAACACAGAATAATGCCGACGATATGATAACAACACAGACTCATGTTCCCTTTGACCTCATTTCTGACTCAAGAACCATGTGACGTTCTATAATACTTGCGCCATCACACAGTCAGGTCTATCAGAGAGTTCATGTTTTAAACGGTATGGAATCGCGCATTTCTTACATGAGGCAATTTGTTTCGAAAATTCTTATATAATTTTCGTCAGGACAAAGCTGCTTACTTTTTACCCGCCAACATAAGAACTTTTTCAATATATAATGGACCCCTTGCAACTAGATGGGAAATCGTCTCCGATTGCCAACCTACTCACAGCGACAAAAAAAAGTTAAAAAGATATTCGTTACTAATCATAAGCGTCGTCCACAATGTCGTTTTACACAATAATTCGTCCGCTAATATTTCTTGAAGTCAGATTTATAAGAAGTTGAATTTCAAACAAGTTTCGTCTTACGAATTATGTGGTATAAATATATGACAGGGACTTTGTCGGTCATTTATTAGGATGAACTTGTAAACAGGCAGATGACATTCACCACCTTTTCGATATGCTGATACCTAACGCGTGGCGCGTTGAAACGGACTGATAACATGGACACCACTTACACATTTTGGGTTGCATTGAGCTTACATTGGAAGCACATGCCTTACATCATCCAAGCATATTTATTATAGTTATAAACATATCTCATATGGAGCTTTGCAAACTCAAAGCAAACAAGACTTTGTTCAGATGACCTGAAGCCTCCCACCAATGCGATCGCTGTGAGTTCAACACCAGCTCATGCTGGCTTCCTCTCCGGCCGTACGTGGAAAGGTCTGCCAGCAACCTGCGGATGGTCGTGTGTTTCCCCCGGGCTCTGCCCGGTTTCCTCCCACCATAATGCTGGCCGCCGTCGTATAAGCGAAATATTCTTGAGCAAGACGTAAAACACCTATCAAATAAATAGATAAATATTTTCTTTTGCCTAATTTGATCATGTTACTTAAAAAGTATTTGTAGCAGACACAGGAATCGAACCCCAGCTGTCTATTGTCTTCTGGATTGTTAGCGCTGCACTGTGTGGAACAACGAACTACAGGTCATAAACTGTTATGGTAAACACGCAGCCCTGATGGTCCTAGAATTTTGTTTTTTGATTCACAAAAATACGATTGTGTGAACCAAAATAATACTTAGCGATATAGTAGAACTCTACAGCTAGACATCAAATACGGACAAATGATTTTGGTTGACGTAATCATATTTTCGTTATGATAGGAATTCCCTTAGCAAAACGTCCTTCTGTCCTTTTCTGCACGAAAGAAAAAGAAAAAAGAAAGAAAGGTTAATAATCTCAGAGGATTCTATTTCGGGGTGCTCTTCTCACAACATGCAGACCGCGTTTAAGTCTGAGAGGTGTCATTTTCGGAAAACGGGGAAGGGGTGCAGAATTCAGGAGATAGATACACCTAACACCTTGAATATAATAAAGTGTGCTACTGAAATCAAAGAATCACCGGCTTCTCCGGAGTGGACATGAAACTGTAGTTTAAACATAATACAGGTTTCGCAATTTTGTAAATTCTCTACTAGAGTACATCCCATTCGGAAAGCATCAAGGACGAGTCTGAGGTTTACACACGGACGCATGAAATTCGACTAAGACGAAATCACGGTGAAGAGAAAGATTTGTTTGTTATCAGATGCCAAGAGTTAGCCCTATAATTTTGCAGAAAATTCGCCTTGCTAGGCAGAGTTTTGAATTCCACGGCGACCTGTATTCCTGCATAAGTCTTCCCTTCGTGGCGGGGAGGAATTGTACAGTTTTACATCCTCCGTGTTGGTGAAGAGATATCTCGTTGGGAACAGGGACATAATTACCACCCTATTACGTTCATTCTGAAGCCTGCCCTTTATCCATGATGTGGTCTCATGATGTGGTCTGGTCAGACTTACCGTGGCTGAAATATGATTTCCATCTTCCATTTTGGTCCATATTACATGTTCTAATTACGCAGTGCTTCACTTGGTTTTGTTCGGGGCAGTCCAGCGCTAATGAATAGGCAGGAGCAATTTATTTTAGCCACATGTAATATTTCCATTGATTCCGGTTAAAGCCAACACGTCCTAACAATTTACACACGTTTCACCCGCATACGGCGAATACGGAACTCATCTTGAAGCATTTGCTAGCTTCTGTGAAAGATGTGATGGTACAATGATTGGTAGCCCTTTAGTTACCAGGAGCGTTTTTGCAGGTTGTTGTGTTGATTAGAAATGAGAAGAATGTGTGTCCAATGCAGCTGCAGTAACCATCATTTGTGCAGATTCTTTTTGTTTCAGATCCTTAGAATTTCTGGGAGTTATGTGTAGTGTCATGCGGGGCTACAACGACAGCCGTGGCTGTTAACGCTTCTGTCTGTGGCAGTTTTCTGATGACGAATATGTATAACCCCCGTAATACTTGATCCGGAACTATAGATGATGAAACTATTGATCTCTGACGAGTGCATCTCTTTGTCATAAACCTTACACATGCAGCACAAATCCTGTTGCTAGTCGTTATTATATAACAAATTGCACCACCACGTTGACTGGGGCCTGCTACAGTGACCTAATCTGGATGATAGAAGGACGGGTGTAATTGTCGATTTGCAAATGGTTTTAAGTGAAGAGAAATCACTGTCCCAGCATCCCTTTTGTAGTAATAACAGTGTGCTCGGGACACCTCTAGGCACATGACTGGCGCCTTTTAATTGTGGGTCCCAGGTTTGAATTAAACGGGAAAGATAACGAGCACTAGACAAAATAGACAACGAACTAAAATTAAAAACTATTAAGAAAATAAAGTTCTCTTTAAATGAGTCAGCCTTTCGCCAAGATGACGTACACCTCGAGCGCAGTTTATACCTGAAAATCTGCCCCGCACACGTGGTCTGGGTAACTCCATGACGAATTCATCGGAAAATGAAATAGACCTTTGCCCTGCAAAATAATTAAATTATCGTCCAGTTACTCACGGGCAATAGGCAATAATTGTCTTACAGGTTGAAGTTACATAAGGGAATACCTATTTCGGGTCAGAAGAACTTAATGTTTAATAGATGAATAAATGTCTAGTTCCTCGTGAACAAAAAGTGTCTGTTGGACGAATGAGATTCAGTTACGCGAGACACGAGCAAGAAAAAAAAAACGATATGCCTAACGGGAAGTATAAAAAGCAGAACTTAATCGATAAATGAAAGAGACGTGTTTTGTTATCCGGATTTATAGACGTAAGTGGAAGCAAACGACGATCAAAGGCTTGAGATCTATCGCTTGTCTGGTGGCATCCTTAAATGGCTGGTCGATATGCTCCTCTGCTCTTTCAGTATGATGCTGTGAAGCGATTATCGGATTCAGTCAAATTAGCCTCACCACCAGTGGCAGGCGAGTGGGAGGAATAAGACATTGGCGGGCCTTGATCTGCTTCGTTAGGATCAGGGTTAGCATTTAAAACGCTGGAAGATGTCACGTCCGTATAACTCAACTGTTCCTTAGAATTCCGATGTGTACATTTAGAGAAACTTTTCAACGAAAGACATTTTGTCATAAAAAGACTATTCTACCTCTGAATTTATTGAATATTTGATTATTTCATTTATATATTCCTCCCTGCCCGGCGGACATTCACGACCGTCCGCAGGTTGCTAGAGGACCTTCCAGGGTGCTAAAGTAGGAACCTCTGAATTTATTTTCTTATATATTCGATTGCATGGTACTTCACGTGGTGCTCAAGAATAGTTCACTTATACGACGACGGCCAAGTTTGCGGTAAGAGGAAATCGAACAGAGCCTGGGTGAAAACCACGACCATCCGCAGGCTGGTTGCAGACCTCCCCACGTACTGCTAGAAATACCTATGGGTTTTGAAAACCTCTTATTACAATCATGTAATATTATTATGTTGTTAATGTGAAACAAAATTCACATTTCAGTGGAAATTATTACGAGTCTTTAAAGACACACTGGTAGTTAGTAGATAGTTCGTTATCGTTAGTCATATCAAGGCGACACGCCAACGCGCGAAGCATTCGGACGATGTGGTAAAATGATGCTTTGCTACCATCTGCAAAACGAAGTATGTTAACAGTAAGTTAGCTCCAGATATTCAAAAACTCGTTTAGCATCGCTTGTCCGATATTGTGTAGTAGCAGTAATAATAATAATAATAATAATAATAATAATAATAATAATAATAATAATAATAATAATAATAATAATAATAATAATAATGTAGCAATACAGCGTGGAGAACAAAACAAATGCGACGGCCATGTTTAAATTTTGCACCGGTCACATGTAACCTGTGAAATCCGGCCTTTCGTCAGTTTACCCCAATCAGGGTATTATTCCAGGTGTTCGTGTCCCCAGTAATTAGCTCTTTGTCACAAAAGGTAGATTACATGCATGGAATTATTCTACTTCTCATTAATCCACTGTAAAAAGTTACGAGAAAAAAAAAATAAATGAGGATATTGCGTGAAGAGCGCTGAACTGGTGAACCTGTCTCATATGTGTGACTAGAACTGTAATATATGGTGGCAAGCTGTCGTGTATTTCTGATCTAATGTATCACAAAGGCTGCACATTTTAAGGATCGTTAGTAAAGAAAAAAAATTTATACTCCTGCTGCACTTATGTTTTTCAACGAGGATTAAAACATTTCTTTACTGTTGGACGTTTGAAGACCATTTTAAGCGAGATCATTTGTACGAAGCCGTAAGGATGGAGGGGGGGGGTCTTTTTGCTTTACACCTAATCTTATTAGGTAAAATATATCAGCAGCATATATACACTGTGTGAACTATCGATATCATGAGGCATGTAATTCCCATCGAGTGAAACGCCATCGTGATATCACCTTAAGAACGGGACACAATAAATGTCTCATGCGCAGCAAGGTAAAGGAAATCTGTTTCCGGTAAGCCTCCGTGTACTCTGGAAAAGAATTTTATGATTTGTTTTTTGTTCTAACGTTTACATGAAAAGGTATTCCTTATAGATACGCTGCAATGACCTACCAGATGAAGAGTTGTGCTCTTGTTTAGTTCATTCCCTGAAGTTTTCCATCATATATTTGAGCCGTTATGCCCCTTGCCTGCTCAAAATGTAAACCACTGAATGCACAGAAAATGATTTTCAGTGAGATGTTATGGTATATTTGCAGGTCTACTGCTACACACTTCCTTGGAAAAATTAACCCGGACTACATTTTTAAGCATCAGGGCAGCAAACTAGTTCCGACAAGTAACTCGTTGTGGAAGCACTCAGAATAAAACTTGTAGTCGCTGACGGGATCACGTTGAAGGATGGGCTATGTAATCAATACGAAACAGCTGGTGGACAGTTGGGATTTTCCGAAGAAAATGTGACTAAAAACTTAAGGCTGTAAATATTACTGATAAAAACAAACATATATCATCCACTAGTATGAGATCTTGTCCATTATCCCCATTATATTTGATATACCATCATGGCGAAGTCTGGATTAAAATTTTCTACCAACGTCTTTGTATAACAAGTTCGTGTTTAAGGATCGGGTGTGCAACAAAACGGGTGGTACCTGTTTTCGAAACAGTCTCAAACTGCGCTTGGGGTAATTTCCACAACAAATGATAAAAGAGATGGTAAATGCGGTTGGCCTATTGCTTTGTAAATCGGTTACCTGGTGTGGAAAATATTTCAGTAGCTATTAATGAACCTCTGTAAAGTTGTGGAAAAAAGACTTATGGAACACCCCATCTCTGTTGAGCAGAATTGGGAACCTTCTGAGGACACATGAACGAGGAGACTTTTCCATAGCACCGAGGTCGCGCGTCCATTTAAAATTGATCTTTGCTCTGGTGTAAACGTAATTACAAAAGGAAGTCCGACCTAGGGCAGAACAACTGTAGATTTTGTCGTTATCTGTCAAATGGGACTTGGTGCCATTAACCTTTTAATGATGTCCGTAGGTCCGATTACGTAGCCTTGTGTTCGTCGGAGACCACTTATCTACCATCAGTATTGCGCTGATGTCTGTAAGTCACACTTAGAAAAGGTCGCCAGTAAGGTGGCAAAGATCGATGGTTTACACCTGCCACTCTGGTTTCCGTGATATAAATGGCCACGATGGTATAAGTGAAATCCTTGATTATACGGTGTAAAACAACAACCAGTTAATCATTTATCTAATGAGTCTCGCAATCAAACTATCAAAAAGTCAATACCAAAGAAAAAGATGAAAATTAATCAGCTACACAACTTGGATCCAAATTGAATTTGGTGGGAAAAGCTCCTAATCAAAGGGGAATAGTGATCAAATAAACCAATTGCGAATTAACAAGCTCTTATGCTGGTTGGCAATCCGACGGGTATTAAATGACAGAAACAAATTAAATCATAAATTATTACATAATTGGAGACATGATAACTGTTTGACGTAATCACAGTGCAGAAACAGAACACTGACTTCACAGCTGTTGAGCACACGTACCCTTTGTGCAACGAATTACACGTCTTTATGGCTTTTGTTAGAAATATGTTAGTGTATGTGTTGGGGTTTGAACTTCGCTTGGGTTACTGTCTCTGTACAGTGAATTACCTGCTGGAAATATCTGCGTGCTTTTAACGTAATAATTGCCAGACTATACGTAAGGATTTGTGGTTACGTGCTGGTTGACTAATTACACTAATGAGATTGGGGGTTTTGAGTGCGAGTAATTTCCCTCTCCCTCTTTTCTCTTTTGATCTCATCTGACCAAAGCTTACTCTTACCGTTATAAAGCATGTTGTGATGCATCCGCACTCCAAATATCGGCATCATCAAGATAACATATTATTAGCCGTAAGTAAAATGCTCCGGAAATAGCCATTGGATACTGGCGTACCTGCAAGCTTACTGATGCACCTAACTTGTATTGTGAGACGATACAAGGGAGCTCCCAAAATGCACGTTGTAATGAAGACCTACTTATCTGATCACGGTCTCGTTTAGCGTGGTTTTATCCGGATTAAGTTTTGGGTCAGGGTGACATTTATTGTATATGTTAAAATGTGTCGGTAATCCAAAACGTCTGACCTTTTCCCGCCTTTGATCTGACTCTCATCCGAATTAGGACACCAAGGCCTCATTTCATATGGTCTTTTTCGGGAGAGGTCAACACAAACGAATTCTGTAATGGACATGTCTGCCAGCAACCTGCGGATGGTCGTGGGTTTCCCCCGGGCTCTGCCCGATTTCCACCCACCATAACGCTGGCCGCCGTCGTATAAGTGAAATATCCTTGAGTACGGCGTAAAACATCAATCAAATAAATGAATAAAAACAATGGACAGAAGTAATGTATTTTTATTCTGCTTTTAATAATATCTTTCACACCATTGCCTCACTTTCATGTTTCATACCAACGGGCCCACATGCCACAAAGAGGAACCTCTTTCGCCTAAGCTAACACGGACATCGCTATTCAGTCTGTTGCTTATTCGTACCTTGATATGTTTCGTTTTGTCGTTGCACGGGAAAATGTGCGGTACCTAACTTAACCAGTATCTTTGTCACTCTGTCATTAAAATTCCGCGCGGAATGAGCACTGAGCCAAAGCGCAGATGTAGACATGATAAATCTAGACATGCATGATCCCGAGTAATACATGACATTACAGCCTGCCAATGTCCAGTTGACAAACACCCCGGCCTTGACAGAGACGATGCTATTGTATGTTGGCTTGGTTGACGCTAGGCCCCGCTCTGCCGGATTCGTTTTCACGTCTGCGAGTGTTTTAGGTGTCTGGAAAATGGCGTGGAAATTCGGCAGCCTAAAATAGAAAACTTAATGCGAAAATCAAAACCTGTATTCAATACGGCTGCAATGGGATGAATATGCATGTCCTGCAGCTGTGAAGGTGTTGCAAAAAAGGAGCAGCTTGGAGCATCAATAACATATGTCAAGCAGAATCAGTGATTACTTGTAACCAGTGACCAGATTGTAATGGTTATGCATGACCACTGTCTGTATTCCAATGATTATGTGTGACGATTCTTGGGTTGAACTCCAGTGTATGATCGATAACCGTGTTTTAAAGGTTGCGTTTGACTAATCTAATGGTTGTCTGCGGCGTGTGACTGTGTTGAAATCGCTGTGTGATTTTCATTGGTTACGTGTAACAAGTAAATACGATATAATGTGTTACAATCAGATGGGACTTTGTACTTGGCCATTGTCACATGGATCGGTTATTCTGGTGATGTGTGATCAATGATTTTTACTTGCTACGCGTAACACGTAATTATGTCACGGAGTGTTACAACCAGATGCGAGTTGGTACATGGTTATTGCTATCCATTATTCTGGTGAAGTGTGGTTATGTGCAATGGTAACGTGTGATCAATAATTTTTTACTTGTTGCGTATAACACGTAATTACGTTACAATATGCTACAACCAGTACTTGGTCATTTCCATCTGTTACTCTTCTATGACCTTGTTATTTCCTACCTACCGGGAAACGGTCTTTTGTAACTCTTGCAATTCTCTTTTTTCCAGAGAGGAGAGAAAACACGTGAAATTCACCGTGGACAGAACGAAAGATGGCGTGTTCATTGGGGACCAGCAGCTGTCTTTAGAGCTGAGGGATTTTGCGTTTTGACGGCAAAAGTGATAGAGAGGGAGTAATATCCACACCACCATGGCTCACACACTACGGGAACACTCCCACGGGCAGTGTACTTCGGTCATGCGCACCAGCCTAGGTTTAAGTGGCGGCAACAGTTGGCATCTAGCATGTATGATATGGTGATCTTATGCTCACACATGATTCGCCATGCTTGAATAGTGTGAACGGCTTCGGAGTGTAGCGTATTGTATAACAAACTAATGTAGAATGACAGACATTGCCTCCTGTCCAATATGGCACAGGTTTTTACCGTTAGACAGACATACACTGTGCTGAAAAGGGCAACTGGATGTCGAATGTGTTCCTCTTTGTGTTCAGCCTTTGTACATTAGTTTTGAATGTTAAAATTTGCACTAAAATAAGGCATGTACATGTACAATAGTCCGAAAAGTTGCATTTTCGTGTCCAGTATTGCACGATCAGAATTAGGGCTGAAAATGATGGATTTATACTGCAACGGAAAGGGCAGCTGATTGAGTATGGATTGAGCTATATTTGCGTTCAGTTATATACACTGGATTTGAAAGTTCGAAGTCCAGCTGAAAATCATAGACATATATCGGGGTGGATATAAAGAAATCAGGTTTTACACTTGGGTGGGAGGCTATACTTCAACCTGGGAATAACACACATATTCCCGCCGAGGAGATCAGCAGGCTCTGAAGCGACGGACTGTCTTGTTTACAGCTTTGCCTACTTGTTTTGCAGCCAGACCAAGGATTACACCTTGGATTAAAAATACCGCATAGCCGTAAAAATCAGCCGGATGTGGAACGTGCAGTTTCTGTTGTTTTCATTTTGCGTGTGTGTAGAACATAGCACTATACTGCGCTGAAAATACTGTACAGAATATGACGACCATACTCAGATGAAATCTAATAACGTTGTTACCTGTCCTAAAATCACAAAGCCTGACTATAAGTTGTCCTTTTTATTAGTTGTACTGTATTGAGGATTAGATTTTGTGGAAAGTTCACTTCAACAGTATCATATTTCCCGGCAAGGTTTATGTGGCAAACAGCGACAGACGAGATCGCCGCTTGAGTCCGCTTGTGAGGAGTCTGTTTCTTCCACCTTGGTGTGAATTACGCAAGTGTATATGTTTCATGTTTCTTTCTCCACATAGTCTTATATTATAAATTGTCTCCACTTGTGTGATTGCTTTAAAAAGAGTTGATTGAGTTTGAAATTTGGAAACTATACCAACTCTGTAAGTTTCTGGTAAGACCCTGGTGAGTGTTAAAAACGCGAGGGGCGTGCTAGGGCAGCACAATAGCCCACCAATGCGATCGCAATGGGGTCACGCCGTGAGCATGGCTATCTCTCCGATCGTGCATGGGAAGGTCTCCAAACATCCTTCAGATGGCCATGGGTTTCCACCAGGTTCTACCCGACTTGCTCACGCTGTGATGCATGATGCCCACACCAAAACTCAGAAACAGCGCAGGAGTTTGTTGGAAGGGAGAGGGGCGTAGAGATGACGTTCACGCTATCTATGTTATGATCTATGAGGTATATTAAACCAAGGCCAGTTGGCTACGAGATCGTTGCCCTAACCTGGAACCAGAAACACTACCGTTCTAAACGCGATATGACAAACACTGGATCACTGGCGTCTAATGTATTGCATTGAAATACCTAAACCCAGGTGTTACGGGGGCGAGTAATTTGTTACTACAGTATATATATATATATGCACTATTAAAGAAACAGTTAGAATGTATTCCTCACTGGGGTGAAATCACAAGACACCGGATTTCAACGGTTTTACTGTAACATTAGCACAGCTATCACGCTGTCTTGGCTGCTCTGACTGTCCTCTCTATGCCTCAGCCCTTTCATGCTGCAGTCATTATTAGAGCTTCTAGATGTAGAAAACCAAAGGAATGCAAGCTTTCCTGATTTAGGAACTCCTTTTATACCGCTGATAGTGTTGAAGATGATAAATTTATCTGAGATCCTCCACAACAGTGTCCCGTTTCAAGGTACCACGTGGCAATGACCGTGACATCTCCACATGGTAAAGATGGTGACGTAGTATTTGCGCCTTATAGACTCGGCGTGTAAGAAACCTAAGGGCTGACTACTTTAGTGTGCATTATTCTTGTAGAACAGTTTCATGTTTATATCATTCATAACTATTTTTAGACACGAAATCGTCGACTGTCGTTAATTCCTCTATTCATAGACATAGCAGGAACATGCACGTTCCACAATTATGATTTATACTGACATGGACCAGTTTTTAAACGGGGTACCAGCTCTTTTAGATCGGGTTTGGCTCTCGGCGAACACGTGTAATAAACGGTCTCGGGTCACACTAATGTATCAATGCTTTATAAATTGGTTCTGAGACTTTGTTACATCTAAATAAGTAGCAACCACAAAGCAATGCTGATATCTAAAGCATATATTTGACTTTAAAATATCATGAGCGCGAAAAATCTTCTTTTGGAAGAAATGGATATAAAATCCATGCTGATTAGCTGACACTGGAGATAGCAGATCCTCGGATAGAGCGTTTATCCTTGATGACCCCTGAGTGCAATGCCTAAGAGGGGCTTCCGTGGGCTAGCTGGTTAGCGCGGCGATCACAACGCGGTCGCTGTGAGTCCATTTCTTGCTGGCTTCCTTTTCTGCCGTACGTGGGACGGTTCGGCAGCAACCTGCGGATGGACGTGGGTTTCCCCCGGGCCCTGACTGGTTTCATCCCACCATAATGCTAGACGTCGTTGTACAAGCGAAATATTATTGAGTACGGCGTAAAACATCAAATTAATAAATCAATAAATACAGTGCCTAAGATTCAACTTGTCCTGGACTTGGGTCTTTTTCACCCTGTTCCTCACTGACGATTCGGTACTCGTGTACGATGCTTGTCATCTATATATATATATTTTTTGGGTCTGGTCAACACAACCAAATACAATGCCTCCTTGGTCACGTGAGCGGAAGCTAGCTAGCCGCCAATTGCCTTGTATAAATACCATTCACGAACAGGACACAACATGCATAGATACATTTACCATTGACTTGGTGTAGTACTGTGGTCCTAGGTCATGACTATACAGAAAGCCTGTGGCAATCAAGCAGCTTTTATCTCGACTACCGAAACGCTTTTAAACAGCAGGAGTTTTATCGGATGGCAGCAGCCGTTATCTGTAGCTTTTGAGACCTAAACAAAATAGCCATCGATCTCATCATTGTAACAAACCTCGGAAGTTAATGACAGTAGGTAGAAGCAAGAACCTGGACGATTTTGTTTTCGTACGTCAACTTGAGGACAATATACCGGAATAAAAATAATAGCATTTCCTTACTTTTGGGGAATGATCCACAACAACAAAAACACAGGATTCCACTATATTTGAAGTTAGGCTACGTGTATTTATACTCCGAAACGGTGTTGTACTTTACTGTGAAAGTCGTGATAATTTGCTTTGTTGAAGGACAATGTTTCTTTGCATTTGAAAATATTTCACCATTAATGTGAAGACAACACCACCTTGCATCTGAATTAGCATTTAACCAAAAATACTTTTGTACTTTTCTGTTAAAACAATCATAGTGCGTTGTGTTAAAGACTGGTTACCGAAGTACACCATAGCTCTGTGCATGTCGTCATAACCTCGTAACCCTGAGACGTCACGACGATTCAACGTTGCTGTTAAGCCCCATCCGTCTGACCGGGACTCTCCTGTTAGGGTGTAGAGAGTAGCTAGGAGCGTGGAGAGCTTTGTTTGTATGTCGTCTAAATTAATGGGAATGCATCTCGTGCTGGTGGGCAGTCAAATGCTGAACATCACCATGCCAAGACTGCGAGTTACCCGAAAACCTAATAAATAATGAGGCTCCAATTACTCTGGTCGCCACTCGCACCGCAAGATGGCACCCTTCTTCCAAATTGAATTTTCACTTCCAGAGGCCATCGCTCTCGTCAAACAGTTGGTCTTGGTGTCACTACACAGTTGACAGCTGTCATGGAGCAGTTAGCGCCGTGTTGTTTTCCCCAAAGACTATATTTCTCTTTCAAGTAATGGCGTTCAAGTCGTACACAGCAAACTTCAAAATGGAATGCAAACGACATGAGAAGTAAAACCAGAGAAGCGATGATAGCTAGTAAATGGTTGAGCATAACCAGTGAAATCCGACCCGTTGTCAAATAATGTAAGTTAAGACATATTTCCAACTGTTTATGTAAACCTGCAATCATCGTGTAAGTGAACAATTCTTTATTATGGCTTTGAGCAACAAATAAATAAATAAATAGATAGATAAATAAATAAATAAATAAATAACTTTTTCATCCAGGACACTATTTAAATACAACAGAGTGTTTAAAGAGACCAAAAAAAATCAAGCGACTTGCATCGTCCATCGACGCACTCTGGCTACAAACTTGTACCTTAAGACTAAAAAGAGCAGGTGTCGAACTAGGCTATTAGTTATTGTGCGAGGCAGAACGTTATCACAAATGTGGCTCGGCAAGCTCCCCCAGGCATGCCAAACAGCGCGGTCAACGCGGTCAGCGCGGTCATTCTTTACATGATCAAACTATGTAAGGCGTGTTACAGAATGCTTTCTTAAATATTTCATAAAGGATTTGTGTCAGAGACTCGCAGTATACATTTACCGGATCCGTTATGTGTACGGGGGGGGGGGGGGTTGTTACGATGAAAGGCGGTTGATGGCTGATAAAATAGTCTACAGCAAGACGATAGTAAGCTCCTAACGCGCAGGTGTTCTTCTATTGTTCGTTTGGAAATACGCGATATTGATGAAGTTTGCCAACGGCCATGGGAATCATGGAGTTGTGCAGGTGTACCTAAATAATGAATAAAGGACGAAAGCTAAACGCCAAATAAGGGTCTCCATCATATTAGAGGTTCCGTTGTTGTTGTGTCCATCGGAGCAAAAGAAAGGCGAACATAGTCATTCAAAGAAACAGTGTAAGCATGCTTTGATTAAAAAGTATCGCGAGCAGTTCACAGCGCGTGTCATGCATCCCGATATTAATCACATCGTATGTAGAACTTATTTCATAATTCAATCATTAGGGAGCTATCAGGTTTTAATTAGGCTTATTTCTTGTGGCTTCTATCTGAGTGAGTTTTTTTGTTCTCTTCTTGTCACGATATGGCTCTAATAGACATGGCCTTAGGCCTCAATCATTCATACTTCCGTGAGTTGTTGAATTATTGTTTGCGATGGGTCGAACACTCGAAGATTCTTTCTATTACTCTGTTGTTCAGCGATCTTAACAGACACAATTTTCTTCTGCAACAGAGAGCAGCTTCTGGCAGTATTTGTTTAATTACTATCACTATCCTTATCATTGACATTTGACTTTTTGGTCGATGTATTGAGTTGCACCGTTGTGTATTTTATGGCTTGGGGTGTTTCTTGAAACTAGGGTATTTCTTCTAAAGTTGAATCCGAAAGCAAATGTTTCATACATTTACATGTTGTTTTGCTGGTTAATTTGGCCAAGTTATTTATTTTATTATTTCACCACCATAGGGTCAAAGTAATACATTTTAAGTACGGTTATCTTACTGAAATGTAAGATATGTGTTCTAGCAGTATTACCAGTAATAGCAGTGTTTTCTTCTTGCTGTTATCACTCGCTCAATGAATCTTGTCCGTATTATTAAGCAGAGAATTGCTCCATTTATTGCTGTTATTGCGCAAAACTTGTGTTTGTCGGTGTTGTTATAAGCAACATCATATTTTGTCAGTGTTAGTACACGCATGTTGATGTTTATTAGTCTTTTTTCACGCACAATTATCATTGTTACGACTAGCAATTTTCATATCGTAGTTGTTATTACTTTTTAAAAGTGAACTCATAATTGTTATCACACAACTGTTGAGGTAATAGTAGTTTTTACACACAACTACACACAATTTTATGCACGAACTAACCATTGTTATTGAAGGCAAGGTAGCTTTGGCCATGCATCGTCGTAGTTATTACATGCGCCATCGTGCTGCTCTTGGTTAGGTTTGCTGGTCAGTGATGTGTACGTTTTGCACATAATATCGAACGCGCCATTCTTACTGCAACCACATTAATACAGCATAAATGTGTTTTAACCATGTGGACATGTTCAGGACTGCAGGGAGCATTAAAATTCGATCCAATGAAAATAGCGTGACTTGAGGGATACTAACCCAGTTCGTGACGACTGTCCCTCAGTTCCTCCAAGGTAATTCTGATACATAAGATTGTGTCTTTAATACAGTGCCTGTGACAGTTATCCGGGATGATATGTAATAATTTAAAATTTTGTTTTAAATAATAAGCACCATATGTAGTGATTTTTATAAGAATTACGCAGTCGTTGTTGTTTGTGATTATGTTTTTCAATAACATCTGTCGTATATCTGTAAAAAGAGGAAGAAACATATTGACAAAAAATGCACAGAATGGTAAATGGCTCTATGGCTTTTCGCTTCACGGTTTACTCATTTGATGATTTACACATGAGCGCACCTGTTACGTCAGACCAGGAGCCCATTTGATGGAATGTGCTTAGTGCCAAATAGCTGTTAACCGGGTGCAGTTCCCACATCTACAGCACACCCTGTCATGCCAGTTCAGGAAATGCTAACCTAAATGTGCTCCATGAAACTGGGATCTGCTATGTTCATGGTTGAATGAAATTAGTATTATCTAGGGTACGATCCAAGTTTATCGCCATTTTTTCCTATACAAATATTCTTCGCTTAAGCAAAGGCTTTATAAATACATATAGGAGGTTACAGAACACAGCAGTTAGTCCCGGGTTCGGGAGAGTAGTTCAGGGAACTTTTGGCAATAATTTTGGGAATCTTGTGGCAACTTTTCTTCGTTACTACTTCATAGTAGCTTTGTTGTTTACTGTCATATGTGCCATGGCGGGGCTTATGTTTGAAAACATAACAGAAACAGGTAAACAACCGGCTTCACCTCCAGGCAGACTTCACGGTGTTTGAGAGACTGCAGTAAAAACTGTAAAACTCCGTGGTACCTTGACAACTGTAACCATTTTACCACCAGGGTGTTTCCTGACAACAGGATAAAAGTGGCTTTGGGGGTTTGCACATTAAGGGACTGATCCAGGGGCACAGGAGGTTAATATATACGAACATGAAACATTCAATAAGAAGACGAGATATAAAAACCTGTTAGTCCGTTTGAATATCCCCGACCACTGAAAACACAAAACGAAAACACAAACGCTGTTGAACTAAGACATTAAACACAACGTTGACGCGGGTCTTACATTTTTCATGTGGCGTCGCTCATATCCCCGGAGTAGAAGATACGGTTTGACTTTGGAAGAGGCATCCAAGTCACGAGCAAGTCTATCTCACGATGTAATGACTGACTTGGACAACCTATTCCCAGGCTTGTAAAAATAATGATTTTTTTGCACCTTAAAATGTAGCAGAGGTAAACTTAAGCCTGAACTTAATCAGGCTTTAGCCTGAACAGTAATGAAAGCCACACTCGAAACTCGAGTAGCCGAAAAAAAGAAAAAATAATCAAACAGATAAAATGCTCACTGAAAGTTGAGTTATTAAACGCAGGCGCCCACATACATGCTATACATACATAGCTTTCTGGAATCTCCGCAGGTAGTGTCACGACATTGTGTCAACGAATCGGTAAACAAAATTTACCACTCTATTTTAAGCGGCAGATTCGCGCGCACATCTTTGTTTTGCATGTTATGAAGCAGATGGTGGTAAAAGTGCCATGCAGGATTTGTGTATTCTTTACATGTTACACTGTAAAGAGCCACTCCCACCTGTATATAACACGCCATCCACAGATATTTTATAGGCGTTATTTTCCCCTAAGAAGATCCATCATACAGATAACGAACTTTGAAAAATAAATCACAACCATTAGCTGTCTTTCCGACCGTCAAATGGTTGGAATTACATTGAAATGTTGCTTTGGAAACCTTTGTGCAAATATAATATGATTTTCCTAATAAGTTATCAGTCTGTAGTTCAAGCTACAATCCGTATATCCAGCTGATTGACGTGAAATCGCGCATCCACTCGTGGCTGAGCGGCAAAGACCTAATTTGAGCAGAATTCTCCATTGTCATTATCTGCAGCCGGTGACCCGCACGATATGCCGGTACAATTTTCATTCATTATAGGCCTCCACAGTGTTATCATCACGAAGTCACGTAGCCATGCCCAAACCATCGGCGTGGTTCTCTCCAGATGTGGAGAATCTATAATGTGCTCAGCCGCAGGTGCATGGACGAACCCGTGGCCTTTAACATGACATCGCATGTGCCATCAGCTTAATGTCTAATGTACTTTTGTCATCTTATTTATTCCTTTTTTTTATGTCTCTTAAAATTCAGGAGTTACGGTACTTATCTAAAGTTCATTACGTAAAAATGCACTTCCATGAGCACGAAAGGCTTTCAAATGATAATTTGCATACCAACAGTTAATTTTTTTCCGATAAATTTTAATTTAAGTTCGCAATACACTAAGTGACCGTGTTAATCCCGGCCAGATTATACAACACCATTCAAATTTTTTTGACTCAACAAGAGTCAACATGAAGTTGAGTCAACAAGTTGAGTCCTGTTGAGTAGTCTTTGAACTTCGTTCAACAACACTCAACACCATCCAGCGGTGTTGAATCCGAAATGAGCATATGTATTTTTTGCAAACACGTTGAGTCAAGTTGAGCGAAGGTAGCCAATCAGAAATAACGTGCCCGTCTTAGAGCACGTGGTCTGGGCAAAATGGTGGCGAAAAAAGCGAAAGAGAAAAGTTGGTCTCACGAGACAGTTTCGTTAATATAGGATTATGAAAAATATCCTTGCCTGTACAACACTTCAAAGATTACAAAAACAATATCATTGTGTCTCGCATTGGCGGGCAAGATGGAAATTTTCCTCCAAAATATCGAAAGTTTTATCAAAAAAAAACAACAAAAAACACACAGTTCTACGGGTTCAACACACGACAACAGTGTTGGACAATGCTGGCCTATCTGATTTGTCGTGCAGCGGGTAACTCAATTTACCTTGACAGCATTAAGCTTGCTGCTGACACAACAAAGGTTGAGTCAGGTTGGATAGATTGAACGGAGCTTAGAATGAATGATCCAATCACAATCAAGCAAAAAGTGGCTGCCTTGAGTACATGTATATTAAGCCGCAGTAGAATCATTCAGAGCTGGACTCAAGACATTAACATCATTGGTCTGCTCCACTGTGCTTGGAACAACGATTCAGTCGAAGAGAATATTTTCACGGATGTAAAGCCGCGCAAAGGAAATTTGGAAAACCAGACATTGGAAATAAATTAGCGTTTGCACCGTTCACATGTAAGCGAGACTCAAACTCGCCGCTTTGTTTACATATTAGTGTTTCGCACATGACGGAAGCCATCCTTAAACGAGTCTATTTGCCACGCAAGATCCACGCACAAGCCATTCCATTCAGGGAATCTGGGAGATTTGTGTCCAACCAGATAACGTTCTTGGCGTGCCAAGTCAAGTCTTGGTTGACGTCTACTCCCGTTATTTAGTGCGCCGTTCTTCACGAGACTTGCTCCGTTACAATCATTCGAAAACCTGAAAAGCCGAAGGTCGTTTTCTCCTCGTTCGATTTTAACGTCGATTTAATTATATTGTCGTCCCCTTCATGACAGAGGTGTCTGTTAACGGCAGGGCAGTAATTGTTACTGCTGCTCTGCGTCATCATCATTGAACATGGCGGCTATTTTTGGTTTACGATTAGATTAGTCGCAATCCGACTAGGTGTAGGTCACACACAGCTAAAGGGTTTGCCACGCTCAAGTGAGAGGGTAATTGTGGAAATAAAACCCGAATACAATTTCCTCACTTTAGTTATAAAGATTAAATAGGGTGTAAGCTATCTTGTCTTGCTATGAAAAATCACTGCCCAACATACCCGAAGGTCTATTCAGCTGCGACGGACAGATCAACAGAACGAAGACGTTGCTGTTGTTTCAGTGTTCTTGTTGTTAATCGTGTGGTGCGTTGTTTTTTGTTTTTCAAATGCGCATGCGTCGGTCGTCTTGTTTCTTCGTAAGTTACACGCGCGATTCGCAGAAGAAAACATGCATTCAGTTTATCCGTACGGGGCATTTGATACAAAATTATTCCAAGGTAAGGACTCGCGTGAAACATTTATACATTAATATATATTTTCATGTGTATGCTTGTGTATGTATTACGTAACATGTATTCCACCCGAGGTTAACTGTCCGTTTGTCACAAATTATGGAAACAATAATAAGTATTGGCACGTTCCTCGTTGCAGCTTGCTGATCCACTTTTCAGTCAGTCAAATGACTGAATGTCTTGGAGAGAAAAGAAATCCATACACAAAACATTATTGCATGGGTGAGGCCTCTGTGGTCGAGGGTTTAGCCCGCTGGCGCAGATTAATAATTCAGGAGCCTCTCACCAATGTGGTTGCTCTGCACTCACGTGACTTCCTCTCCGGTCGTGCGTAGGTAAGTCAGTCAGCAACCTGCGTATGGCCGTGGGTTTCCCCCAGGTTCTGTCCGGTTTCCTCCCACCATAATGCTGGCCGCCGTCGTGTGGGTGAAATATTCCAGTGTAAGAAGTAAAACTCTAATCAAATAAATATATAAATTATGGAGTGGTTTACGTCACGTTATTTAAATTAATGCTGAAAATATGAATAAAAGAAAAACAAGAAGCCTAAGCTTTAAAGAAAGAAAGCTTCCGAGTGGGATTAGAAAACCACTATGCTTTAAAATGGTCGGTTTGAACAACTGAAAGTCGAGACAACAAAAGCCCACCAACCTGTTCGTCCGAAATGTTGGAAGGCTATGCCGCTGTTACACTATCCCAACTTGTCAGCCTTTGCAACACGCAAATGGATAAACATACTGTCTAGGGATTTCAAGCCGTATGTTAGGGAATTTATTCAGAGATGTGTCTGCCACTGTCTAGGTAAACATTCGTCGGGTATATAGTTCTTGTAATATGAAATCCCGCTTAACAACGTGAATTTACTTCAAAATGATAAAACTGACACGTAAACACGAGTCTATCTGAAAAATCTTGTTCTAATGCGTGATGTCTTCGCAGAACGGCCGCTAAGTGTGTAGCGGCGTTTCATTGGTTGAAGCAGCTTGTTATGAAATTATTCATGGCGTTGGTGTTCCTCTAGTGCGCCAAAATAAGCGAGTTGACAGGAATTAAGTATCATGAGATAAACCCACAATTTATAAGCGTATTCGAAATGGAGACAGGTAAAATGTTCGCTTATACATGGCGGTGGCGGGGCTTCAAAGTGAAATAAACCGTGCATGGCTTATAACTGCAACCAACTCACCTGAGGAAGTACCTTAGAAGCCAGCCAGCAACAAACCGCAGCAATGACAGTATGACACGAGACGACTTGATGAGAAGAGAGACGGTACAGAAAAGTCTCAGACGACAGCACATTTCTCTCACATACAGGTCAGTTTGAGAATTAGAGCTTGAGGTGATATGTTATTGATGTTTTACGCCAAATATGAAAATTTCATTTATAGAACGGCGGCCGACATTATGGTACGAGGAAATCAGGAGGGTAGAATCCCCCTCGCCTTGCACAATGCTTAGTTCCAGGTGATTGAAGATTTTAATTTCCATTGTCTCAACATGAGCTCTAAAACCATACACTCAGTTTTGGCATAAGTAAAATGAGTGTTCACTCGCCACCACATACCCGTTTAATATATGTATTGGCAAGACTTTGCTATTCTCCCCGCATTGCGCCTCACGACATACCCACCCAAGCAATTCCACAACTTGACCTTCATTATCTGGGGAACCGTTCTGCTAAGGCTTCTCAAGTGCCCGTTCACCCATACCTCACACTCGACCATCTGCCGCTTTCAGTACACCCAAGCGTAATTACATTATACACAAAGCTTATCATGGAGCTGATTATAGTATGTACAACAGATGTCATACTGAGGCCATGGCTTGGACGCCGTCTGTCTCCCTGTCGTGGCCAAGGCAAGGGAAAGAAAGAAGCTTACCATTGTTACGAACCCCGTCTTTAAAATATTACATGATATTTTTTTTTCCCGCCATCCGGGCCAGTGTCTGACCTTGGGCGCTTACGATTATGCGGAAGCACTGGCGTGAAGGGCCCATGAGGACCAATCACATAACAATAACGGCAAATAACGTCCCATGATTGGGTCTGCTGGCTAGGCGACACCGGTGTTTCAGCATTATCGCACTCGACCCAAGATTTTGACACCTGTATACGTTGTAGCCTACACTAGAATTCAGTCACCTGTTTTGGAGGCATATTTGTGCTTATGAGTTTCGTGTCATAGTATATAGAGCATATATTCTGGAAAGATGTATCTGTGTTGTAAGCATGTTCACGATCAAACCTTCCAGAATTTTCTTTCCGTTAGTCTGTACATATAAGCTACCAAGTTGTAAAGCTCGCAGTCATATTTACCACTTGAGGATATCGGGATTTATTGGAGATCGGCTTTCACGCCATTCGATGTTTTGTACTACATTTTCTGTACGTAGCAGTTTGTGAACTTGTGTTTAGCCACTAGCTATTTTGCCCGAGATGTTAATTTGGAGCTTATATCGCTCATTGTCTCCCTGTGCGATTACGTACATTTCATCCCAGTTTACCCTGAAAGGAACTTTGTGTATGTTTCTGAGGACTACAACATACATCGCCAGCCTGGTATCACGGACGCTATTGTCAACCCGTCCGCCCAGTACTGTTTGTCACTTATAGGACTGTCATCCTTCGATTCCAGAATTCCGAATAACTGTGGACTGACTCGCCTTTGGAAGGCTGAATATTCCATCAGGGTTTGGAAGCTATCATTAGTAAGAAACGCATATTTTTGTAATTATCTGCATTGTTTTGTATGTTATTGCCAGTTAGACTATGTATTGAACTTATTCAAGCCTCTTCGTGTTTGTTTGTTTGATCTTGTGTAAGGTCTCTCGCTGTCTGAGAGTTGAACAAGTTGTTTATCATTTTTCATCTCCGATAGTAGTGCCCTTACACCATTAATTCGTGCCACAAACAAGGGAGAAGTTATATAATCCAAAATGGAACACATTGTATTCGCTCTCAGCTAAAGCATGGTTTTAACACACTGAAGTTGTCCGTGGAAACACTGCAGTGTATATACAGTTATCATTCTCAGAACTATCAGACGAAGAACTGTTTGATTTACTTCATTGGTGTTTTACTCCGTACTCAAATGTATTTAACTTATGCGACAGCGGCCAACATTATGGCGGTAGGAAACCAGACAGAGCCCGGGTAAAATCCACGACCATCCGCAGACTGCTGACAGACCTTCACATACACGTATATACCACCGGAGAGGAAGACAGCGGGAGCTGGATTGGAAATCTCCACGATTACATTGTGAGAAGTTACTAGCGTGCTAACTCCCTCGGCCACCGAGGCCCCATCAGACGAGTTATCAGAATCGCAAACGAAAGTCTGTGGAATTACAGCTTTACACACACATATAAACATGTATCTATAAAAGAAACCCCAAAATAAAGACGACGTGGGAAGGTCTGCCAGCAACCTGCGGAAGGGCGTGGGTTTCCGCGGAACTCTGCCCGGTTTCCTCCCACCATAATGCTGGCCGCCGTCGTATAAGTGAAATATTCTTTAGTACGGCGTAAAACACCAATCCAAAAATAAATAAATAAATAAATAAACAAAAACAAAGAGCAAAAACTATACAGGAATACGGGATGAGCTGGATTTGAAGTCACAGCGACCGCATTGTTGGAAGACTTCTGGATTATTTCGCTGCGCTTGCCGGGTCACCGAACCTGACAGCTCTGTAAAGTATAGAACGCTGTTGTCTGTGACAATGGTGTCCTTTCGGAAAAGCGAAGACTTATGTTTTAAAAGCTGGTTAAGTTTGAGATTAGATGCAATGTCGGGCTTGCTATTTCATAGATGAAATTATCGTTACTAGACCTGGAATTAAAATAAGCAGAAGGCAATTACCATCATATTGATAAAATAACGAAGTCATTGAGATACAAAATTTCAAATAAATACAATACTATGCTGTTTCATATAAGATATAGATAAATACATATCTTACAGAGTCACATTGGTCTCAGTTACACATCCTGAATTACCATTTGTTGAACTTCTGAAGTCACAGTTCTTGAAATATTTGAAAAAAATTCAAAACACAGCTTTAGGATTTTAAGAAGCACCGGGAGCAACGCCGTGCTGGCAACATACAGGTTAAATGGAATGGGCGGTGTGCTGCCTAAGGGAGGTAACCACAGTCCGCGTCTGACGCCATCTCTGATATGATGAGAGAGCCAAGCTATCGTCAACATCAGAGCAAGAGTGCTGCCGGACTTAAACGAAAGCAGCCGGCTGGTGACGAAAACAAACGAAGCGAATACGGGAATGGCCGTCGTTGCATGTAATGGAGGTCGAGTTGGGTGAGAAAGCGCCTTCTGGAAGAACACAACAAAAGGAATCAAGCGATGAAAGAGTGAACGACTGGTTGGCTAAATTACTTTTTGGGGATGTAACGTTGCTTTAAATAATGAGCAAGAGATATTACTGAGTGACTTCCCCGTTAAAGACATACTATCATATTTTCATACTGCTATCTCGCTCAGCTGTTATCTTATAAATGAGGCCGGGTGTGGTCGTACCAAAAACTTTAAAAACGGTACTTATTGCTGCCTTGCTTGACGCTCACCACTGAGAGGTTAAAGCAAGGAAACAGAACAAGTCGGCCCGGTGTCAGTTTAATGTGACTTGAAGGGATGTCATGTCGGGTGTCTTCGGCATGATGTTCCAGTGGCGGCAGTGCTTTGGCAGCATGGACTCGCCCTGCCACAAAAAGGCACAGAAAATATATACATTCTAAGAACCTTTCGTCGCCATATGACTGAAAAATTGTAAAGTATAACGTAAGCCTCAAGCCTAAATACACAGGTATAAATGAGATGCTATAAAAACAGTTTTCATGAAGAGTAAATTCCATGAGAATATATTTTCACCAGAACAACAGAAACACGACAAAGAGAAATACGGCAAACACAGGGCAAAATGACCGGAGAAAACGAACAGGGTATATAGTCTGTGAACCAGCCATGGTTTATGGTTTTCATGGATATTATACCGCCCACATTCACACAATTAGGCAAATGTTCCGACATGGCACTATTAGATCTAGATAGCAATTATTTGCGGGGGGTGGGAGGGGGGCACCTTTACAAAACTTCGTAAGTCATATTTTTTTGTAACATTTTTTCCTTAAAGAAAAAGAAAAAAGCGTTGTCTAGGTTGTAGCTTCAAAAAGCGAGGTGATTAACGTGAAAAATCGATTTACAGAGTTTGGTGAAAGTGGACCCCGTACCTGATTTATACCACGACAAGATCGAGCAGGTTGCTCATAAAGTAACTTATACGTAACGTGCGCCTCCAATTAATGGGGATGACGAAATCTGTTTAGACTGTTCAAAATTAGCTTTTGTATAATTTTCTCCAAATATGGGACACAAAAGTCATTCTTTTGTGAGACCGATTTTGTCCCCTATATCCCCCCCCCCCACCTCTCTTTGTCTTCGGATTATTTTGAGCCAGTGAATATTCATTAGCAGATAAAATGACAATAAATAAATAGACCCAAAAATTATGAGGACTTATACATGACGTTATTTCACTTAGAGCAATCACACCACAATGACCCTGGGGCCTCTCATCAATGAGGTGGCTGTACGCTCATGTTCAGCTGATGTATTGGCTTCCTCTCAGGTCGCACGTGGGTAGAAGCAACCTGTATTTTGACGTGGGTTTCCGAAGGGCTCTGTCCAGCTTTCTCCCATCATAATTCTGGCCAACGTTTGTAAAATGTGAAATATTCCTGAGCTCCGATACGCTGTAACCTCGAATCAAATAGATCAATAATTTGTTTCATTTACAAGCGCATGTGTTCCGAAAATACCGCACCATTTTAAATGCTTTGCACGGCGAAGGAAGCGTTCGAAACTATTCGTGGAAACGTTTTTGTGAATCACGCTTATGTTGATTTCTGAGCGCTATACGAGAAGGTACTGGTATTTCTTTATTCGATGAGTTGTTTAACATCGTCATGATCGTAAGATACTCAGTACTTATATGCGCACGACAGTCGGGTTTATGGGCCTATGAAACCTGTGTGCCAGGGATATGTTACTTCAAGATATCTCTAACGTTATAGTGTTGTAAAAAAGAATGTTCGACGAAGGATGAAGCCACCTATAGGTGAACCGAATTCTGCAAAAGCTATATATCAATTTCAGACTATATGTCTAGCATGTGTATGCACTACCACTTCAATCTGTAGGCCTACATGTCAGTACTGTACCTTCCAAGCCTCACAAACCTCTTAACTTAAAGTGAAAGCCACAGCGGACGCTGCGAGAGTTGCCTTCGATCACGCAGCCTCATTTGTCAAGCCATGATCACACTTTCAACATCAATATGGACCCCGAATTACCTGTTTAACTACTGGATTCTGTATTGAACTCATGCATTTGGCTTATAAATAAAGAGGACCAGGGCTAATTACTTACACAATGAAACAACAACAACAAAACATCCCATTATATCGTCATGATTGTCGAAGATACATATACATGTAATGTGGGCAAATTGGCTACCCACGGCCGCGGCACTCCGCCACTGTAGATACATGTACAACCACGCAGGTCGACCAACAGTTACAAGAGACAAGCGAGGAAATATCCTTGTATCAGCGCAAGCTCTTTTTGACCGACTACCATATACGTACTCCAATATAAAACTCACCTTTAGTGTAAAAGTCTTTGCCACAATGAAGTGATCAGCGTCGAGCCCCATGGCTAGCAGTCCACACATCACACACTGTATCAAGACTGGCGTGGGCTCCCTCCAGTCACACACCACCGCCCAGCTGAGACAGGCGATCGCCCCGTGAACAGTGTTGTCCCGTACCGCCGCGGCCCAGCCGGTGTGCCCGGAGAAAATGTCATAGCGATCCGCCAGAATACAAACACTAATCAACAACAACTCGCTGAGGACGGACACTAGGCCTGGCCAAATCACCTCTGCCATTGCGATTATTGGGTGTTCCGGTTGATTAACTTTCTACATCTCAGTTGGGACTAAAACTGTGATGTGAAAGTAAAAATTTGTCTCGGAAGTTGATGCAACATTATTTGAAAGTTGTTGTTGTTTTGAGTAACGCGTCATGTGTCGACGCGAGTAGGTTGGGGTGGATGTAAAAACAGCACTATCTAGTAGATACGAATAACGGACTGTCTGCTAATGTTGCGTGAAATGTCTCATAGTTTTATCGAAATGAATATTTGCCTCTGGTATTGAGCCGTTACGATGTCTAAAATGTCTGACGCCGAGATTAGTAATACTGTAGTAAATACCATCGATCGTGTTTTAGCTGTATAGCGGTGTAACTATGAATTTGGAGGTAGGCCTTCATGCAAAATATCGAGGAATGATCATAAACTATGTTCTTCTAAAAAGTGTTTAAATGAAGCCTACATTTACAGATGATGCGGGAAGTAATAGGTTGCTATACTCATTTCTATTAATATTCCCTCACATTAGCGGTAATGAAAGTAAGGCTATTAACTCTTCTAACTAACATGTATAAGACAAGGCCCACCTTACAAACATAGGCCTACAGAACGGAACATAAAACAATGATACTCGTAATTTACTGTACTCCAAAAGTTCACTCCCCTTGACCGTCAGATGCTCATGATCTCCCACGCACTCTTATCCAGTGCTGAGTATCTACATCTATGTACTTTGCACTCTTGTGTAATATTACTAGGACCGGCAAATATTCCAGAGACGGAAAGGTGAACAGTTCAAATGCAGCATTTGGAACATTTTTTTCTCTCTCTTTCACTCTCTGTTTAATTTGTTTCGCCTACCAAAAATTTAATCCATTATTCCTATGTTTTCTCCTTATTATAGTAATTCGTTGATTAAAAAAACGGCGGACTGATATGCTAAGTGTACAGACAAATGAACGATACGTGAAAATTAGAGTGAAAAATATAGAAGTAAATTAATGCCAAAAAGCTATATCACAATATATACTGTGTATATAGTGCGATATATAATATGTTCAAAAGCAGACCACATTCACAGCTTCTACTGCACCTGAAGTCGAGAAACAGAAAGCCCAAATGTCAAATCAAGTACATGTATGAAGTGAACACCTGTACCAGGTAATGGGTGCAGAAATCCAGTAGTTGGTTAAAAAGCTGATTAAAGTAAGTACGTAGGCTACTACATGCCGTTTCGCAAAGCCCATGTTGCGTTAATATTACTTGGGTATCAGGTGTCGGCAAAGCAACTCCAAGAAATTCATTTTGTCGTTCTCAGAAATTCAACTTTAATTAAGTTATTCGTTGGAGAAGCGTACATTTCTCCTGAGGATGGCTTAATTATAGTGGAAATATTGGAAGCTTCGGAATGATTTTTTTTGTCAAATTCACACTGCTTGTATATTATGCTAAGACGTTCAGTCTACCAATCAGATCAGCTGTGAGATATACCTATTTCATACATGTATTAGCCCTAAGTGTATGCGAAACATGCCACAGCTCTATATTTATATATTTTACAATGTCAGGGCCCTTTCTTAGGCTGAGTAGATCGTAACTACATCGACAATGGTTACGTCTATACGTGTATGTTACAGGAGAAAGGCCTACAGATGGTCGTGGATTTCTCCTGTTTCTTCCCACCATAATGCTGGCCGCCGGGGTTTAAGTGAAATATTCTTGAGCATGGCGTAAAACACCAATCAAAGAAATAAATAAATACACGAGACAGGGCCTTTTCCCACAGAAATGCCCTAGGCTAACTAGATCGCAAAGTTTATATTTACGTGTATCATTGTTACATGTACACGTGGCAGGTGCTTAGTTAGAGGTATAAGCTAGATTTATCTGAACTACATGTACCTGTAGCATGGTTACGGTACATCTACACATACCTGTAACATGAGACAGAACTGCCATGAGTTAACTTGATTGTACATCTACATCTATGTGTTACATCCACATATACATGTGTGTTGCATATGGCAGACACTTAGCCCATAGGACTGCCTTAGGCTAAGTTAATTGTAACTACCATTGGCTACATGTATACACTTTGATATTTGGCAGAGCTCTATACGCTGAATCGTCATTTCGGGGAGTTTAACGGGCTCACACAGGTTGAGGCGAGACAAGAGGGCGAAGGTGGGTGATTACTATTGCAAACTAGCGTGGTGGAGGACGGGGCTTTACTGTAGTTTCATGGTCGGCCTTATTTATTAACGTAAAGTCACGCCATTGGTCGCGTTTGTTTCCGAGAGCTGATTTTAGCAATCATGGTTTCTTAGGCTGCTCCGTTTGTTTAACACTTCGTCCTAACAGAACCCTGTCCACAGAAACATTGTGGGCTGATCGTGATTACCATGGAGGCTGAAATGAATCAAAGAACGAAGGAAGGGATGATCTAATGGCTTAGTGCTGCATCATGTCGTTTCATGAGCTTTTAATAAGTGTTACCATGGTACCTGTACTTACTATTAACTTAAGCCGAGGCAGTTCGGTTTGACATGTTTCTTAGGAAAGCACGTGTATAGGAGATACTGAAAAAGAGATAACAATAGGTGTTGGAGGCATACTGTACACTAGCTCCAGTGCAAGAGCTCCGGAGCTACCTGGAGCATACATATACATGGTACAGCTGCTGCACGAATTCTTGCTTGCTTCGCTTCGCTGGGAAGCAGATCAAACCACTTTCGCCCTGCAGATGATCTAAATAACGGGCAAACTACCAGTTGCCTCGTCCTTTTCTCTCTCTTTACACCTTCAATTTCAACATTCCCAAGCCAACCTGGACAGCTCAGTTAAAATGTTGACAGGCTCCACGCACTTAATGACGTCAAGTGTTACAGCTTCCCTGAAATTCATTTTGACATCTGTGAGTTTAAGGAATCTTTCTACTGTTGTGCGCTTTGTTCTACCCTCTACACATTCACCAAATATGTCCCGCTGATTCGACTAAGTTTTAATTATATTCCTGCGCTGAAAAGTATTGGAGCTCTTGGCGGACATTGCCCCTCTGTTAGGTTACTTTGTAAGACAGATTTTTAGCCTGTAACAGGTACATTAAAATGCGACGTACGTTGAGTAAAAATAACTACAATGAAAACTTTTTGTGAAAATTTTTGAATTTCGCGCAAAATTAGTTAGCAAAAAAAAAAAAAAAAAAAAAAAGAAAGAAAAGAAAAAACAAAACCAAAAAAAAAACGTGTATGTTTATCTATTTAATCGGTGTTTTACGCCGTATTCAAGAACACTTCACTTAAACGAAAGCAGCCAGCTCCGACGATGGGTATCTAAGGTCAACTGTAAATGCATAAAAATTGGTGAAAAGTAGGTTTGATTTATTTGGGTGGTGATTAACTCCGTACTCAAGAACGCATCACTTATATCGAAGTCAGGTGTGTGTGTGGAGGAGCCGGTGTGCCCGGAATATACCACTCACTTTTGGCAACAAACTTAGCAGTTTTATGCTCCTGAGATGTACACATTTTCAGCCTCAAAGCAAACTTTATTGATTTATGTATTTATTTGATTGGTGCTTTGCGCCGTACTCAAGAATTTTTCACTTATACGACGGCCGTCAGCATTATGGTGGGAGGAAACCGGGTAGAGCCCGGGGTAAACCCACGACCATCCGCAGGTGGCTGGCAGACCTTCCAACGCACGGCCGGAGAGGAAGCCAGCATGGGCTGGCCTTGAACTCAAAAGTAAAGGCTTGTGGGAGGCTTCTGGGTCATTGATCTGCGCTAGCGCGCTAACCGAATGAGCCACGGAGGCCCCCAAAGCAAATTTAAAATGAATGTAATAACGGTGGATGACAAGTGATTTCTACAGAACTTTTTATGAGGGACCACATACTTGACGAAAGTGAAAGAAATAGAAAAAACATGGCTCTGGAGTATAAAATGTATACCTTTATCAATATATACAATCGTCGTCAAATGACTGAAAGAGTTTTAAATGCGATGCAAAACCCGTAGTATATATGCATACATATGTGCATACAATATCTATAAATTGCGATTGTCCTTGGCGAGCGCCATATAAATGATACACGAATAAACATTGCTAATTTTACGACTATCTGGGCATGCTAGCTAATCGTCTTCACAAGAAAACGAATCTGTCCACAGATTTAATATTATCACAGGTTTAATGTATGCCGATGCTCTGAAAACTAATGTCAGATTATTTTGTGTATTTTTCGGCTGACGGTGTTTCATTTATGTAATTCTAGACCAGTGAGGTCTAGTATACTGCATTTAACATCTCTGCATTTTTTGTAACTTCGTTCCACATAAGCCATGCTGCTAATAAGTGTGTAGGTTGTTACTCCTTAATCATTTACACGAGCAATTAGAATGAAACCCGAACTGAAATAAACTGACAAGTGGTCAGACTTCACCGGTAAGGTGTGATTAGGTGTCAACTATCACACTGTGGTCGCTGCCCTGGCCATACTCTCTCTGCTGTAGTCTTTTATAATGATAACGGTAAAAAAAAAAGTTAAAATGTACCGTTACAGTTAAAGTTCTGAAACTTGTTAAGCATAACACACATTTACCATGCTGTAAAGTTTGGGATCTTCAGAAATAAAGAAAGGAGGGCCCATAGTGTGAAGACTTTCCACACTAATAGGAATCTTCAGCTTAGTTCTGGTCAATTCCGCTTTCCATACATGCCATGCATCACTGTATACCGCTGACAAGTAAGCCGCGACCTATGTATCTCTATACCTACCGCCAGATGTATGCGTGTTCCTCAAGACATAAGAGAAGCAGGCTCCCCATGGGCTGAACCACATGGCTGTAATGGGTGGTCACGGGCAAGTCGGCTAATCAATCAGTTACGCTTGATACGTGCCTGGCAGTTTACGCTGACGTGAGATAACCTATGTCTGCGGGGTAGTCTATTACCATTCGTCACCATCTTCGTATTCTAACTCAGTGTTGTTTTGAAGTGAGTGTTCGGCACTAGCATCTTAGTACAGATATGTGTGAGATTTTGCATAGTACCTAAACTTTATGGAAACTACATGTGAGGCCTGAGCTAACAGGGTATCCTATGTTCTGAGCAGTATTTAAGGAACAAGGTAAGAGCTTGCTACCACTTTTTGAAAGTGTTTTTCATATCAGGGTATGAACATATGAAAGCCGTAAAGCATTATAGTATTATTTTAAAAAATATTCAAATGTGCAAAATTATTATTTTCCACATATTAATGATATTTGTTCAAGCATGACAGGTGTTTATTTGGTAAGCGAGAAACGCCACCCTTTCTGAGCAAAGGTCATCGAGTCACATATTTTCCCCTGGAGGTACATGTTGCGTATCCCGTTGCACACGTTTTACAGTGGAAACATAGTACTTCTTGGAATCACAACTCTTCATTATTATGCACAGAACTCTATAGCTCTCCAATGAAACGCAGTTTCTCACAGAAGCACATGTCTTCATGGAAACATGGCTATCCACCGAAACGTGTATTTTTTCAAGGAGATGTGGCTTCTCCAAAAAGTATAATTCTTAACAGAAACAAGATTACTTATTGGAACTCATTACAGTGCTCCGTGGCAGCGTAATTCTCAACAGAAGCATAATTCTTCAAAGGAGTTTTGCTCTCCATGGAAACATAATTCTCCATGGAAACTCAATTCTCTATGGAGAAAATCTCCATGGATACCTTATGACCCTCGACAGTATACAATTACCATGGTGTCAATAATCGTAGCTTGCATCTGTTCATATTGCTATGTTGTAAGACAATTTCTTCGTTTCTGATCTAGCCTGAATGAGTTCAATGATTTTCGAGGTCTAGATGGATACGTCACCGTATTTGGGAAACTGACAAGGGATGTGAATGTGCTAACATTGTAAGCAATCAGGGCTAAACTGAACGAATTAGGAGAGATAAAACATCGCATTTTCCACTTGGCCCGCCTGAAACTGTTTTTGTAAATTGGAAATGTGTGTTCAAGTTTGAAATTCTATGTGAGGTATAGTTTCAGATCAAAGAAACAAAATTGTCCAGTTTAATTAAACGAGACAGAAGGAAACAAAGGAATTTTTTACCTTTGATGCTTGAAGGCATGCTGGGAACGATCTCACATTCGATACAATTAATTATTTTTCTGCGGGGTATGGCAATTCCACGAAAAGTAATTAAGGGGAAAACAACCATGTTCTTAATAGGAAACGACCAATCCATCTGCCGGACTAGTTCGCATGAAAAGTGCTGGTTCCACTGGTAACATGTACATTCTTAAAAGGTGCGAACATCCTAAAATCATAAACTAAAACGCCAAATGCAATGAGAGGCAGTTGTTAGCATAGCAAAATGTTACGCCACGTTGTGGTTCTTTGCAAGTTATAACATACTGTTATACAGCACATATTTAACACACCGATACCTAATGGGAAGTTGGATAAAAATTCACCAAGAGGCAGTTTCACAGCAACCAAACATGCTAATTGTGTTAATTTACAACATTGTCTCAGCATTCCATCTCCTTGGGATGCTTTAATCGGACATAATTGTTATAAATGCTTTCCCTTCTTTACCGCTGTTACAAGATGCATCATTCAACATTATTTAAGTTATATATGAGAGTGTTTTAGACATGTGTAATACATATTGTGACCATTTTTTAAAAAGTCTCTACAGAAGCGACGCAAGTCAAAGATTTAAATACAAGATTATTGTTATATTTCGATCACCCTAATCTGTGTTCCTAGGATGCTTAAGTAGAGCTTTGACTTGCAAGTCTTCCTGATGTTCTCATCCTCTTGCTTCTGTCTGTATACGTATAAATATTTTTATGATTAATATGCGTATTAACAATACAGCGGCGGGCCTTCTACAATGCCTTTGGCTTAGTTTTGTTCCAGTTACTACACACTGACGCCGCTCGTTTAATTATCTGTCTGCACTGTTGACTTGGTGAGCATCAATTACCGGGATGTCTTCGCTGGAATTTGTTCGTATGTTGGGGCCGGCAGCATGTGCTCTTTGTAACATTTGCATTAGTCTTTGTACGCACGACTCAGATGAGATACAGGAAGCACATGCGTCTACATTTATTTATTTATTTGATTGGTGTTTTACGCCGTACTCAAGAGTATTTATACGACGGCGGCCAGCATTATGGTGTGAGGAAACAGAGAAGGGCCCTGAGGAAGCCCACGACCATCCACAGGCTGCTGGCAGACCTTCCCATGACCATGCTCAGGTTGCTGGCAGACCTTCCCACGACCATCCACAAGCTGCTGGCAGACCTTCCCATGACCATCCACAGGCTGCTGGCAGACCTTCCCACTACCATCCACAGGCTGCTGGCAGACCTTCCCACTACCATCCACAGGCTGCTGGCAGACCTTCCCATGACCATGCTCAGGTTGCTGGCAGACCTTCCCACGACCATCCACAAGCTGCTGCCAGACCTTCCCATGACCATCCACAGGCTGCTGGCAGACCTTCCCACTACCATCCACAGGCTGCTGGCAGACCTTCCCACTACCATCCACAGGCTGCTGGCAGACCTTCCCATGACCATGCTCAGGTTGCTGGCAGACCTTCCCACGACCATCCACAAGCTGCTGGCAGACCTTCCCATGACCATCCACAGGCTGCTGGCAGACCTTCCCACTACCATCCACAGGCTGCTGGCAGACCTTCCCATGACCATGCTCAGGTTGCTGGCAGACCTTCCCATGACCATGCTCAGGTTGCTGGCAGACCTTCCCACGACCATCCACAGGCTGCTGGCAGACCTTCCCATGACCATGCTCAGGTTGCTGGCAGACCTTCCCACATACGATGGATGTGCATGAAAATAGGTAGCAAGAGAGAAGAAAAATAATGGTGTATTTTTTATATGGACCTGGTTTGACGACGTTTTTTGCCATACCGAGGTACTGATGAATGTTTCCATGTGATACCCTTAGCATTTATACATATGTACAAACTGTTTATTTGCTAACATGTCATCGGCTACCTGATTAACGTGCTCTTCGTAAGGAACCGCCAGATTACACCCATGAACCTTAATGCAAATAGGTGAGGAGTCGAAAAGAAAAAAAAAGATGACATTTATTTTAGTTCGGCGCTCAGTTTGTTTGACGACATCGTGGCTATGCCACATAGAGGCAGTGAACGTTTACCTACAGCACGTCTGGTATTCCTGCGTATGCACCAATTGTTTATTTGTGAATGTCTTCGGTGATGTTATCAGCTTAACAGTAACCTTAGTGATAGGGATTCAGATCATGTTCCCAAGATGCCTTCATGAAAATAATCCGGGAGGGTAGAAGAAAAAAAAAGACACACATTTCCTTTGGCACTTATTTAACGGAACTGCGCCGATATAGCGACGAAAGTTTACATATACTCCTTCTGGTACTTGTACATATGTAAAGCCGATACCCATGATTTATTTGCCCAGTGCAAGAAAACAAGCAATCCTTGTGTTATGCTAAGGTATGCTTCTCAGTGCTCTGCGATATTCCCACCCATCTGCCCATCTTCTCCATAACTGTGTCTTTGTAGAAACGCCAGTATTAAGTTATAGAACTTTGTAGGTTAATCACTAGACAGGAGGATGTTGAGTATGTTCATCCCTCTCTCTCAAAGAAGCCACTTATCTGTTGACATCGTCATAAGCCCCCGGGGCTAACGAATAACAAACTTACATGAGGTGAAGGCGGTACGGGTGCAGTCATAGACACGGGCAGTGGTTTGACTGGTGATGCGAGTCAGGAATGCATCGTTGTTTTGGAGACTTAGACCTGCGAATCCACGACATGGAGTATGGCATTACTCTCACTGGAATTCCTGGATCATTATACAATGGATATCGGCACCCAATGAACCAATGAAGCTTCAGCCAGCCACGTTAAAGTTTTAACTATCATCCCGTCAAAACACGAATGCACGCTATAGCCAGGCTGCATGTTCTTGTAATGGCATTACTTCGAGAGCTGATGTTTAACAGTGAAAGGGGAACAATGACGTTAATCGGTGGTGAGGCCATTTCTTTCCTCTCCTTTTTGTTCTTCTTTTCCTTGGAATGGTGAAGTATTTTTAAAGACTTGAAAAGCAATAAACAAATTTTAATTGTAAAGTTTAAAGGATGATTTTACTTTCTAGAAACATAACCGTCCTTCCGTCCAATGCAATCGTATTTTCTCGAAACATGATTGTACTCTCCAGAAAGAAGGATTATTCTTCCTCTAAAAATGATCGCACTTCTCCCAGAACAGGGATATATATGAGGTCATGATAGTACTCCCTCTAAAGATAATTATATTTCTTTTAATCTAGATTGTATTCTCTTGAAATGTGATTGCATATCTCACATGTACACTCAATTTACGGTGCAGCAACATTACAACTCTCCTCACTTATTAAACATCAGCGGGTCATAGACGTAAACTGAAAAAGAAAAGTCCTATTAAATGTGGTTTAAAGGCAATAAAGTGTATATCCTAAGGCATCTGGTTTAGGCTAATTAACTCTGAATTGCGTCAGGGTTGTGGGACTGGATAGAATTTAGTTGTCAGATAAATACATGCAGCATCTCGTCAAGAATGAATAAATATCATCTGTATATGATACCGTGATTTCATTAAAACTCCGCAAAACCTTCTTCGGTGTTTATCCGCGAGATGAAAAACACCTGCCTACATGTGGTTCAAAATATTGACATGCCCGGATGTTTGCAGAATCATCTCCGCGCATATCTGTTTTGCTCCGCTAAAAATACACCGTGTTCTCTTAGAGGGAGATTAAACATACAAGCATGTGCACGTGAGCGCCTTATCTCGAACAGTTTGCACTGGCGCGCCGTGCGGTATTAAGCTGTGGTACATGAGAGCTGTCAAATAAGCTATTAACAAGGGTAATAAGGGAGGAAGTCTGTTTTTCATCTTAGGTTGTTTAGAGCCTGTTTTCTCCAGCTAGAATATGGGTCAATGACTCTTTGCCGCAGTGAAAACGTCCATCACTTTTACTGCCGAATGGTGAGGAAAACATAAAACTATGATGCAGCTACGATAGGAAAGTCTGTGAAAATTCATATTTAATTATGATACTTTCGATATTTCATTAAGGTGAAGAAAGGAGAATAAAAATACTGTTTATGTGGTGTGTATTCTGGATAACCTGCCCATCATCATTTGCGCATTGATATTGTACATGGTGAATGTCTTATATATTTAAACGCATACACGTTACGTATACACTAATATTGAAAATGTAAATAGATGCGTGATTCAGATTCATAAGGTGGAAAGTTAAAATTCAGGAACAAAATAATTTATGAAACATGCATCAAATTTTCACATGTGACATTATTTTCCAGAAATGATACAAATTAAGAATTATTCTCAATAACCCGGCCTAGGACAGTCGAATAAAAAATAATAAAAACTATATTTCCATACAATTTTTCATATTCTCCCGTATAAAGTTTGCAAAGTTTTTCTTTTCGCTTTCCCTCTCTTTACAGTTTCTGACACTAATGTCTAGTTCAAAATGTGGTTTGTCACTGTAGTCTTCAAATATATCTCAAATGACGTGTCCCTTGGACTGACTGTCGATAAGAGCATAACTCAAGGTCTTAATGAAGGCGAAGCTGCAACAACTAGTGGCTCAATAATAAATAAATTATAGTGGCTATAATAAAAGTAATAATACACAGTACCCAGTATTACCGGGAGAGCTTGTGAGAAACGTAATAATGACTTTAAATCCGCCAAAAACACTAGACTTACTGCCTTAGTCGATCTCCAGCCAACCGGCCTGGTGCCCGCCTTACAAAGCTGGAATAAGGCTGCGACTGGTTGTAAGCTGGGTGTCGCAGAAAAGACTGACCGCCTTACAAAGCTGGAATAAGTCTGCGACTGGTTGTAAGCTGGGTGTCGCAGAAAACACTGACCGTCTTACAAAGCTGGAATAAGGCTGCGACTGGTTGTAAGCTGGGTGTCGCAGAAAACACTGACCGTCTTACAAAGCTGGAATAAGTCTGCGACTGGTTGTAAGCTGGGTGTCGCAGAAAACACTGACCGTCTTACAGGGCTGGTGTAGCTGCGACTTAATGTAAAGTTTGGTGCAAATGTAATCCTATCCTCGGGCAGACGTAAATTCCGTAAGTATACTGAATATGGCGGCGTTTGTGGTGTTTCGTAGACACATTCAAACATTGTGACAACTTTAGTAAGACGCTAATAAGAGCTGACTGAAGGCGCTACCAAAGCTGACGTAAACCTATACGGGTAACGTAAGCTATTTCAACTTTGTAAGATCGGCCCCTGTAGGGCTCAGCGGGTGGCGTCATACACAAAAAACCCAAATCTGGCTGGGCTATACAAGCCTCGAAATCCATATCAAAACCATATCATTTTAGAGATGGACTCAAGCTACAGAGAAGAAGATATACTGCCGTATCAATTTGAACCCATCGTGGGCGACGTTGAAGTTCCGATGTCTGACACTGATATCTCTGGCCAGACTTCGGAATCTCATTTTTCACACGACGCTTGTTGTCTTTCATTTCAAACTGAAATAAATGGTGAAGTTTGTACTTGTATGGCGTTATTCGGCAGAGAGGACCGAGTGTTGGCGAAGAAATTGCATAAAACCGGCTTCATCTAGCGATTTCATGTGCTATATTACTCAGATTAATGTACACTTTTAAATTTTTTTCTTAATCTTAATATAACAATGTTTAGAAGGGTAGATAATTATGAATGAATACTAAATCTGGACACTAATACTTTAACAGCTTTTTGACAGCTTCTGTATGTGTGCTAACTGCGTACATGTGCGAAATATCTATGTATATCAAACATGTAGCCTACTGAGCACTAATTAAATCTCAGTTTTAGATCTCATGTTTGCGTAACGGTCTTATTTCAGGCAAAAAGCTATGTAAACTATGTATGTACCTTATACACTGGAAATTTCGATATTTAACTTATAAACACTTTATACATCAGATTTTAAACACTTGGGGATTATCGTAAATACCTATAATTATATTTTAGACACTTATGTTGAATACTTTAATATATGTGTATATTAATTAAACACCTCGTTGGTCATTTTACAGCGTACATAGAGCTTACTGAGTACGAACTCTGAATTTGAGAACACTTGTTTACGTTACGGTATAAGGTCAGGGAACAGTCATTGTAAACTATGTGCCATACTGTGAGTTTATTCACTCCGGTTGTTATGTAACGCCCTTCTCAAGAATTTTTTCACCAAATATGTGATGTCAGCCCTCTGTATTACGGGGGGAAATGGGGCACCAATACTATTAAAAACACCGACTTAAGCATGTTATAATTTCACTGTTACAAATCTACATGTCCCAAATGCCCATTCTCCGGAAGCCTCAGTTACCTGCCGAAAATAAAGTAAGTAAATTCTTGCAAAGCTTGACTTTATATCCACGGCTGTGGAAACTGCTGGATCAAGGGAGATTACTATTGCGTCTCAGATGAAGTTTTACCTGTACCAGATAGCAGATAAAGGTGCTTGCAAAAGCCGCTAAATTTGGGATCTATATTGGACGAAATAATTAACTCCAGATATTCCGGACTGGAATAAGAAATGACGCTTAGTTGTCAATTAGCTCTGATTTACGCCTCGCCTATACTGAGAAAGAAACACATCCAGGCACAAAGAGGGCATATATATACATATATATTTAATAAGCCATATGGATTTGATGCGCGAGACGGGTCGGCTTAAATGATTAATGGCTCTATTTGGTACCCGCAGAGATCTGCCTTGTAACACTTAAATCTTCACCTTGCACGGCTGCTTAGTTTCAATCTCAGCCCCACGGGATGATCTATGGGTGGACGGCAGGGGTGTGTCAGGGTTAGATGTAACACGTTGCCTGTTCAATGGAGTTTTTCACGCAGATAGCGTATAGCTAAGTAAAGTTACATGTATGCAACTGGTAATCAGATGTGTTGAATGCCTTAAGCGTAGTCCTATATACTGTCGAGGATGCTATACACATTGTAGCCTTTAAAAAATTGTGGTTTATATATTTATTGATTTGATTGCTGTTAAACGCCGTACTAAATAACTTTTCACTTACACGACGGCGGCCAGGACTATGGTCAGAGGAAGCCGAGCATCTCCACCATCAGCTGTAGTTTGCTGGCTGACCTTCCCACGTACCACTGGAGAAGAAGGCTGCACGCGCAAGCTAGGTTTGAAGGCACAGCGACCGGATTGCCGAGATAGCATTATAACCCCGAATGTGACTCAAAGTCAGGAAGTTCCTTAAGTAGGTCTGTATGTTTTGTGAAAAAGTGGTGGATTTACCTCGGCATGTCCGGGTTTCCCCTTCCCATAAAACTGACGACTGCCGTTATCAGTTGAAAGTTTTGGAGTAAGGCGTTAAACCCAAGGTTGTCTTTGAATCAGTAAATAGGGCTAGAAAGAATAGCAGAGTGAAAATATTCAGGAATTACCGGAATTTGCGCGACAGCATGAGAGACAACGGTGACAGCCAAGGATTCAGTCCTGCATTTAAAATTCTTAATGTCTGGGTGTTTTTTTTTTTTTTTTAATCAAATTATCCCCAAACGTACCTGTCATCGCTATCGATGATACGGTGGATTTAGACGGGCTGCACGGTGACTACAATTCCTTTGGGATATTACTGTAGGCCATGGAAGGTTATGTAATATTCTGGCATTGCCTTGTGTGTGCTTTTAACACAATTTGCCTGGCCGGTGAGAGCCACCAGAGAAACTAAAATGCCTGGTGGAAAGGTGTAACGATCTGTCTGCATTATTGGCGCTTCTGCAGACTAGTGTGTTTGAAAACATACAATGCCTAAAGGCCTACAGTTTAGGTATCGGGAAATAGTTATTTTAGAAGATGAGCCACAGTTCTTTGAAGTGGTTAATGACTTCAGGTGTAGATGCTTAAAGATGATTTATAATTAAATAATAAATAATTTTCATTTGTTTTGCACAACGGCAGTGACCTTTGATCACCACGGAAATTTAATAAGCGGCATTAAATTTATTTCCACCCTAATTCTCCATTAGGGTGACAAGGTGACAAGAGGCCGGATTTCACCGGTAACATGTGACCATTTGCAAGCTAGGGGACCTCCGTGGCTCGGTCAATTAGCGCGCAATTGCAGCACAATGACCCAGAGGCCTCCCACCAATGCGGTCCAGCCGTCCTCTGCGGTCGTACGTGGGAGGTGTGCCAGGCAATCTGCTGATGATCATGGGTTTCCCCATGCTCTGCCCAATTTCCTCCCACCATAATGCTGGCAGCCGTCGTATAAATGAAATATTTTTGAGTAAGACGTAAAACACCAATCAAATATGTAGATTTGCCAGCTATCAATGTTCTGGCTTTACTCTCTATGCATTGGTCACTTTTTATTTATATTTAATAATGCACCCTTAGGTGTTCAGTGTATACAACAGTGTCGGTTGAAATTATTTAATAATGTATTGAAAATGAGATACACATTGATCTAGCTTGGGGTGTAAAATCTGTGCTTGAAAATGGGGAAAGTTTATAATTTACATATTGTAACTCGTACACGTACCACATACCTGTGATTTACGCGTTGATCGTGTTTTTGTTTTTTTTCTCAAACGTCGTGTAGTTAGAAATTCTAGGGTAAAATACTGTTGGATTACGAGAGTAACTCTCTGTGTCGGTAACAGTAATAGTGTGAGGATGTCATAGCCCAGTTACTTTTATTTTTTCGCTTAATGAGAACTTTACGCCGTATCCAACATTATTTCACTTATACAACGGCTGCCAACATGATGGTGGGAAGAAACCTGGTTGTACCGGAGGTAAAACCAAGACCATCCGCAGATTGCTGGCATACCTGTCCACTTGCATCAGATCTTGATCGTCAAACAATGCTTTACAAACAGAGTTGAACGCCTTGTCATAAAAGGAATACATCACGTGAGAAAATTTGCCATTAAAGGAGTTGGACAGGTCATGAATAGGCACCGATATGTTTTGACTAGCTAATTTGAGTAGATAAATACTCCCCAACTGGTTGTCATTCGCTAAACCTTGTTGAAAATGACCAATTAACATGAGTAATGAGAGTTATGGTGGGAAATGGGTCAGTGTATTAATTCGCCACTTTCAAAGCTTTGTTTTGATTTGGCTTTTTGAAGCCCGAGACCATAATTTCACTAGGCGATTATGAAAATAATAGCGTATCGCTTCGGGGGGTAAACAACGAGACTGTAGGGTGAGAAAATAGCCTACTCTTGGAATTGTCTCTCGTACTGCCGTCTGACACCTACTGACCGCTATCACTGTGGTCTCTAACCAAGATCCATTATGTCTTTTCCAGAGAAACTTGTTCCTTGTCCTTTGTAGACATTTAGGCCGTCCTTGGTTTATTCAGGCATTTATCACCAAGTTGCCCCACGATGCTATCCGCTTGACTTAATCGGCTGGCACGTAGTCAATAGACTGGCACTTTCAGGGATCTAGGCTTCTGTTTTACTTCGATGATCATTTAACCCATGGAATATTTATTTATTTTTTTGATTGATGTTTTAGGTCGCACTCAACAATATTTCATTCATATGGCGGCGGCCGGCATTATGATGGGAGGAAAACGGGCAGAACCCGGGGGAAAGTCACGATCATCCGCAGATTGCTGGCGGACCTTCCCTCATACTGCCGGTTATGAAGCCAGCATAAACCTAAGAGGGCGGCTGGACTCACAGTGACCACATTGGTCACTTCTGGGTCATTGCTCTGCTCTAACTCGCTAACCCACCGAGCCAGGGAGGCCCCAACTATGGAATATGTAGCTGCTGGATGAGTGAACATTCAGCGAAAAAGGAACATTGAACTAGAATCCAGTACATAGATTTGCTGTTCTGTCACGGTTTTCTCTTTGACAACCAGTCAATGTGTTGTCGATACTGTTACAACTTTCTGATCATCGGCAACATGCGAAGCTTAGCAACAAGTTCGACGTAATTTGGCTTCAGTGTGAGCGAAAATTTATACTGGAAAAAAATCCAATTATTTTGAAGGACAAGTGATCACTATCAGGCGGCCTTGACGGATTAAGCGGGCTGAATGGCGACTGCAAGTTTGAAAGGATGATACTGTGTATCTCTAAAAGCACACATAAAGCTTGGCATACACAGGGTATTCCTGGTTTTTGGAAAACACAACGGATGAGCTGCTAACAAAGGACATTGTAACTGGTTAGCATCTTATCCGCAGTATTATATATAGCTCTTTTAAATTCTTCATTCATTTTCGTTCCTGAGCTTCCAAGGTAACTATTTCTTAATTATTATACAACGTTGAGTTATTGAGGGGCAACCGATAGCTTTCAACATTATTTCCATCATATCTCTACAATGTCCCCTTAAGGCAGACCGGATCCATAGGGAGACATTGCTGCCTCACTTAAGCACATGCTAAAGGCACCCAAGACGCCTACCGAGTCCCACTATACTGACACATCGCCGACCATTCCTGCTTTGTTGATCTACGAGGGAAGTAGTTTCCGACGTTAAAAGTCTTAGGTTGATTCGATTCTGTGTCTACAATGCGCGAAGCGCCCGACTAACGGTATATCTAATTGAGACACCTCACCCATTACCACATGTTGGCACCTGTACAGTCGGGCCATCCAGGCTTTTTAGCCTAACCTCATTCCCTTATCCATTGTAGGCATTCCGTCTCTTTTCTCGAACTTAATCTGATTAAGAGCAAATCCCCCAGGGTATCCCCAACATTCCGTACGCCTCTGAAAAGTAACCAAAATGTAGAGTATCTCTGAATGTGGGTTTGGTTTTAACTGGTCTTCGTTTTGTTCTTATTAAGACACCAGTCAGAAGTTTAGCCGAAAATTCACCCTGCCATAATATACACGCCTATCCTCTAGGGATACTCCCATACAGACTTGAGGCCGTTTCGATACGCTTACTATAGTAAACCATTTACGGTATGAAAAGGAAAATGGGTCTCTTATGGTTAACGTAGGAGGCACAAATAATAGCACAAACTGGGGCTGCTATCATTATCCGTTTTCTTTGATGGCATGTTCTTGGATGACCTAAAAACATAGACTTTAACCAGTCCTCGGTTAGAAAGCGATGGAAGTTCTAGACTGTTTAGAATGTATGGTAACTTCGTCATACGACCATTGGTTTGTAGCACTGCACTTATTGTATTTCTTGACGGGAAGCTACAAGACGTACACATCCTGTGGCGGGATAACGAAGAGGCTGAAGAGTTCATGATGGAAAATATTTTGTTTGATAAAATGCTTTTCCCTTGGGATCATCTCTCAGTTTCCAGCCTCAACCGCTGACCGCTATCTATGTGATCTCTAATCAAGATCCGTTATGACTTGTAGACCGAAACCAGTTTTATCGTGCATTGTAGACATTCGGTCTGTCTTCTATTTACTCAGGCATTTTTCTCCAAATTGCCCCACCATGCCATCGGAGACACAGACGCACTCATCATTGTGCATTTCTGTTTCACGTCAGCACTTAGCTGCTACATGGAACATGCAGCTGTCAGGTGTGTAAAGAAGGCAAGAAAGGTACATTGAACAAAAATCAAGTACTTTGCTCCAGGCTGGCGATTTTCATTGTAACAGCCAATGAACTTATCGTCATTGTTGTTACAATTTGCTGATCATCGCCAAGAATCCAAGCTTAGTAAAATGGTCGATGTAATTTGCCGTCATCGTGAACGAAAATCTGTACTGGCATAAGTACAATTATACGTAAAAGTAAAAGTGATTACTGTCAGGTTTAGTCGGACTAAGTGGTGACTACAAATCCGAGAGGATTACACTATGGGTCTCCAAAAGCACATTTACAATTATGGGTACACAGCGAATTTCTGGTGTTTGTACAACGCACAAAGGTTTCTCTGCACACATCTGTCTATGTATCTATCTATGTATCTATCTATCTATATATCTATCTGTCTATGTATCTGTCGATCTATCTATCTATCTATCTATCTATATATGTATATATATATATATTTTCTTAGAGGGCATATACAGACTGTAAAAACCAGCCGGACGTAACAGAAATTTAGGGGGCTTGGAATGCTACAAAACCCATTTTCGTCCCATTCCATGCAAGATCCTTTTCGATTCTCTGTGAAAATGTCTTAGGAAGCAGTCTCATCTTTTGTCTGATAAGTATAGATCTACCCGCGAACACACAAGTTTTTTCTGAGTTAAAGCTGTTATTCCCTTCAACATGGCCACGTCCTCTACCCTACGATCAATCACCCACTCAAGCGCAAGAGCCATGTCACCTTTTAGTTTTTATCAAGATACACCCGAGCTACAGACCAATAGCAAAGACTATTAGCAACCAAATGGCGACTGAGATACCTAAATTTGTAGTTGATCTGTTGAGCTTTCAATAATTACTCTGAGATTTTCGGCTTGGAACACCTCTTCCTGGATTACGAATCGCGTCTGTATACGAAAATCTGAATTGATGCTTTACGTTTCTGTCTTGATCAGCAAACAACACCAAGGCTGCTGTTAAGATGTGTGAAGATTTAGCAAGATACCAGCCATTATGAGCTGCTACACTGAGCAAGAATCAAGGCTGTGCGCTTTGTTGCTGGCCTAGGGTTGCTTTTCGTACAGGCAATTAGGTTGCTGTAAATGTTTCCACTTACGGCTGATCCTCGGTAAGCCTCTCGGCTCACAGTGTCGGGCAATGGAATTCTGATTGTGTGTAAAATAACACGTAACGTTCCAAAAATCCAATTAGTCTAAGTACTTCTGATCTCCACCAGACGACCTTGTATAGGGGCTAAAAATCCACAGGGATACTGTTGTGGGCCTGCAATAAACCTCATAAGCTATACACCAGTTTCATGTAAAACATTTCGCATCAGCGAAAGAGTTACCTTAGGCAAAATATTCCTGACTTCTGGCTGGTTTGTGCCTTGTTAGGTTTCTTTTCATGGGCATGTAATAAAGCTCTTGTACAAGATAGATCTCGATCATGAACACTGCGCGCCTAGAATAACTCGCCTCAAGAGATGTAATCGTTTGTTCTCTTCTCTAATATTCGACTGTTTTTGTACACATGTAGTTATGCGCGCAATGTCAAAAAGGTATATGTTCATGTAGGCTTGGTGGCATAACGACAGAGAAAGTGCATTTATATAATCTAAACCTGAACCCGTCAAGTGGTGTTTGAAATCAATATTCCCAAGACCTATTTGGAAAGCAATAATTACCAGTTATCAAAGTAAAATGTGAGAAGCAATGCATAAGTGGGAAAAAATGCTTGTGTAGCGTGTAAATGAGAAGTGGTGCTCAGTTTTCAATGATGCAGGAAAGACAGTCGGTCATCTGGAGGTAACATTTAATTGAAATATGTCGTAGTCCGTGGATAAGGTCTAGGTCGAGGACAAGTGTACTCAGGCCTATAGCTGCCTTAGTCGCTCTTTGATTGTAACAGTTTAAAAAGCACCACGTTTTAATATTATAAACATTGATGCTAACAGGGCTTCTGGGTTGGAAGTATTGAGCGAACACGGCCATTGTTGGTAAATGGTAAATCCCTTTCGCGGAGACCTGTGTGCTTTATTGTGCATACGTTATATTGTGCTGAAAATCCATCACGACATTTTGAAGAAGTAGAAGTGGTATCGTTGCAATGCATTTTGACGCACTGGTTACAGGGAAAACCAAAACGTGATATACATTAGAAGTGATATTGGTCTGGCAAAAATGCCTGTATCAATATTTTGAGAGAATGCTTAAAATAAACCAGATAAATCCAATCTTCCTGAATTAACTATGGAGCCGTTCAACTGATAAAGGGAATCTATACTAGTAAAAACAATTTGATATCGTCCTTTCCCACTAAAATAATTACATACAATGATGATAACCGCGTCAGTTAATTGTATTTAGCTTTGCACAAGAAGAAGTGTATTAAATTTGAACACAACAAAGTATTTTTGGTAATAGTAGGTCAGTGTGGACCAGTAAACTGCAAATAAAAGCCCAATAATTTTTAAAATGCAATTCAAGACCCATAATCAAGATGACAGCGGGGGTCTAAGTTGTTACTTTTTATACATTTACATGACCGGTTAGAATAAAACCCTGACTGTGGCGAATTAACAAGAGGCGAGATTTTCACAGGTTACGGGTTATAGTTTGTCAACTATCACACCCTCTATGATTTAGTTATTCATATTAACACGGGTGGACTTTGCACACGTTCATTTGGTGATAACAGATGACCAACGTAGCTGTTATACATGACTTTGCATTTGCCTTACCACATTGTTTCCAATCAGTCTAGGTGAGGACTTAAAGCAGCCCCATGGGTCATAATACAACTCGTTCTAGCCTTAAAATTTCCAAACAACATTGCATACATTCAATCTCTGTTACGGGGCTTTGTTTTATTCTGTTCTCTAATGACACGGAAAAATCAACAACCTGCGGATAGTTGTGGGTATCCCCCGGATTCTGTCCCGTTTCCCCGGACGATAAAGCCGGCCCTCGTGATATCAATGGAATTTTCTTAGCCAAGGCACAGGACAACAGTGAACTAACTAAATAAATGAATAAAAAAAAATACCACCGAGAATTGCCCCTCACGACCACATTTTGATCAGTTGATCAGATCACATGTACGCTCGTTGTTTTAAACAGAAAAAAAGATGTAGTGATTACGATAGCTATCATTTAAAGTGAATAATGGCCAACAAACGGATAACAGACGACAACAAATCCCACTTTTGATATAATGAAGAAAATCAAACATTTGCGGAGACCTTACCAAACAATGTTTTAAAGAAATAGAGATGCTACGACAGGAGTAACGCCCCCGACACAAAAACGTTCAAGATACATCGCTGAGGTAGAGAAAGAAAGCCAAACGGCAATTAATTGTATAACGCTGAAGGAACTAGCGTATAAAACAGGCTTATGGACACATATACATTGAACAGTGTTGATATAACGGCAGTGACGTACATAATTATTGTGGGGGGAAGGCTCCGTGTCTCAGTCGGTTAGCGCACTAGCGCAGCGCAATGACCCAGAAGCCTCCCACAAATGCGGTCGCTGTGAGTTCAAGTCCATCCCATGCTGGCTTCGTCTCCGCCCGTAAGTGGGAAGGTTTGCCAGCAACCTGCTGATGGTAGTGGGGTTCCCCCATGGCTCTGCCCAGATTATTCCCAGCATAACGGCGTAAAACACCAATCAACTAAACAAATAAATACACGTTTGTTGTAGCTTCCTGTTGGACGTTCCCTGCCTTCTTGCCTGACAAACATGTTTGATCTGAGGGAAAGAGAAAAATGTCACCATTGCTGTCTTTGAATAGGTTATCTGTGAAGCCAAGTCACTATATTTTCCCATTCTCTTGCAGCCTGTACGCATAATGGATTTTACAAGCTGTTCCAAATTAGTTTACAAATCTCTTTTCGGACACATCAAAAACACAAGCTGAAAATAAGAAAGACAAATCTACTCCGAATGTATAAAAAGACCTTACAATTTCGTTACATATTGGATAGGAGACGTCTCAAAGGGCTTGAACTGAGCCTGAGGTGTATCTAAAGAAATTCACGTATATAAGTAGATGTATTAGCGCAAGGAAATGTAGGCTTATTCTAAATGTCAGTCATAGTGGTCGGTTGTGAATACAAAGCTATACACGGATGGAAAATTTTAATAGCTCTTTGGGTTTCACTTGACCTAATTTCCCATTCATTCCAAGGCCTCACAACCCTGGTCATTGATGTTTGTTCACCTCCAGGATCGAGTCTAGGCTCCGAAACAGGCATTCACGTACATCAAGCAGCCGTCAACCAAAGTGGGGGTACTAGGTCAATAATCGCACGACTAATTTCCAAATCAACGGTCAGCACATCCTACCAAAGAACTGATAAAGGAAACAAAAATGTCAGAAATTAGATTTCTGGAGAGAGAAGCAGTCAAGAGTTGCCAATGATAACAAAAGACGCATATGAATTAAATTAGCATACATATCTTGTACCATGCCAGTTTATATGTTACCCTTTATCGAAATTGTATCTCACTTGCGGCCTGACTGCAACTGTTAATACATGTAACGAACCAGTCAAATTTAACACGATGGATATACGACTCCTAAGCCCTGGTTAAGCGGACTTGGGCACAGTTATTAAGTGGACTCTCACAGATACTGGACACTCCTTTAAAATAAACTAATAAGAGAATTGCTCGCATTGCAAAGTGTAAAATTCTTGGAGGAGGCGTTTGATGCAGTATCCTTGGTGCACAACTTTTGGCAATAATAACTTTTTACGATGGCTGAATCGCCATGAAAAACATAGGCTCTAACATATGTTACATAACGAGACCTGCACGCATAATGCAGGATCCGTCCGTGTGTTTCTATCCAGGTAAAGATAATTCACAATGTCCGAACGTATGTATGCTTAGGTTTTACTTCGTACTTAACAATTGTTCAGTCATATGGCGATAATGAATCCGTAATGTGTATATATACTGTTTATTCTTGTGGCAGAGCATGTCCTTATCGCCAAAGTGCTCCATGGAACATCGTGCCACAGACACCAGACACGACTCTCCAAAACGTCGCATTATACTGACAGCGGGGCAGACTAGCCCTGTTCTCTTGCTCTAACCTCTCAGTGCTGAGTGCCAAACAACAGCAAATACCAATTTAAAAGTCTTTGGTATGACTTGACCACAACGAGCACGCTCCAAGCAGGCGATGAAATTCACGATGTTGAAATTCAAGCTACCTCTATACCTTTTTGCCGTAATGTTGGTACTATTTGTGTCATCTCTACCCTTTTGCACATGTTAACCCGTCCTAAAGCCTATTAGGCAGAACGCACTTGAATAAGTCTTCAAAAGTTATATTTCTCGTAACTTTATTTCGTAAAGCATGTTGTGCGTGTTATATTTCCTGCTTACAATGTCATTTAGGAGAAAAGTTTGGAAAAAACTTATTTACGAAGTTTTGTGACAGCGCATAGGCCAAGTTCTCGTCAACTACATCACGATGTCATCGGTTAGCCTTTAGCAAGTGACGTGCATCGTCGACGGGAGCCGTAACATTATTTCGATGTGGCTCTCTTTATATTTCGTATTTATGTTACTCTTATTTTGCAGCAATAGAAATATTGTATCAGTTAACAGCTACATGTAGTACACGTAAACCGAGACAGCATCGAGGTCCCGGACGTTAGGACCTCTCTTCATGGACGGGAAATTGCCTCGATGTAAACGTTGTTACAACTCGCTGATCCTCGGCAGGATTCCGAGGTTACACTGTGGGTCAGTGTAACGTGAAACTCGTAAAATTGCTTCCCGCCTTCAGGAAAGGAATCCAAGGTCGCGTGCTCCTTTGTTCTCCCTTGGATTACGTCACACCTCTATGTAGTACACTACATATGTTTCTCTGCGATTTAGACCCTTTTGTGTAGCCGGCCAGTCTCCCATTCTGCTTTTGTGTGAATGAAAACATGAGTGGCACAAATCTAATCAAGCTGAATTACACCGAACCAGAGATAGCGACCCTGGCGGATAACGGTGGGCTGAATGGTGACTCAAAGTCCGTGGGGTTATTATATAGTAGCCTATAGCACAACACAGACAGGGTTTTATGTACACTGCCAATAGATTACTACTTAACTAAATGACATCATTATTCAGAGTGACTGCACTATTAATCTTCATAAACCTTCTCTATGGCTCACACGGACCGAGTATCTCTGATGTTTAAAAGTATTTGTCATTAGAATGCATTCATTTGGCGTTTTCATATTGGGCTTCATTTTATTTCAACAGTGAAGAGTGATCTTCTCTTGAGGCACCAGAGCTGTGATGGCGTTTCATAACGTCTGGATAAAAATTAACGTAAAATAATTAAAATGTACTATATGAGCAATCGTTCTGAAAATGATGACCATGTGTGCTTCATCGTACATATGTACGCGCAAATATTAAAAAAGTGCTTACTGACGTAATGTCTTATAAGTATTTTAGAAGTACAGCAATACTACCATTTATGAGAATTTAGAGGAAAAATAGGGGGAAAAAATCAGCTGGCTTTCCAAATCCACGCAACGGACATTTTTCTGGGTTTGTTTTCATTTTTCCTCCTCTTCTCCAAAGGCATGAGAGCAGTATTTTATTTTTTTAAGGCGTGTAGGCCCCGTTATTGATATTTTACACCGTTATTGATATTTTGATATTGCTCAAAAAGTATTATAAATCCAAATTCTCTGGATCAATAATGGTGCCGCCGAGATGATACAAGGAATCTTAAAAAAGTATAAAAATGATGGTGACTTTTTCAATTGATTTTAAAAAGTATAAATTGAAACAAGATGCGACAGTTCACAAATCTCGATGTCGTTTTGCTTTCCCACCCCTACAGTTAGCTTAGTAAATATATAAAAAAATACAGGAAAGGACTGTAAAAAAACCATACCAGCGAAGAGAGAGTTTGCCACGCATAACAGGCGAAATGCGTTGGCGTTAATTTACCTCAGTTAGGGTTTTATAGTAGTGTTCAAAGAGTAGCCACTTACACACCCGCAGCATCACCACCTAAACTGAATTCGGTAAAAGCAAAAAAAAAAAAAAAAAACAAGGTAGCGATGTCAATTTCATTGATTACGTGTGACGATTTCACAACTGATGTTGGTCACTACGCTGCTGTGCTTTCCATATTGGTAAAGAGCAGTTAGGCGATACAAATGAGGACAAATGTGGCGAATGTGATTTAGGCGGATTTGTTCGGGAGATCGTTCATTGTTTAGACAGGTGAAGAATGAGGTCATGATTCCTCAAAGTCACATTAGAAACATTTTAAACTAAACAATATCAAGGGAATTGTCGACAGCATGAGACAAAAAATTCCACACCCGATACTATGAACAAAAAACGGATTTCCCCGGGGTCGTTCATATTTGAATTAGTCATTGAAACTCGAACTCATTGGGTACTAACAGACAGGAATTGCCCTACTAAACAAGCAAAAATGGAGATTGATTCGAGTAATTTATAACTTACAGTAAGGCCCCCAATGAAAAACGTTTAAGGGAAATTGCTGCACTGGAAAAAGATGTATATATTTATGGCCTCCCGTTGGCCATTTTTTGATTTGTTTGACAAATCTCGTTAGCCGCGGGAAAAAAACCAAAAAAAAAAAAACAACAAAAAAACAAGTGCGATCATGAAAAACCCTGAAGATGATTCTCTGTAGCCTCTCAATGCAATTCCTGTTGGTTGTATCGAAACAGACAGATGCAGTGTTTAAGAGGACTACCTGAATGGGAAAATCGAGCTCAGATTGCTATAATTTGCCATTCTGCAGACGGCTGACATATATACATATGTCTTGTATCGGAAATCGGTGTTTTTAAGGCTATTTTCAACAATTTGTAAATCAGCTAAACATATTATGCCATCACCTACTGGCTTTTTGGAGAAAGTCAGTTCCATGTTATGAAATATAACCAACGTTACAATAACACAGGTAGATCATTTGAGTAAAACACACAAAGTTATTTAGCGATATATCGACAAAGTCTTATATCCTGGTCTGTTACATTTTAGTTGTTTAGAGGTCACATCGGTAGGGTCAATCTCCACAAAACATTGCTTGTAACTCTGCTATTTAACTCTATTATGCACCGGCCACGATTTTTTAACATATATTGCAGAGTGAATGTAAAGAAAAATAACCTCGTGAACTTTTGGTACAGTTTTAAGCCCACTGCCCTCAACAAAAGACTATTGTGAATTCCACATCAGATAAAGTCAGGGACTAGTTTGTCATCATATGTGTTTCTCGAGTCTGGGCTATATGTCTTGTGTTATAGCTCATATCATCTTCGCTGAGCAAAAGGTGAACATATAACAGAGCACTGAAAATGAAACCAGACCGCTCTATCGTCCACTATTTTCCAACTCATGAGGAACTAACCGAAAATGTAGCCCATATATAAGGGACGATCAGCTAACGTCGACTGAAGTAAAGATGTTTATTTTCGAATTACTTGTTTTATTGTTTTTGGGTAAACTCGGATGAAACAAAAAAAAAGAAAAAAAAAGAAAATAAAAAGAAAGAAAACAAAACAGCAAAAATAAAAAGAAAGAAGAAAAAACAATCTATTTAAATAAGAAGCCTAGACTTAAAATAGATCAGTCGTGTAAAAATATAAAAACATAATTTTTTGGGCATTTCATGTTCTGAAATTTTTCACTATAATAGATGCATGATTGATAGTAAAAAAAAAACGCACTCTGACATAATGAAATCCTTATACAACGTTCCTTTTGTCTCAGATCAAGTTCAAAAGGGAACTTAAACTCTGTGAGCCTTTGGGCAAAAAAGGCTCAGCGAAATGTGTTTGAAAAATTCTTGAGGCAATTTTGGCAGTACAAATGATGTATGTTGTCAAACATGGTGCATGAAGAAGTAAGAATAGCGGGACAAAAGGGAAAAAAAAACCGACACAAACCCGGGCCATGAGGCGTCAAGACAGTAGGGTCTAGCTAATTTATCGTGCGCCTGATTTCAGGAGGACTCCATCACCAATATTCGTCGAAACATAGTGATTGGTGCCGACAGTTATGTTACATGTACCGAGGGGCTGATAGACGGATACATATGACATAACCTCATCAGTTCTAGGAGCCCGTTTACGTTCAGTACTTTTCGACTACATACTGTAGAGAGAGTGCGTGAAATTGATAACATATACATGTACATGAACAGAATGTAGTGAAAGCAGATGCTAAGATGAACATCCGAATGTGACCCGGTGTCGCGGATGATTTATTTACTTGTTTATTTATTGGATTTTTGTTTTACGCCATAGTCATTATATTTCACGGGGGGACAACATTATGGTGAGAGGGAACCCGGCAGAGCCCCAAGGAAACCCACGATCATCCGCACGTTGCTGGCTGATCTTCCCACCTACAACCACACTGGAATCCATGAAGTGAACTTGAACTCCCAGCGACGATGAAGCAGCTTGTGTCGCTTGTTTCATAATTGCCGTTCTTCCGACTTTCTTATTGTGTAACTTGGATCAGAAATAGAGGATCTTCGACGTGTGATCCTGTAATTTCCAAGTTATTAACGATATATAAACGACGTTTAGCGAACGCAGAATGAACTGCCGATGTTTGTGTTGGATTACGGGCTATTGTTTTTGTGTTAACTTGGATGAAAAAGAAAACAACAACAAAATTAAAAAGAAAGAAGAAAATACACTCTATTCAAATAACCAGCCTATCTTTACCTAAAGCAGATTAACTTGTAAAAATCCAACTCTTCTCATTTTTGGGGGGGGGGGGTGCTTTTCATGTTCTCAGTTTTTTTTAAACAATTCATCATGTAATGACGTGTTTGACTGGATAAGTGCTATAAATGTTTATAAAAGCGTTCGCAGATGTGGGAAATAATTTAAGTACGTGACGTCTTTAATTCGTCCGCGGGCCAAAACGCAACATTTAAACATTCTGAGATGTCTAACCTCTCTCCAACTCGGCTTTCTCTTCTGCCCACAATGCTGTATAGTCCGCTATTCCTTCCGTTGAGAATGGTGGTCTGTCCTGGACTCAATAAGCCAGCTGTCCAGACATCGGTCAAGGTGTCACCTAAGACCTTAATTAACATGAACGCCCTGAGGGATAGCTAAGCCTTACGCCACGTTATTTAACAGAAAAATCTGACGATTCGCAGGTTTAATTGGGATTTGATGTGGGTTCATTTAGGCCAGATTCAACGGCTTACCAAATTCTGTCGGGAATTTTAAGAGTGGACCAGACGCTGTGGCAGCAAACAACACACAACTTCACAATATGTCCTGCATAAATGTTTTTCTCCAGTAACATTTGCAATAAATTGCTTGGCCGTGTGGCGCTATAACCCTTACGGAGTCATCTGCGAAAAACGTTACGAGAAATCTGAGTTACGAAGTTTTGTGTAAATGTTACCATGGAGTTTATCGGAATGTTTAAAAAATGTACACGTGAAAGTTTTACAGTGTATAATCAGAAAATCTCGCCAGCACACATAGCTTACTGCCCACTGTCGACCCGTCAATTGGGAATGTGACGGGCAGTTTTCTTTTGTTAAAGATATTAGTATGAGTTAATATTTTAAGCAATTAACTCATTAACAGCCTTTAACAGAAGGATTTACCATGTCCGTCATCATGTACGCAAGTTCCGAAAACCTTGTTTTAAATTTTTGTTTACTCTTTAAGTATTTCATGCCTGCCACTGTAATATCACTGATCGGTTTTGTCATCCTGCAATAATAGAGTGTTGCTCGGAAATGAAACCACTATGGATACTGTTTGAAAAAGTTTATACATGTATAATAGGACAGGCTTCACGAAGACCTCGGGACATTACTAACACGTGGCTACCGTGATGACTTAATTGCTAAAGTGCTGATTGTCATTGTAGTTAAGTGCATGCTTAGCTACAAGCTCTTCTTGAATATATGTCTATGTACTGCACAGCCTCATCATACCTGGTTATAACGTAATTATCGCTATATCTCTCTTTACGCCAACGTCAACGATATTGACTGGTCACTGGATTGTCGGTTCGAGTCAAGGTCCAGATAAATAACAAGAGCGTGTTTTATTGTGATTAAGTCAACGCGCTTGACCGCCAAGTGCGCTGTATAGAAGTTTTATGGTCTGCATTGTGATTTCTTACCCAATAAACGTTTATTTACTCGACTGGTGTTTTGCGGCGTTATCGGGTTAATGATCTCTGTGGTAAATTTATGTTGTGTCGGCTAAGTTTTATATACTTGTCATAAAACAACAACAATTAAGCCCATCATAATCACCGCCACAAATTATAAGACCCTTTTTGTCACTGTTATAACCCATTACGGAATGATGGACATGAGCGATAGCTGGCAATGCTAACTGTACATGCCACAGCTGAGTATAGATTTATCATTCAGTAGTCATCTAGAAGCCCTGCAATACCTGGACATATTTAAACATGAGAGCCTCCGTTTTGGAGTAGTTGGTGCGCCAGTACAGTATAATAGCCCTGGAACCTCTCACCTATGCGGTAGCTGTGGGTTCAAGTCCAGCTCTAGCTAGCTTCCTTTCCAGTCACATGTGGGAAAGTCTGCCAGCCAACTGTTGTGATGGTCATGATCGTGTGTTTTCCCCGGGCTCTGCCCGGTTTCCTCCCATCATAATGCTGGCCTCCGTCGTAGAAGTGATATATTCTTGAGCACGGCGTTAAACACCAATCAAATAAATAAAAAAAATATATATATAAATAAATAAGTAAATAAATCAATAAATAAATAAATCAATAAATAAATAAAACTTAAACAACGATGAGTGTATCTACATTTACCTACAGTAATAAAACATCAGGTGTGTATCTACCGAACTTTAAACATTCCGAGTAACTACATGTATCTACCCATCAGGAAACATGAAAGATCCAGTACTATCCAGTAATTAAGCAGGAAATGTAATTTTACAGCTTTAAACAGAATGCATAAAATTGTGAATGTGATGCAGGATGGGGCGAGCTTGGTATAGACGTTAACATAGATTTATCGCAAATACCGTGGGAAAGTTTTTGAGAATGGCAGGAAACAATGATCAACCGGGACTTGGAGTTGTGTACTAATGACAGTTTTATACACACCGGGGTTTTCTGCAGCACACAAGACGGGGGCATAATTGATCAATTATCACTGTACATTTAAGACGTCTTAACATCACCTAGCTTAAAGTCCAAATAGCCAAATTGCTGTAAACAAAAAAAAATCAAGCCATTTTTGAAGACTAAATGTAATAAAACTGACGCCATCAGGTTCTCTACCATTTAAATGTTTTTTCTTTCCTCGAGAGCGAAATTTTCACGCCGTGACGTCGTGTTCCGTCATTAGTTTGAGGAAATGATACAAATCAAAACAAACTTACTTCATTTCAGACAAAATTCTCCGGATAACCATCTGAAGTGGAAGATATGTTTTTCCTGTGCACATTACTTCATCAGTTGTCTCATTGATCAAATCACCAGAACCTAGATGTGACCTGAGTGCGTCCATCTCAACATTTATTGAATTAACTCGTGTAATAATTTATGGTTTTGACATACAGGCAATTCTGAAAATAATAGCGATTCATTTGAACCTAATTTAATAATTTTATTGTTTCAAGACGACCATCTTGACTAACAGGTGGCAAAATGCAGCAGGACTATTAATATATGGAAAAGCCCCACTTAATTTGACCAAAAATTTGGATTCGGAGAGCCATTCTGAGTCTGTTTGCGTGTGACATATGTGTAGTTGTCGTATTCCGAACCTTCTGTTTGTTGCGTTCCCCGAATTTCCGCTGGATATTAGGTAATGTGCGGTATTGGGCTGGTTGCTCTGGAAAGTCCAAGACATAGTTGCAAGCTTTTCACGTAACTCTTCTACTATCTGAGGTAATATTGCATGTGAGTAATTTTTTTCTACCTTCCTTGATTCCGCTTTGAGCAAAAACACGGGGAAATCGGTAAAAAGCTTATTGCTTTTCGAAATCCTATCACAATTTCGCGCCTGACTTCACACCCCCCTATTTGGTAAAACAGATAAAAGGTAATATCCTGTACCGGTGGAATTTTAAATCTAAATGATACTCACATTTTGTGATCTTCCTACAACCACTTTGGTATCTCACAAATCAAATTAAAGCGAAACGTATGGCATTTCTTTCTTGTATAATTCCTAAATTTCTTCTGGACTTTTCGATAATAGGTGTTATACAAGCCGAAAAACATCACAGAACAACAAAAAGACCTTAATAACTTATTTTTTTGTTTGAAAAAGATGCCGTTCAGTGCTATAAGCTATAAAATATTATAAGTATTTGGTATGAGAAAAAAAATCTGTGACATCTGTGTCACCTACATTAGAAACCCCGGTTTTAAATATACGGGCCTTCGTGGTTCAGTCGGTTAGCACGCTATCGCAGCACAATGACCCGAAGCCTTCCGGAGTGGTCGTTGTGAGTTCAAGACTAGTTCATGATGGCTTCCTCTCTGGCCGTACGTGGGAAGGTTTGCCGGCAACCTGCGGCTGGTCGTGGGTTTCCCCCCTGGCTCTGCCCGCTTTCCTCCCACCATAATGCTGGACGCGTATAAGTGAAATATTGTTGAGTACGGTGTAAAACACCAATCAAATAAAATGAATAAAATTTTCATAAGACTTCCGATTACTTATCATTTCTCTGGTCAAATATATACCCGTGTTCTCATGGGGCATCCGATATAGTCGTCTTCCATGAGAAAACATTGGACAGACAATAGCCACTTTTGAAGTCTTGCGAATCTTTAATTTATATCACGGAGATTTCGCAAGGTAGCATTCGCGTATAGCAGGAAGGATACAACAACAAGATGCATACTCATTGGCTACCCGCGTCACGTGCTGCCACTATACCTGGTGCTCCCTGTGGTTTAAAGCGGATAATCAGTTCGTTAGTAGAAACCGAACACTGAAGTGATCGTAGCTAAATAGTATTTTATGGCACGAAAATTTAAGTTACCTTAAGTAATTGTTTCATCATGCACGTGCTGTATGTAAGGACTTTTAAAAAATTCAACATTAAATTCAGAGATATTTGCTATTTACATTGGTGATGACTTGTGGTTAACACACCTGTTCAGTTAGACAGAATGCATGCAGCAACAACAACATAATCTCTGTTTGCGCACTCTCTTATGTTCCGGCGTATGAACACATTCCGCACTAGCTGTAACTTGAACTTTAAGACGCATATATATATATATATATGTGTGTGTGTGTATATATATACCTGATTGATGCCATGTTGAAACACAAGCTTAACTGTATAAATGTACCAGCGTTGATGCTCAACATTTCTTTTTCTAGAAACTGATCATTGTATATTACCTCACATAAAAACACGAAGCACATGTTTTAAACCATCCTGATATCAATATTTTTGCATTTTCAAAGATGAAATATGCATGGCGAGGAGGGTTAAGTGCAAATGGATGGTTAGTTGTTCAGGAGAGTGTATAAAAGAATCAGATTACACTTCGTCTGTGGTGTATTTCATTTTTTGGCTTTGAGACTGGCTTAAAATGAAGTCTTGGTCTTTTATTTTAATGCACTTTTGTGCGTAAAAAGATGAGATAATTCTGACACAATTATCATGTGGAATAAAGTGATATTTTGTATTTAGATTCATTGCGGTCAATGTCAAATGGGAAATTACAGCCATGTCATATTCCAATTATTTTCAATCACCATAAATTTTATGTAGTTATCTAGTTAAAATACCCGCAAAAATCCATAGAAAACCCAATGTTTAATAGAAATTGTGTAAAATACATTACGTCCAAATGATACTTCCGTCAACGGTATTCTCATAGATCTCTTCAAGTGCTCGGGTAATTGAATGTGTCCCGCGGTGCGTGAGTAGAGGAATTTCCAATCCCAACAATATTAAAAAACAATGTTTACCCTAAACGAATTAGCACTAATTGATTTTCTTGTTCTGGAGTGTTTCCCACTGCTCTCGGATTTCAGCTGTCGTCTGGACCTTTTTTGAGCGGAGAACGTGGCTCTGTGCTGAGAAAGGCAGCTTCAAACTGCTGGCGGAAGACGTGTGGGTTCAATCCTGGGTCTTGGCAGGAAATTTGCTTGTAATATTCCAAAGGACGGCAGATTTGCCCACTTATGAAACGTTTAAGTTAAAATATTCTTCCCTTTGCTGTGCTGAAACAGAAACCAAATAAATTCAATTAGGAGATAGGAACTTTTGGGAATATGACTGAGAAACCAGGCGAAAACAAGTGTTTCAGACCTCAAACTAACATTGGAAGGATGAACGACAGTGTCCAAGAGTGGAGGCCCACCCACATTTCGTGAGGAGTATATTCCAGTTGACTGCAACGTAACGATAAAGGCGTTAGGCGATACATAACTCGTTATATTGCCACAGGGACGGTTTTGTTGTCAGTCAGTATCCAGTGTACTGTGGATAAACGTAAACATTGTTTTTTGAGATACAAATATAAATCAGGAAGTCTGTTAAACGTGTAACATTTTTGTAAAATACGACAATTGATTCTCCTCCATCCCTACCACAGACTGCGGAAGACCAAGACCGAAATTCCCACGAGATTTAAACGGCGTTGATTGATTGGTTTATTTACTTGATTGGTGTTTTACGCCGTACTCAGCAATATTTCACTTATACGACGGCGACCAGCATTATGGTGGGAGGAAACCGGGCATCCTCGACCATACGCAGGCTGCTGGCAGACCTTCCCACGTACGGCCGGAGAGGAAGCCAGCATGGGCTGGACTTGAACTCACAGTGACCGCATTGGTGGGAGGTTTCGAGTTGCGATAGCGCGCTAACCGACTGAGCGATGAAGGCCCCTTTAAACGGCGTTGAAACCAAATTAATAAACAAATGCTCTTATATATAAAAAATAGACCCATAAAAGATCAACGTAGTTTGTGCCGACAAAACCAAGAGGCGCATGCTATATGAGTCATGGAGACAGTGCGCCATAAAAATCAATCATTGTGTCAGTTTCTACAGGCATCACTGTTTTTAACCATACAACATTGTAATATAGCTGAGAAGACTAATGATATCTTTTATGTCTATTACCCTTAAAGACATCGAACACGCAACAAGTTTCATGTCCTGGTCCCGAAACTAACGTAGGCGAGAGTTACCCCATAACGGCAGGAACCAGTCTGCAGTCCTCATGTATCATTCAGACAGTTTTGAAATTTTTTTTAAATTATACGCTCTTGTTTTTTTTAAATAGAATTCCTTGTAGCGTGTTCCACACGCCATGTTTCAGCTCACCAGCAGAGTAAATATCTTAGGCGAGATTTTCCTCTCAGTCCATGACCGCTGAATGGGGGGTGGGTTGGGGTGGGGATTGTTCAGGGCGATATAAAATCGCTGACCTTTATGACCCCTTTGTTCAGTGGGGCATGGAATTAACTGTTGCATGAACTACACACAGACATATCTTGCTGTCGGGTATAAAGCGTTGCTCTCTCTTTGTATCCGATTAGCTTTTGAATAATTTTTCGACCATTCTGATACATGTCGCATGACCGGAAGCATGAAAATATTCATTTTAATGTATTTTACTGTAATAGGTTATAGTCAGAAAGAATTTTAGGAAATAGTTACTTGCAAATCAACCAATACAAAATTTTACATTATTCAAACATTCCATAAGGAAGTAATGAATTAAAGGTTAGCATCACACAGTTACGGATCGGACATGCAGTTTTAAAGCTCAGTCAAATAAGATTTGCGTAATATGCAATAAAAGTTTTGATAAGAAACATTGCATATTCAGTTAATAAGAAGAAGCAGACATTTAAACACCTGTAGAACACCACTAAATTTGAACTCAAGATGAGGCCAACACATTCAACGTGCTTCGTGGTGAGCTAGTGATCGTCACCAAGAATCAATGCTTCCCTTACTGATAAAACATAGACTTCCCGGATGAGCCTAACACTGCTAGTGGGCTAGTAGCCAAACTCTACTGGCAGTCGTTCAAAAGTAGCCCTAATATAGACTGACCATTTATAAGATGAAAATGGTCATTAGAGCTGTAACTGGGCCAGCATTCGTAGAAATCTGTCTTTATGTACAAAGCATGACATCGATGCAAACTGAATAAGCTTTGCGGTTCGCGGCAATCAGACATTTTTCACGGGCTAGATAAGATTTACACAACACACTTGGAAGACAAAAATCGTTTATATAATGGGAATTGGGCAGTTCATGTGAATTTTATTGGAATGTGAAATCGCCCTTGTATCCAGACGTAGTGGTTGTGCTGAGAAATTACAGGGAAATTTGCTATAAAAACAATGTTTTATCTTCGCATAACAGAAATGATGTCTGTTAGAAGACAAAATACTGATAACCGATCACAAGTACTATATGCTGTACGGAAAAAGACGGCAGCATACCCAATAAAAACGCGAGGCTAAGTGCTTTACATATGATATACCCCAATCTTCTGAAGGGATACATTAAAAGGGCCCCTATAGAAGGAACACTGTGGCTTAACGGAAAAATAAGAATTTTATGCGCATAGAAGAGAAAAATAAATTTATTTTAAGGACATATATCACATATGTTGTAAAGACCTATTCATTTATGCCCATTTACAGTCAATAGTCAGAAATTTTTTTTTTCCATAAATGTGAAATGTATTCCGGGTTGTAGTAGTTTAATCCCCTTTACACCCCAAAATAAAGACATGCAGTTGTTTCCTTTTTTTTAATTTAATCTGCCGGACCATGTCCTAATTTACATATTAAGAAACATAAACCACATGCCCTCCGATGGTGGACCAAATTGGTGAAACAATGAAATAAAGCAAAAGTCTATAGAGAAACTGTGGTAAACTCTGTTCTTTAACGTGAAATGTCCAAATAAATGTTTAAATTGTACGGGGGCATTATGGGCTCTGAGGAAGTTGCCTTTGAACAGACGTCACTCACCAGCTAATAAAAATGTTTACGTATTTATTTATTTGATTGGTGTTCTACGCTGTACTCAAGACTCTACCAGTATGTATGTGTCCACGGCTGCCCGCATTGGGAGGGAAGAAAGCCACGACCATCCGCAGGTTACTGGAAGACCTTCTGATGCACGTCTGGTGAGGAAGCTGGTCTGATGTGGTCTTGAACCCACACTGACCTCACAGGTGAGGTATAATCAACAGATCTACTAAGTGATAAATAACTTGAGATGCCCATAAACTTTGAAAGTTTAGTCTCACACACACATTATTCTGCGTCTCCAGAATTTTTCACAATCCAAATATGTTTTCACTGTCATACAATGGCTTGGAGACTTTACACCAGATATCACATCTGATAGCCATTGTAAGTCAGCGAGAGTCAAAGAGGGACGAAAATAAGACTATTTAACGTTTGGAGACAATATGACCAAGAGGCTACAACTCTTATTCATCTTGTCTCCGTTACCTTGTTGGATTTTGCCAGCTGGTTGAAAAAGTAGACCTGCAAGCATTCCTTAAATTTTGATAAAACAATCCTCATTACATCAGATGTTCATATTTATCATGCCGGTGTTAATAAGCTATGTTCTAGCACAGAAAGTTGGATGTCTTATCCATACTTACTCCGGTCCAGTCATCTCATCTTCAAAAAACATCGGTCTGTCCCTGTAATACATGTAACCAATTTGTTCACTTAATTAGCATAATGTGCATTTTTTTCAATTGTCGTATTATTGTATACCATTACATAAGCAACGGCTCTGAGATGACGTTACCACCGGTAAATATACAGATCGCATTAATAATATAGACTCCTGGATAATGTAAGTAATGTCTCCATACTGTCTTTAAATGCTTCGGGCGATAAATTATTTTCCACATGTAAGCAAGACAAGAGATGGGGTAAACAAAAACCCATTAGTAAGAGCGATGTTTTAAATGGAACAAATAAGGAAATAGTTATTTATGTCTTTATAATTCTGTGTGATTTTTATCCACACGGCATTACTCCATTTGTACTCCATTTTGCAGGATTGTTACGTAACTCTACGCGTGATAATCACATTAAAAACACTTAATTCAATAAAAGCAGGAATAAAACAGGAGCGATTATTAATTCGGCATTTATTGGCAATTCCGTTCGAGAAAATTATTTGTCAGAAGTTTTAATTAAAGAATTTGTTTTCCCTCTAGTTGGGTTAAAGCCGAAGCTGGACTGTAGAGAACTCTGACTTGACAACAGCGTCTGGTTTGTCTTTGTCTTGGTTGGGGTCAAGTTTCCTTGTCCAAGGTAAAGACAGGCGTGATGCAACAGAGAAAAGAGTAGTGATGAATGACAAATTAAAGCTTCGCGAACATCCTGTCCTCCGTCAAACTCATAACATATGAACGGATAACGTCGTTTCCTGCATATGTTGTAGTTTGTTCGTTAGGCAACGTTTTAAGACCATCAGCTCTTTAAACCAAGATTTAACTAGAAATTAGAGCTTGATAGAGGAGACTATGATCGGAGAAAAAAATTAAACATGATAGGTGATTCCCACGAAAGGCGTAATTTGTCTTTATTGCTCTCTCTTTTATAGTATTTGACGCCGTTCTCTATTGGTCCTTGCTTTAGTACGTCACACTTCAGGGTGTATGAGTGGACACTTGGGCAGTAGATAGGCAGAGTAACGTCACAGCATGGAACTATGGGTTTTTCTGCTATTTGGACCCCTTTGTGTACCACATCAGAGTCTCCCATACTGGCTTAATTCTTCCAGAATAATACCACCATTATTGGCCTGTTAAAATAGTACCTTGACGAAGATTAACTAATTTCCAAACGTTAAAAATTTTTTTTCTTTATTTTCTTTTCTGACGTATTAATACAGAATTTTCATTCCTTTCTTTCAAGACGAATAACTCTGAGTGTAAGCAGTTAGCGCGAGATCAGTTGCCTCTCTTGTGATTAAGACGGCGTAAATTGTATAAGGTACCCACAGGAATATTGGTCACAAAACACTCAGATTAGGTGTGTCGGTTTGGGGTGGTGAGGTGGGGTGGTGAGAGCTGTTGTTGATAGAACAGTCAGCCTTTTCCATGTCCCTTCTTCGAGGGAATATATCCTTTGTTCCTCTAAACGCTGTGCTCTATGCTAATTAGATCCACAACTATTTTGTTATACACACACATACAAGTCCAGTACTTTGTCGACAGCTGGACATGCACGGCATATACATGTGCGTGTACAACTCTAGATTCTGTCGATGGCAACTTTGCACATACAATATCCGGATGTGTGAAGTCAATCAATCTTTAAATTCCTGACTTTGAGGATAACATTTCGAACAAAGTGGATGTAAAGCCTAAGGCTCTGTCAGTCGCGTTTTGACACACATAACCGTACACAGCCCATCTGCCATGCAAATAATCCTATTTTCGCTCAATTTCAACTGGGTGAATGCACTCCTGTCAACTCAATCAGTAAGCCGTGAAACTGTGCAGACGACATCTCGAGATCGAAATGAAACGCGCGACTATGCCATTAGCATTCCTAGATTCCATATCATGTTGATCAGTTTATACAGCAATCAAATCATCTTCATCCGTTTACCTTGCTTTATTTCATTGCGGTCCATGTTTTAGCCTGGAGGGTACATATGTCTGCTGTCTGTTCATTTATTTATTTATTTATTTCATTGGCGTTTTACACCGTAATCAAGAATATTTCACTTATAAGACGGCGGCCAGCATTATGGTGGGAGGAAACCGGGCAGAGCCAGGGGGAAACCCAAGATCATGCGCAGGTTGCTGGCAGACCTTCCCACGCACGACCGGAGAGGAAACCAGCATGAGCTGGTCTTGAACTCACAGCGACCACATTGGTGGGTGGCTTCGAGTCATTGTGCTGCGGTAGCGCGCTAACCGACTGAGCCACGGAGGCCCCCTCTCCCTCTCCCTGCCTGTTCATAGTCTGAGAAATATTTTAAGGAATAGATAAGCATTCCATAAGCATTTCGACAGAATGGTTTTTGATCATATTACTTTGGAACATTCGCTCCAGTTTATTGATTTCCTCGGAACTGCGGCTTTCACGGTGTATATATTTTTGCATATTGCTGTAAGAAACACGGGACATAAAGACTCTTGGATCGCCATGTAATTGTATAAATTCCTCTAAAAACAATATATGAGGATACGGAAAATAGGCAAAGATCAATTGAAGTAGGATTTTTTGTGTACACTAATGCATGTATGTAGCTGGACATTCGTCAAACGAATACGAGGGTTTTTTTTATTAGACATCTATCAATAAATAACAGTCAGTTACAACCTTCCAACGTTATCAGAATGTACGAAACTCAATTTATGAAATTTCAAGGACATTATCCTTGGGAAGAAAGAATATTTTGATGTGGTTTGTCTATTGTATAGGCTATTAAAGGACTTCAAATATTCCTGGATGCAATCGATTACTTATTTTAGCATACAGCCACTGTAGACAGATATGGTATGTTACATCTAATTCTGAAGAATTGCTTATGGCTAGATTTTGTAATTGCAAATTCCAAAGCATGTAGTTAGGATGTACATTTCTCTACAGGCACGGATAAGGGTTTCATCAGAACAGAAATTTGTTATGGAGAGAAAAAAGATCAATACTTAAGAGTCATTTAAAAGAAATCAAAGTTATGGTAATATATAAATGTCAATTTTTAGAAATTTCAAAGACACTGTGCTTGAGAGTAAAGGATATTTGATCTGGCCTATCTGTGCAGAGACATTTATAGGAACTTGAAATCTTAAAGAGATAACAACGATTAGATGATTATCAAGTGTTACACAACGACTGGGCTTCTGAACAAGGAACACAACCCCAAAGACTACCTAGACAGAATTTTATCTTTCTGTAAATCTATAATATCTTTGTTATGCAGAACAGATCGTTTCTTATTGGCCGTAATCCAATGTATTCTTATTGCTCAGTTAAAAGTTTCAGTTATTATATAGATATACGTAAAATTCAACAAGGGAAAGTTTTTCAATCATGGCATGCCAGCAGTAAGCTGGTTATTTATTCTTAACAATGGCATTTACGAGAGCATGTAACGTCGATAGCAGGTTCTTCTATGCAGTCAATTTCCAGGGTACAATATGTTGAAGGGCGACATGATTTCCGAAGAACGTTTTGGCCTGTTGCCGGAATAGTCAATTCCAAATACTATTCAGAATGTATTTTTCTGAATACATCTATATAGCGGGTCCGCTACTCAATGTTTCTTTTAACAGAGTATATATATAAGCTGAATGGTTCAGCTATTCAAATGTAAATTTGTTGGTTGTTCGTATATACCAGGGCAAAGTTACAATGAAATCCTGTAACATTACAGGGTAGGGAGGGCCCTTTCAATCGCCAGGACAGGTTATAGATGTAGGATCAAACCCTACATTTGACAGGTAAATTGTGTATCCCTTACTCTTTGTGAAGACTTGGTGACAAGAAAAGTTCCACAGTATTATGGTGCCCGGCTGTTTTCACAGCTTAACATACACTGATCAGTTCTTTTTCACAAACGTGGCTTGCATGTCTACATGGCAAATGGGGGACACTGGCAGACTTGCTTCAGACTCTCGGGTTAATTGTAAAAGTTGAAACAAAAATTATAAGTTTGGCGTCAATCAAACCTGAATGAACATTCTGAGAAAATAGGTCTTCAGCAATCTTGTTGTTTTTGTGATCCATAATTGCTTTTCGTAGTGTGTGTCTCAAATGTATTTTCTGGCGACAAGAAAACCCCTGATTTCGTAAATATTCATTATCACGGAGAAGTTGATGGAATTTACAGCAACTGTCTGCATGCCGTTAAGCTTCTTAAAAAGGGAGTACTCTATATGTTTCGAGAATTGTTTTGAAAGAGCTGCCTTTCTGCGATATGATGGATATCACCCCGGCCAATTAACATTCACCGTCAGAAATCTGGGAATGTAACTTAATAGACTTAAGTGATATCCACTGTAACATGGGATGTCTCGTTAGTTTTGCGGCATCAGACAAAATCTTCTATCTTTAATTGGACAGTAACGGTCACGTGACCGATTCTTTACCCTGCAGCTGATGATGTATGCGTCTGATGACTCAGCAGTAGGGAGAATGCCATAAAGTAACAGTTACAATGTGACACAACAATGACACCAACGACACAACATCACAAAAGAATGTTGAATGAACATTGTCAATAACGTTACGACGTCATAATTTCCAGATCATTACTTGGTTATTACTGCTGACGCTTTTTCAAGAAACAAATTTCAGTGTAGTTTTTAGATTCTTCTGCGGGATTCTCAACATGGTTATCGAGTGAAAGGATACGAAACTATATGGGGTCAATAAGCCTCCTATTGAGCTCGACTGACCCCTCGCCCAATACCGGCCTTACAGACTCCATGTAGTTTCGTATCATTTCACTCAGTAACCATGTAACTAATAATACCCTTCACATAATTCATTTTAATTTCACTGAAAGGTGAGGTTGATACATCATTTAAAAGCTTCAGGGGTTCATTTTGCTTTTTTGGAATTTTTTGTCATCTCGAGGAAGGGTAACAGCATTTTGTCTGGTTCTTGATTTATTGATTCATTTATCTGATTAATTCATTTATCTGATTGCTCCGTGCATTTCACTTATATAATGGTGGTCAGAAAACGTATGGAGCTCACAGGCAGAGTCCCACGGTTAACGCAAAATCTGTCTCATAATGAACACAGAAAGCGAAGAAATTCTTTTCCCATTTTAACAACAGGACCTTTTGAGTTCTGAGGAATAAACATTATCTTTCCACCTTTATGGTTCGTGTTAAATTTCAGAAATGCTTAATGGGGGAAAGCTTCTTGATATTTACAAGTGAGACATTTTTCACAAACGGCGGTGTCTGACGCTCAGTTAACAGTTATACATGTAGACAAAACATTCTTGTTCTCAGCTTTGCGTGGATTGTGAAGACTTAATCACAGAGCTGTTTTGTTTTAAGGTTCACTTGGGAACCTTTTCTCAGCTCAAGTAATTTAGCCATTTCCGTGAAGCTTTACGGCAAAACTGATGACGTGGCACACACGTTTTGCATGACAACAACAACCACTATTGACCAGAGCCGCCGTCACGTGAAAAGATTTCCCATTAAAAACTGCCTTGCCAGTTTGTGCATCCAGTAAAACAGGGCAGTATGATATGTCACTTTTTTGCACTAGACCACCAGAGTGTTTTAACTAGAAGCTTTTTCGGCCTTATTCTGACCAGCCTTACTCTCAACGTGTACACGTTGTAAGGTTTGTAGGCACACTTGTAAGTCCGTTTCCGATTTTGTTCATGTCCAACTTTTAAGAGGTCGTTCGGTTTTTGGGAGGTACCGGGGTTAGGACAGACATGATTTCTATCAGGCAGGCTGCAGAGTGAGAGCAGTACAGTTCTACAGTAGGGGAGTATAGCGGATTAGAGACCACAGATCCTTCATAACACGATTTAGGCTGCCAGGAAATTTGTGAGTTGAGCCATTGTATTTTGACTTCCATATTTGCTAATGCTGTTGTTGTTACATTTCATATCATCACTAAAATTCACACCAAAAGGGTAGGGATACCATGTCAGTGTATCCGACTTTTAGAGCAATTCCCTGGTCGAATATATGGTGAAGCTGAATTCCTGTAGCGTAATGTTGCTGTTCCTTTAGCTGTAGCGTAAACGTTGCATATTTGTTTACATGATGTTTGTTTACATCTTCGCCATGCTGATGCATCTATCTGAGAGTGAAATTTGTTTGGTTCTATTCAGCTTGAACCGCACACAGGATATGGATTGAATAAAGAGTGTGTGTGCAAGACAGTGGCAGTCTGTTGATCTTTATGGAAGGATTACACACGTCTTGTATTAAAACTAATTGCTGTCGTTGTTATTCACTACTTATAGACATGTGTGTTTTTTTCCTTGGCTCTAACAGGTGATAGTTTATGACTGTCTATTGTTATTTTATAGGGTAAATAAGATCATTAAATAGGACAATGAAAACAGTTCTTCCGATCCGCACGATAAATGGCTGAAAGCATAAAAAGGTAGGAAGAACTTATCCGGCTGAAAGTGCGTTAAAGCATCCAAGCGGAAAAACGAACGGGAACTCAACAAGGTATCTCATTCCAACCAAATGCATTTGCGACTTACATGGCATATTTTGGTCCAATACATGTCATTTCTTAGGAAAAGAATATTTTGATGTGCTTTCTTTATCTGTTGTGGTACGGTGTACATATATATGAATGTCCCAGCTGGGAAAGTTCGTTAGTAGCTTGCCATAGACCAGTGGTTTACCCTAAACGTTTCGGTTTTCTCCACCAATGAAGCTGACCAACACCGTATCAGTTAGAGTAAATGTGTGTGACGTTAATATACAGTCCAGGTTGGTAGGTCTGTACGTGAACATGAAGATCATTAAAAGTTAGTCAGTTAGTTCTCGTTGGTTTGGGCGTTTAATGAATTGCGTGTCGGCCACTTTTTTTCAATATTGCCGGCTACACGACGTGTGCGGTGTCTTCAGCGTAATATCCCAGTATTAAAAGGCAACTGTATTAAAGTGTCGCAAACGGTATTTGTCTGCTACAATAATGTAATATACTGACGTTAGAAGTCACCTTAAAGACAGCTAACGAGCTGAAAAAGAAATCCACATTCTTCATCCAATTTTCTCTGTTGACTCCCTTTCGCAGTGATCTGTTGTTTTGACGCTTTTATTACTCAAATAACCGCTGCATAATTATTTTATATTCTGTGCGTCAGTCAACAGCCTTATGATGCTTCCTCGCTCTAGAGAAGCCGACCTTTCCTTTTGTTAATAGTGTACTATTATCACCATCCTCTCGATCATTACTCTTGGAAAGCAGATGTACTTGTGTACGTAAACACGAATTCCCATCGATGTAGTCAATCTTCATTTCGGGAGGTTTTTTTTTTTTTTGCCTTTTTCCTCTGTTCCCACATATAGTTTTGTGTTTCTGTTAGCCCCTCTGGTGACTATGTATAGCTCAGCTTGACGCAGTAATCACTCTGATGTCGCGATGGCAGGTCATTAAAACCGAACATAAAGAAGAGGTTTTCCGGCGCAGAAGATAAATCCATGAAGGCCTTAATGGCGAGAGGAAAAAATCCAGACGAAAATATAAAAAGAACAAAAACGGAAAAAAGAGAATGACAACCACAAATCGTACAGAAATTCAAGCCAGAGCAAGTGCATATGTATTCTGTCAATTACACGTACACTGGTCACTAACATTTTCGACACAGAAAAATGTTATTCCAGTTATATATATCTGCCAGTCACATTTGTTCTAAAGCCTTGCATAAAAGATAAAATGTGTAAGAACATAAATAATAACAAGAACTAAACTAACCGATAACAGAGTTGTTTTCCTTAAGCAATGTGCTGCTTTACTATAAACGTGTTCCACTTAAGTTTCTCTTTCGGGAAACACTCTTGGCAAAAAATGACTGACTTTAACAATTTACGGAATATAGGGGAATTCGTGAAACCGGGACTAGCGTTGTGAGGCTGAAATTGTATCAAGACTGACGTTAAGCATGAAGCAATTTAACAAAGCATCCAAATGGGGTGGTTTTTTCTCTTAGTTTCAAGAAATTTTTAAAAAGAGGGTCTGGAAATTGGCTTAGTACATATGTAAGAGTAACACTGTCGGAGAGAAAAAATGATAAGCAAATGGCTTGTTCAACTCTCAGACAGCGATAGGCCTTTACACAAGATCAAACAAAGAAACACAAAGACGCTTGAATAAGTTCAATACATAGATTTGAACAAAACAGACAAATAGTACAAATGATAATAATATACGAAAATAGTACAGATAATCACAAATATTTTATATGTATATAGTTTCTCACATGGTGACAGCGTCCAAATCCTGTTGGAATATTCCGGCTTCCAAAGGCAAGTCCGTCCACGTAAATATAAAATCCACAATCCTTGGGAATTCTTAAATCGAAGGGTGACAGCCCTGTGAGTGACGAACAACAGTGGGCACGATACGCCGAAGATGGTATATATCCCATTCCCCGGCATGGAGCGACTTTCCTGGGTATGTTTGTTTGTTTCCCCGATGCATGTTTCACTCCTCGGAAATATACACAAAGTCACTTTCAGGGTAAACTGGGATGAGATGTACATAACCGCACAAAGAGACAATGAGCAAGACAAGCTCCAAACGAACCTCTCCAACATTACAGCAAGTGGTGAACCACAAGCTCACAAAAGTGCTACATACGAAACTGAAGTACAAAATGACAAAATTTTCTATGGTATGAAAACCGATATCTCCAAATCCCACAAAATCCTCTAAGCGAATGAGACTAAATACGACTCCTCACTAGTGGACATACCAAAAATGACTGCCAACTTAACAACGCCGTCGCCCATATTTATAGGCTGCCCTGAAGAAAATTCTGGATGGTTTATTCGTGAACATGTTTAAAATGTGGGTACACCTTTCCAGAATGTACGGTCTATGTACAATGACACGAACTCATAAACACGGAAGCCTCGAGAACAAGCTCCTGAATTCCAGCGCAGGCTATCACGTACACAGAAAAAAATGTAGGTCACATAGAGACCTCGTTGGCATGAAAACGAAAAATATATATATATATATATAATCCAATATCTTCAGGACGGGGTTCGTAACATATAGTACATGTGGCCTATGGCATTATGTGGGATGGTGGTCTGTCCAGTCTGTGATCTATATATGCACGCCTCTGTTCAAACTAGATGCCATCCATGTGGTTAAGCTGGAATTCTGGATGTCTTTCTCATTCTGCATTTTTACTCTGCTCTTGAACGGGTAATTTTCTGTCTTCTTGGTGTTTTTCCCCCAGGTCACGGTATTTAGTACAGTATCTCACAGTCAGCGCAGTAATGCCTCGATATTACATCATTAAACCGGGATATTTAAAACAGCTTTTCAGGGCAAATGATAAATTCATGGAGTCCTTTATAGGGATGAGAAAAATGTCCAAGTGAGCGATCGGTAAAGTACAAAGTAGAGAAAAGGAGAATGGCCACCACAAGTAAATTTTGAAAGCAAACATGTGGATATTTGCTAAATGTATTGCATATTATTAGCTACTCTCGTTTTTGATTATGAACATTTTCGGTTCAAAAATTTTTGCTACGGCTCCAGTTGCATACATCTTCTATATTTCCTATGAAATCGTGCATAATAGAAAAAAAGTCGTACAAGTACACATTTGCCTAGTATTCGCGTCGGGCGTCAGGTGTACATGGGGCATGTCACACATGTAGGCGTAGGTTTCTTCCGCGACACAAAGTAGTACCTGTATAAACACGTTCCTGTGTCACTGGAATCTGGTGACCACTCTTCTCTTGCATGTCACCAACCTTATTTGTATTAATTATGTTTTAAATATTCTTCTGGAAATTGGCCCTTTAGGCTCGATCCTACATTTTCCCGGTATAGTGCCAGGAGACATCGTGCCCAAAGATAAAGAACACAGGTGCTGCAGGTGACTGGAGAGAATGTCGTCGAAAATACGTGACCAAATTGGTTAAAAACTTGATACTAGATAACACTGCCTAATACCGCTAGAAGCTAAGTTCACACCTCTTACACATGCGCAGCCCATTCCCCTCCATATCTCTTAACCTCGTGTCATGCATGCAATCACCGGGGCACATTTTTCTGTTTGTTTTCGCATTGCTTCGTTATCTCGCGAGATAGCGTGGAAATTATTTTAATGTGTTTTTTAAATTAAGCCGCAAGCCATTGTCGATTCCACAATCTATATTTGCTCAATTTAAGGAAATTTGGTCGCGCGGGTGAGTAGGTGACTCAGTAAGAAGAAAGCAAGTATACATGTAATGACGCTGTGAGGTCAAGTCCAACTCATGCTGGCTTCCTCTCCGGCTGTAAATGGAACGATCTGTCAGCAACGTGCAGATCGTCGTAGGTTTTTTTCGAGTTCAGACCGGTTTCCTCCCACCATAATGCTGGCCACCGTCCTATAAGTGAAATATTCTTGAGTACAGCGTAAAACATCAAATAAATAAATACATGTAATGACAAAGATTTGTGACCATCAATTCTGAAATGTTCATATTTTCAATTTAGAAAGAAATACTTGCCTAATGTTAAACGTTAAAAAAACGCATAATGCCTGATAGATTAAATGTCGTCATAGAAAAACTTCACTTGTCCCACGAACTTTTATCAAACCTTGAACTATTTATTTATTTATTTATTTGACGGCAGCCAGCATTATGGTGGGAGGAAACCGGGCAGAGCGTGGGGGGAAACCCACGACCATCCGCAGACTGCTGGCAGATCTTCCCACGTACGGCCGGAGAGGAAGACTGCATGAACTGGAGTTGAACTCGGACCATTGCGCTGCGCTAGCGCGTTATCCGACTGAGCCACGGGGCACCCAAAACCTGAACTAATAAATACATATAAAATGGCGAAGGCAAAATGCGCTTATTGGGCGATTAAACTTCAGACAAGGGTGTTTAAAAAAGGTGTACCAAATATTAAACAAATATGTGTACAATGTATATAGGCCTTATGCTATAATGTTATAATCCTTAAGTATTTAGTATCAGATGCATAAAAGTGTTTATAAGTAAAACTACGAAATTTACAGCGTATACAAGAAGTTCTAAAACATCCACCTCTCGGGTCTTTGACAATAACGATTCCGCATCACCAATGTTTTCATCTCTAAAATAAATACATTTAAAACTGAGTTATTATTAACTGTTTTCTTCCTATTCAGATTTTACTCATGCCTTTGCAGAAGTAGCCTGTTTGGCTTTTTTTTTCATTTTAGGCAAATAGTAGTCTGGTTATTTATTACCAGTTGGATTTTAATGTAAGTCTTAACTTTGCACTTTTCTTTCAAGTCACCAAAAGATTCCAAAGCAGTCTATATCTTAGACAGGCTTCCTAAAATCTAAAATTGCTTCCAATGCTTAATGGGGATATTTCTCGTCTTGCATTTGGTACCTTGTCATAAAATCAGTTGAATCCAATTTTTCCGCTTCACAATAAAACCAACCATTGAATGTTGCATTAACTGCGTCTGTATGTTTTCATTGCTTGCTATTCTTTTACATCTTCTATATGCGAGATTTAAAAGTTTTATTAGCTTTGCACTCCATCCTTATCATCAGTAGAACCTCTATAATAGTATGCCGTCAGGGAAATAACACGAACAGTTAAGTATTACATAACACTCAGGAAAAAGCTTTTGCAACTGCTACGTCCGCACACAGAAACCCACAGCACTCTCACTCAGTTTCAGTTTCCATCTTGTGTGTTAAACACTAATGGCATATTTACGTGGCCTGGGGCACCCAGATAATGTCATCCACGTATCTGAGAGTCTAATTTCCGTACATAATTGTTCTGGGCTCGGTTTCGTGAAGCATACTTAGTGCTAAGTAGCCCTTAGCTAAGTGCACTTCCTATCTCAACAACAAACGTTGTCATGGAAGTCAAGCGAATGCTTAGCTAAGTGTGTTTCAGGAGACTGGGGCCTGGATTACGACACCTGACAATGCCCAAAGCCAAAAGCACAGATACTCCTGTGCTCCAGAACAATAGTTTTGTGATGTTATGCTAGGATGCGGAAGAGAAGCTTATTCCAAACCCCAGTTCGCTTGTAGCATTGGAGTTTAACGTCATTTTGAGCATTATTTCTGACTTTACATCCTTACACATCTGCCACTTTTTACACGACCTCATCAGGTGTGCAATTGGCTACACTATGAATGTAGAGAGTCTTCTGGCACTTACTCACCGAAATCCCCTACATCGGCTCAATGCTCAGCGCCTAGAGATTCATCCAAAATTTGCTCACCGTCTTTTCCCCCATTTGATCCCGCTAATCCTTCATCCACCCAGAACACTAAATCACCGTTTTCGGTGAGTTATTCAAAATTAGGCAAACAGATATTCATTTTGCACTTTTGTATCGTATGCAATTCCATATATAAAGTCGTATATGTACATGTGTGTCTACCAACTTGTGGCAATTTACTGTCTGTTTTGTCTGAGTCGCTGATTATCTTCTTGATACGAGCTAAGATGTGCCAAATCGTTACAGTAGTATTAAAAACAGTTATCAAAGATCAGGGGCCTGTTTCGCAAAGCTATATTGGGCTTTAGGCTAAAATTGCTATCTAAGTTAAACTGTGGAAAACCTGCATCACATGTTTCAAATTTTGACCACTTAATCTATGTTGTAATAGCGCGATTTCAGCCAAGGTTGAACATCCAGAATCAAATATTTTGATTTCTAGAAAACAGTAGAGTTTTGGTCTTTAGGCCCGATTCGCTTTGTGAAACTGGCCCAGGGATCAAACTGTCTATGTAACACACACATGGTTCCTTGTTGGTTTTGTGATATACAGCTTATATAACAGGACAATGTCGTCATTACGTGTGAGGAAAGACATCCTGTCCCTTTAGTTAGTCAGACAGTGCCGGTCAGCCGACCTGTTATCAGGCCAGATCCTGGAGAAAATTTGTCACTGGTATCTGATTTAAATTCCTGATGCATTGTGGGATGAATCTTCCTGCCTCGGCTGAATGCCTGAAGAGATCAAGATTGGCTGGCAGCCGTCCAGGGTTATCAGGGAAAAAAAGATGCGATCTCTCTACTTTAATAAATGTTGTTTTTGCCACATTAATAAGTGGGATATTGTGCATTGTTGGAATGCAGATATAATGCTGGTATTCCTTAGCACACAAATGTACGCTGTCTAAATGTATGGCGCACAATGCGCCTCACATTTAACTTTAAGAAGTAACCATGTGTAGGAGTTATCCTTACCGTTATTTTCAAATCAGTGAACATCGCTCCAGAAAAGAACTACTTTCAGAAATGAGAGTGTACAACAATATGAAATATCCCATGCATGTTTTGCATGTTTTGCCCGAAGCAATAATATCAGTTATGTACCGTTTTGGTGCAGCTGTTCGTAAACTATGGCTTTTAAGTACGCGATGGGCCAGATCTGTCCTATTTTTTGCACATAAGGCCGATTTATGTAGGTGTATTTGTTTCACCCTAATCAGTTTTCTCTCTACCAGAGATACCGTTGTGAGGACGTAAGATGTCCTTCATCGTTCTGCCAACTTCACCGCAGACTATCATTTCGGTGCTATTATTTGCTTGTCATCTCCACACATAAAAAGATCCATCAGATGGTTTTACAGAGACCCTTGTGATGATTGCAAAAGTCGGAGTAGCTTACATCGTCTCTCTCGCTGACTTAGGTCCACCAACAAACGTTCATCACACAGAACAATTTTCTTCCAGATAAACACTGACTCTGCCAGTTCCTGCCTCAACCATTATCTCTCTGTGTAATAGTGTTTCACCCTGCCGTCAAAGATTGCCAAATTCCACGATTTATCTGATGTGTGCGGTTAGCAGACAAGACATTTGTGGACGTAATGAAAATGTCCACTTCAAATTTTCGGAATCACAGCGACCCATCAAAACGTAAGGTACATCTGCTTATACTGTCATTTTTTGCCTTCTGCATACGGGATCTATGCATTTCATGTGTCCATAATGGGCTTGTCGGGAAAAATGAATTATTGTTGACATCTTCTTCTAAAGTGGAACGTTATGTTTCCTTAGCTACTCTCAGTGCTTGTTACAATCTACATCTCACCGTTATATACGATGGTGTTCTCACTCTTATGAAGTAAAATTCTCCAGATGCAAATTTCTTTTGGCCACGATATATTTATTATATCAGATATAATACTTTTGATCCAAGGACACTCTATCTGAAAAAATCGGGTATAAAGACAACAACTCCATAGCTGATAAGTTCGTGCGATTGAATCCGGCTCCGTCGTATGCAGCTGAAATACTATTTCAAGACTGCAGTTTAGAGATTAAAACCAGAACAACGAGGACAGTAGTAAAATTGAAATATTGGCATATGTAATAGGGCCTCTTGACAATATTCTTCAGGTGGCATTTTATTTGGTGCGAGTAAATGTTTACTTTGTAGCAAGCGTCGGTTAGCATCAAGTGTTATGCATGGCACGGTAAAACGAAACGAATACGCATTAATAAAATGAGATTCTTATATCATGTTGCTACCTATAATGGACCAAGTATCAAACCAATAAGTCACCTGTAAAATTCTCAACCGGATTATACCTGGGAAAGTAACACTATACCAGAACCAACGAAAATCGCTGCTATGTCGTGGGCAAATTTCGACGGTGAGATCAACACCTGTCAATAAACTGCCACAAATGTGTCGATATGCGGACAAAATTAATTCCCTCTTCGGAGGTGTTTAGTCGGTGTTGTTGAGGGGCGGCTGTAATCTCAGACACTGAAACGTGATGAGTTAACCACAGACAAGAGTTCCTGAGAATCAATTCCTGATAAACGATAACGAGCACAAGACGCCCTAGGGTCATTTTGATATATTTTACTTCCACTTTTACTGCTGGAAGCGCGTCCTATCCGAGCCATAATTAAAGGAAACAACAATTTTGGATAATAATTGTAGAGAACAGGTTTTCACACGGTAACAAGAAACGGGTTACAATGCCATTGCGTTTAAATTAAAGGTTTCGAAGTGTTTCAATATTTTGTCCAACGGGATGACAATGTAATGTCTGGGTTGGAAGAGGAAGCACAAAATCAAAAGATTGCATCGTTTTAAAACTATATCCTTCCTTTCATAGCGACGTTTAAGCTTTTCAAAGTTTATCATATTTCGTGTTCGGTTGACAATTAGAAAACGACATCGAATCATTTAACATGTAATTAAGGGTTGAATCCGTGTTTCTCTTTTCCGTGGTTGAAGGTTTAGCCTCGTATGCTAACATATTATCACAAACATTATTGTGTTGAACATCGTTTTGGAAATTGTGAAGTCAGTAATCACCTTCAAATACACACCATATGCCAACACTAAGCACCGATTTTCATGCAAAAACCTACTACTGACCCTAGACATGATACATTTACACGCCTGGACCACAGTGGTAGCCGGGGTCTTCCGTGGCTCAGTCGGTTAGCGCGCTAGCGGAGCGCAATGACCCAGAAATATCCCACCAATGCTGTCGCTGTGAATTCAAGTCTAGCTTATGCTGGCTTACTCTCCAGCCTTACGTGGGAAAGTCTGGCAGCAACCTGCGGAGGTCGGGGGTTTCCCCCGGGCTCTGCCCGGTTTCCTTCCACCATAATGCATGCCGCCGTCTTATAGGTGAAATATTTTTGAGTACGGCGTAAAACACCTATCAAATAAATAAATACATAGACACAGCGGCAGCCAGGAATAGAAAGAAAGCCTGTATTCTTTAGAACGTGGAAGGACATGGAACACCACCGCTATAACTACAACAATATACCCTGAGTCGATGTTCATACGACACTTGAAAAAATGAAAAACGTTGTTTTCAACACTGACCATGGAAGTTTCTGATCACATGGACCGACAGTCAGGTAACTCAGCAGCCGGGATGGATAAACGTCCGACACGATCGAACACAACATGGTGCGAGTGAGAAAACTCTCATGGGCTTGTTTGGAGATGGCGGCTGAAAACTAATCAATCGCGCTTTCCTTGATTCATTCATGGCTCTCGAGTCTCCCACGCACCCGACGATTCTAGCTTTGAGAAATCACAGCCTTAGGTCAGCAGCACAGTGTTATTAGACCGGAGACAACCCTGGGACAAATGTTTGAACTCGATCTTGATGGGATTTGCAGAAAACAGAATGAAAGTTAGAACGGGCAGGAAGGTAGCTGTTTGGGATTCAAGGTTAAGTGGAATTCATCCACGTCCGCTAATGAATCCGTTGAAGTTAATCCAGCGGCGACCCCATGATAAAAAAATAAGGTATTTTAACATTTTAAACATTTACGCATACTATCACACGAGAATACCTCTTCAGGGGTCCGAAGAAATGTCTAGTAATTCAGGATATACACGCTCACAGAATAAAAACATAAAATAAAGTTTATAGTTTTCACTGTGGCAAAACCCTCATGGGAACGCATGGTAACACAAGAAAAAACGAATAGTCTCCTCGAGCTTTACAAAATCCGGTTTAGGGCATTTCACCATTATAGCCCAAAATGACCCATGGACGGTAATAAGTTTCCACGCAAGCGGATTTTTAAAATCCACTCTATTGTCAAGAGCCAGAAGAAAGCCATCCACAACAACAAATATGAGTTCTTAGACGTAGCTAGAGTCTGGTAGACTTCCGGCAGTATATTTTTGCAAGTGAACTGACGCGTCTCAACAACATGGCTGAAGAACAATCAAAATCGATGTCAAGTAAAATGGCAGCATTGCCATGGATATCCTGGAAGCAATTTACCAGGGACGCTCGTGGTGATTCTACTTTCTCTTTTTAGTGCTGCAAGTCACATTTAAGGGTTACGGTGACACAGACAAATACCTTCGGCTATCAACCTCAATTTTCACAAGGCGCTCCACACGCCAGACATGATACATCAAAACTGCTCTACTTGCAGCAGGTTGCTTAGGTAACGTGGAAAATGTTATCTTAGAGGCTAACACCTTAAGTTTTACTCAGACCCAAACTGTGGCTTCACCTCACAAAGTTTGACTTCCGTTTTACAATAGCACCGAGTATCGTTGTGAAAATAAGCCCTGCACATACCAGAATGGTATATCGTTACTGTTTCGTGATGCAGTACGATTTGGCTGCAATGTTGCCAAAATGACGTCAAGACGTGATCGTTGATTCATATCTCGTTAAGGCGAATCAGAACGGGCTAAAGTCAATAGAGGAGCAATGTTTTGAACACTTCTTTCTTTCATTGCGTTCGTGATAAGCAGAATTCCATTGTTCATTCCACATATTAAAGAGGCTGAACAACTGAACAGATTATATGTACTTTGAACTCTTGATAAAATGCTGCCATTGGAGTTACTGGAAAGTTGCCACGGGCACATATTCTTCCGGTTCACTTTGGGAACTTCTCTTCGTCCAACGAGAATGCTGTGATTACTGCATGGCTGCAATGACTGAACCACAATGGCCATTGTCCAGGATTCTGTCCACAACTTCTTTTTCTCCAATGAGCTCAATTAACTGTCACACTTAATCGTCGTTTGAAAATACATCAGTCGTTGTCTTTATATGGTATACTGGGCGTGTACGTATGTCTGCCTTTTCCCCTGTTGCTCAGAACAACGCGAGATGTTAAAGAGTTTTGTCCAAAACATGGCCTTTTAATTCTTGCTCATCAATAATGGTTCGGTATATTCCGCCATTAAACGTGTCCGCTGTTGAGCGGAAGGCATGCATCAGACGAGATGAGACAAATCGATATTAACTGCTCACTTCATCATTACCTGTCCACAGTCAAGGGGTAGTTTACCTGTGTCTGCCTGTTTTGTCTGAGTCGCGAATTATTTTCAGTGTTATCAGGCTCGAAGTTTGTTGCTGGTATGTCGTATAAATTCCTGGTGCATTGGCGGATGAATGTTCCGGTTTCGGAATGCCTGCAGATATGAAGATTTGCTGACCTACGTCCGGTGCTACATGTATTAGGGAAGAGTCTCTACATGAACATCGTTTATGGCACATTTTTATGTGAAGAAAGTAATGCGATCAGGACTAATGGCTTATTTACCAAATGTACTAGGCTTTGATTCATGAGTGCTTGTGGGTTACTCAAGCTTTAGACGGAAAAGATGTAATAGTGCTCTTTTCCATAACATGGTTGATGCTGGTAAAAAACCTAAAAATCCTCGCTTCACTTTGGAAAATAGGAAAACTCCAGCTTCTTTCAAGATGTAATAAAACACCAAAATAAAAGCAAAACGCTATATAATTTCTAGACACAGCAAAACGCCAAATTCTCTGAGCAACATGGCATTTACTTTCAAGGTAAACAGAATCTTGAAATCCTCTCGTTTTAGAGTAAAAACGCCAAAATCCTTCCGCGTAGAGCAACACCATCGTGCCCTTTCTCTCTTGACTGATAGCTAAAAGCTGCAAATCATGTATCATGAGTCAAACGCTAAATTCGTCCCACAGAGAACAAAATGACGTATACATTAAGTCTCTTGTTATGGCAAAATTTCGGGATTTCTATAAACGGAGCAAGGCGTCAAATTATTTTCAAATTATTTTTCTATTTGAAATAGAAATTCGTGTTTACCACTCTTAACAATGACATATTATCTTGAAAAATTAGGTAGATTTTTCGTTGATGTAGTTCTCATGCTGAGTTTCAATCTCGGTGGAAAGTGGCTGTGAGATACTGTGAAACCACTCCCAAAAATTAATTTTTTAGTTCAATTCAGCCGTGTGCTCTGTTTTTCTTAACAAGATGGCAAAAGGTACATTTTATCCTTCACGACGCGATTCATAAATGCTGTTTTTGTTGTATTTGTTTCTTTTTTTTGTGTTGTTTTTTTTTTTTCTTTTTTTTTTTGACAAGGTTTGCTTACAGCCTGTGGACATTATTGTTGTTTCCCTTTCACTGTCGCATTTTGAGGAGGGGTAATTTCATACTGTTTTATTATCAATGAAAAATTTGCTTATTTAACACCTATCATGGGAAGAGAGAGTGTGGGTTAAGGTTTAAAGCCGCATGTAGTGTCCATGTTGTTTATTATAATAATCCAAGCAATGGTCACATTCTTGTATTACTGTAGTTAATCGCCATGAGATATGTCACATGATAGTTGAACTTGTTTGATCTCCGATTAAGGTAGACTGTGTTTCATAGAGGTTTTAACTGCCTGCCGTTTCTTCAAACAAAAAGGCGATTAGCAGAGCATTGAATGAAGTTGCTTTTTCCATCTCCATCCGTTTGCCAGCATCATACACAAGGTGATTTAGCAGATGCATACACAACAGGCTATGAGCATTGGCAATCTGTATTAACTCTGGTGGTGTAGTCTCTCTCGCGACTTACATCCATTAACAAAAACGTCTTGGTAGAACAATTTAATTATTTTGTATAAGCAGTGGTCTGTGAGTAATAGTGTTTTATATTTGAGTAATAATGTTTTATCCGGCCGTCAAAGAGTGGCGCACTTCGCGAGTGATCTTAACCCTACGATTTGCAGACAAAAGATTTACGTAAAGAATATATGTAAACAAATTGGCGGAGACATTCCCTCGAGTGATACACAATCGTTTGATTTTGTTCCAAACCACCATTGACCACAGTTGTAGACTGCATGCATCATTTGTAATCTTTGCAGCTACATGTATATAGATGAAGGGTGTCCCGCATTGTCTGCAGTAGTATTTATGTAAAAAAAAATTCATTGATTTCAATAACTAGACATGAAGTGATATCCAGTATGTATGCAGCTGTTTTCCAGGCTTGCTTCAGTCTACATAATGGGAACAGTGGTCCGAGAGTGGTGGATGTAATGCCCAATACAGCATGAAACAAATCAGCGTTGATTGTTTCAGCTTTGCCATATACGACAAAGGTGCTTCACAATCGGCTATAATCTTTGTACCAGCAGTAATTGGGCTCTGGTGTCAGTGGGCTTAACACAAGCTTGTGCATCGCACTTATATCTTGGCCACATAGATTGCATCTGATTTCAATGGGCTAAAAAAGAAAGAACTTCTCGAAAATTTTCAAAAAGTGCTATATATTTTAAATGAGAAATTCTCTTTCCATAGGCCTTACATACTGTACTAACATATATTTTTTTGTTATGCTTGGTGAATGTATCTCGCACCAAGCAAACATTGCGGCGATAAAACTGATGATGAAAACAGTTGGCCAAATCCACAGAGAGTCAGGTAACTGAGCGATGGGAACATAGGACATGAGCGATTAAACAAAACATGGGGCTGTCGATCAAACTTTTACGTCTTTGTTTGCAGACAGTGTCTGAAAAACTAATTAATGGCATCTTCATCAATTTATAGTTCACTACACTCCCACTCACCTGAGGAATCTAACTTTGACAAACCATAGTTTGCTGTCAACAGTCCGATGTCTTCAGAGCCCAATTCTTCGTCATAACACTGTTAAGAATAAATCTCAATGTGGTTTGCCGAAAGCAAAGTGGAAATTAAAGGAACATGTTCGGTAAAATTCTAAAATGTATGTAAATTAATACTGCTTGGGATAGGAATAGTGCTTTTTATTATACGCACAGTATGCGTATAAAATGCACTCTGAAACCATAATGGCTTTGTAACTCTACGCGGCTTTCCATCCCAAAGTTTACGAATTCTAAGCTAAAATATTCAAACGTGAGAAAAATGTAAGCACTGTAAGTCCTATTCACGCTACGAAATAACAAATAAAGAAATATAGTGTGGCTAAAAGGCAAACAGCTGTTCAAGTTGTGAAAACTCTCCATGGTAACTGAGCCAATATCGCAATCAAATTATGGCATTGATCATTACCGAACTGCATCTGATGCCGTCACGTATAGCGTGACCAATAATGTGCCATTTAGCGCGTTCCATGCCCGGATGTTGTTTTCGCTCTATCCCAAAAACCCTCGTCTAAGATTTACTCTTTCATGAAATGCAGGTAGGGTGGCTCCATCCAATTAAAATCCGCGATCTACCACATCTACTTAGAATCAACTTGTTCCACAACCACCTTAGATCGTTTACATTGGATACAAGAATAATCAGCCGAGACGCTTGAGCCATTTAAGAATATTATCAATCTGAAAAAGTTAAACTAGATACCGTAGCTTGCCACCGTACATGTATATCTGATATGTACGTATGCAATCACCCAGGAACACCCCACCGCAAGAAAATGATTGTAATAGAGAAGTTTCGAATTCGAAATCTTTCGTCGTAGAAGCTCAACTGTGTCATGTGACTTGTCAAAAATGTCAATTTTGTTGATTTTAATTTACCGATCACCTGTTTTGCCGTGTTGGAGAGGTACAAACGACCTCTCCTTCAATGAGGATCTTCTAAAATTAAAAAACTTCCAGCGAATCAATATGCTTATCGTACGTCTGGTCTAAGTAACTTTTTTGAAACTCTTTTTAGACGCCCTTGTTATAGTAAATGTAATCAGAAATAGTTGCCTAACATTTTTGACAGGTCACATGGTACAGAAGGGCTTTTCTTACCTTTAGCGATAAAAGAGTTCGATCTCGAAACTACCCTATGGATAAAGGAATAAGACCTTACCCCTGTGCCTCGGGTTACGGCGATGACCAACGTAGCATGTGTCTTCAACAAGTCCACATAGCAACAAATAGAAGGAGTTTTAGTGTCCTTATGTCTTGTGAAATCGGGTTTAAGACGCCTCATTATTACAAAAGCGATCAACAGGCCGTAATGATCTGCGACGTATGGACATTTTCAAAATACACTCCACGATCAAGAAAAAGATGAATGCCAATTTTAAGGTCACGAGGAACGATACAGACGTTAGGAAAATGACACCCAGGCACGTCATGGGTGCAAAATATGTACCCAAAGTGTGGTCTAAAGCCGTGGCCAGTCCGTGCAGTTGTCACCAGAGCTTAGAATAACCTTGAAGACATACAGTAGACACCCACAGGTAGACTTTAGTTCCTCGTAAAGTTGTCCTACTTGTCACGTGTCCTGGTTACGATGACGTAGGCAACTAAAATGACATTATCACCATTTGCATGGCTTCCTATCACTTAAGACAGTTTGACATCCGCTTTTTGCCAGCGTCGAGTCAACAAAGCTGAAGCTGATTAAATAATGCAGGTGTGTATCAGGTTAAACCCTGTTCTTTTGTAACCGTGTCCTTACAGGTGAAGAGAGAATCGGGTGAAGTATTACCTGACCAGAGAGCTTTTGTTCTCCTCAAGCTATCATTGACGTCATTTTCTGATTACCTTGGTTTTTGCTTCCTGTATGTAGTGACTAGAAACCGTTTTTTTTTTGTTTCAATTCACGTAGTTTCCAATTCGCTGTCTTAAAAACAGTTTCAGAATTAGGGCCAGGATTTACCTTTTGTCAGGATTTTGGTGATCTTGATGTGGTGGGATGTGGACTGTCTCATTGAATCGAAAAAGAAACATCCCGACGCAATAGTGGACTTAAGCGGTGACACAGATAAACACTGGAAGTTTTGCATTCCTGTCGTGTGTGAAGTTTCTCGTCCATTACGACACAAGAATTATCTTTCCGTGGTTTGTTATAGAGGAGGAGCTCATAAGTAGACAATATCAACAGACAGCTGGTTACTTAACAGGCGTAGCACGCTTTCCATTTCCCGCCCGAGTGATTTACAATAGAATGGTGCACTCTATCAGTCTCCGCACGCGACTTCACGACATACTTAACACCGTGGCCAATAAGGGGCAATTTCCGCTGTCACCCTCCAGAAGGAGGCTATCGCGTGGCTATGTCAGTGAGATGACTTCATGTGTTACATAAAACCATGACTGAATCCAGATTAGAAAGAGCTCTCTGATTTACACAATATTTTAAAATCAATCGCATTGAAAGTAGACGAATTTTATTTGCGTTTGCGAGATAAACACATGTAGCTTGCAACGGCTTGGTTAAGGAAAGTAGATGCGTAACAATCGACTTAAAAACAACAACAATTATTTGGATATCTAGTTTGTTTGTTCGTTGAAGTTAAACCTAATTTTGAGCTTTATATTTGTCTTTGTCCTCCTAATCCCTTGCCATAGGTTTATACGACTTGAGCAAGTACACTGTACTATTAAATTCCCTTGGCATTTACTGACCTTGTTTGTATTAGCCAAAGGTCAAAGTTTTGTTATTTGTCTTTTTTCTTTCTCCATCAACCTGTAGTAGGCGATTTTCCGCCATTACATCTATTTACCCAATCCAAAATTGTAAAAAGTTTCATCCTTGGAGCGGAAGGCATGAATCAATCGAAATGAGACAAATATATAATAATCATTCACGTTATATGGCAATCTGGTCGAACGTTCACAATTACGTGGCAATTACCTGTCTGTCCGTGTGTTTGTCTGAGTCTGTAATTTTCCCTCTGTTATAAGCTAGGAAATGTAGGAAGTGCCAAACTGCTTCAGCAATAGTAAAAGCATTCATCAAACTTCATGATCTAATTAGCAGTGATATACACATCTACCCAGAATGGTTCCCTGTTCTACTGCTCATATAACGGGACAACTTTGTTATTAGGTGTCAAGGGAGACATACTCTCCATCAGGTCCCGTAAATCACACAATACCGTGGCTGTCGGCTGGCCTGTTATCAGGCCAGACCTCGGAGACAATATTTATATCTGATATGAACTGGCGGGTGATTTTTTTTCAGTCTCGGTGAAATAAATATAGGGATCAAAGTGTTACATATATCTGCGAAGAAACCGCCAATCTCTCGAGTTTTAATGAACTTTACTTTTGCCAAAATTTAAATCGGCAAATCCACTGTGATTGGATTTCATAGCATATTTGCCAAATGTAATAAGATTTGAATGATGAGTTTTTCTATTGCCGGCGAGCATATTCTTTAGAACATGTATGTAACCTTATCAGGCAATTGGCACAGGTTGTAAACCGCTTCCATTTGACGTAAATTGGGTTGTACATAAAACTATAATGTTTACCATTAAACATCATTTAGATATCGGGAAAGACCAAATTATCTCCAGATAAAGGACAATGTCTAATTCTTATAAATGAAGAAAAAACTTACATTTATTTGTTAGCAAACTGATTCATTTGCGTACAGTAATATAGTTTGTACATATTGTCGCTATCCTGGTATTCCTCTAATATGTTTTTCTGCTAACGAATAAAAAAGCAATTTTGCCATATCGCAGTGCCATTCATTAAGGCTGTGCTTAAGTGTGAGGCAAACGCAGATTTTGCTTGATTTGTTCCTTGGCAAAGCTCGCAGATCAGCTGCAGATGAACATCATTTTTGCCATGACGTCAATAACATTCTGACGGGTGTATTTTGGTAGGGGGTGAGCTTCACTTCGGCAACGCACAACTACCTCCACCTCCCCAACCCATGAGTTGGGATTGGGCCTTGACCCTCAGGGTGAATGTGGGGCGCTTTAACCACTGGGACATCGAAGAGATCAAGGAGGTGCGATTTATCCACACGGCATTCGTGGACGTAGTGAAAACAGATATTTGAATTTTTCTGACAAAAGCGACACACGAGAGTTCAAGTATTCTACATGTGCTCATTCAGTCGTCACATTTGCTTTATAGCCTATCGATCGTAATGCATTAGCCACAAAAACTACACATTCATGGTATTTAAAAAGAAAGTACTATTAACAAAAAGCACTGTGCCTACACGATGACCATCTAAGCTCTTTTCCTGTATGGTTTGAGGTTGTTCTGATAAAGAAGGTAATTGTACAAGGTATAACTTTGGAAATGAAAACGACAGGTTTGTACTGTGATGCTTTTACAACGCCATGAACTTCACGTCAACGGTTTGGTTTCGGTACGCGTAGAAACTTAATGTTGATGTTGTAATCGTATTAACTGTGTCCAACCTTTCTCCAAATACAAACACTGCTTGCGAGAGGTGAAATGACGTGCAATCATTTGCCAGTTTCCACTGGACTTACAATGTCGTAGTTATCTGCTCGCCAACACCATACATAAAGGAAGTCCATTAAATACGATGTACACTAACACTTGTGTTTATTGCCAAAAGCTCTTTTAGCTCTGATCGTCATACTCTCTCGTACGACTTCCTACTTCAACAATATACATCAGGATATAGAAAAATATCTCCTGAATAACCACTGCTCTTGTCAATGTCGGCCTCACCCATCATCACTGTCAGTGAAATTTTTTATTCCAGCCCTTAGACACTGGCACACTTTACGATTGGTCTGATGTCAAGGATTTTCAGGCAAGACCTTTCTTTCACCTTTGGAGGTGATCAAAATGGTTGTTTGGCTTTTTTGTAAACAAGCGGGCCTCGGTAGTGTAGATTACGTGTGCTGATTTTGTCATGTTTGGCTCTCTCCACATGACTGATAGTTTCAATGTGTCTATAGCAAGCTTGCAGAGAAAAATTCTTTTACCTGATAGCGATCGCATTGGTGGGAGGCTTCTGGGTCATTACGCTACACTAGAGCGCTCCCCAACTGAGCCACGGAGGCCCATATTTAAGTAAAAGTGTACAACACTGTAATGCAAGATGGAGTTCTCGCTGTTACTGTAAGTAAACGTCTTCAGGTGGAAATTTTCTGTCCTTTATAGCCATATGGTCAATGCGATACCGTGATTGGATTCGTCTTTTCCGGACGTAAAGATCCAAAAATCTCAGTTTTACTAAATGACAAAGCAGGAGATGGTACCGGAGATTTTTGGTAAAACGGAAACCAGCGCAAATCCAATCGACTTTCTGCTATGACGTTAAGAAAAGACAAATAAGGATCTTTCATATGATAACACCCTCGTCTGTGCGCGTGTCGTTGTTCAAAATCAGAGTTTGCCAAATTTACAATTTTTTCATTGGTTGCACATTTTAGAATCACATTAACATTATATGTAACACAGGTGCTCGCCTTGATAAATGGAAAAAAGCCGGTTTGACAAATCCATATGGATTCTTACCAAAAATGTCCAATATAGATGGTTTAAACACAGATAAATGAAAAGTATACGTTGTACCACCGTGATACCTTTGATTACAGCTGTCAGGTTTGGAAATGGATGTTACCTGGCCAGATATGATACACCGTACATTCCATAGAACGACCGTATGCCGAAGACAAATGTCGATTGCGAAATCCACACTTGTCAATAGCCCGCCAATATACAGCTGGTATTCACCTAACAAAGGATCATTACACCGGAGCCGAACAGAATCGATGTTATGCCGAGGAGAAACGTCGGCTGTGAAACCAACACCGGTAACTAAACTGTAAACAGGTGTCGATATGAAGACAAATTTATACCTGTACGCTGGCCTTTATCAGGCATTACTGATAAGCGGTTATAGTGAGTGACACTAAAGTGAGAAGGCCTTACCACAGACACAAATCGTTGATGCAACAAGGAGAACGCGCGCAACTGGCAATAAGAAACCTTAGGGCACCTGAGCCATTTTTATTGGTTGATGCATTTAGGCACGTTGTCAGCAATGAAAGAATCCAATCAGTACATGTTAACAAGTAAAGGTTACATCATTGCTATAATAATACCACGGAATATCACTTGAGCAAGTAATTTTGCCACACTAAGCAAACGTTGATACCACATAGGCTGTCTATGGAAGTATTTGGATAAATCCGCAGAGGATCCGGTAACTTGGGGGCTGGAGTGCTTAGACAAACGACGGAAATTGTTAAAAACATGCGCCGGAGACCAAACTCTCACGCGCCTGGTTGGAAGCCGAGGAAGAAAAACTAATTAATCTCGCTGTCTTTAATTTACGACTCTTGCGTCTCCCACGCACCCGAGGAATCTAACTTTGAGGAACCACAGTCTTCGCTCAACAATCGGGTGTTGTCAGAGCCAATAAGATCCTGGGAAAAATGTTTGAATTTCATCTCCGGGAGATTTGCCGACAACAAAATGGAAATTACCACGGTCAGCAAGGTAAATGTTTGGGAATCAAGGTTAAGTGGAACTGGTCGATAAGTTTATACAGCACGGGTTGTAAACCACACGAGCTCTCTTGTCTGAGTGAGTCAAATGAAAACACTTTGGGCTATGAATAATAAAGGTGTTTGGTTGAAATGATAGGCAATAGCCAGTTTCTGAGAGGAAAAAACTGAAACTAAATTCTACACCTACATTACATTTTGAAATGGTGTTCCTTTCCGTGTCTCTTTCCACGGACCTGCAATTGAAAATATTCACACTGATGTTTTCGAATTCAAAGCATTATACACAAATAGGATTTGTTAAATGGACTGAAAATCTCTTAGCAGGCTATGTTATGTTAACTTTTGTATTTGTTCAATAAAAGATTAAAATGCATGCATATTAAAATTGCTTTATACTAATATCTGTTACTCTCACAGTTAAAATAAAATATTTTTTTTCCGTAGTAATGACTTTGGCACTGGGGTCAATCCCATAAAACGTTTCCGACGTACAATGAATAAACCATTCTGTGGAGGATATAAGTTTTTACTTATGTCAGTAGTTGCTTTGAGCTAGAACACGGTTATCAATTCCGAACTTTACAAAAGTAAAATTAAAATCTTTAAATCTGAGAAAAGTTTAAGACACTCATATCTTTACAACGAAACATGGTTTGTGTTAAAAAGTGACTATTCTCACACGACATGTGTATCAAAATTGTTCAAGTCATGAAAAGTTGCCATGGTAATTCAGAGACTATTTCTATTTGGTATTAACCTTTACATTGGTTTTATGTTACTGTGATGCCATCTCGCCTTGCGTAACCAATAAAGCGGAATTTAGACAGATAACAATTCCCTGCATCATATCCTTTGCATCTCATCCGTAAAGTCCCTGTTTAATATATCCTGTTTACTCTAATTAAGCCCAAGCCATTAAAGTCCATGATCTACTGAGCACCAACATTTTAAACACGTTTTACGGCCATCTCCGGTCTTTTTGGGATGGACAAACCAGGAATACGCGTACTTGTGCAGCACACAAATGCATTAGGACAGAAATTTGAACTTTGAAGCAGACGATATCTATTCGTTAAGTCCAGTCAGCAACATTAAGATGTTAAGATGAGATATGTTAGCTGTTTATACACTTACCCATGTAACCACACATGAATACTCCTCCGCTAGTCTGAAGAAAATTGCTATTAATTGATAACATTCACGCCCACGGAATGAAAGATTATCCCTGATCCATAATGTATGGTTATTTCCATGGCAACACTACCTTAGCAACAGGTGCTGTTAGCATGTTTCCAGCGTAACACTTTAATGATGTCCACAATGTTTGTGAAATTTGGGACACTATATCATTAGAAAAACAATGATAAGATGTCCGGTAACAAGATGTTATGTGGGCACATTTAAGGACGCATCCCGTAACCAAGAATAGAAAGAACACCATGCCCAGTACCAACAGCGACAACGACAATGACGCTGTCACTCCATAGAGCTGTTCCTCTAAACTGAAGTCTTCAAAACTCTAGGAATAATATTTACGCCAGCAAAATGACTGCTCGATTCTACACGGCCAATTACATGTACCGCCGGTTTGGCATTATGCTATACTATTTGACTTCAAATGCCACCAGCTTTACAGGGATGGCCTGGAAGCCATTCAGTGGAGAGCCACATGAACATTAACATTTCTGGTACACCTTCGTTATCTGTCACAATACTGAGTATCGAAGACCCATTTAAATATATCTGACGTTATCAACCTGTAGGAAAACCATTTTCAATGTACTTGTAGCACATCGCCATGGTAACTTGGAGTGCAAATCTGGAGGCTATCACCTGAGGCTTTACTTAAATCCTACTGTGATGTTATGTCGAAAATTCTGAATTTCCGCTTACACAAGGACCGACTCCCGTTATATAAAGGGAAGCCCTCTTACTGATGCATTAGCCCGTCATACGTGAAACATTTGGTTAAGTATATGTAACTGTATCGTGGCAGGGGGAGGGAAATTTGTGTTGATACGTGTGTTGCGTAACAAGGCAGTCATGTTCGACTGAATCTAAATGTAGGAGACGCTGTAGAGCCGTTTGGTATATGCGAGAGTTGGGATTTGTTTCCATTTCACAATAACCAAGTGGTTACCATGAAAAAGAGTTAATCTTTTGTATATACATGTTTGTAAAAGTATTTAAAAAGACCTTAGACATACTGCATGTACTTTGTGATAATTCTTCCAAACATAGATAATAACATTTTCCAAGTCCAGTATGCATGAATCGAGTGAATAAACGCGAAACCTTGAGCTGTAGTGTGATATCCGTTAAAATGTAAAACAAGACGAAGGGAACATATGGATCTAGTCCTCGTAACAGACACACACAGTCCAATATTGGAGTTTTGAGTTCGAACTCTTTTGCCGCTAAAGGTAAAAAAAGTCCTGCTATATCATGTGACTTGTCAAAAATGTTAGGCAGCCTTTGATGACTTTTCTTTACTGATCACCCATCTCATTGTGTTCAGGAGGTACAACTGACGTTTCTTTTCTTCAATGAATTCTTCAGCTCACAAACAGTCAGCTTCTCAATTTTCACCACAGTTCGTCTAGAATAACTAACTTTTTGTGGCACAGTGATGCCGGACATCCCAATGAATGTTGTAGACGCACAAATGCAACAGAAGCTATCGCATGTGCAGTGGTAGTTTATCGTTCGTCTTTCATAAAATATATGCTTGTATCTGAGATGCTCGTTCATTGCCACTGATCGCTACTGACAAAAGTCAAGACACTTAAAAAGGTTTGGAGAATATTCTGAACATCCTAGTCTTTGTAGACAGAACTTGGAACGTTGACCGAAATACTCATACAAACCCACAGGATCTACCAAAAAAAAAGGCCAAATATGTATATGCCTCACAAAGGCCCTTCCACACAGTTCTATCAAAGTAAGGGACAATTACCAATGTGAGAACTGAAAATATCTTTCCTGTATACTAAGGTGAGTGTATACTAAGGTCCTGTATACAAGAAACGTTTTCTTCTTTCCAGAAATACACGCCGAGGCAAAATGTACCATCTTGTCCAGTCAAGGTGGATATATTTCTCTAGCAGCCTTTTCTGTACATCGGAAGGTCTTCTATCAACCTGCGGGTGGTCGTGGGTTTTCCTCAGGCGCAGCCCGATTTCCTCCCACCATAGCGCTGGCGGCCGTCGTATAAGTGAACTCTTGATGAGTTGATACTTTTTTAACTTTATTCACTCTTTCCTGGGTTTCCTCCTGGGTGAAAGCAGTTTCACCAGCGCCTGGAAACGCTTGCACCTTGGTGAAAACCAAATGCATCCCTACAGCTGGCGATTACATGTGCTTCGGAGACCATATAAAAACATGCCTTACATATTTTATGCGTGCACCTTTTAAAAGAGAAAGAAAAGCCTACTTAGCAGAACAGAATGTTTCACTACACTTGCAACATCGTTGAATGAAGGACATGGGAACATCTTTCTTTCCGTGCTAATTTTGAATAAACCAAGGGTGCAGAACAATATTGTTTGCCTTTTCTAAGCCTTTTTCACCGAGCGACGCGAATCGATCGTATTTTGCCTTCCACGCCCGTACCTCCTTTCATTTCTTTCCCGGTCTCATCATGGCCCTTTACGCGGTGAAATCGCAATTAATGAATAGAAATCATTTTCCACTGTGACAATGGTTGGTTCCTGCGAGTATGTTCCACAGAAACACAGGATTGTTCCTACAGTGAACTGTAACATCTGTAACGCGGATAGTGCTCAATCAGAACAGTATTCAGCCATATGACATGTGTCTTAAATATCTGCCATTGTCTCATTCGCTATTGGCCCCATCTCTTGTGTAGCCTGTTGGTTTAGCCAACCAAACGCTGATTTCTGCAACATGCTTCAACCACAGCATGCGTCTTAGCAACATAACTCGTCATAAGGGGAACCTAACATGTGCTTCAGTACACGGTAGCATGTATTTATACTTTCTCTACATGTAGAAATAGGTGGTGGCGATTTACATAGGCGTAAATAATTTCTAACAATTGTACCGATGCGTTTTTCTTGTGCTGCAATATACATAACGTGGGGAAAACAATACACATTTACAGTTACAGACACACTACATTTCTAACTTCCATTAATTGTGGCTAAACTACACGCGTTGCACATGACGTAGTTTCATATATATACCTCAAAACACTCCAGCCGCAGAAGCCGTCTAAAGTATCGTTCAATGCGATAACGTAATTGAATTCGCATTTATCGGATTTATAAACAATTGGAAAAAAAAATCAGAGGCATAAAAAGACAAATTTGTAAATTAGTGCAACTGTACGCTCTCACCGTTTGTAGGGCATGACGTACAATAAGCTGTTGACAAATGATGTGCTTTACACATCTGTACGTCACACCTGTTAACGTCCCACACGTTCCTGTCACTAAACCGTCGAAATGACAATAGAAACGCGTTACTTCCTACTGTGACGGCACACAGCCTGTGGACCTGTACTACCTAAGTGTTCTATGAGTACATATGCACCAAAAAGCTTGAGGTCATGGACGTACTCCCGGAAAGAACAAAATGGTAGATAGCTTTGCTAAAGGCAGGGAGAGGTTTCATGCGTTTCCCATTCCATGATACGTTAGCTCAGTCGTTCTGTTCTATATATGTTTATCGAACCTTTTGTTTATGTAACGTCGAACTAAAATTCAAATACATGCACGTAAAATACAAATACTGTGCCTCATATTACCCATTATACTGAGAGAAATACATACATGTACATATTCCCTGCCTTAAGTTTCTTAGTATGAATTTGCAAAATGTCCATAAAAGTTCAAAGAAAATGAAAATTTTTCTCACGGAAAACGAACAACTTGTCATGTCTCATGGTTCACAATCATGCTACAAGCACGCGTGCGGGCTCAGCCGCCAGTGTAGTTCGTATAAAACAGGCCTTGTGGAGTGGTTGCAGCTACAGGTATCTCGCGGAGTAATTAAGCGCTGAGATAGGGTGATCCTTCCTGTTTGTCAATGATACCAACAGGTCATTGACTTTTTCCACAATATAACACGGGATTGATTTTTTTTCCTGTTCGTCAAACGTCGCCAGTTTTGGAAGAGTTAATTGGTTGGAAGCTCGCGTTTCCTATACATTGCCTGTCTCAGATTCCTGGTGTATCACATTACCCGCTTATGTCATGTCAAAGTAAGGGTTAAGAAACGGATAATCATCAGCGTGTTCCTTTTTGTTTTGTTTTTCCTTTTATTTTCCCTTTTGGCCTGGCTCCAGTCTTTCTAAGATATTACAAAAACTCATTAATTCTTGAATAACGACTTTAGACTAAAATACGATAAGTACATACTCATAGCTAAAATCTGGCTGTCCGTGACTTCTTTTGCCCAGTCGTTAATCACTACTATACGACTGCGAGCAGTACACAGTCGTTTCAGTACAATGACAAAAATGAGGTGAGATGATTGAAAAGCAGGTTTTCACGAAGGTGTTCCGATTGTTCTCTTCAATGAGTATTTTCCCCGTGTTCTTAATGGTGGAAAAATTAGACTATGAAATGTTATAACATTTACTGAATGCTATCATGCTGTCGTACGTGGGAACCATATATACCTAGGCATCGTTAATTAAACAAGTCAATTATAATTAAATACCGCTTTAACCGCAATTCTTAAATTGCACGTAATGAAGGCGCGTGTAAGTTTCCATACAAACATTTGGCTCTGGCTAAGGAGATTTATTTGTTTCGATGCTTGTAGTTGTGTTCAGTAAGTCAGTAGCTGGACCCACCAAAAATAATCCATTACGTAATGGGCAGGAAAGGACAAAAGAGTCCATCAAAATCTCATCAGGAGTAATCGACGAGATTCTCGGAGATATCTTGTTCATCTTTTGATCAAGGTAGCAGCGGCTGGAACTAACACGTATCATTGGCTGGAAGTTGATGGATTATTTTAATAGTCTTCTAAGCCATTTCATTGGCTCAGAATATTGTCCGAATCCACAGTTACCATACTTCACTCTGCTGAATCATGGGAATTTGGCAAGGCGGCCACTTTTAAATGGAAACCACTTAAGAAAAAATAACAAATAGATGTGGGTTATACAGTTGAACGTTTATGCTTAGGTAATTACATACACCGTAAAGGAAAGTAATACTTGTACTGATTTTTCTCCGGCAACTCATCCACTTGGGTAATGAAGCCTTTACACTGCCTTCAGTCAGTGCATTCTGATAGAATATACATGGTTTATAATGTTCCGAGATAAAGTAGAAGGCGATGTATTGAGACGAACCAAGACTCGGAAAAAAGCTTTTATGATGTATTATATAATTCTATTTGTAATAAGGTGCTTCTTTTGCCGCTTCCAGTGCAGCTCACACTGGCTTCCTCTCTGGCCGTATGTGGGAAGGTCTACCAGCAACCGGGGGATGGTCGTGGGTATCCCTCGGGCCCTGTATGGTTTCCTCAAACCATAACCCTGACCACCATTGAATAAGTGGAATATTCTTGAGTGCGTCGTAAAGCGCTGAACAAAAATAATAAATCAAACAAACATTATCGTAGGCCAGATTGCTTTGATGGATAACATCGTGATGTTCCAAAAGCACCTCCAATTACACATGCCGGATACCTCTACACAGTAGCCTGGCCTTCGAGGTCATAGGTCTGCTGTTGCGTGTAAATGTGCTAAGGAGACAAACCTGACTGGAGTTTAGACAAAAAGAAATTAAGAGGAAACACAGGTAAATGTTTCGCACAGGCCAGGAGGTTTCACTGTGCAAGACTTTTAGGGGTCCCTTTAAAACACCTCAAAGAAACTACTTCTGACAGCCTAAGAATGTAGCCTTACAGTCTGTAGTTCCCATCGTGCATATGGATGTCTCGATTCTCAACTCTTGTGGCAGTATTTGTTCTTAGCGCTAATACTTCAAGATTGTTTTTAGCAAACAAAAAGGAAAACAAAAAGTATAATTAATTCTTATTTTATTGAAGTTTTACATGCCATTTTATGTTTTTAAATCATACAACCGTGGGCAAGTTTACTGGTGAATGTTCGGGAATGGCTAGATCGATGTAAAGAGAAACATATAACAGATTTTGCCGGGAATTCGCCCGACACGTTCAAAGAGATAAGCCTCGGTATGTATTAAAGGAAATGTAAAGGTACACAGACAAAATTGGATTGCAAAATTCAGCTACACCAATTGAAAATTTTCGGAATATCGCATGTTCGCTCTCGCCATCGGCATTGATTGATCGATGTACTGGGTCAGGTGACACGCCGTCCGGCTCACATAACCCGTCAGTTACCTCCCTTGACAGTTTATTGATCTTTAAGGTCGGGTCTTTACACTCGCAACAGCTGATGTCCTCTCACGGCCCCGTGCTCCTGAAGGGAGCAATAGCTCTAACCGAGGGTTGTCAATTGACCCTTGAAAAGAGCACTTCAGCTTCATTAACGATTGTTTGCGGGATCAAGGGGGTTGCCCCTAGTGACCATGGTCCCAACAGCGACCTGCGTTGATGGGAGTTGAGAACCAGACAGACGACCTTGGGAAGCCACAATTTTTAAGCTACGGCCATAAAAATGAGGACAACGAACTTTGGCGTGGACACATGAAGTTGGGCGTATATCGTCCAATCAGAGATGGGGCTTCCGTGGCTCAGTCAGTTAGAGCGCTAGTGCAGCGCAATGACCAGTGCGGTCCCTGTGAGTTCAATTCCAGCTCATGCTGGCTTCCTCTACGGACGTACATGGGAAGGCCTGCAAGCAACCTGCGGGAGGGCGTGGGTATATCCGGGCTCTGCCCGGTTTTCTCCCATCATAATGGTGGCCGCCGTCGTATAAGTGAAATATTTTTGAGTGCGGCGTAAAAGCACTAACCAAGTAAATGAATGAATAAATCCAGTAAATAATTATTCCTGCCTAGTAAGGCAGAGAAAACGTCTAAAAGAATTTTGATAGAGAGACGAAAAGACGTGGAAATATGACTAGAGCAGCTTTTGCAGTGGATGCACTAAGAGATCAGTACAATACGCAAGTGACCTCACTGGGCAATCGTAGCATTTTGAAGGAGATGGGTATAGGCGAAGGGGGACGGGGGAGGCGGGCGTGAATACACTCAAGAAGTTTAACAGTTTTTTTGGAATAAGATTATCTTATAAAACCATAGGTCAACCACTGAGTTACTGCCGAACTTTCTCACGCGATACGTGTAGACTTCTATTCCACAATGGCAGGAAACAAGAGGTCTTTAATGAACGTGAAACTAAGAGACATGAATAACGACAGTGGGGGGGGGGGCATCTGAAAATTCCATGTGAGATAATTATTATATTTATATTTAAATGTTTGTCGCGTGTGCCAGCGCTAGGATGTTGCCCCAAATCACATGCGATGATGCACAAACTGACGTGCTTTTGTATGACTTCACTTCTGAGCCTTTATATGTCATTTACATATATTTTCCCATCTCGGGAATACGAGAATCCGATAAATGTGATTTTAGATATTACATAATGCCCCATATTATCCATTCGGTTACAGGAGCTTCGCCGCTGTACGCTAGTGTGAATTATAGAATTGTAGAACTCATGATAAAAAAATATTTCTTCGATCCAAATTGTTTTTTCCTGACAAGGGTTTCTGCTCTTTCTGAACCCGCTCATAGACTATAGTCATCCTGAATTCAATAATTGTAGCCAGACCTGCAGCAATTGACTGGCTTAATTTTCTCTATAGATGAGTTTGCAAGAGAAATGGTACCAAAAAATTGCTTTCTTTGTCGGAAATATAATGAACATTAAGGCTGTACCACCTATAACCATTTGTCATCTTGTTTGAGATGGTTTACATTTCAAAATTGGCAGCCTTGCCACATACTGTTGATGCAGCAGAAGACAGGGTTGGAAAGTCTACTGATTCTATAGCACTGACCACTCAGGGTTTCGAACCAGCGACTTGTGAGTCAGGCACTTAATCGCCAGCAATACTGTCAATCGTCATTCGAGTGGTGGATTTCACGGTGAGTTTGAATTACCTCCCTTATTATCAGAATGACAAAACTCTCTTCCATCTGCGTATCTGGGGACAAAAATCGAAAATTTACCTCATTAAACGCCTTAGTATAGAACGGTGCAACGCGATCAGTGATGCCCCCCAAATACTCATAGATTACTCGCCGTAACTTCAAAAGGATGTTTTTCTCTCCTAGACATTACGTAATGAGAATATTGTCACCCATTACTGCATATCCGTAAGCGCTGAATTATTGAAGACAACTTCAACGAGCGAGGTCAATAAATCCGCATTGCGACACTTTGTGTGTAGGCAACGTTTTTACTGATGGAGATTTGGGGCTGTAATAGTGCATAAGCATATTACATCTTTTTGAGTGACGATTCTGCAGGTTCCTGGAGGACTTTCCCACGTACAGCCGGAGAGGTAGCCAACATGAGCTGGACTTGAACTCACAGCGGCCGCATTGGTGGGAAGTAATGTATTTATATGTCAATACATATATATGAATGCTACTCGGCAACTGGATATACCAAATACATTTACCGTTCTCGCCGTAGTATAAGGTAAAAATACTTACGCATAGCATCAAACAACAGATCAAATCAAACAGTAGTATTCAGATCAATTCACAAGCCAGTATCAAACGAGTGACAAACTTTCCGACATGTGAAACACAGATTTTCACTCAGAGCGAGCTGAATATATTGTGCTCATTGTTACCACAACTAGCTGAGAGACATGGGTACTGTCGATAACTGATTGCTAAGAAGTTCCCAAGAGCAACAGAGTCGGTGCCAATACAACGTTAGAACTGAACCCAAGCCCCTTGTGTACTGTTGGGTTGCGTGACATCAAGGCTTATTTCTTACTTTGAGCTTATTTACTCTCACGGTACTTTAAAGATTTGCGTTGAGATTCATTTGCCGTGAAACCAAAGGATTGGAAGTCATTGACATAGCTGGCGGTCACCGGCATAGCGAGACTGTTCCCAGGATGACTGTCGGTCACAAGAAGTGTTTGACATGACGCCCGGATGTTGATCAGCGCAAACAGTAAACAAAGCTTATCAAGTCATGTGGTAAGATCACTTGCTTAAATACCACACGCACAAACACATAAAAAATTTGGACTCCAATGACTTAATCGGACTGGCTATAACGCGCGGAGCAAACATTTCCCAGGGGTGCGATGGCTTAGCCAGATAAAGTAGTTCGATTTCAGGCTAATGCTAGATGAAGTATTAGACGTAAGTGTCCCATTCTCCTATCATCGCCCGCTGGGGTTCCACCAAAAAAAAAATGGCGCAGTGCAAGATTGTTGTATGGCTTTTGGGAAGTTCACTTCTTGGCAAAACGGATTGAGATAACTGAGTTACTATCCAAAGGTCAGTAGAGAAGCTGGCAAAGCAAGGATATGCTAATCATAGTGCTCTTAAAATATAAACTTTTGCCTAATATCCATCTTTGTGTCAGTCATACTTTCAGAAAGGGCTTGACATTGAGTTGTAGGTTACTTTATTCAGAATGCAAACAAATTAAGGCCGATAACTTTGGAGAATGAAGTGGACAAAATCTTGGTATCTTGGTACCCTCTCCCCGCTCTCTTAAGACAATATGGACAAAATGTACGACGAACTGCGATAAATTCAACGATGTACAACGTAGAAAAACCTTCATTAATTTCTCATATCGCATACGGTTGATTGTAAAATCAAACGGTTCGGCGCAATATGCATGCCTTGTTCATGTAAAAAGACCGCTCAATCACAGAAATATCTTATAGATCAGTCTGTACGTTTCCATGTGTGCGAGGAGGCTTCAGCATGCTCTGTTTATTCACCGCCTTTGAAAATTAATTTTTTGAGGTGACATTGCTTTCAAGCATGTATACTTTTGTTGGCAAGCAGTGAGGAGTTGCTGTAGTGCTGTGAGATTGATCGAGTCACACAAGCTAAAACGACAGTATCGTAGATCTAATTCACATGAGATATGTGTAGGGCCTTCCCAACAGGAGCTGTTTAACTCTTCAGAATGGAAGAAGACACCAAAACTATTAGTCTCATCACACGTCGCCATTGCCACAAAGGACAATGAGGCTGCCCTTTACCTTAAGGTGAATCTCTTCACCGTACTGTACGTTCATTGACTTGCTTTTAGACCTATTGATCCTGTATCGCACCACCCAGAACGGTTCAATACCATGCGATCACTTCTTAACTGTGTAGTCCGTAATAGGTCGGGTGGTATTTTCAAAACCATCAAAAGCTTGGAATTGAGAAAGGGGCGTTGACGCAAAGGATGTTATCTTCTTCTGGTCCTGTAAACAAGCAATGTTTTAGCTGTTTGTTTGGATTGTAAGTGCACATAAAGGCGAATATGTGTCAAAGCGTGCAACATTAGATGTACATTATACCATGAGTTACGCACATGTTGCAAAATGTATTCTTCGGAATAGATTATACTATATCTATTAGATTTTACTGTCTGCCTCCTAATATGATTTAACTGGCTGACAATCCATCATGTTTTTAGCATACAAATAAATCAAGGATTATTTCATTGAAATGTCGCACGATTTTTAACCTTATTAACTCAACGAGAATGTATAGTGTACTTGAGGCAAAATTCATACTTTTGGTTTGTATATTCACACACATTCACTTCTGTTATTGCGTTGACTTTAGCGACCAAATTGGTTGCTGTATTGATGTTCACACATAGATTACTTAATAGGGTATTGTTGTATTGCAAAAATCTGCTTTTCGAAGTGTACTTCCTGATTGGATGGCTAACATGCTAGGCACGACAGGCAAACACGAATCTACTGGATATAGACATATCGTCCTACAGATTGATCTCGCCTGATATGTGTTTCATGTTTGATTTACTTACTCCTTTTTTTCCCTTTTTTACAACATATGTTACTCGGCGAAACTTGTAGGCCCCAGAGCTTCTATTTCCCCTAGCTTTGCCACCAATAATCCTTTTGATATGCCCTTACCGGCCTTTCGATTAACGGCGTTAAGTTATCTATTGGTGACTTTTATCAGAATTTATTGTCTTTGTTGTTTGCTTTGGGGCGTAGAGGTAATGAATCGTGCAGCATTCAATGTGTACTTGTTTAGCTTAGTCAGACTTTCGTCTGGGGCAATCCTCTTGGAAGCTTTGGGATTAAGGTTTAACTCAGATCTGCTAGATTGTCTGACGCCCTGGGAAAAACATCACAAGCCTCAGTTGCTTGCAAAATGCAATAAAACGTCTGGATATGAGTTTTAACTCTTGAGCACTGTCTATTCAGTATTGCTTCACATGGCTACTTCACCCAAACTTTGTGATTCTCCATTCATGTAGGCCAAGATTATGTCGGCGGTAACGGTTAATTTGACTTATTTATTTCATTGGTGTTTTACACCGTATTTCACTTATACGACGGCGGCCAGCATTATGGTGGGAGGAAACCGGACAGAGGCAGACCTTCCCACGTATGGCCGGAGAGGAAGCCAACATGAGCTGGTCTTGAACTCACAGCGACCGCATCGGTGGGAGGCTTCGGTCATTGTTCTGTGATAGCACTCTAACCGACTGAGCCACGGAGCCTGAAAAGCAACGTTGCCTTAAAGGTTAATCGTCTAAGGTGGCGAATAAACAGCGGAATCTGGCGCCTCAGTGAGCACAGATCAATCTAAATGTTGTCTCCCATTTAGAGGTGGTCATTAAAGAGACACACCCCTAGAAATCGTTTGATGTAATAACCAACAGTCTCCAGATTAGTGGACATTTTGTATTGTTTTACCTCTTTCTAGCAAGAATATATCTGTCCTCTTGGTCTGCGAAACTGAATTTTGTCCTTAAATGCCAACAAATTTATTAATTTATTTCATTGGCGTTTTACTCTATACTCAAGAATATTTCATTTATACAACGGCGGCCAGCATTATGACGGGAATAATCCGGGCAGGGCCACGGGGGAAGCTCACGACTCTCCGCAGGTTGCTGGCAGACGTTCCCATGTACGGCCGGAGAGAAATCCAACATGAGCTGGACTTGAACTCACAGCGACTTCGGGTCGTTGCGCTGCGCTAGCGCGCTAACCGACTGAGCCACGGAGGCCTCTAAATGCCACAAAAGGACGATCTGTTGAGAGGGAGGAGATGGTGGCGGGAGTATGGGTAGAGTGAGGCTGCAATAAAAAATTTTATGTTAAGTCTTTTTAAAGTTTATGACGTGCATATAATAATAATAATAATAATAATAATAATAATAATAATAATAATAATAATAATAATAATAATAATAGTGCCCATTTAATTTTTGATTGAAATCCATAGTTACACGTACATACATTTATTAATTAAAGAGAAAACCTGTAGGGGCCCGTATTTAGGTGTACTGGAATGATGTATGTGTACAGGAATATATTTAGATCTACACTACAAGCGCAGACAAGTCAGGCTCATGCTAGCTTCCTCATCAGCCGTACGTGGGAAGGTCCGCCAGCAACCTGTGGACGGTTGTGGGTTTCCCCGGGGCCCTACCCTTTTTCCTCCCACCATAATGCTGGCCGCCGTCACATAAGTGAAATATTTTTGAATACGGCGTAAAACACCAATAAAATAAATAAATAAATAAATAAAAAGAGGCTTTACGCCGCCCTGTTTCCCACGTGCGAGTGGACGTACACAGCAGCTTTTTAAATAATACTGATAACAACATTGTCACTAGAGTGAAGTCGTAGCATTATAGAGTAAAAGACCTTTCCACAAATTTCCCCATGCGACTGTATGCTGTAGAAGGTGAACATTTCAATACCGCTGCAACTTCAGTTAGAATTCAACAACCAATGGAAACATTTACATGTATTATACAAAAGTTTCATATTCTGAGCACATATATCTGCATAGACACGACAAATGTGGGAGTATTTTCGGTTTTTACTCACCTAATGTGTTTTTACCCAGCTCCGGTGTTTCAGGTTTTGTACGCTTTATTCCCCACAAATATATTCCCGATAACATTCATGTTCGGCAAAAAATAGTTTATCACTCACAGTCAATATCTGTGCACTCCAATGTGTCATGTTTGAACATAAAGTATGACTAACGTAAAAGTTGCTTATCACTAGATTCCGTTTATTTTTTGGCGGAGGGGATATTAGCATATCCTTGTTAAATTAGATTGTTAACTTTCCTCCGTTATGTTTGTTTAATACTGAGTTAGTGATATGTATGCGTATTTCTCAGAAGTGTATTGTCCCAGAAGTCATAATACAATCTACCCTGACCGCATTGTGTGAGAGAATCATGCAGGGTGATGATCAAAGAATGAGACTTCGCGATACTTCACTGAGAATTAGCCAAAAGCAGGCATAACTTATCTGGCTAAACAAACCTGCCACTGAGCAATGTTTACTGTGCACATTATAGTCTGTCTGATTAAATCTTTGGAGAGCAATTCATATTTTTTATGCGTGCAAGATATCCTGGCTTATGGTCATACCGCAGATAACCTTTGTTCACTGTCTGCGCTAGTAAACACTCAGGCGTCGTGGCAAACATTCTTGCGACCAATTGTTAGCCTGGGAGTGGCAATGCTGTTTGAATTGAACGCCAATCCAGCGATTTTAAAACAAATATTCTCAACGCAAATCTTCATAGAAACTGCGAGAATAAATGAACTACAGGTATACATTAGCTCACACGACTCGATGAGATGTTAGTTGAATTCTAACCTCGGATTGGTGATCGTCGAAATTGCACCTCCTTAACAGTTGTTGTGGTCATGGTGGGCGTGCATTGGCCAGGTCGTCTTACGCGAAGTTTATTAAAGGTCACTTGCCTTTCTCGTGCTGTATACACGTTGTGCTTGCTCTGTGAATAAAATATATGCGTCACAGGTGGAAAGCCGAGTCTAAAATAAAACAAATACTACTTCCTTCGTCAGGCCTTCGTGGAGATATCAGCTCCGAGATACATACAGCCATTTTGTTCTACCAGACTCCCTTCAGATGTCAACCGGAAAGGTGACTGGATCACGTGCATGTATCATGTGATTTATAATATAACACATCGGTATGTTGTCGTTGACACACAACTGGGCGCCGCCATGCTGTGACTACTTCGTGTGAATCACATCTGCTTTCCTTGGCTGATATGTGGTTCAATTATAATTGTTCCACGTTCAATTCTAAAGGTGCTTTAAAGCCAGGGTTATGAGGTTTTTGTGGTTACTTTTCAAAAACTCTGTCTTATTTTTGTGGTCAGTATGAATGCGCCATTGGCAGGTAGAAGGTCTCGCTTGAATGCACTGGTAGGAAACATCGTCAGTATGTCATCGTCAGTTGCCACGGATCGGTTTCCACCACCCATCCTATCGAACGCCACGGAATACGTGAAACATATCTGAGCATGGCGTTAAATAGAAATTATCAACGGATGCCCCGCGAAATCCTGGCAGCAGCAGTCATCTCCCATAGTGTTGTCTGGGACTTGTCCATCTCAGATCAGGCCACCAACAGATGACCAAACCTGGGCCTCCTTGGCCGAGTCATTAGCCTGTTTACGCTAAACGATGAATCAGAGCATCGCACTTTTAAACCTGTTTAGCCTAGCTTCTTCTTCCGTCGTACTTGGGAATATCTCTCTGTAACCTGCTCTGCTCAGTTTCCTTCTACCAAAATGATGGCTGCCGTCATGCAAGTGAAATATTCTTGAGCGCGATGTATAAAACTAATAAGTAGTTAAGGCGACCAACGCTGTCAATCCGGCCCTGTCAGATTTTTACCTTCATTGAGGATGTTGTCACCTGAGACTGTAGTAAGCTGTTGGGGTTTTTGTTGAAACTTACATACATGTGTAAATTTATCTCGTGAAATATTTCTAAAAACATACTCTCCTCACAACACAATGACCTGGAAATAATTCAGTGTTCACATCTCTACTTGTCGCGTATAACGTTAAAGTAATGTCATGTCTCTATATCAGTACAAGTTACACTGACTGTCAACTCGGATGATTTACGTCATAACTTATAAACAGCTGATGCCTCTTAGCTGTCTCATTCGTCTGTTTCTCATAATCTTAAAAGCGGAGCGCCTTAACATCATCAATCGGCAGGAAAATACTTAACACTTCAAACGAAGACAATTCTGTAACGAATCCATATTAATTCAAATAGGTTTTTGCATTCAAAAGAGAATTTTATTGGTTTTTTAATGAACAATGCCTCAGTCATGAGCCGTATTTAACATTAAATACTAATTTAACCACCACGCCCAATAACTAGATAATAACGTTATTTATTTATTTACTCCGTGGTACTGATCAAGGCTGGTACTGACGCATTTGATTGGCTGTAAATTGTAGTCGTTTTCTATGAGCTCTTAGCTTGCTCGGTGTATTGTTTCATAGAAATATGTCCGAGAAACATACATATGCCATTCTAATTGCGTCTGGGTCAATTTTTGAAATGGCGACAACCACGCAAAAAGACACGACAAATGGTAGCAGAGAACAGTTTAATGTTCATGATTTGATGAATATATACGCGGAACAGAAAACTCTTTCTAGTAATACCTCTTTGGCAATCTCATTATCACAGATATTTAAACTCACCCATTTTTATATACCTTGCTCAAGTTATTACATTCAGAATGCATTTAGTCTGTATAAACGGGCCCTGGCAATGTGAAAACAAATATGAAAAGATGAACCTGGCCTTGGAAAAGGATCTATTATATAATCAACAATAGCATACACTGTAAATTTCAATATTTAACGTACAAACACTTTTATTTATTTATTTATTTATTTATTTGATTGGTGTTTTACGCCATACTCAAGAATATTTCCCTTATACGACGGCGGCCAGCATTATGGTGTGAAGAAACCGGGCAAACCCACGACCATCCGTAGGCTGCAGGCAGACCTTCCCTCGTACGGCCGTAGATTAATCCAACATGAGCTGAATAAACACCTTTATGCATCAGATATTATACACTTGGAGTTTATAGGTTGATATTTATTTATTTATTTGATTCGTGTTTTACGCCTTACTCAAGAACACTTTTACGACGACAGACAGCATTGTGGTGGGAGGACATAGCATTATAGTATAAGCCTATATACGTGTCTTAGACATTTATGTTTAAAACTTAAACACATGTCTGTGTTTATTAAACACGCCTTTTTGAAATTTTGTCACCCATGAAATGTGCTGAGTGTTGGTTATTTTACAGTGTGTGTGCATTATTTTACTTAGCTAATGCTTCCTAAACTTGATTGGTTATACGGGGTGTTTGTAGCATCTTAAGTCACACAAAGAGGGTCGTTGTTTTCGCTAGATGAGGAGACAGACGTGAAATACATAAAATAGTTTGAATATATATGTGGCAAACGCACTTTAATTTGTGCTTCGTTGAATTCAAAATGGCACAGCGTCCAAGGGCTGGCACAGAACAGGTGAAGTTTCGGTAGTGATCTTGAACACGGCAATCTTAGATTTTCTCGATCACGAGTCCTAAAATTTGGTAACAATAAGCCGTCGACGTTGGCCTGACTGCACAATCTGATGTTACTTTGAAGACCTCCCCACGACCTACTGTATTCTGCCACTATGTCCGTACCCCGCGCGATAGTTTACTCGTGACACACGAAGTGCACTACCCATAAAACAGTTTTCCATAGAATGAGTTAAAATTTTCGTTGAGGTAACGAAATGAGAGTGTGGAGTGCTGTTTTGACGTGTGGGTCTATATACTGCCAACGTTACTCTGGTAGTGTTTCCATGTTTCTGCGCCTCTCAACTAAAGTTTATTTAGACAAGTGTGCCATTTTTTTTTCTGTCGGACATGGTGGCAATAATTCGTGATTGGTAGACACACGCACCACTTCATGTGTCCACGCATAAGTCGGTTGGCCTCATTGTTATGGCCGAAGCGAGAATCCGCGGGTAACCAAGGTCTTCAATCAGGTCCGCAAGTCTCATCAACGCAGGTCGCTGCTGGGAACGTGGTCACTAAGGGCAACCCCTTTTGACATTGCAAAGAATGGTTAATAAAGCTGGAGTGCTCTTTTCAAGAGTCAATTGACAGTCGATGCTTAGTGCAACTGCCCCCTTCAGGAGCGCGGGTCCGTGAGAAGACACCAGCTGTTGGGATAGTAAAGGCCCGATCTTAAAGATCAATAAACTGTCAAGGGAGGTAACTGATAGTCAAGGCGAGTCGGCCGAACCGTCACGTGACCCAGCACAACGATCAATCACAGAGCAGGTGAAGAGAGCAAGCAAGTTAAATTAGGAAACGATTCAACTGTTGTGCAATCGTATTTGAGTCAGCAACCCAAACAATTTGAATGGCCTCCACATTTTCCATCATCATAACCAGAGCCCATTATAGTACCCAGTTAACCTAGAGAATCCAACGAATGCAGGCCTGTGGCCTTTTGCACAATTTAACCATCGTGGAAGACCACTTGTGGTCGGCCAGTGTAAGTGTATATCTGTTGTCACGTGTAGAAAGGTTCGTAAGAAATTTGTCAAAGGTCGGTGGTTTTGTGTCGGGCTGCACTGTTTCATTTGCCAGTGAGACTGTCCGCCATCGTAAATGTGTAAAAGTTTCGAACATGCCGTTAAATCAGAGCCAAATCGATATATGCAAATAAACATTAATATCACCACAGTGAGAGTTGGAGGGACTGAGGTAAAAACTGTGGTTAAACTAGAAATAGCAAATGGTATTACGCAATGCACCACACGAGTAAATATAGCTCCAGGAACCTTTGTCACGTGCATGTCTGTTAAAATGCAATAGCAGTCAGCTGTGACCAAAAGGTTTTTTACTAGTCATGTACGTCCGTCTCTCCGTCCGCCGGTCCGGACCGGTTGAACTATCGTTATGACACTTCTCGAACAGTTACATGGCTACCGAAAACAAAAGTTGTCGGGTGATATTTTACCGACCCTTGGCTTACTCTCTTGTGACCAGATTTCATATGCTATAAATCTGGTGCGTCGTGTGAGTCATGAGTTGAATGAATCAAAAAACGTATGGACTGCATAAAAAGTCACATGGCTTTTCAAAACCCAGAAACTGATCGGGAAATAATGAAAGCCAATTAGAATTTTCTGACGAATAAGGGAAAAATACTGAAGGAAGCGAAACATCTCTACACATGCCTTCCTGAAAATGTGAATTTTCTTTAAGCATCCCATTTTGCTTTCTTGCCAAAACGAACCGTGTATTATAACATTTATAACATCTGGAAAGAAAGAAGCTTAGGGGAGGTGGAATTTTGTTGAGGTTTTACGTTTATCCGTTTGTGGTCTGAACCCATTCAAGAAGTTAACGATTTTTGCATATTATGAAATAATCACGCTTGTGATAAAAATATATTTAAAATGCGCTTCTAATTATCCGCTATTTACCTCAACATTACACAAACAGGTAATGTTTTACCCCAGGAGTCCTACACTCGCAATATAAAGGAAACGCAAGCTTTCAACCAATTAACTGCTCAACAAATGACAGCGTCTGACAAGCAGAATAATAAGTTCTGTGATATTGTGGTAGAAGTCAATGGCCTTGCGGTATCCATTACTGTAATGTGGGAAAAACAGGAAGTAGTGCCCTGTCTCAGAGACCAATTACTCCGCGGGATGCTCGTGGTCACAAGTCCGCTTTAGGGGAACTTTATAGCTAAACCAGGAGAGTATGCGTGTTTGTAGTATAATTGTAACCAATCAGAAATAGCAGATGTTGGCTTTTCTACAAAGATATAAAAAGTAATTATGATTTTTAGGGGTATTATGACAATTAATACCAAATTATACAATTTTAAAAAACATAAACACAGACACCACATAATTTTTTTTCTGAACGTTACAGGTAATTGTCTTCGAATAATTCTGGTGATTTTGTACATTAGTATCTTAAAAATTAAGCAATCAAAGTAGTGTATCAGAAAGTACCAAATAAAATTTGGTCCAAATGCGAAAAGTAACGACATTTCCACATGCAGTGTAACATTACAGTCTTAAGCATGGAGGAATCGTTCTGCGGCATGTGAGAAGAGGAAGCTCAACACTGTTCCTTCCTTGCAGCGCTGTTAAGAACTCGCCGTTAAGATCTAATAGCGCCGTTTTCAGCTTTACGTTCTATTGAATGTCGGTCCATGGACACATGTCAGAAATATTAAACTATTTTTGACTACATTAACTATAACATGCGAGCCCGAGAAAAGGTTTCGTGAAAGGTATTCTAGAATAGACGAACGATGGAAAAAATTCTGGGGCTGAAAGTTTGTTTCTTAAGAAATACTTGATGGGAAGAGGTGTCTCTTAATGGGATACAGTGTAGCGCGCAATGGCGGTTCGGTCCTAAGCTATCTTGACCATTGTGCTCCTGCCCTGGACTGGTAATAAGTTTACAGTTTGCCCACAAAACGTAATCGTAAATGCAGCAAAAATAGGCCACAAAGCTTTGACCCCGAAATACCTTTGGCGGGCAGGGTTCCCCAGTGCACCACCGGGACACACCGAGACAGGTGACCAGTAAATTAATGTCCAACAAAACTGCCCAACATATTTGTCAGCTCACACCATATTTTTTTCCTAAGTTAATCGTTAACAATATCTAACTCGAAACTCATTTATCGCTATGTTCACATTCTGTTGCATTCATAAAGTCTTCCCTTCAAAATGAAAGGGGAGCAGGCCGATGACGTGGGAAATAATGGTCTGTGTGTGAATGTCAACTACAACCATCTCGGAAAATATTTGCCTTACCGTTTCTCGCTCGGTGTTCAGGACACAATCCGGTGTTCCCATGCAAACAATCAGCGAATCAAAGCAGATAAAGTACCACATTACAAATTAAAATAAATACCGCGATATACCAAGACATAATAAAAATAGATATCCGATGAAGATGGGGCAATTCATTTAAGGAGTCACTGATTTTTTCACCAGTAATTTCAAAACAGGGAAGCATTTAGTTGCCATGTTTTATCGAAACAGAACGCCATAATTTGCATTGCATACTTCACAGCTGACTCGAAAGGAAAATATGCCGGCTTGATTTATTCATATCTCCCACGAGCAAGTCAATAAGAATTACGGCAAACGCCTGAACTGTTTAACAGAAAGATTGGTTTTGCTATCGAATGTCAGAGCCCCTCCCCCCCAAAAAAACCACAAAGCAAAGCGAAAAACCCAATAATGATCACATACATAAATCGGGTAGTACTTTAGCAATCATATCGGTTTTCTAGGCATGCAAAATCAAGTGGTGCTGATGACAGGTTGCTTTCATTTGAAGGGTTGCAAGAATTCTAAGAAGGGACGGTTTTAGTCCGGTTTTAAGATTAGCCGAAAGACGCTGGATTTCGAAAAATCATCCTAAATTGAAAATGAAAGGCTAGAAAACTAAAAGGTCTGAAAACTAAAACATTATGCGATCTATCAACGCGAAACCCTTTTATTTCTGTAATATCGTTGGTTGGTAAGAGTTGAATGAAAGAGCCTGCTGACCTATAGGGTCGATTCCGCATAATCCTTTTAGACTGAAGTCAGAATTAAATCTTGAATATGCCACACAGTCTACATACTAGATACCGATGAATGAAATTTGGGTTATTCATGATTGTGTTAAATTAAATCAAATCAGCTAAATTAGAGTTGATACATCATCAGTTTAGACTGACAATTCCCACAATAAGACACACTGGGACACCTTACGTTTTCCAAAGTTTATATCTAATACATGTTCTGATCGATGCCACCTTGTATTCAGACATATTTCTCTGATGCCAAGGTGGATTTTTGATGTGTAAGAAAAACTGTAATGTCTAATATAAGCCCCTGAGTAAAAGTTCCCCACATGTGACCGACTGATTTTCCCACGGAAAGCGAACTTTGTACCAATAGCAATTTGATGGATGACAGGTGACGGAAACACCACCTAAAGGCCACTCGAGAGCTGCACATCGGCTACTTTATTGTCACCAAGAACAGCTGACAAACAGCAATCCCTTAAATATTCCACGAGAGGCTGGGATTTAACCCACAAGATTCTTCGAGGTACACATTCTTTGAAGGTTTGCTGAGATGGTCAAGTAAAGCATTATGGGATAAGCAGATCAACTGCTATTCCTTTTCCACTTCACGCAAAGTCTCACGTGTCATTACATATTGTTCCGTGTTACATGCACAAACGCAGTATGGTATTTTTCCAACAGAGGTTTACTCCGAACTTGTCGCAGTTAAATGTTGATCACTTCAGAATGGTTATCCTAGGACAAGTGTGTGAAAATTTCATTTTTCAGGACCAAAAACTAAACATTATATAGTTTTAAATATTCACTCAAGTCATAAAAGTTTTTCTGAAATCGGTCGTTGTCCAACGTATAAAAGTTATATTTTTTTAGTTTGGCGTAAAGCAACATTTAACGTCTGTAATGACTTTAGTAAATGATGGCCCTGATATCAGAGAGCTTTGCGATCAAATTCAAAACACAGGTCAACTACTGTTAGACACAACTGCGTTTGTTTTCAACTAGTTCAGGCGGGTCAGAGTGGGTATAAGTCGCTACTTTTTAAGCATATAGGGGACAGAATGGCTGAAATGGATTGACAAGGTTTTGAGGCGTTTGAGTGAGGCCGCACTTTGAATTATTAGGCCTTGAAACAAGCCTGCTACAGGGAAACATCGATACCAACGACGTCAACTTCCTGAAAATACTACAATGAAGTTAAAGGCGTTTCCATGTAAATAACAACTATGAAGTTTATCTAACAATACTTAAAAAGGAACTGCTAGCGCAATCCAGCCTCATCTAAGTAGGACGCTATGCACACAGCCGTTTCTTCTGTTAAGTATCTATTGATCACGGGTTCCCTCGTATAACGCCATGTTAATCCATTACCCCGATGCTTAGCGGTTGTTATTGGCTTGGGGGAACGGGACGAAGGTATCGTTTACAGTAAGGCCATGTGTCTACTTTCTCACCAATACGTCTTCCTCTGCGCTCTCACCTCCTCTCCAGAAATTTTTCCAATGTCCCATCCCTCATGCAAGTCTGGTCGGGAGTTTCTGTGGTTAGCGCAAGGAACTCCGGGTCAATATCCTGACCAGTGTCATAGAAAATCCTAATAATCATGTTAGAACATCAGGCAACTGGGAAATCAGAGAAAAACAACGACGTGGTAAGCTTTGCAGACAAGGGACAAAACAACACCTCGAATTAAAGGATGGTGTGAAATATCTTACTGGACAGGTTAGTTCATTTAAAGTGTAAAATTTTATTTGAATTGTTTTGCTAATCACTCACACAGGAGGAACAAGGAGAGAAAAGCGGTAGTTCTTTCCTATTTTTCATAATTCCATCCTGTATTCTGATCTTAATTTTCAAGGGCATTGGTAGGCTACGAATAGCTTCCATGTTGAAGATGAGACTTTATGAAAGCAAGATAATGTAAAAATGATTGCTAAAAGAACTGAAAGCTTCCCTGTTTCTAAGATCAAAGAATGCTCCTGCTATGTCCAGTGACAAAAATGCTAGTCAGTCCGACCGCAAGTGTGGCAGTTTAGGGGAGCATCAAATGGAACGTCTTTACTTTTGGAATTTCTTATGAGTAAAACAGTTCAGTTTTTTATTTTTCTCGATCGTTCGTTTAATTTAAATAACCTTTCAAGGAACCTTTTTTCGTGTTATGGTAAATGTGGTTAAACGTAGTTGCTTAACATTTCTAACAGGTGAGATGGATGAACATTCAATAGTAATTAAAGCTAAAGAACGCGCATACTGTGATCTTAACACAGCTGCTTGGAGGGAACACTGTTGCTTTTCTTCTCTTTGGAAAGATTCCCCCATGTCTAAAACTTTAATAGTTCTCGGCGTGTAGAAATGTAGTTTCTATTGACTTTTGAAAGGAACCTGAGTTGGCAGCTTTTGAAACCCTTGTTTTTAATTGTTGCCAGATTCAATAATATAAATCCGTTAAAGGTACGAAGTCGGGCCATTTGGCAAAACAAGAATGGCAATAAGCATTGTGCGAGTAAATTTTGATTTCGCCTTATTCCATGTACAAAATTCACCACTCTCAATGTCTGTATGATAACCGCTTGAGCCGTATTTGAGCTCAATCTGACCACATTACTGAAAGGTTCTTGAATCATTTAGGCTAATGGTACCAGGCAGGGTCATTGAACCATCTAAAGAAACGCTACAAATGAAAGATATCTCTGCCTCAGATGCAAGGTTAAAATCGCCATCCTGATGTTAGGCAGATAATGGAACCAAACCATGTATCAAACTATTTTTTAATAAATATTGGTGATCTTTTCCAAATATACATCAGCTAAAATATTTAACTGGAAACGTAACTTTCCAAAATAAGCAACAACAGCGTCCATCAATCACAAAGAAATGACTTGTCGCTCATAATTGACATCCCTTTGCAAGACTCTCTTTGCCGTTATGCAATAATAAATGTTACATGTTCAGCTGATATATTTGAATGATCGAGTGACTTTGTTAAAGTTTTTATCGTAAGTTTTGTGTCATTTACTTTCCATATTACTGACCTTTATTATGGACATGTGTTCCTGTATTTGCCGAAAAAACTACTAATATTTCCTTATAAATTCATTGTTGCAGTCTCTCATAATAGGCGGCATAAAAAATCCCAAGTCATAGCTATCAAATAACTCAAGCAACCAAAACCAACATTCCAATTTTCCTATGTGGACTCATCTTCGACTGTAGCCATGATAGGTTTTAATACATCATAAAGCAGGAAAACGGTTTTCCCCGATGTAATTAACTGTCAAATAAGTCATTTGGTCTTTCCGGGATATTGGGAAGTCTCCAAAGACGTTTCCCATTTTGTTGATAAATGTAAACTCAGGGGCCTTGTTTTCCCCGGCACACTAACGCTGGTCATATCTATTTACCCCCGTATCTGTTTGCCTATTTCAGATTTATACCACTTCGTCCTTAATTCGGGCAGCGGTAGTTGGGTTCCATATTGCTGTCCTGGGCAAATTTACCGAGTTCTAGATGTACTGGACGAGGAGTAATTTTTGCTTCATGTTGCCAGTTTTCCCCAGTTCCATTTCCAATCCGGACTGTTCAAAACGTTTAGGGTCGATTCATAAACCGTACCGGATAATTGGTTTATTGGTTTGAGCATCTTTCCAAATCACCGAGTTAACAGGCGTTCGATAAATTCAGGGGAGATAATAAGTAAGATCGCTTCGCATAATGGCCAGTTCCATAACGAAATCTGAAGCGGTGAGGATGCCGTACGTACGACATCTCTGTCTAGGCAGAAAGAGTGAGGCGTATCCAATAGCCTTCGCTTAGCTGTTAGGCAAGGACCAAGAGCTTTGTTTCGCACTTCTGGGACGCAAATTCCGTTGGCTTCATGCCGCCAACCTTTGTCGTTCTTAAAAGCTTGCGTCTGACCTGATATCTACCTATTCCGTAAAACATTGGAGGTTTTCAGGAGACATTGTTACCCGTCCGGAGCGTCTGGGCTGGTGCCTACTTCGTGTAACTTTGTTAATAACATAGTGGGGATTTTCTTACCTGAACGACAGCATACCTTGAATTCCACCAAGGAGTGCACGTGATAACGTCATCTCGTCATAAAGGTACGTACTGAGTCTTACTTGATGAACATTTCTTGTTGTTGGTGGCGGATTCATCTTAAAACTGAGGTTGATATGGAAATGATGTTTCTCGTTTCATGGGTTGGACAACAGACTACGCAGTTTTGCTACCACTCGAGTTTAATTAGTGATTCTATTGGCTTCAGTATTTCTTGCGGTGATACAGATACGGAAGGGAGCTCAGGAAACTTTTATTTATTATTTGTTTTGCTTAAGAAACAGTGTTTGACCTAAACAACGTAATCTGTTACATATGTGCTCTTTGGTTTAAGTTCGTCTCGAGACTTAGGCAGAAAAGATGCCGCGTTTGCAATTTAATGACCACAGGATGTTTTATGGAACAAGGGGTAAGAAGTAGTAGAAAAGGTCAACACCTTTAATAGATATTGCTGGTCACCCCTGAAGATACTTTAAGTAGCAGGAACACTTATGTTCCATACCGTCACAGGTCTTCGTCAGATTTTGATATTCTGAAAGCACATATGGTTTTATGTCGAAACAAAAGTGAGAAAAATGAGCAAAATGAGATTTCGGTTCCAGTTAGTCTCATGATGACCCATTGTTCTTACATATACATACAAGCAATGTCTAATAACAATCTAATAACGATGAAACTCGTCTGACAAGAACATACTTTATCTTTCCGTGAAATTATTGTTTGCCACACCGATTGCCAGTTGGATTTTAAGTGGGCGTTAATTTACGTGTTTCTTGCTCGGCAGAGAGACACTATCTTTTCACAAGCAGTTAACCTTAATGCTCTACTTTCCTGCTCTCGGTTTCTCCCACCATTCCTTGTGTGCGTCCCAACACTATTTGAATGCTTATCGGAACAACCTTACCTAACTGGAAAATAAAACAGTACATTTTGACGTGAAAGCTTTATAATATGATTATTGAAAGAAAACACCGGTTCAGAAAACGGGGTGCCAATAAACACATTTGTTGATATATATTCCCTGTCCTCTCATTCAAGTGACCAAACACGCCTTTTTTCATCAGATTTCCAGTTTTGCAATCCAGATTTTACACAGACTTCCGTTCTTTTCTTAATTTTTTTTTCTTTCTGGCATTGGTTTCAAAGAAGACTTGCATTTGCTGAGTTTTGGTCGCGGCTAGTATCCCTTATGATCAGTTGGTCTGATCCATTCTTCCTTCACGTAATGAATCTAGCCTCTGAATAAATTCAAAATTGAATGTTCAAGTACAGCTGTTGCGAATAGGAGATAAAAATGGAGATCATTCGCGCGAAAAACCGATCAGAGATGCTCAAGGCGGCTTTCGGTATTTCCGAATATTTTGACCTAGGGTTAATTAAGCCTAGGCACCCGAGCACGGTTACATGTCATTGAGTCTGACATGTCGACAATGTCAGAAACACACATGTAGACCTAACGAGAAACAATAACGTTGTTCTCTTAAGCCTATACATTATTGTATGTATACCCACTCGGACGAACGGCCTTTCAAAGCTATGTGATGACAACAAAGCATTTTGAGTAATTTTAAAGGAGTGACGCCTAGTATTTTGCATTTCACATAACTGCATTATATTCATACCTAATGAGATACCTTTTCCCGCAGAATGTCTGTTCGGTCCCAAGCAGACTTGACTAGTGTTCTCTTCCGCTGCATAAGTAATGCATTATTAGTTTGATCACTAAAGGTCAGCCTAAATGCAACCATGAAAAGTAGACTACACGGTTTTGATCAGAATTACCTCTGGCTTGAAAGATTCTCCATTCTGTTGAAGTCATAGTGCTACGGGGAAGTACGATGGCACTCCTGAAGCACTTACATGAACAGTTAGAATAATACACTAACTGAGGTCAACTGACAATAAGCCGGATTTCACAAGTAATTTGTGACCTAATTCTGCTTATGCCAAGGCGGTAGGGTGGTGGGGGAAAGGGAAAGGGGTTGAGTTGTTACTTCTTGAAGATTTTACTTGTACAGTTCGAACATAACCCTAACTGTTGTAAATCGACAATGGGCCGGGTTTCACCAGTAACATGAGGCCATTTGCCAACTATCACACTGTCGTTGCTGCTCTGTTTTTACCCTGCATCCCGTAGCCTCTTTATATTATATGTACATCTTATGATATGACTCATCAAGCGATAGCCCTCGGGTTCTCAATCACCCACTTCACCGAACCCTATCGGCTCCTTATGAAATGAACGGTCTATATATCTTGCGCCTGGAAGCTTATTTGTGAACCCCTGACATATCAGTAATACTATCACCGCCATTAACATTATCATCTCGTCTAGACACTAAAAATAAGGGTTTAGTTTATAAATGGGAAAGTTGATACATTTCGCTTACACTTAATAAACAACCCCCGAACATTGATTCTTAAACACGTCAAAAGAGATAAGAAAATAAATGTTTATTACAGTGGCTTATGGTATGTTTAAAATGTGACATGTTTACAGGGTATCTATTGTCGTTCAGTTAATCAATAGTCCAATCAATTAATTTTCAATAAGCACTAGATATGTCTTTTAAAGTATGTAAAGGTGTATACTGTGTCAATGTAAACACATTACATTTTAGGCCCACAATAAACATATCTTGTTGATTGCTTAGCACAGCGTTTCTGAATAAACACCAGGACACATTTCTGGGCCTCCGTCGTCGAGGGGGTGAGCGTGCGTGTGTAGGGTAATGACGCGATGGATGTGAGCTCAACACAAATCAAGTTTGTCGCACAAACCAAGATGAGATCTTCTCTAACTTCGGTTTCGATCATTTAATTTAATCTGCGATAGAAAGGATTTGTGAACGTGTTTGACAGGAACGCGGCGAAACGGAAAAATTGATCTCACGAGGTTTTGTGTGGTAATTGGTTGTTTATGTTCAAAATATATGCCACGGTTGACTAATGTTAACTTTGCTAGGATAAAATTTTAGTGGGCAAAAATGAATTACGATATAGAAACTCCATGGTATGCTTCAGAGGATAAACGTTTGTGAAAAGGATGGGCATGTCCATTGTCGAATGACAAAAGTTAACTTCCCGAGGATACAAAACTTTCCTCGCCAAAATGGAATTACAGTGTGGATATCAGTGGAATATTGTGGGTGTTAAACGTTGTCTGAGAAGGCAGGAATACCCGTTGTTGCTGAAACTCAATTTATGAAACATTAAATGTTGAGTAACTGTGGTATGCCATTAAATATAATAGCTGTGTCTCTAAAGTTAACCATACATTCAATTTTCAGCTATAAACGTCAGCGTCAAGCGTCTATGGCTAGACCCGTGTACTACTCTATGTGTCTGTCAGGCAGGTATGTTACAGTTGACGCTTGTATCGTGTGCAAGAAAAAAGAATCGATAGCGCATAGAGAGCCCCGCTCGTAGTCTAGCAGAACAAGCAATCAACACCTAAGTTTATCCCTCAGACTGTACGGGAAAGCACAATTCTTTTTCTCTCTGCATACAAACTCAGTAAGAGCGTCCCAGACATCCAATGTGTCATAAAAATATGTCGTCGTATATATTCTCCAAAATCGGAGATCTTTTCCTATCAATATTTGCCCCAGGAATTCCATGGTTAATTTTCCACGTTCGATGTAAGCTTGTTAATGGTATGTCAAAGGCTTGTACGTGTTTTGGTTCAAGTTACTGGAATCAGACTCTGATCGTTTGACACTTACTTCTATAACATGAAAGGGAAACCCTCTTTCTAAAAGACAGTCCCGTTCTTTGCACCCTTAATTGAGTGTTCGACTACGTGTGAATCCATGAAGGCGATAGATAACTTGGCGTTCCCCTGTACGCCCACGACCTTCAGTGTGCCCGTAAACCCCAAGGCCTTTCCAGGCAGCTAATCCATCGCAGTGCCAACACGGTTATCCTACTCCCACTTGTCAATACCACAGCGACGCCAATAAAACAATTAATAACATATACTCGTAAATCGACATCTGCAATGAACTGCTCCTAAGCGGGTTTTGAAAAAGGGGGTAAAGTGCCTGCCCTCCAATCGCTAGGTCACATGAGACGGCGGTTCAACATCATTCTTGAACAGCAAATTTTCCAGATTTTCCAGTTTCCAATGTTCCATGTTCGGGTTGTGAAAGTAAGCCATCGACAGTGTATTCATGGTGTTCACTGGAGACCTCATGACTTCCAATAGCATGACCTTCTAGGAAGCTTTCCATTGAATCCTTATAAAGGGCGACAGTTTACTCCAAGCACTCTGGTTTTCATCGCGAACAATATAATGTCCACCAGTGTATACGTGGAGCATTCCTTCGCGTGGCGCTAGACACAAATAGATCTCTTAGATACCCGCTTTATAAAGTGCCTGCCTAAGGACAGCAAATTCAACATATTAAATTGGTTAACTCTCCATATCGAGATAAAAATACATTATCTGGGGCCACTGAATAAACATGGTTTTCTCTGGAAAGAACCCAGATGCCATAAGTTACAGTTATCATGTTCTGAAGTCCACACAACGGTTACATGGGTGACTCAAATATACTATATCCAACCCTGACAAATTTGAGAGAAACCGCAATGACAATGCTCGCGGCGTATTAAAGGCAAAGCTACCGGATTTCAGACACTGGTATTAACAATGTATATATAGAGGTGCTTTCTCAATGATATCTGCGGTGTTTTATTGCTCTCTGGAAAAGATAGGTGGAGTTAGGCTGTGGAGGTTTTCGCCCAGCATCCCTGCTTGTCTGTGAGACATTCACTGAAGAAGAGTTGAACCCGGCACAAAACAGGCCGCAGACATTTAGCGTGCGGCTCTTCCGGCATGGGGGATGTATACCAGAACATGTGGTATTAAGAATTACGCCAACAATACGACAACAGGGAGGTATCAGAAGAGATCTCATTACTCCCTTAGTTTTTGTGTGTCTTTTAGAGAAATGAGGGTTTTTCCCACGTAAGGTATTACAGGTCCAAGCTGTGTACTCCGTTGTTCATTCTCGGTGTTAATACATAACAGCTCTGTATTAAACTGTTCATAACTGTAAAGTTAGGCACATATCAAAGGAAATACCACATCCATTTAAGGATAATAGAACCCTTCGCACACCGAATTTCACATTTTGCATTTTGTAACCCAAAATAGTCATCAAATATAGCTATATATATAGATATTCTGAAAGCCAAATGACTGCTGATCTCAAAAAAGCTTTTAAAATTTAACCTGCTTTAATATTAAAAAAAAAGAGAGAATTTGAAAAAAAAAATCGAAACTTTTTTTCAAAATTCTATTTTTTGTTCAATTTTCCAAATTTTGTAATTTTTGTTTTTTTGCCCAAGTGGATAATTTACTATTGAAACTAAGAAACGGTGTCGCAGATTTTTAATATTAATCTTAGATTGTTGTGAGTGATCATTTGAAGTTAAAACTGTTAATTATTGGGCAAAGATTTGGCGTTCTTTTTTAAAGATAAAGAGTCTTAACTACAAAAATGTAAAAGATATCAAAAATTTGTGGGAGCGTTTTTTAGCTTAAGTATTTAGCCACATCTTTTCCAATTTTCGAAGCATGAAGTTGAAAAAAATAAGCGAGAAATAAAAATATTTTACTACACAACAGTCTGAAAAATAGACAGGGAGAGAAAGATCAAAATATCTGGAGGAGCATTATGTGTGACAAAATTCGTTAATAATTCGTTTGCCAATTAATTTCAATTAAGAATTGTCCTGCCCCTAGTTAAACTGTAAACTTATCAATTTACTTATGTTAAAATTTAAAACTTTTCATGCTCCATGAAAGCGTTAATTCGTGTTTTATCTTGACATTTCTGATCAAAACCTGCTAGAAGGTGTTTTTAAACACCTATCCCGATGGCGCCCCGGTTGAGTGATTAAGGCAGTCGTTTTAATTAATAGGTCACCCTGAGTAGTCTACACAAGCAGCCTTGCACAGTTTATAGCAGGAGACAATATACATTTAACAGAGGCATGTCTATTCACAACAAGTGAGCTAACCTAATCATGGGGAACTAAGGACCACACAACTGCCTCGGTAAACAACACGTTATACTTTTTTGCAAATTTAAGGTATTTACAATTCGAATTTGGTTTTCATCTTTAGGTGAGAGGAAGGATAGAGGAGAATGGAGAATTGAATGTGAAATAAAAAAAAATTGATCAAATTTCATCCCTTGGAGGATCAAGTATACTTAGCATTAAATCCATTTTAAAGATTCCAGTTGTGCATTTGTAAGATTTTCGAGCATGTATTAGCCTGTTTTTATTACTCACTCATTGAACGACAAAGTCCAAAAATCTGTCTCCCAGCGCCTTTTAATGGGTCTTTTGATTCATAGTGCCTGCTGGGTAATAGAAAGGTGCATCTTATAGGAATAATGTATTATACCTACACATGATTAGGTGGGCTTAATACTCCCGCGATCATCAAGTGTTTCCTGTGCTTGACAATGCATGCCTGACTCCACAACTCTGGGGGATTCTGTGTGGGTGAGAACATTGTGTGTGATAAAGTCAGAAAGTCTTTATATCACAGTGGCTGCACGGACATAGCTACGTGCATATCCGGATAATTCATCCCTGTATCAACGTTTGAAACATTAGAGAAAGAAAATAAACATTTACAGTCGTTTTAATGACGTTTCGGCAATATTCTGTGCAGAAAAAAATAACTCTTCCTACATGTAGCACATTAAGGGGATTGCCTGCGGATGTTTAAATTACGAACGGAATAGAAGTTTTCAAAAGATAGGATGTGTGATTCAACTCCCGGTGGGTATTTGTAGTACTCTAGAGAATCAACGGCTCCAAGTGACATTACAGACAAACCGATATTTTTCCAGCGCAATTTCATTACCAATTCTCCAGCTGTTGACTCTTTTTCGTAAATTGAATTTACAGCCTATTCTGTTTGAGAAATAATCTAGAATATTGCCTTTAGAGCAGCGCATCAGCATTTTGAAGGAATTATTATTGTTGTTGTCATTGTTGTTGTTTTGTTATTGCTACCTGGCTTGGAACTAAGGAACAATGAAAGAAGAAGTAAACAACCATTTATTTGGGGAAGTGGTAGCAAGTCGTTGGCGAAGTGTTTAATAACAACGCTGTAGTCACTGAGTCATAATGGCGCATGAGGTGAGGGTTCAATCCCGGACTTTGACAGGACTAAACCACGCTCCCGTGGCCGCTGACATTCGTTCGAGACCTTCTTGTCTTCCACCAGTATGGTGAGCTTATATGTATACATCAGACGTGAAGAAAGTGTGTCAGTAACTTAACAAAATTTGGTTGTTTACCCCTTCACCCAGGTTTCCTCCACTCTGGTAAACTTCTTCAGCAAATCACGAAACAACATTCCAATAAATTACCTTAAATATATATTTGATGGCGGTTACATGTCTGTAAAGAAAACAATATGTTCATTGTGAAGGACAGATTGGCTGATGACAATAACGTCGGCAAGTGTACGTGTCATGCGTATTAGTTGAGTATTACTCAGACTTGCGAAACGGTTTGACCGACGTTCCAAATCTGCACATACATAATATTGATCCATTTCTCTTTGGCGCACATTGCCCCATATCATTTATTATTTTTTATCCTCCTTCGAAAACTTGTGAGTCCAACAACACGCGAAACCATACTCTCGGTCCTACAGAAAAATGGTTTGATAGTTATACCACCCCCATTTCTAGAAAACATGAACAGAGAAAATAGCTCATCTTCTTACAAATCTATTTGAGAATGACCCCAACGGCTACAAACGTTTGGTAAAAAACGCGAGCCAACAATAAAGTTTCATCTACAGAATCAGCCTTTCCAAATCCATACAGAATTCTAGATAATAGTCAACTATCGCAATCAGCCATATTTTTGCGAAAGATTGTAAAGGCATGAAGGAAATACCGTTTGGCCCAAAAAAATACAATCGGTTAGCGTGACATTGCAGCAAAATGATTCGAAGCCTCCCAACAATGCGGCCGCTGTGAGTTCAAGCCCAGCTCATGTTGGCTTCCTCTCCGGCCGTACGTTGGAAGGTCTGCCAGCAAATTGCAGATGGTCGTGGGTTTCCACCGGGCTCTGCCCGGTTTCCTCCTCACCATAATGCTGGTCGGCGTCGTATAAGTGAAATATTCTTGGGTATGGCGTAAAACACCAATCAAATAAATAAATAACTATGACACAAAATCAAGCGATAATCCAAGGATTACCATGGCCCCGAAACCTCTTGGGTGTCAGGTAGCTGTAAGCGCCTTTGGGCCTTTAAGGAAGATCAAAAATAAAGATATCTAGCCAAAAGGCTTTTCATCAAGTTGTGCACTTTTCGGCACAAATTTAGATGCGGATGACTTTCATAATTTATATATACATACTTTCCGAACAACAAAAACACCGCGGATATATGGGCTGTGTGTAAACTGACCAATGTTTTTACACACGTACATAATCTGCTATTAGGGTCAGCATCGGGCCAATAAAATGATAGAATTCATGGCGTCAGTTGGAAGCCAAAAACGAGACGTAAATATACAGCTTTCCCTTGAAAGTTTTGAGTGTAGCGAAAAAAACGCCTTCAAAAAGGATTCCTGCCAATTGCTTTTTTTCTACTGACATGTCTCGATAGAGGTATAGGAAAATGTATGTCTATACCACTGGTACAATCCACAAATCGCAAAAAAGAATTGATAATGTTGCCAAGTAAACACGATATACTAAAGCTTTCAGTGTTAGAAAATCTGCAATTATAATTGTTTGCATTCCATTGCTGAAAAGAGGACATATTCAGCATTTTAGTTTAGGTCTGATGGCGTATCAGCTTTGATATATTCCTCGTCAAAACTGGAAGCGTAATTGAGAATTTATATTCAATGTAGAGATATTCGAAATGCGCACTGTGTTCCCACAGAGCCTTCATGTAAAATGGTAGACATTTTAACTTAAGCCCGCTGGTGTGTTTCCTTGAACCGAGTACAAACCTAAGGTGGGGTTCCGATGGGGAAAAAATGTTCATGCATATATATTGCTATTGATTTTCAGTTAAAGTTTTATACCAGTTACATAACTTTATGTTTGGAAACATTGCAATCGCCGCCGAGTGCTATCCCAAAAAGATAACGGTGGCAAATCGATGACATGCACCCAATTGGTTTGTCCTGCCGGACTATTGCCATTGCGGTATTTAATGGCGCCTCGGTGGTGGTTTTGCGTTCTTGCTTATTCGATTGTAAAGTTGATTTGTGCTCAGTTCAGTGGTCGCTGTATCTTCAGATGTACCAAGATACATATACCATGATTCAGGGTTCTGCTTGTGCCTGATGTCGATAACCATTCACTAGTCTTCTGCCTCCATGGATGAGGTTGTCTTACGAGACAGAGCGCCACCGATCAACTCTGGAGCAAAGCCAATCCAAAAAGGCTGTCATTGCCTACTCGGAGTCTGGAATCCAATCGAGGATCTGTATGATAAATTAGCACAACAGTTTAGAGCCAGGATTCCTCGAGTACTGGACCTCAAGGAATTCCTCCCAACATTGTACGAGGGCTGGCAACACATCCAGCAGTTGATATGTAGTAGCCTAATTTTGAGTGTGAGGATAATCAATATCCTAATTTTGAGTATGCGGATTAATTAGTAGCCTAATTTTGAGTATGATGATTGATGCATTTTGTAAAACGGTGCATTTCTTTTCTTCTCCTTTACACTTCTGTCTACCAATCCTTTTATCAGACTATTTGGGGGGGGGCGCGTTTCTTTCGAAGAGGGGTGTGTAGACCTAAGCGAAGGAGATAGTTAATTTGGCAGCCATACGAGGCCTTTCGGAAGTAGCCGTCCATAACTTTGAACGCTTGGTTACATGACACGATTTTTTCAATTACCGATAAATTTCGGATACCAAATTTCAAATAACTTAAAGGCAGGATCACTTTTACCGATATTTAAATATATGACCAATAACATTGCAAATGGTTGATCTCTTTCAACAAATCTTTTAACAAAATGTTGTAACAATCGACTCTTGAAAATTCAATGAAGGCAGTCAGGCGAGCATTGGATATTTTGTGCACTTTTTAGTGAAAAGTGATACGAGAGCCAAATCATGTGTGCACCTCCCCTACTCAGATCCCTTTTCTCATCCACTTCCTACGCCACTGTTGAGTTAGATATCCCAAGAGAGAATAGAATGCGCAAACTCTGTGATAAAAAATTAACAGGCAATGAATTACATTCTATCCCTTCATGTTCGTCATTCAGTCAGACTTGGAACCTGTTACCTATAGACATCACTTCAACATCCCATTGTTCGTAAGCACGTTGATTATTTTGTGTACAAATCGAAGATTACAAAACCGTGTGAACTGATAAAAACTACCTTGAATGGAATTCCTCGTCGATGTTGCGCTTTATATATGCAATACCTCTTATCAATGTAGCAATACGTATTTGATCTTCAAGTGCCGCCATCTGTACTTATCCAAATACACTGTTCAGTTCATATACCATGTATTCGTGTTCGACAGCTAAATGAATAAAAGTAACTAAATTGACTTGAATGCAATAGGGGAACTCTTTTGTCTCAGAAGATAAACTAACTCCGCTGAACTAAGTACCGGTCTGATTTCAATGGTTACGAGTCCTTGTTTTACACTCTGTGCTGTAGTCTTTCGTATTACAGAGACATTTTGTTGAGAATTCTTTGTTTTGTGTTCTGCATAACGACCTGACAAGTACATTTCCTTTAGGGAACGGGTCGGAATTTTCTTTGAAGCCCAATGTATAGAGGTCATGTGTTACAAGTCAGTAAGGATCAATATTTTTGCTGTCATCTTCTGCTCTTGACACTTTCCGCCTTGTACATGTAAACGGGAAACGAAAGCAGCCTCCAGTATATCTATGACTGTACTAAACGGTAAGCATGCTCTAAAGTTACCGTTTTCATGCTCAACATGCTGGGCGACCTCACTCCACATATGCACCTTTCTTTTTTTCCATGTTTGCAATTACAATCTATCAGAACGAGCAAAAGTTTATTTCTTTCTACTTCATGAATTAGCAATTCAATGCAATCTGTACTTGTTGCCGTGTTTATATATTGCGCAATGTTGATTGGTCAACATTTGCTCTGGATTTTTCTCCCGGGACCGAAAAAATGGGTTTGCAAGACATCTGTCCAAATCCGTGCCCTATCAAGAATTCATCTTCGCTGTATGTGAATGGTTATACGTTTTACTACTACACTCATTTCCATCAAAACTGGAACGGAATTACACCCCAGTTTGTTCTGTGAATAATAATCTGGCCGCCATGGCTTAAGCATGCAGTTAAATATTAATACATCCGTATGTCTTAAGCGTAGGATTAGGCTGCAAGACATTCCATAAATATAACCTAACTGTTAGGTACCGTTAGGCTTGTGTCGAATTATTCAAATATTTGTATATAAAGTTAAGTTTGGAGCAATGTTTGCTATATATGAAGACTGATATTAGGGTTTGCGTCAGACTGAACATCTAATTATAAGCCTCTGGAAAATACACAACTGATAGATCAGATCAAGACGAAAAACTACACAAAGTTCTGAAAGGTGCCGTATTCACCCGTTAACCAGAGCAACGACAACGGTGTGATGGTTTACAAATTGTCACATCTAACCGGTGAAATCCCGCCTCTTGTTAGTTTACCTCATTAGGACTTTTATTCCAAATGCGCCGTAAATGTTTAAAATGCACCGACTTAACACACCCCTAGCATGATGGTTAAAGACGAATTAGGTTACAAAAAGTAGCTATGTTAGATGCAATTTAATTAGACGTTACTGGCATGGAATTAATGAAATCACTGTGTTGTAATTACATTAATAATCATCTTCACGAAAACTGTGCTTTCTTCGCACGCTGTGTGTTTTTTTTTTATTTGAAGGTTTTGTAAGCAATTCATTGATATTACCGTTGTATTTAACTGGTCCTATATGTTATATGACGAATTCCTGTGAATTTTAGCTGTATGTTTCTCGAAGATGTCCTTGTCAATTTAGCTCTTCTGCCCTTGTATAAATGGGACTGTATTTTATCACAGATGCATACCAGCCAACCGAAAATCACAGTGTTTCAAATCTTTTCAAAGGTGCTATTTGCAGCCTGATGTCAGCCTGTATAGAAAGGCAATGTAAAAAAAAAAATCTATCGCATTAAAAGCAGGGCGATTTTTCCCCATATCCATCGGTTTTTACCGAAAAAAATCATGACAGAAAATTGGGATTTCCTTGACATTTATCGATTTTCTATTGTTTAAATGTCAACCCGTTTCATCCCATGTAATTCCATTATGCCTGTTTATTTGTGCACATGTGCCTATCGTGATTTTTAACTGGAAAATATATGCCGTTCAATATTGCATCACAGACGATCGTTTCATTCCTATCCTTACTGGAATCAGCTACAGCATTTTACTATTTATACATCAATGAAATCCCAGTTTTTCCTTCACTGATAAAAGTTATATCTTCACTAGTTAGATGTTATTAGATTTTGATATTACACTGCTGATGACCTTGAACCATGATCCAAAAGCCGTGACGTCAAAAATGAAACGCTTTGTTTTTCTAACGTTCCAATCTGGGCTCAATGGAATGACTTCATAATACAGGTCTAGTCGATTTCTGTATTCCGACGTCACGCAAGAAGACAGGACGTCATACTAGACGTCATGTTTACCGCTACAACGTCACGCTACGGACGTGTTTTTGAAGGCCTGCTGCTAAAACATTGCTCAAAACTTCTGTCAATACACAAAACCATGACATTGTTAAAGTATCAATAATAAATAGAATATTGCACAGTGGCGGCTGAATACCATAAATATTGCTCTCGTGAAAGGTGGAAATGATAACGCGCTAGACACTTTGCGTCTCGTCTGTTATCATTTCCACCTCTCACTCGAAAAATATATATGGTATTCAACCTTCACTGTGCGATGTCCTCTATTTCCATACTACCTAACCGAGTTATCACTGTATAGGGAAAGGAAAGCACATGTTGACAAAGCACATACTGACACGTTCAGTGTTTACATTATTGGGAATAGCAAGGGGAGGTACTAGGGAGGGAATGCACTCAATAGAGGCTTGTGCACGTCATTCTTGGCATGGTCTATAGTACAAAAACCTTTTCTATTCATCTTGCTATAAGGACCTAAAGATGAATTCAAGAGTAATCGTAAAACTCATAATATAAATCGTATTGTTCCTAGGCTTTTTGTCATGTAAGGGACCACTGGTATTTCTCAAATGTTAATTCCCCGGGAGCAATGCCTAGGAAGTAGCAATTTTGCCAGGTATATTTTTATGGATTTTGCTATTTGCTACATTATATGTCCCCTGTTGTAATCTCATCGAAGCCAGTGAAAAGGCTTGAAAATACACTCGGGTAAAAACTATAAAATGTGTAACAGTATCAGGACTTGTTTTTTGTCGGACACCTTTATTTATTTATTTGATTGGTGTTTTACGCCGTATTCAAGAATATTTCACTTACACGACGGCGGTCAACATTATTGTGGAAGGAAACCGGGCAGAGCATGGGAGAAACCCACGGCCATCCACAGGTTGCTGGCAGATCTTCCCACGTACGGCCGGAGAGGAAGCCAACATGAGCTGGGCTTGAACTCACATAGACGGCATTGGTGATCGGCTTCTGTGATTACGCTGCGGTAGCGCGCTAACCGGCTGAGCCACATAGGCCACTCAGACTCGCTTTATGTTTTGTGTTAGTTTTAAATCGTTGCGTTCTGCCATTGTCAGGTTTCAGGAAAAGGGAATTTAACGAGGCTTGTTGACCTATAGAAGCTTTATTAAACACAAGGTATATTTAGACGTATGATTTATAGGGTTAGATATCTCTCTTAGAGGGCCACGGCCAGGGATAAGTGGAAATTACTGACACCAATATACCAGCACTCGATGACTCGAACCTTGCCCTTGGGTCCGCATATCATCACCCATTTCCCTTTGTGTAGATTCTGTCTTTGTGTTAACGATGACAAGATAATTCCACACTGCTTGGTAATGTCTTGAGAGTAGGCCAGAATTGACACTGCATGATAAGTCTCTAGTCTGTCATCATTGTAGATGTCGCCAACTGGAATATTATAGGTAGAATAAAGGTTAGGCACATGGACATGCTGACCTCCCACGAAGAACCCGGATTCCTTTTGACTTCATAGTATTCTTAGCGTATTCCGGATTCTTCTACCTATAAATCTGATCCTCGTATTACAAGTAATTTTTGTTTTGTTTTTGTTCTTCTTTTAGCACTGCGTACAAATGATTAGATAAATATTTTAGGGTGTGTATTCAATCCACGGATTTAGCCAGACTGCAATCTGCCACATACTAACCCAATCTTTCACAACCATTCTTTTTACGCTTCGAGCAAAAAAATATTTAAACAATCGATAACACGCATGTGATTACACCCAGATCCTATATATGACTGGGCAGAGAAGGCATTCCACTGTGGCTTTGCCACAATGTCCAACATCGATACTGAAGAGGCGAATCTTCGTTTTCAGGTTGCGTAAAGTAAATAAAATTAATCAAATACGCTATTGTTCAAACACACATTTCAGTAAAGTCTTCAGCACCTGGGCTAACTAAATCCACGTGCACAACCGAAGAGTTTTTTATCTTGCTCAACCTCAGAAAAGTTCATGACGATCTTGTACCTTGATTATCAGGAAGAGGTGAAACACGTCTGCAGTTTTCATGGCCCCGGGTTCAGAGGTTACACCTTTTGAGTATTTGTTTTCGGCACATGGTGGTCTTAATCGCCATTACTGGAACCAGTACCACATACAAATGCATTTACGTGTTTCAGGCCAAAGAGAGAAACCTGATCTTTTTTGCGAATTTTACTCGTCTGTTCCGTAATCAACACACAACAAGGTAACAATACAGTCACCCCGACCAAACGCGGAAAATGTTGCTACAAGTTGAATTAATGAATAAAGCCCACCATACAGTCAAAACATTTGGCGGCGTACGACTTGGTAAGGTAAAGTCTAATTATATCAGTGAAACAATTTACATTCCTAAGACCTCATAAGACTTAACACTGATGTGGCCTAGCATGCAGTTTTAATGGGGTTTTTTTCTTCACTCATCATAACTTCGTTTTAGTATGAACTTTCACTTTAAGACACATTTAGCACCAAATACATTCTTAAGACACATTTAGCACCATTCTTAAGACGCATTTAACATCAAATGCACCACTCACCATAACTTCGTTTTAGTGTGAACTTTCACTTTAAGACACATTTAGCACCAAATACATTCTTAAGACAGATTTAACACCATTCTTAAGACACATTTAACATCAAATGCACCACTCACCATAACTTCGTTTTAGTGTGAACTTTCACTTTAAGACACATTTAGCACCAAATACATTCTTAAGACAGATTTAACACCATTCTTAAGACACATTTAACATCAAATGCACCACTCACCATAACTTCGTTTTAGTGTGAACTTTCGCTTTAAGACACATTTAGCACCAAATACATTCTTAAGACACATTTAACACCATTCTTAAGACACATTTAACATCAAATGCACCACTCACCATAACTTCGTTTTAGTGTGAACTTTCACTTTAAGACACATTTAACACCAAATACATTCTTAAGACAGTTGTAACACCAACTGCACTCTAAATACAGATTTAGCACAAAACACACTTTTAAGACAAATTTAACACCATACACATTCCGAAGACAGATCTGACACCAAATACAGTCTTAAGACGGATTTAACACTTGTTTGGTTTGGGGGAAAATGTACAAACCTTAGGCATAGAGGTATACGCTGTGTATGAAAGGTCCCTGAGGTTTGAGATGAATGTATGGGGTCTTGTGGCACTTGTTACACGGATAATTCATAATGGATTGGATTACCAGACAATACTGACAGCCGATGACCAACACAATCTGCTTGATCTCAGCCAACCACCATCATATATCATATACAGTCAGCTTTGAGACCATCTGCTTGATTTCGATTGAGCTGACAGATAATGTCCCTCCTCATCAATGAAATGTTCCGGAGAAATCGAGGATATGAGGATGATAACGGATGACGGTCTAATCCATCTTCTTTATGGCTGTCCTATGTAGAGGACGGGGCAATGAACACCTTTCACCGCACAAATGAATTCTCTATTCTGCTACATGTGCCGATGGATAGAAAATTACGAAGTAAAACTGCAAACTACCGGTACCTTTAATGTTCCTTTCTATCGGGCTGAAAAATGAAATGGCATCAGTCCTTAGATGCTGGAAGGCTTTTCCTGGATGGTTTCATTATTTACTTATTTATTTATATATTTATCTCATTTTTGGAGGGGGGGGGGATTTTATTTGTGTTTTGCGCTGTATTTGACCCGCTATTCAAATCGTTATAGGTCTACAATGGCGTGTAATTTTATGAGCAGGGGAAACCAGAGTGCCCGTGAGTAAACCACAGCCCTCGTGCCAACTTTCCCAGGTGTAAGGTATAAATTTGCACACCATGTTGATGGAATGTGGGGCTCTCCGTGGCCGAGAGGTTAGCGCGTTAGCGCAGCTTAATGACCCAGGAACCTCCCATCAATGCGGTCGCTATAAGTTCAAGCCCAGCTCACATTGGCTTCCTCTCCGGTCATACATCGGAAGGTCAGCGAGGAACCTGTAGAGGGTCGTGGGTTTCACCCGGGCTCTGGCCGATTTACTCCCCCCAAAATGCTAACCGCCGTTGTATAAGTGAAATATTCTTAAGTATGATATAAACCTCAATCAAATAAATAAACATATAAATATTAATGAAAATCAAACTATCTTTTTTAAATCGTAAAAATAAGCAAACATCCCAACAGTCTTCACGCTCTCGTTGTCATCAAAAAGTTATGGACATTCATCTGCTGATAAGTCAGGATTTCCCATGCAAAATGCAAAAGGGTGCGCGATATCTCCTAGTCCATTGTGTGTGGCCAATAACCTTTATCTCAGCGGACTTTGTGCCTGGTGTCAAGTGATTTCCCAACAGTTCTTGGAACTATCAGATAGCCCAGCCAGGAATATACTTTGTGCAAATTACTCAGACAGATTTATAAAAAGCAGAGGGCTTAGGTTCAGATTGTCTGCAATACAAAAGCTATTGAAAAAATTGGTTAGCTTTGGAAGTACACGTGATACAGCCCGCTGTTTTATCCCTTAGATGTTAGCTAATCTTCGTAAGGCGTCCGAAATTTTGTAGAAGTGGTGACAACGTCCTGTCAAGCTGATTCACAGAACATTTGTCACGAATGTTACTCTTTGAACGCGCTGTCATTGGTGCGTCGTTAAACAGACCATTGATCGCACTTTTGGGAAGCCTGCTTAACGTTTCGAGAGCATGGGGAGTTCTTAGAACATGTTTTGATTTAAATAAAGTGTAATAACAAACGAAGCTTCTCTTTTTAGAGAACTTAATTGAACGTTTTTTAAACATACAGCCTGAGGACTGAAATTCTCTGCCGAGCTACAGAATCGAGTTTTCAGCATCGAGAATTTCTGAATATGCTCCACAGTTTAGTAATGTATGACCAGATCTTAGCCTTCCGGTAAGATACTTTACCGGACATCCAACCGCAAATCTTGACTGCTGTAAATCGGGACAAATCGACAATTCATCACTTTGTTTATGCGGCGCGACGGCAGCCTGGAGAAAACCTAGACAATGGGATGTTCTTCGCCGACATCCCGCATCTATGCCTGTGTATTGTCGGAATGAATAAATTTGATCTACCGCCCCACTGGCAGTAGATTCTCCCATGTTACGATGATGAAACGTTAGAATGCCAAATGTTTTCTGAGTGTCAGGATAGATAAATTGGTGGAGACTAGTCAAAGAGTTCTGAGTGTCAGAATAGATAAACTGGTGGAGACTAGTCATAGGATTCTGAGTGTCAGGATGGATAAATTGGTGGAGACTAGTCATAGGGTTCTGAGTGTCAGAATTGATAAACTGGTGGAGACCAGTCATAGGGTTCTGAGTGTCAAGATGGATAAATTGGTGGAGACTAGTCATCGGGTTCTGAGTGTCAGAATAGATAAACTGGTGGAGACTAGTCAAAGGGTTCTGAGTGTCAGGATGGATAAACTGGTGGAGACTAGTCATAGCGATCTTGATTCCTCATGGATACCCCTCCTCACGGGAAAAAAGGGAAAAGGAAGCTTGAATTTCTTTGAAAGATACCGACTTTTTTTTTATTAAGATTGTTTTAAATCCTCAGTATTTCGTTTGTAAATTTGTGCTTAAAATTCTCCTCGCCTAGGAATGAGTGATAATTACGCATCATATCAATACACCGGAGGCCTCCGTTATTACGAGAATAAATTTTTTTCCTACATGTCTCTTCTAACGGGTTTGATTTAGTACAGTGGCTCTTTTTTCATTCATCAGCGAAGATTTATACTTCAAGTCTTTTATCTAAGGAGACCTCACCTGAAACAACAATGTGCATAGTGATACCTTTATTGGTTTCCCCCTTTTTTCTGCATCATATTTGTGCTAGTCGAGGGGCTCTAATTCTCACAAAGGAGCTAAACCTCTCTGGTGTAAAAAAGTGCCGATGCCTGTAACAGTTTCAGGTATTGTTTCCTTCTCCAGATTCATTGTGCTTGATATTGGTTTAAGGTTTGGCCGTGTCATTGTGTCTCTTAAATCGTTTCATTCCGGCATTGTCTGACTCATGAAAAGGGAATTTAATGAGGCTCCTTGACTGATGCAAGCTTTATTAGACGTAGGCTTTATTAAACGTTTGATTTATAGATCTCACAACCCGAGACACATCCCGGAATAAGTGGACATTACTGACACCAGTAGATGAATGCTGGACGACTTGAACCTTGTCCTCAGGCCCATATGTCATGGCCAGTCCTTTTTGTGTTGATTTTCCTTTGTATTGGCGATGACAAGATAATTCCATACTGCCTGGTGAAGTCCACTGAATAAACCAGAGTTGAGAGTGATCATCAATATAACTGACGTAGTTATAGTGGAAGATTGGGTATTTTAACATATTCAGCTGGGATAGGATCAACTGGTGTACTTTAATCGCACGGAACTTCTAGGAAATTCCAGGTATATCCCAGTGAAACTGTAATTGCCGTGATATAAGTACAAAAATTTCAGTACTGTACAGAACCTCAGCACAAATAAATGAAGACATTAATACATAAACACACAGATAAATAAATAAATAAATGAATGGCTTTGTAATAACTCCACGTGTGTTAGACAGACTGCAGTCGTTTACATACTAAGCTAAACTTTCACAATCATCATCTGATCGTTTTGTGGTGATTCAATTTTTGCATTAGCGTTGAGGGAAAAATTTCTCAGTAATCGATAACACGTTGTCGATTAGTTCTAGAATGTACGAGTGAACACAGAACGCATTCCCCTGTGGCTTTGCTACAATATGCAACGTTGAGATTGATCAAAAACAGCTTAGACGTGAAACAAGGTTCCAAAGTTAGATCAATTGTACCAAGCAAAAACAATCCGTATTAGCGAAGCATTTCACGTTTTTCTCATGTTAACACAACAGCTGAGTCTTATAGAACAGTCTGGCGGTCTTCTAACCATGGCTGGATGATCTAAAAAGGGGCAATTCGCACCGCGCATGACCTCTCCACTTCCTTCTGCCTTTTCAGCTTTTTTCATTGCGTATTTGATCATTTGAGCCAGAAAACGGACGTTGTGTTATTTGTAAATCACTCGTCAATTCCATTATTTGCATATGAAAAGACATCTTTAGACATGATAGAGTCATTTTACTAAACATGGAAAACATCACGAAAGTGGAAATAAATGAAGATAACAGATGCATAACGAAATTTATGATGATTGTTTTTAGAAAGGAAAGTCATAAAATGACAAGAGAACGTGCTAAGATTTGAAGATGTTCACAATCTAACAAGTCAACTTAATTTGGAGCGCTCTTATATTCGAACGAACTGATGCCCCTAAAAATTGTCTATTTTCTTTTACCTTCTCCTTGTGGAGTACTGTGTAATCTTACATTCCCGTGTTTGTGTAATATTTCTTCATCCATCTATCGAAATGTAATTTAGCTATAGAACTTATTTGTGTTAACTTTCCGGTTTTTCCATATAACCATTACGCATTGCGTGTAGCATACACGTTTGACGTTTCTTGGAAAGGACACCAATGATAAAGAAGTTGTATTTAGTAACACCTCTACATTCTACGATTTTTTACTTACCAGAGCATGAACGGATGATTGTAGCGTAACCAGCATAATCAGCAATAATTTCAGCCATGGGGAAAAAACACGATTGTTCAAAGACTCTGTATTTATTTTCTTATTATTATCTTTTTTTGTTTGTTTCTGCTGTTTTGGTATGGTTTTCGCCTGAAACTATAGTGAAAATGTTGTATCACAACGTTCAACCTTTATTTATCCATTTATTTATACGACTGACGTTTTACGTTGCACTCAAGAATATTTCGCTTATATGACGGCGGCCAGCATTATAGTGGGAGGAAACCGGACAGAGACAGGGAAAACTCAAGACCATCCGCAGACTTTCTCACCTACGGCCGCAGAGGAAGCCAGTAAGAGCCGGACATGAACTCATAGCGACCGCATTGGTGGGAAGCTTCTGGATCATTACGCTGCGCTAGCGTGCTAACCAACTGAGTCCAATCTTTATTTAGGACAAGCCGATGAAAAGTGAATGAATGCATGGAAGGGCCCTAATTCCTCACACGCCGTCTGGTGCAAATGGCGTTTTTCTGAACCAGTTCCAATGAAAGTGTGTTGAGAGCCTCTGGAAAACAACGGGGAGAAAATACATTTTTCATGTTGATTAAAATGAAAAGTGACCAGTAGTATTTGGGCCAATTGATGGTAAAAGAGTGTGTTCTGAATATTTTAAAAGACCATCAACATATTTTGGATTTTTTTTAAGATCTGAGAGGACAAATCTAAGGGTAGGTCATAAAACACACTTAATCTCTAGTAATAAATACCTCCATGTCAAAAGCGACATAACTATGGAAATAATTTTGACCATTCAGAATACAGAATTTAAAGACGAATTATTTTATATGACATGAGTCGGCTCGGTAAGTGATAACCACCATGCATGTATTTGTTGACTGTAAACGTCACACTACTCTTATACATGCGAATTTGACTCGGTTAGGGAGGATTTTCAAACAAGCACCTTGTTTGTCAGTGCACAGACCAGAACGAATAGCTGACATGATTCCACAGGACAGGGCTGCATAAACCCCGAATGTAAACGGAAGGCACATAGGCATGACGCGATTCACGTCATTCAGCCAGCTAAGGGTCGGTAAAATGTGGGTGTCTTCTGAGAACAATGGAAGCTATAGGCGATAAAGCACATATTTCTTACAGAATGTCTAAAAATTACCAGATGGTGTTTTTGAAATCTTCAAGCCTTTTTCTTTTTACTACAATTTACGTTACATTTCCCCATCTTTTCATTTAACACCTTTGTGGATTTGAAGGAGAAAGCCAGGATAGGGGATCATAATATGTCTCTGAGGCTTTTCTGGCCTTCGTCTTGTTAGCGGGATAATTGATGGTGATGTGGAGTCCAGACAATGGTGACAGCCGTTGAAAAACATACTGGCGTTGATCCCGGATGACAATCACAATATATCTAAACAAGTTAGCCATGAGGTCATCTACTTTTTATAATTCACTGACCGGATAAAGTCGTTCTCCATGAAAGAAGTATTCTGAGGAAGTCAGTGGATGAAAAGGGAGGGTTTTCCAATCTCGTATCATTATGGTTGTAACCTAAAAGAGTCGTAAAAAAGAGATTCCTGTGACCTCGCAAATGAAGTCAGCATAGTTCATACATAAAAGTAGCCAGTAAGGAAAATAACGCGAAAATCCATAAAGCTAATAACAGACATTTTATGCATCCGTCCATGGGTGTGAAACATAAAATGGCAAGAGTTTTTGAATGGTGGCAGCGTGTGATTGGAAGAATGCGTTCGGTATTTATTTAATTAATTAATTGTTTCTGAACACTATATCTACGAGTTTTTCACCAGTCAAGTAATTAAAGAAATAATTGATCAGACTGCCATACGCGAACCACAAATCTGAAAGTGTACCAGAAACGAAGATCTTGGCTTCAAATGGCCAGCCTCCAAAAAGATTTAAGATATTTAGTATCTTAGGAAACCATAATTGGGCTTAATTTATCTACTTGTTGCTGTCTGAATTTCGTAATACGACGGTAGTAACTTAGAGCTAGGTTTACGAAGTTCCGTGATGTAAGTGATGTATGTCTTCAAATGGTGTTGTCAAGTTTCTCACACCAAGTGCCGGTATTACTACGTCGAGAAGGGATCACTTCCAGGAAACTATCTCAACGTTCAGAGCTCGTAACAGCCATGGCGATTAAAATACATAAATGCTACTTGCCTTGATGGTGTAAATGTGGGAGCCTAGACCTTGAACTTTGGATAAAATGGGGAAGAAATAGATAAGTAAGCTTCAATGCACATTTTTATTGAAATAGTTCAACTTTAGCAATCAGAGTTGAGAATTTCATCCAGCTACTTCCAGACATAAAGTCCTGGAAGTTTGGATTTCTCAGAACAGAGCTGAGTCCTCAGCATCAGGAATACAAATATGGACAAATGATGTTGTAATCTTTCAGTTTTACCTGAGGTTTAGTTCTTTCCCCCTGTTTTAATCATGCCCTTCTACTTTATCTCAGTTTGAACGTCTTCGTTGTTTTATTGCCGTCAAAACCATACACTGTTTCCTGATCTGAATATCTTCTCGCCACAATATGACTGAAATATTGCCGTAGTCATTCCTTCAAGCAAGCAATCATTCAATGATTCATTCAAGAACAAAAGAATATGCCCTTTAGTCCGCTGATCGCAGAAAAAATTATGACTTCTGGTCGCCACGATATGGCAACAACATTGCCGAAGTGGTGTTAAGCCGTAATCATTCATTCACAAATTACCAGACAGGGCACAAACATCTTGACACCTTCAGTAGCCAGAGCGATAATTCATCACATTGTTTGTCTGTTCGGAAGGAGGCCTTCTGTAATCCCAGAGAAAGGGATGTACTATGCCGGCGCCAGAGGGCTGTGACCGTCCTTATTTGTGCCTCAGAAAATTGATAGTATTTCAATCATACCAAACTAATAATTGTGAAATAGCTAGGTGTGCCAATAGATTGAAATTAGCGTTGCATAGTTGCACTGTACATCTTGACCTGGTTACTTTGCAATCTGTTGTTGCCTATAATATTCTGAAAGGAATGTTCTTCTTTGGTTCATATGTTGTTTTTTTTGTAATACTAGTATATATCTGCCGATGAGTTTCGCTAGATACATTTCGCAAAGGACGTAGACGCCAGCAACCTGAGGATGGTCGTGGGTTTCCCAGAGCCCGCTTTTCTCCTACCGTGATGCTGGCTGCCATGGCATAAGTGAGATATTTTTGAGTAGGGCGTAAAATAACAAGCAAATAAATAAAAAAATAAATCAAACAACGTATACTTAATTATAAGTCTAGTCGACAAAGTATGGAAGCTGGATAACGCCATCTCCACACCTCAAACATGTTCCTTTCACAACCCTTCACCTCGAGGTTACTAGTGTAAGTCTGAGTTGACTGTCGTCTGTCTTTTGGAAGAGGCTGAGAGGAAAAACAGCTGGAATTACATTCCAACCAGGGTTTGCTAATTGTCACCTGGGTAAGTAATTTTCGCTCTGTTCACATTATCCTGGTTCTTCTTTACATAAATCACTTTTGCCTCAAACCTGTTCAAAACACTCACTGGATTTAACTGAATAACATGTATAAATAGAGCAATATATGTGGGTTTTAAGTGCATTTGGTGTAGAAACCCATCTAGGGTATAGCAAACAAAGGGGAGACATCGATATCTATAAATAAATCACAGTAACAGTAAAGACAAAACGCTGAAAAAAAATAGAAATGTTTTGCCCATAACTCTGACAATGGCTTGCACCTCTAAGTATTTACACGTCAAGGGAACAATCTACCCAGGATCACAGCCACCATCGAATAAAGTTTAGTTGATTGCGTGAGTACGGCGTTTAGCGCCAATGAAATAAGCAAATAAATAATACATGTCGTAATAATTGTTTTGCCTGTGGCAACACATATTATACTAATATTCCTAATGGGTTTTGTACCTGTACGATTCTTTCAGTAATGAAAATGAGGCTATTTACAGTCCGTATTTCCCATGAGAACTAAGACTGCCAATACATCTGTGCTTGTCATTGTGAATCATTCATGTTTGGCAGACAAACGATGATGATCGCTCATGTCCAAGCGGGGTTAATGTGTCTGGAATCCTAAAGTCAGCGGAGTTAACTCAGTCGGGGTGCACACAATGTGCCACTGTACAGGTTTTCTTTGTAATGACACTTACCAACAAAACCGCAGGACGTAGTCACAGCTCCGGCGGCACGGGTTCTATCCCAGTTCCCAGTAGCTCAAGGAAGTCCGTATTGTCGACACTTGGTCGGCTCCTTGATATAGCTAAATTTGACCGGGTTCCAATTCAAGTTCTTCTGGCACAAACACTGCTTCGTGTATTACTTCCAACACCATGAATAATGCTGTGTTAGCAAAGGAACTGACAAAACACTACATAGCCATTAAATGTATGTATAAAGCGATAAAAATATTTTCATCAAGGACTAACGGGGTTTTTCGACCCTCTGCAAAGGCAAACAAGTTTTTCAACCCATGGACCATCAGTGCACTCTGTACATGTATGAACAGTTACAGTGCGCTGAGTGTATCTTAAAGGATAACTGTCGTGTCAGACTATTAAAGTATAGCGGTTGTTTCAGTATCATACATGACGATATGACCCGAGACATAGAACAACAGAATAACATAGAGACAGTAGCTGTACTATAGATCAAGTCAGCGTACAAATCGTAGATAGGTAGTGTACAGTGCCACACTTGTTACGTGGATAGATACATACATCGTAACACTTGTGATTTCAGACTATTCTTTCAGCAGTGTTCTGTTTTCCAAGAATTCACTCTTAGCAGTCTCTTAGCGACTACATACTATCTGTTCTGAATAGCAGACAGGGGTACCAAACGACAGTCACTTTACGTTCATAGAAACGTTGTCTTGCACTTATCCAAGCGACTTGTCGGTGCCAGTGTTTCACGAGTTCACTTTTAATACATGGGCTTATTGCTTTATCGGACAACACTTTTATTATTTCATCTAAACACATGTACCCTGAACTCCAGCTGGTCAAGAAACACCCCCAAAACAAGCATACATATCCTTTTTCCAAAAGAATTTGGCACAGAACGTTGGGATCTATTCAACCCATATGGATAGGCGTAGATGAAGCTCTGAAGTTTCATTATGTTAGCATTGCCACAGTGCATCAAATTTACATAAATGTGCGTGAAGGACAAACCTTAGAAGCGAGTTTTTAGTTTACCATTGCAATTGGTGGGAAGTGGGCATTTATTTGAATATAAATTCGCACAATGATTCGTGACAAATAATTAACAATCTTTTCCTTGTATTAACCATCGTTTAAGTTGGAGAGAGCCCTCGTTAATGTACATTTGTACAAAATGATCACATCAGCGCTTCATTCTTAGATCTTTTCCCCGCTGTATAATGACCAAATGCCAGATGCGTTTACTGGGTGATTAAACTTCAAAGAAAGCGTCAGTCATAAATATACACATATATTTAAGCATTCAGCAAAAGTCTCTTAAAGAAGTATATAGGCCTATACTGTAATGCTATAATCCCCAAGTGTTTAACAAATGGTGCATAAACGTATTTATAAGTTAAGCATCGATATTTACAGTGTACAGAGTCTGCCTGTTTCCGTAAATGTGTTAGATAATTTTAGTGCTTCGACGCCTCGAACGGCAAAATTTGAATCTATAATACTACTTTCTTAAAGGGACTACATATTGGAGAAAAAAGAGTGATCATGCATTGAATATATGAAAGTAAGATCAAGGCCTCTACGAGAGCAGATGATGCTCTGTTTTCCTCAGGCTCTCGGTGAAATCGGTGTCTTGCTTATCTGGGAGTTTGCCGGACAGCCGATTGGATATCGAACCCTCTGGCGAAATCTTCTTAGTTTTGAGAAAGCCGTCAATTGATCACACCTGACAGAAGGGCCCGGAAAGGGAAGATAGCTTTACACACTCAGTCTACACAGTGGTCTGTAGTGGCAATCAAACTTTCACGGGCGACGAAAGTTTAATGGCTTTTGACCTAAGAGAATCAGGCAAAAAGGCTTTAAATAAGTATAAAGTCAATGAGCCACTATTCCTTGGTTGTAAATGGGCTTTTTATGACAAGACAGGCATTGTGCGAACAAAGCAAATTTAATTTTTCCTTGTACAAAGCATTTTTATCGTGGTTCAATCTGTTAAGCGACACCCACAATGTCCCGAAACTGGCAATCTGCCATTGTTGACAATGCCTCAATGTTAACAATGTCCCCATCCTGGCAATGTCTCAAAACCGACAATGCCCAAGCGCTAGCAACACCCATGTTGACAATGTTCACAATGTTCACAATATCCAAAGGTTAAATGTGTTAACGAACCAAATGACCGATTGTCTTCCCTCGGTTTCAGAATAAATTACCCGTCTACATTGTTCCTTCGTGTTTGCGTAGGTACCCATGGCCCTTAATTAATATGTGATATTAGATCAGATAAGCAACGTTTCAAAACAACGTCAACAAACAAGAAATCTTCTGATCGGCACAGTTTTATGCACAGGGATGTTTCTCTTTGTCCATTCTTCACGATGGCTTAAGTCCGGCTGGTTTAAACCTTGGGGTCGTTTAAAGAGGTGTCAATAGGACATAAACTTGACAGCTGTACATTAAAGAATGCAGTCTGGAAACAAATGTGATGGTAGCACGGTGACTGTAAAATGACTGGTTATAAGACCTTAAACATATATAATGTCAAACACATCTAACAGTAACACCATCGTTTACGATGGAAAACATACATATATGAAGGAAATACCATCTAACTACCGAACTGGCCATTTCATTTTTTAAAAGTTTGTGGGGTTATATACATACATTCATGGACAAGACGATTGTCTCCTAGACAGTTAAGTCAAACTTAACACTTTTTTGGGTTTTCCCTTTTTTCAACCGTCGCCTGACACCTAATCGATAAATGATTCATTTACATTTCCCCCTACAACATCTGGTACCAAAACAAATACGTAACGAATTATCAGGGTGTTGGGACTTCATTGATTTCTGACCAGGGCGAGGTAACAGGCAGGGTAAGGATTTCTGTGGATTTATTTGACACGAGATTTAACGCCCTTCTTAATTATTTTTCACTTATACAATGGCGGTCAGTCCTATGGAGTGGAGACCCCACCATCCAACTTTAGCTGACGAACTTTCCCACATGCGACGCACAAATATACACACCGTACCGGTGAAGGAGAAGTTATGCTCAAGAATCGTTAGTCTGTGCCAAAAAAAAAAGTAACGTCGTCGACGGCTTATTGTCAACAAGATTCCGCAAGCAGTGGCAGTGGGAGGAATGTGCCGCTGGCGCCATAAGAAATGTACCGACATATACCGTGCCTCATACTATGTACAGAGGAGACAGACAAACAAACTGTTGCGGTTTTTGCACTCCCAGATTAAGAGTAAACAGGGACGGTTTCTGTGGAAATGTATCTCTGATGTCCAATAATGAGCTATGAAGGATTTTTTTAAAGAAATGTAATGGGATGCCTGTATTACATAAGCTGCAAAATTAATGAACACCTTTTTTACTTACTTACAAAAGACAACAGTACGCTGCACACACTGCTCCCGCGTTTTTAATGACACTAACCACATAAACTGGCACGCATCTGCATTCTGTTTATCGAACCATAACGTGAACAGAGAGAGACAAAATAAGTGCTCAGCCACTGCACGCAGGAAATGTCAGGCTGTAAAGGCTATATCGCCTTAAGCAATCATCCACGTGATACGTTCAAGATCTGTGAGCCCACATTTCAAGTCTTGGCCGGAGAATTTTCTAGATTTCCCGCTTTGCGCGGTTTCTAGGTTTTCAATTTTCACTGGTCTTAAATGACGTTCGTTGAAGATCGCTTCCTTTTGTACCAGTGCGGCGTAAACAGGTTCTGATGACACAGCTAGTGCAAGACAGGTATTCTCTTTTTTGTATATTCACCATACAATTTAGAGCTGACAAAAGTAAGGGTTGATTTTAACTCAGTAGAAGATTGCCAGGAATAAAGCCCAATGGAATTGTTCTACCCAGAGCATTTAAACATTGGTATTTCAATAGACAGTGTAGCAATAATGCCGAGTAGCATAGTACACATTTTCTACGGTGAGCTGTTAATTGAATCTGAGAGCTAAGTGTACACCTTACATAACTCAACAGACATTATATTGCCTTACTATTATTAACATGTAGGAAAGTCTTTTAGTTATTTGACAAAGATGGATGGTTTAAACCAGGCACACTGCTTTTCTGCACTTATCTTGGGGGTATGTTTTTTGGGTGTAGGGAAACGGGGTGCCACTTGGCCGTTGGGAACTTCGTCGCGATTTACCCCCAAATTTGAACGTACCATCTGTCATACTGGCCAGCAACCCAAGACACACACACACACCGATCTGCTCGGTTTCCTTCCACTATAACGCTGGTCGCGGAGGCCAGCATTATTGTGGGAGGAAAACGCACAGATCACGGAAAAACCCAAAACCATCCGCAGGTTGCTGGCAGACCTTCCCATGTACGGCACGACTGGAGAGCAAGCCTGCATGAGCTGGACTTAAACTCTCAGCGACCGCAGTGGTGGGATACTTCGGGTCATTGTGCTGCGATAGCGCGCCGGAGAAATCTATAAGTTGGCATACAACTGGATTCTCTTCATCCAACCTTTACGTGAACAAATACACACCAAGTAAGAGACCGCCCACTACGTACAGGAAATGGCAGGCTGTAAAAGCCCTGTCACCTAAATCAGCTTGTACTTGATAAGCTCGGGATCAGAGCGCAGCAATACTAGCCTTGGGCGGATAATTTTCGAGATTACCCAACTTGCGCTGCTTTCCGCCTTCACATTGTCATCGATTCTATTTCGCTGAACTTCAGGCGATCCATTGACCGCGTGTAATATATATTTTAGTTGATTCGACATAGTTACAGTTGAGGTCGTCCAATGAAATTCTGTGATCTCATGACCTATTTTCTGCCCTGCACACCAAAGACGGACATTCTAATTGGTCACAACGTTGCCTTTGCTCTGGCACTCCATTGGTTGAAACGTGTCAGACGTATGTAAACTGATCTCGCAATACCCACTAAACATCAGATCGCACGTCTGGTGCCAATCTGTGCGTCACATGGGGAAAGCTCCTTAGTTATTTGACAAAGGCCCACGGTTTACTCCAGGCATATAGTTTTTTTCTGTCGTCGTATATGATATTTTCTTTAGGGGTGAAACAGGGTTAAAAAGAATAAAACCCCAAATCAGGTCAATTGTCAAGTGGTCGGATTTCTCCGGTAACGTGTGACCATTTGCAAACTATCACACTGCTGAATGCTCAGGTTTTCTTCTCCATGCTGTAGTGTTTTATATTAAACACTCAGTCACTCGTGCAATCAAGGGACAAGAGCGCATTCATCTTGGTATTTCTGTGCCTTTTACTGTCCCCTGGCAGTCGCACGGTAACACCGACATTTTAAGTTTGATTAAGTTTTAACTATAAATTGCACCGTGTTAGAAACGAAAGTATGTCGTTGTCTTTTGGGGTTCAATTCAGTGTGACATTGAACCGCAATCAACGATTAACTGATTCTTAACTGAGTCGTTCTTAAGATCAGTCAACACAGAGACGTTGCCTAAACAATCAAACTGATATAAACAGAAAAACGCCGTATCTCGACAAAGCAATGAAAAATTACAACACGAAACACAAGACAATGAAAACAAACGGCAGGCTCCAGCAGTATCGTGTGAAAATAGTAGCAAAAAAAAACTGTCGGAAAAAAGCAGAGTCCAAACAGTTACGTCCAGAATAAAAAAACATGGTCACAAGTAAGCAAATAACATCGAATGCAAACTCCAGATTTCCAGAGTCATACAGTACAAAAAAGGCTCAAGAAGGACCAATGCTTGTAAGATACTTCAGGCTTCCACAAGATACTAGACGACGCCCGACGTAAATAAGAAACTTCTGGACAGCCTGAATTAGGGTAAGAAAAAACATCTGACTCAATCAAGAAATCAAATGATGCTGCAAATAAACATCAGGGTAGACCCCAACGCCATGTTTTGTCCGGAATTTGGCATCAGGCTAGATCTAAATGTCATGTTATGTCCGAAATTAGCTTCAGACTAGACCTAAAGGTGAAATAATGTCCGAAATTAGCATCGGGCTAGCGCGCTAACCGACTGAGCCACGGTGACCCCCTGGAACGTAAATCGTGTCCTAAATAAACGTAAGCCTCAAAATTAAACGTCAAATGATTTTCAGTCAGTAAAAACCATCTTACGGCAATAAGGCGAAATCCTGATTAGGGAATGACATTAACTATTTAGGCACTCGAACCGCCCTCACACAATCTTTTCCCTAATTTCATTAGGCCTGTAATTCTTCACGACAGCGTCCCATACATGTACATGTAGCCACACTGACTGGATTGGGATTGACGAACTCTAACTTCGTTACAGTCTCTCATGAAAGCAACTGATTGGGACGGTGTACCAAAGCCTGCAAACTGTTCAGCAGGGCAAGGGCTTTCTAAACTGGATTGGGAAACACACTGACCTCCCCGGACGCCAATCAGTCATTAGGCGACCACTTCCGTAACCCCTGTCTTTCCTCTTGCATAGTTTAACTGAATTGCGCATAGGCCCAGTAACTATGGTAACCTCTTCAGAAGAGGTTAACATATCTTCATCACAGATTCACAAGCGACAGAGACACAACAATCATTTCCACGGGTAAATGAGAATGGTGGAATTATTTAGGTGTCCCCGATAGGGAACTTATCCCAGTGGCTTTCAAAGATACAGTTACGTTAAGAAAAAAGAAACAATTCTACTCAGTGTATTGAATTCAATACTTGGAGTAGCTGGTGAGATAAAACAGCGCTCTTTGTTCGGACGAACTATTGCAATCCATTTAGGTTTATAACAGAGACCCGTTCTACAAAGCGCATGTTGCCCTCATAGCAAAGTATCATTTCGTGATGTGCTAGTTAGCCTGCCAGTTCCTCTTTCACATATTACCACATATTTTGTAGAAAGGATGCTAAGAATATTTCACTGACACCAACATTGTGATGCGAGAAAACCGAGTAGGGCTAGGGGTAAACCCAAAACCGTACGCAGTTTGCTGGCAGACCGATTCCCATTTTAAGCGTTTCTGGTCAAGTAAGGAATGGTAAATTCCAATTTCCTCCATCTGTTTCAGTCTTATTAAATGTATCGGTTGCTGGTTATTAAGCATTTACGTCAGCAGTTAGACTAAAACCCTATGTTGTAAATTGCCAATGGGCCGATCATCACCGGTTAGGTGTAGTGCTTTTTCATCTTTCACACTGTCGTCGTTCATCCGGTTTTACTCTGTATCCTGTGGTGTTTTCTATTACGTCCTTCCAACAGAGCACTGAATGTTACAAATGACCTCAGTGTGGATGGTATATTTAATTTAACGCGGTATTAGGGTTGCCCGTGGACACGCCTAAAGACGTACAGCGCTCCCGTCTGAAACCACAGTGCTCCCTGACCAGAGAACGAGAACAAATGTCGCAGTGGTAGTGACGCAGTTGAATTATAGGTGACATGAATAAATGGCACAGTGAGATTGACACAGACAAAACCAAGTGAGGGTGCGGTCGTGTACGGACGTTGTATATGAGAGGCAGTCATATGGAAAGAAATGATTCCAACCGATACATTTTGGAAATCGTTTACCACGGGATAAAGGGGACATCGCATCTTTAGTAGGTAGGATTATATTAGCTGTTCAGAGCCAAAAAAGCTCGAATCTTCAGTAGGCTAATGGTTCAATTAGCTTTTCATAACGAGATAGGCATCCACAAAGGACCCCGTGCAACTAGATGGGAAACCGTTCCTTTTTCAGTCAGGCCGATTGCCAGCTTGCTCACAGTGACATATCTACTGCAGAATGAACAAGAGGCTTCCCCGGTATGCGGTTGAAGTCGTTATATATCAGGTCTGGCCGTGCAATAGGGTAGCAAAAAAAAAGTTCCATACTAACCGGTCAATGAGCGTTCAACATGCCTTTATCCACACAATAGTCAATCGGCTAATATCTCTTCAAGTAAAATGTATAAGAACTTGGATTTAACACAAGTTTTGTCTTACGAATCATATCGTAAATATGTGACTTGGTCTTTGTCGGACATTCATTAAGCTGAAATAATAAATACATGCAGGTTCCTTTCCCCATAATGTAACTATTCTATATGAACTATTCGACATGCTGACACCTAAAGCATGGGGCGTTAAAACGGATTGATTTCACTGACACAAGTTACATATTTTTGGCTGTACTGATCTTTCATTGGAAGAATATACCAAATATTGTCCATGCATACTTATTATACATGTAGTTGGAAACATATATAATATGGAGCTTGCAAAATGTTAACAAATAAGACTTGTCTCTTGCCTAATTTAATCATTTTCTCAGTAAGTCGTGTTTCAAAAAATAACTTAGTGCAGACATATGAATTGAACTCTTGAGCTCTATTGTATTCCGTACTGATGGCCACGCGAGTTACCTCTGTACTGTGGGGAACAACGATTTACAAACCATGGTGTATATTATTGTAACTATTATGGTGAATATGTAGTTCCAATGTGCCTTAAAAATTCCTTTCTTTCAATTTGCAAAGCGTGATTGTGTGAACCAACGTGATACTTTGAAATGTATTAGAACGCTTCAGCTTTACTTCAAATACGCAGAAATCCTTTTGGTTCACGTAACCACATTTTTATTATTATGGGAAATCCGTATACAAAACTCCCTAAATAGCGAAAACTGGTTTTAACCATAGTTTCTCCCTCTGATAAAACAAAATGTATGAATCACACAGCACCAAGTTTTCACAGATATGTTGCATAGTAATTGTATTTTATATTGAAGTAGGTTTTCTCTCCTTTTCTGCACGAAAAAAATTACATCTCACTACTGCAACACCAGGAGACGATTCCCCATGTAGTTGCAAAGGGTCCTTTGTCCAAGAAATGTCTACATTATTTTAAACACAAATGTTTTTATTGTTCACTTAGTGCCTCCGCGTCGAAGTTCAGTGAGACACTGGCGAGGTGTGTGTTTTGGAAAAAAATCCGTTTTGTGTCCACTCAAACAGCATAAAATGGGCTGTGGAAGAGTTACCATTGTTATGTTCTAACCAATTACCAATGCAATAACTTACACTTGACAGCCCGGCGGCCTCGATCTGCCAACAGATTGCTTTTACCGAGACGTTTTGCTGGAGAGTTGTGACGTCATAATTCCGTCTAGACATGCAGTTTCTCGGAGTAGCTAGGGATTCTGGCCAGGTGCCAAGAGGAGCTTATATTGAAGTGATTGAACTGTACGCGTTATTTTTTTCCTTCTTCTTTTATCTCGTTAGCTTTTCTGTGTTATTCACTCTAACTTTTCCATGAATTGTTGTGTCTATTCGCAAAGATCTAGCGCCTGTTTGACATTTTAAGGACAGCTGATCTTGTGCCGTGTTGCCACGTGGGCACTTGACATTGAAACTTTGTAAGAAAGAAATTTATGTTAAATGCTCTTCAAGTTATAGATCAATTTAGACGTATCGGTATGTTTGTATCTGCTGTTTACTTTGGAGTTTAAGATAGGCAAATCAATTTACTTGTAGGATGATGGAATAAAGCCTATTCAGATAAAAAAAAATGCATTTGAACGACCTACACATACCTAGAAAGCTTATTTATGTCCAGTATTTCCCTCGCTCAGGGTACGTTTTTGTCCAAGTTTAATCGTTGTTCTATCACTGCCCCTGAGAGTAACTTTACGTAAAAGAAATAGTATAATTGGGCTGAAATAGAACTTCTTGGTCTTAGGCAAATCGTTATTTCACATGTAGTGCTATACAGGAAGCTTAAGGAGGGTGTTACAGTGTCCCTGTCGTGGCGAATTTGTTTATTTAGGTGTGGCAATGGATTGTGCCGTCGGAATGCCCTCGTCCCTGGTTGCTCTCTACCCGCTGTGGCATTTTGTATTCTGCTTATATTTCCTTTGATAACGAAGGAGGACGAAAGCTTATTCACCGATCCACAGTGTGGTAATTCTATACAGTATTTCACCTAAAGTGTACCTTTTCAAACGGACATTTTTTTTCTTTGATTCTGATCGATTTATCAACCTTGTTGGGCCACGACATAGTTGATTAGTTTTCTTTGAGAAAATTTGAAGAGTATCCTTTCAAGCCCTTTATGTTCGTCTGCAAGTGCATTTTGTTCTGATTTTTGCGATTTGTCGAATGTAGGTTTCAGGAGTATTTTTATAGTTTAGAGGCGTGATTTTTTAGAAAAAAATTACACACAAAAAACACGAAATTGTGTGAAACCGGGCTGTGCAATATGCTGTATGTATTTCTGAGATACCATACACCTTAAATGATTGGCAGTTCTTGTTGAAACGGCTAACCTTACCTATGTGTGTGTAAAGGTTCTACGATATATTTGTTCCAAAAATCCAAAAATTAACAATTTGTGAATCTTTCCCATGACCCGACATGGAATTGAATCCAATCTTCTTTCCCACAATCCTAGCAGTGAAAGAACTCTCTGAGCAATAAGAGCTTTGCATGTTTAGCCGCTATCATTTGTCTCCTTCCCCTATCAGATTGTCTATCACTCGCTCACACTTCCGCTTCAGAACTATAACGGAAACACGTAGTCACGAGCCTTGGGTTATACTTCCGGTCAAACTGTGTCGTCTTGGTATCTCTATTAATTATCTTTGTGGACCTTACTGACGTCTTCCCGAGGTGATAGCTGTGTAATAACGGATTCGCCGGGTCAGTTAATGTCCGGATATGGGGCGATAAGAGAATTCGATTACAATGCTGGTGGGGACACACAGAACATCAATTGCCCACGGACCTATCCCGAAAGGCCACAGTCAACTGAGCGGCTGAATTGAAGCTACACAAGCGACGTCGTCCCTCTTTCGTGGTTAGGTATTGCCTTTTTATAAGAGACAATAACAGTATAGTTTGTATTGATTTTTGCTTCGTTTCTCTGACCTGAATAAACAGCTTTGCCTTCCTGTCAGAGCGTCTTTTACCAGACAACTTTTGGCGTCGTCTCAACATAACCAAACACCCTCAGGGCGCTATTACAGGTTACCTTTCTAATTCATTTGAATGCGAATACATATATAAAGTTGACCCAGCGTGTACTTTTCGAATACACTTCTGATTATCTATTTATTTCATTGGTGCTTTACGCCGTACTCAAGAATATTTCACTTATACGACGTTTGCCAGCATTATGGTGGTAGGAAACCCGGTGAAACCCACGATCATCCGCAGGTTGCTGGCAGACCTCCTGATTGTTTCTGTATTAAACTCGACATACACCCGATAATGAAAAGTTTCAAATGTTTCTTTTAACTATATCTATGCGGGTCCTTGCTACTTTTTAAAAACCTGTTGAACGGTTTGTGTGTAAGATAAACCCCTTTGGTCGGGAGCCATCCATATTATTGATAAACGTCACGTGTACCTCTGCATCTCCGTAGAAAGTCTAGCTGGGAAGCTAGCATGCAAAGTCCAAGAATATTCTATGGTTTTAACAGCCGGTGTCGTTTATTCCTCTAATTTAGAAGAGGGGTAAGGTACATGTAGCATATGTCTGACGAAAACCGTGCTGTTCTTATGAGTAACTATTTTTTTTCTATGCAAACGTGAGACATGTAGATTTGAAGTAGGGAGCGGAATATCAACCGAGAGTGTTCGACCTCTTATTTTCGTAGAATCAAAATAAATCAAGGAAATGAATAGGCCGGAGTGATGGAGGTCAGAGGCCATGCAGTGAATTTGTATGTCGTATTGTACACTAAATGAAGGCGGTGTTGTCGTATCATGCCTGACCCAGAAACAATGCATATGGAGCGTTTAGAACACGACTGACGAGGACTGTCGAACAATTCATTCATCGGTGGAATCAGAGGGCATTTATACATTTCCTGTAACTGGCGGGAATATAAAACCGGCCATTGAATGCCATCACTGCGAATAATGCGACAGTTAACCTAAGCCCATTGTTCAGTGCTTGTATAAAGATGTCACAGCGTGGAACTTCCGTGACCCATTATCTTTCTGCTAAGCGTTTCTAACAGTTTATAGAAAAATCATATCCAATTCAAGCGATTTCATCAGTGAAATAAAGCCATCTCTTTTACATTAAAAACTTTCTCTGGCCTTTGCAGTTTTCATATTCCGAAAGGTCAGTCTTATCGAGTTATAAATGGAAATTCGTTACTCCATAATACTGTTCCATCGGTCAATATTGACCATGCACCGTAACATGTCAGAAATGAAGATCAAAACCAACACGTGCGTAAGCCCGAAATTTAGCCGTGGTTAATCCACGCAACTTCAGGTGAAGTGAAATACTTGAATATTCGTTTCATCATAGGCGGATTTCATATACCCGATATGGCGTTTTTATGCGGAGAAAGGAGACTCGTTTCCGCACGCACAGCGCCTTCCAATCGATATTTACGGTTTCCAGCGAAAATTATGTTTGCCTTGGATAGAGTAGCCTCCCCCTAGGCTGTGATTTCTAACTTTAGCTGCACAATTGTCATCACATCCATGCTTTTTCTCTTTGAGCCGGATGCAGAGTGATTGCTCCATTGTTAGAGTCGACAGGAGGTGGTTGTAGGCCTGTGGGTGGTTTTCCTCCGCGAAGTTTGAGCTTCCATTCAAACAATGCAAGCAACGATTGAGACATAAACAGATAGTCCATCAGCTTAATGCACGGATTATACAGGATTCATTTGATTCACTGTTCATACTAGAGCTAGAGGATTCGGCTCCAAGCTCATGAAATGTTTTGGTCAACTTTTTTCTTTTAAAAGCACTCGTGTTCTGTATAATATAAAAGCCTCGAGATTGTTGCTAGATATACTGAAAAGAAAATTGCCCACAAAATATCTTTGTGTTTGTTTGTTGTTTGTTTAGCATAGTACTAACGAGTGCTCCCATGTCGTAATTACCGACCTGAAGGCCATAATACAAGCAGCCTGCTTGGAATGTGGAACGTAAGAGCCACGAACAGAAGCCGAGCGGAAATTTGCAAAATCCCTGTCCAGTGCCGTGGTTGTACCTCGAGTGCCATGTATTTCAGAGACACGCACTCTGCTCAAATAGGCACGGTCTGCCACCTCCAAGCAGTTAAAGACCAATACATGTACGTTGCAATAATAATAATAATAATAATTACGGCTGCCACATGGCAATTTCCGGTAACAGTACAATACTTTTCGGTAGTGATAAAGTACTGTTGATTCGTCCTTGCACATTGCTGAAGGTCTCACATGACAACATGTTTTCGACACAATACCGTGAACTTGCCAAACAGGACCACAAAGTCCCTCGATTGCACAGTATTTATTGGCTTTCACGGACCGGGAGATGGAAGAACAACTCTCGTGACTGTAAACTGACAACCGATTTCGTATTACAGGGGTGTATTGTATGAGGGGTGTACATTTCACCAATCAAATATAGGCTAACATAATGAATTTAGTCGATGACAAGATTGTTATGCTGAAAAGCTGCAGCAGATATCAGTACTTGTACAGTAATCTTTGCACGTATATATTATTTGTCCTTCAACTATTTCAGATACTGTTTTCTGTCGCGAAATACACCAACATATATTACGCATACACGCAGAGACTTTTACACTGTAGTAACGTGGGGTCGTAGACTATTCACCAGCATGACGTCATATCTTCATATTGTGCCTTTACCTCGGCTTCAAAAAGTCTCCTCTGCATCCATTGGTCAGAGGCATGGTGGGATTAAATGGCTGATTTAAACAATAAATGACTTTTGCTTTTCTCAAGAAGTCTGTATAAGAATTTCACTCTATACGTATAGCACATACTGACTATAGAAGCCACTGGAATCGTATTATTCTTGTTGGGTTTATTTTGGGGGGAGGAGGGGCTCTGTTGTTTTCTTTATTAATCTTGACAAATAACATATTGCGGTTTTAAAACTGGGAGGCAAAAGAGGCAAGCACAAAAGGAGGGCGGTTAAAAAAAGAAACACCGGATTTGGCCCCGCTAAAACGCTGACTCTCAGACTATGAATGAGTACTTCGAACAAAAGTATCCACGCATAAATGATTTTAAAATACTGGCATTTTAGAGTGAAATTCCAAACCCTAGACATAACTATTCATTTAGGCAGAAGTCTGGTCTTTTCACAAAAAATAACATTCCATTGCCCTTTATCTTATGGCATCACATCACTTAAAGTCTGCTGAATTAAAAAGCACTTGCTTCTTGCAGTTAGTTCGAAAATATCCATTGATTTCTTCAACAGTCGGATTTCTCCACAAAGGAATGTTGCTCCTGTGCACTTAACTTTGAAAGGCCAGGAAGTTTTATACTAAACTTGATTTTTGAGAAATGACGATGGGCGTCATGGGGCCTGTGAAAAGGTTAAATTTATCACCTGAAAATATCTATTGCTTTTTATATCCAAACAAAAACGTGAAAGTGTTTTGAGAATAACATTTTGAAAGTACATTTATTTGACAGCATAAATCGTGGCATAGAAAAATGTGGCAGTTGAAACCGAGAAAACTAGATATCTTTCACAAAGTTAACAAAAAAAGCTATTGTTGTGTGCAGCATGTATGTATGTTACATTTTAGGCAATGGTGGGGGTGGGGGGATACTGTATATAATGACATAAAATGCAAAGTAATTCATTCACAATGTGCATACATTGTGCACTAAAACACGGTAACACGGTTAATGCTTGGTGCCCTATTTCATTTTGAAGATTTGAATTAATTTCTTGGAAAGTACGATCCGTGAATTAAAACTCTTACGTGCTTTGAATGTCTCTTTATTCTAACAGTTTACCTCTTGGTCATTCCAAGTAAAGATTTGAGATAACATGAAACCTTTGAAATGGTCTTCAAGAACTCGTCTTTGTGTTTATTATTACATGGATATATTAAAGGAAAATTAATGATCTGAGTGTTTTTAATGTAGCGCTTCCTGTTCTTAAAATGTTGCTGCTCTTCACAAGAGTGCCGTTTGGAATATGACATTAATTGAAACTACGTATGACAGAGGATAATGCGTTAATTATAATTTCTCATTCACGTTGCGAAGACATTATGCAGATGAAGAGGTGAAAACCCAAGTCAAATTTTAGTTTAAGAAATTATATTATTGAAATAAGATGCAGGTATTACGCATACGAGTTTGAATAACCCTTCCCCTATACCCACGGCAACAATAAACGTTTAAGATGACGCGTAGTAGATTTAATAGTTGGATAGAATGATTGACGAACATGTCGGTGTAATAGGTCAGGGGGAATGGTTACCCTTCCAAAATTAACCCACCACCCCACACCAGGCTGACGTAACTGAGGTAAAATAACAGGTTTACGTGTAACAATTTGTCAGCTATGACAAATGCTCTGATTTTCCTCTCACCGATCCAGGCTTTTGCTCTTCCTCCCTGTTACTTATGCGAAATGTTCCAGTCAGTGACCTCTACAGCTGTCTAGTGAACCAATTTTTCCCTCCGGACTATATTATCATCGAGGAGTGGTTCGAGACAAGTGGGAAAATGTCATCACTGAGCAGCGACACAAATGTCCCTGATTGGGAACAACGCTTGACAGGTACAAAAGGGATGTAGTTTCCATAACTGATTTCCTCGACTTGTCCTCGGAGATTTTTATCCTGCCTTTAGTCGGGATGATCTTTATTGACGTGCAGAAGATCGAGAACATGTGGCGCCAAACTGCGCCGAGGAAATGGCCAGGGAAGGTCTCCTATCATCACAGTGGGCTAATCTATGGTTAACATCGTCCTCAGCCCATGCCAGCGTAATTAGGTAGGCCTTGCAAGTATAAACGGTTACTTGCTACTTAACGTTCTTCTTCCCCTTTTATAAACCACTGTTATTGTCCCTGTTCTCTTAAATATCGAGGGCATGTTGGAAAATGACATCAATAACAAAACCCATTTGACTTCTCATTAAAAGCCTTATTTGATTCGCTTGTAAATGATCTAGCATTTTGCTGACCTGGTAATAGATTAGACTTGATTAATACACACAGAACAAAACTGGCGTCTGTGTTATACCAGTTTCTAGCATTCGAGTGAACAATGAGTAAATGAGAAAAACTGGAAACAGATCAGCACAGAGATATGTAGGTCGTGAGCAGGGTATTTAGACTAGGTCCTTTGTCCAGCCGTTCTTCTCCTTCCCCTTCAGTCAGTTAGTTTTTAAGTGAGTTAGTAGGTTGGTTAGTTTATTAAAGTTTATTCTATGTTATTATTATTTGTAATATGTTTAAATTGTTGTTGTTGTTTTATTATTATTATTATTATTATTATTATTACTGTTCTTCTTCTTCTTTTTCTTCTTCTTTTTCTTCTTCTTCTTCTTCTTCTTCTTATTATTTCTTTATTTTATGGAAGGTTCACTAGAATATTTAACTTCCATTGACGGTTCGGGTTAATGGGTTAAGGAAACCTTGCATAGCCTGGAGAGAAATGACTTCAATTTCGCCATTGGCATGACCGGTGTTTTCACATACATGGCATTAGAGCGCAAAAGAAACTACACTACCTGGGGGCTCATGCTGTACCTAGTCAGCCTGTCAAGCTTGGTGGAATTTATCTATGGCAAACAGAACCCGGTTTCTATCAATTTCCATAGCTTTTTTGGCTTAAAAAATGAGCAATGTAACACATATTTATACAGTGATTGGCTATATTTTTTTCGGGATTTTTCCTGGATCTTGGCAAAAGCTACCTATTCAAGAAAATTATTGAAATCGGACTTCTGTAAGTCGCTCTCTATGCTTGTGGATTAGTCGACCGTTAGTTCGATCCATAGGTTGCATTGTGTATACTTCCTCACTCTTCTGATACAAGAGGAAATATGACACTACATACAATATCTGTATAATGTATAAGATGATTTCCTACTGGAGTAGGTTTAAAAACACCCCGCCATTTAGACTACAATCCCCTGTACAAATGGCGTCCAGGCATTTAATTGGCGACTTCAGTGGCGCGTAGTCCGACTAAGCATGGCAACTATATTCAATAAGAAAATAAATCAAAAGAAATGAAAGACGAACGAACTGAAATCCAATCAGAAAAAACAATATGACAGTGGCTTTACACATCTCTGTGTATGCATACACCGTTTGTCTGGAACAATAGCAAATCAAATATGTTTGACAGCTGTTTAGGCCTTTCACGTGTAGACAAATTGTCAATCGTTCAGTGTATACATAACTCAAGAAGTTAGCACATTTTTCACATCAGGACGAAAATTGCAGGAAATGACTGGGCATTCTTTGCGTTCATTTTGTTGATGAGACTGATATGGAACCTCAACATACTAACAACGAAACATGAAAGATCCACGAAATCTACAATGACAAAATAGTTAAAAACGACACGAAGGAATTATCGAATATTCGTGTTCAAAAATCTTAAGAAGGGTGGGAATTTTCAAGTGATGAGGCAACAACTCGAAAGGTGTGTTAAAGACTTTGTGAGGCTATAAGGTGACAGGCTTCGAAAGAGTCGGTGCATGGATCAGTGAAAGGGGAGAGTTAATCTGGAAACGATCGCATCAAGTCTAGAAGCTGAATTTGCATTTCGATTAGAAAACAGATTAATTACATCTTTTTCAGTCGTGGTATATTTCATTTCGATGTTCATTTCAGGGGATAGGTTAAGTGTATGCATCGCTGACTTCATGCAGCTCAGTAAGCCGACGTGTGGATTTGTCAAGATGCTTATATCTCGGTTATTTCTGCTTTCGAGGAGTGGTCACTTCAATGTTGCATGTAGCATATCGTGAACTGTAGACGAACACTCTTTGGATCAGACAACGAGGGCCGAAATTTGACATGTACACATTGGCTGTATCTACAGTCGAGTTGGCGTTCTTCTCACGCTTAGTCAATGTCACCTTTCCGGTACATTGAAATCGTAACGTCGTTAAAACAGAATTTCTATGAATAATTTACAATATAAGCGGTTTGCATCCGGAAACATTATCACTGTCTGGGACAAAAGGATGACAAACACGGGGGTCTGTAGGGATTACGGTTAATAAATGACGCTGTTGACAGCTACACGCATCCTAGAATAAAAACAGAGCGCCCTCTATTGGGGAAATTGATCACCGATTTTTTTCACGCCACATACCCGGGTGTGACATTATCTGTGCACTAACACGTCTACAGGGACAATCAGTCTGCTTATCCTATCAACTTTTGCCCAATAATACCGCAGATACACGCCAAGGAAAATAAATGACCCCAGGGAAATCAAATTTTGAGAGGGAGCTTGCGTCTCTGCTACACAATTTTTTTACCGAAAAGTTTTGGGGACAAAATTGCTACATGCATCAACAAATGTTTTTTTCGTGATAGTATTATGAGTTTATGGAATTATTAGTTCGGTCCATGGAAAATGTTTTCAAATCGACTTTCGTCACCTCAGTCTGAAAGATTTGGTTTTAAATTCCATGTATGCGCGGACGCTTTGCTGCTGGCTGTGCGGTCGAAACCGATGTCACGGCTCACACGACGAGAAATGTACAGGCTTGGATTGGTGCACTGACTACGCAGACAAAAAATACTTACCTTAAGTCCACAGCTAGGTAGTCATTTTTTTATTCAGTTTGCGAGGGTATTGTCCGTAGGGATACAGAAAAAAATATATCAGGCGCGAGACTGCATCGCGTGCCTGTTTTGAGAACAGTGTAGCCTGTGAAGAGGAGACAGATCAATCAGAGAATTTTCTCTGAATTGTGATACATATCTGTCTCTCTGTCAGTAACTTGGCGGGAAAAGAAACGTTATACTGGGATATTCATGAAATTATTTGCAAAAGTTGGTCTTTGCTGGCTACGGACTAATCTTGTTGGTGATCCGCATTGGGATCTTAATCCACGTATTTTACAAATGATAGTCCACCACTGAGAGACAGATGAGAAATGCAGTTATTGTCCCCATGATTTGGTGCATTTGTACATCAGATAAGGCTCTGGCTGCTGGGTTTGCTGTATGCGAGTGCTGGTGATGCATGCCATCCTGGTGGGAGACGAACTCTTCCGCTGGTGATGTACGCCATCTTGATGAAGGACAAAATCTCCCGCGTGTGACGTATGCCATGTTGGTGGAGGGCGAAGTCTCTTGCGTGTGATGTACGCAACCTATGCGGTAGACGAGCTCTCTCACGGGAGACGTACGCCAGTTTGGTGTAAGACCTCCGGTGAACTTCATGTAAGATTGCAAGAGAGAGCAACGTCGACCGCTCATTGCCCCGAGAATAATGGAAGTAGGTGGTTTTCTGAAAATCCCCCGTCCAAGACTGGGATTGAACATACGTCTCCTTTGACCTACCGATTGAAACGAAAGCTCCTTAACCACAGGAGAATGGCTAGGTCTTCAACAGACAGTTTAAGTATCACTTACATGTCGCACACTGAACTTCCTTGAATGACAGTTTAACAATGAATCCACCACTCCACAACCCCACTGCCGGCAAACAGTGTCAGCCATTACTGGCGAAGGCCCATTTACAAATGAAGACAGAAAAAAAACTTGGCACGTTTTGAGGCGGGAAACCAACCTACTGGTCTCAACCGTTTAGAATAAAACCACACGTATTTTCTCCTTCCCCATACGGCTTCAACCAGCGGGAGTGCTGTTTATCCTTGGGTTTTTATTTGTTTTCCCTTGAGAAATTGGTCCTCAACTTCTACTAAATCTATTCTCTGTTGACAAGTTGTAAATTTCCTCGCCAGCTTTCTCCAAAAGGCTGCCTAAGGCTATATCAGGTAATCAGGCTATGGGATATACTGGGCCCCCTTTTAGCGCAGCGGTTGTCCTTTATCGTGGTTACAGGTAACAACTGACGTAATATCTTACATTTCGACAGGTAATTTGTGAATTCGCCCGGTCTGGCTTTTCGTGGAGCTTGTTGTCAAGAAGTGGCCGACGACGGTCTTTATATGATATTTGCTGAGAACCACATGTATTCTAACAGTATGGTGTGCACACCTGTACGTCACCCCTTCAAAAGTTCACCAAAAGTTTACCAAAATTCTGTGGTTTACCACGATATACCTTTTCGCCTCACTTATAAAGCAGGTCACCGCTTGGACATTGCTTTCCGCAACAGTCAAAAAATTTAACTATTCCTCAATTCCGCATTCAGATGTCCCTGGCCCTTCTTTGTAGGCGACATTTGGTAGAAGCCCGGCAGGGTCTGTCCTCACCATGGACCGGGAGGAGGCTCGTATCCTGCAGAACCGGTCGCTGTTGGAGGCGAGGTATCGATGTGTGAAACAGCTGCTGGAAGAAGATCCAGTAGAAGGTAGGTAGCGAAATCTAAGCGTCATAGCAGACTTTCGTATATCGATCGTAAACGATTATGGACGTTCTAGGAAAGTAATTGTAAGACCTGAACCCACTTTCCCAAAACTTCGTAAATCAATTCCCCGTAACTGTTCTCGTAAATGACGTCGTTTTGTGGCGCTATAACATATACCACATTTTTTTATGAGAAAAATTACAAAAAACTGACTTAAAAGTTTAAATTTTGTGAAAGTGGTGAAGAATTGCAGAAAGTAGATGCTTTAAGGGCTTTGCTACATTCAAAGGAATCATTTCAGAAATGTTATCTCACGAAAAGCCCGTCACAGTTTGAAACTCTTTCTTCGTCAGCTGTGCACAAAATGATCAATGGTTTAACTTTTAAAGTCACTGAAAAGAGAAAATCTGTCCCAGATTCAAGACACGCCATCTAGAGATTAAGAAACTGCGTAAAGAATGAATGGAGAGGACAACAGTTCTCACGGATAGTGAGAGATGCAACGAATATTCCTGCCATGTTTTCTTCTATAATGTTTTATGTATATTCAAGTCGTGTACTTTCATTATACGTAGTTGTTAATTCACAATATGTATCGTAGCTGCGCTTTGATTGATTCCATTGATGGTTTTAAATCCATATCATAAAATTTTCCTCAAAGGACAGTACCAAAAGGCATGTGAGAGTCAGGGCAAAAACTGTATTCAAAAGTACCTGAAATAAATATGTTCAGTCGGTTTGCGCGCTAGTGCAGCGCAATGACCCAGAAGCCTCCCACCAATGCGGTGGCTGTGAGTTCAAGTCCATCTCATGCTGACTTCCTTCCCGGCCGTACGTGGGAAGGTCTGCCAACAAACTGCGGATGGTCGTGTGTTTCACCCGGGCTCTGCCGGTTTCCTCCCACCATAATGCCGGCCGAAAGTGAAATATTGTTGAGTACGGCGTAAAACACGAATCAGAATCAGAATTATATCTGTTTTGTATTATTGACTGAATAAATTATTCTAATGTTTAATTTCTCTTATTAAACTGTCTCACTTTATTTTCGATGTCAGGGACATTTTCAATCCTACTTACCTTATTTACTGATGGAATAGCTTTGTTTCGTTCCTTGAATATAGTCGTTACAATGAAGTAAAGGTCAGGAAAATGCCATTCATTGGATAAAAGAGAAGCCAGGAGAAATGTTTGGCAATTTGTGATAAAAAAAAGTATGATCTGGGGATTTAAAAACTACCATTAAGTGCGTTTTTGGGGGGTTTTTTTGGGGGGGGGTATTTTGGGTTTTTTTTTTTTTTTTGGTTTTTGGTTTTTTTGGAGGAGGGGTTGTTTTGGGTTTTTTTGTTTTGCTTTTTGGTTTTTGTTTTTTAGGTATTTTTACTTCCGAGTAACATATTTCAAGGTTGATCATAGCACACACTCAATCGCGAATAATGAATATCTGCATGTAAAAGGGGACGTAACAGTGAAAATTTTGATCAATCAGAACGCAGGAGTTTGTAAATTTAACCGGGACGTATTTGAAATAAAGGTCGTCAAGTCCTAATTTCTAGCCTCTGGTCCTTTATTGGGAGTTACAGTTGTAGATATACAACAGAACATCTGTGGGTTTCACAGCAAATCTCGCAACTTCACAAAAACGTGGCTTTTGCCTTCATATCTCGGAGAGCGGCATACACAAGTGGCTCTCCCGGCTAAATACTTTTCACCCTTCTATTGGACGACTAGAGTAGATTTAAGCGATAAACGGCATGTCAAACTCTTGACAATTCACAGCTGTCATGTCGCTTACAAGCGGCGTGGTCGTCTGACCTAATGTGACCTTTCTAAACAAGAGTACTTCAAGGTAGATTACTCTACCCAACTCTGTGAGATATCTGATACATGTGATATGATAGTCAGGTCTACAAAGCACAAGAAAATTATTACCCTCGCTCACATAAAGCCCGATTAGCGGACATCACATGAATTGGGAACTTAAATTACCATCCTATCTTTTGAATGTACATATCGGTACTCACATAAGGATGTGAATTCAACGGACTCTTGGCTGATGTACCTTTTTTCATCAATGAATAAGCAAGAACGAAGACCTCGAAGAATGCCACAGCGTGCAGTTTTCGCTTCACAAGCCGCACGTCGAATACAAACGGGGAAGAGCTCGACTTCACATTTCACCGCTAGAGAGCGACAGTCCTGATTCACGCCTATCAGCCAGCATAGGGTCGGTAAAATGCCTGGATCTTCTGACAGCTATATGAGCTTACGGCGGTCACTCATATGCATGTTTCTTAGAGAACGTCTAAACAGTTATCCGATGGTCTCCAAATCTTACTCTTTTCATTGCACTTTCCATTATGCGTTCCCGGTCTTCTCCTTTGAAATAAAAACACCAAGCATCATTGTCATCCAGCAAGGTCCATTTGGTTTCATTAGCCCACGATAACGCTCAAGCTTTATATTTAACCCATCAAATTATGTCTCAAAAAAGGGTATTTTCTAATGTAAATTCCAATGACCTTTCAGTGACGTTTTCTTATTTCTGGAATATCCGTCCATTTCAAATGCAGGAATAGTTTGACATTTAAGAAGTTAAATCACAGATCGTTGAAAAGTGGATATTGTAACTGACACTTCATATTTGTTTGTTTTTCATTTATTTCGATGTCTTGTCATGTCAATTGTTTGATTCACGAGGCTTGCTAGGTACACGTGCACCATGTACATCATAGTTAAAGCCTTAACTACCGTCTAAAAATTCCTCCAAGCAATTCTATAAAAGAATTTAAAAAGTCCATAAGGTTGCGATGAGCTCTGTTTGAACACCGATTAATAATAACGTTGAACTAACATTTTATTTCTATTTTATTTATCTTTGACCCTAATCCGCCAATGGTCAGGAGTTTCCGCGGGGCTCCTCCCAACACAATGCTGGCCTAAGCCGTATAAGTGAAAGATTTCTGAGTACTGCGTGAAACACAAATCCAATAGATAATTAAATAAATAAATAAGTACACACTCACTTGTGTACTTGTTCTTCAGGGGAAGACTACTGTCCCGGAACATGGGATGACATCATGTGTTGGCCAACCACGCCCTCTGGAACGGTCGCTAAACAACCATGTCCTGAGTACATCAGCAACTTTAACACAGCAGGTAAGTTACAGACACATATACATTTCTTTACGTTTCATTTAAACTTATATGATTAATTCAGGAGTGTGTGTAAAAAATTTTAAAAAAGAAGCAAACTCATCAAATTTTCATTGCCTGTAAAACCAGAGTTTTCGCTTGACGAGCATTCTAACATTAGATTTTAACTTGGAATATGGGGAATGATAGTTCCCTCAATCCATGGACCTGACAACTATCGTTTAAGTGGACTACTGCCACCCTTTGTATTTCCATATCCTGGTGCTCGGCATGACGAAATGGGACTGATGGCTAATCCAAACACATGCGACATTTTCTTGTCCCTGCTGTGCTCTTAAACATGGGTAATTTATTATGCGCAGTACTGATTGTTTTGCATCCGGCCTTACAGTGTCACCTAACCTTTACAAATTTGTCTTTCCCACGTTGTCGTACACTTATTTATTTTTCCTCTGATTTGTGTATTTGTTCATAATAATTGTTACTGCGGTGTTAACTACATGTGTACTTTTTGTGTCTTATCTTAAAAAATGTAATAATCAGATAGCTAATCGATCTGCAATGCACATTTAATTTAGGGATCCAGTAGAGCAATCAATGTCATTCATGACACTGGAAGAAACAAACAAGCCAGAAATATTTCCATTGGTGCCTGGTAAGAAGTGCTCGTCTTTGTTACCAGTTTAAAATGTTTTAAGGCCTTAAAATTAGACATTTCAACGAAGTCCATCGCCAGATGACTAGGGATGTGCTTATCCTTCACTTTCTAATGAACAGGAGAATTTGTGGATTCTACAGCTAGGATTTTTTGCACGGGCTCGTGGAAAAAAAAGTCATCGGCGACGTTAACGTGGAAGTTTCCACAGTCTTACTTCTGTTGGAGAACACCTGTCCAGTAACATGGTGCGCAAATCCCTACGCCACATGTGGACAAGTTCTTCAGGAACCTTTCACAAGATGATTTACACGACACCCTGCCACTCGGGTTTCCTCCACTCATAAAACTGACTGGCACATTCTAAAACAGTATTAATATTACTTCCTTCGCCAGGCCGACATCGATATATCATCTCTAATATACATAGAACTGCTTTGTTCAGCCGCACTCCTTTCAGAGATCAACCGACAAGATCACTCGATCCAGTGCAAGCGTCACGTCATTTAGAATCATTTAACGATTGGATATGTTTTCATTGCCAAACTACTGGGTGCCGCCATGTTGGGACTACTTCGTGTTCACATATAACATTCGTTTTCCTTCGATGAAATATCGTTCACTTTTGTTCCGCGTGCTATTCTTGCGGTACCTTGAAATTAAGATTGTGTTTTTCAAAAGCTTTCCAAAGTACTTCCCGAATTTTGTGGCGAATATGTGTGTGCTAGACCTATTCTAATCTCGTCTATAGGAATTCTCGCGAGAATGCGATTGTTTTCCGACATAGCATGATTTGAAAAATTCTTCATGTATGAAAAACATGGCGTTCATGTCATTACAAGTTCGCACAGAGCAAATTGTTATATTAGCGTGCTATTCTGAATCTAGTGGTCAGCCTCAAAAACGTTGTAACTCTGAGCTGTAACGTGGGGTACACGTTCAGTTTGGTGTGACAATTCCACCTCGTTACCACATAACGAAATTCCACATTGGAACAGTGTGTGCGACAGCTGCTTAATACTGCTCCGTGGTAAACCACACATTGTACCGTAGGGTGGATTACTCTGAAGTTCTGTTCAGTTGCTAGTAGAGTGCCGGGACTTTTCGGCTTATACTGTCTCATGGTACGTTACACAGTGCGGAGCCACATTGTCCCGTAGGGTGTAATGCTCTGAAGTGCTGTTCAGTTGCTGGTACAGTGTCGGGACTTTTCAGCCCGTGGTAAACCCCTCAGTGCGGAACCACATTGTACCGTAGGGTGTAATACTGTGAAGTCCTGTTCAGTTGCTGGTACATTGCCGAAACTTTTCTGCCCATACTGTTCCATTGTAAACCACACACTCCGGAGCCACATTGTACGGTAGGGTGTAATAGTCTGAAGTGCTGTGCAGTTGCTGGTACATTGCCGGACATTTCGGTTCATGCTGTCCCGTGGTAAACCACACATGCGGGGGCACATTGTACCGTAAGGTGTAATACTCTAAAGTGCTGTTCAGTTGCTGGTACAGTGCCGGAACATTTCGGTCCATACTGTCCCGCGGTTAACCACTTAGTGCGGAGCTACATTGTCCCGTAGTGTGTAATACTGTGAAGTGCTGTTCAGTTGCTGGTACAGTGCCGGGACTTTTCGGCCCAGACTGTCCTCAGGTAAACCACACAGTGCGGTGCCACATTTTACGGTAGGGTGGATTACTCTGAAGTGCTGCGCAGTTAATAGTACTGTGCCGGGACTTTTCGCCCCATACTGCCCCGTGGTAAACCACACAGTGCGGAGCCACATTGTACGGTAGGGTGTAATACTGTGAAGTCCTGTTCAGTTGCTGGTACAGTGCCGGAACATTTCGGTCCATACTGTCCCGTGATTAACCACTTAGTGCGGAGCTACATTGTCCCGTAGTGTGTAATACTGTGAAGTGCTGTTCAGTTGCTGGTACAGTACCGGGACTTTTCGGCTCATACTGTTCTGTATGTATAGTGTACTGTGCGGAGGAAGCTTTACCGTCTGTGCGTAGACCAGGTATTAGTGATTCCATAAAATTCCCATTCCATGTATATATATATGCTTGGGTTTTTATGTCGTACTCAACAGGCATTCAGGCATATTACCACGAGAATTTCTTTGATTGATTGATTTATTTATTTATTTATTTGATTGGCGTTTTATGCTGTACTCAAGAATATTTCACTTTGTACCACTGCGGCCAGCATTATGCTGAGGAGGAAACCGGGCACAGCCCGGGGGAAACCCACGACCATCCGCATCTTGCTGGCAGACCTTCCCACGTACGGCTGGGGAGGAAGCCAGCATGAGCTGGACCTGAACTCACAGAGACCGCAGTGGTTAGAAGTTCTTAGAATGTATATATATATATATATATATATATATATATATATATATATATATATATATATATATATATATATATATATATATATATATACTGTGTCTACTTGTGGCAGCGCTACTCCAAGCTGCCAAACTGCTGCCGCCATTGCAACATCGTGCCGAAGACAGCAGACATGACACTTCACCCAGTCACATTATAATGACACCGGGCCAACGAGTCTTGTTTCCTCCATCTAACCTTTGAGTGCTGAGGGCCAATCGAGGCAGAAACAATCACGATATTCAGTGCACTTGGTATGTCATCACTTGGTATTGATCCCGGACCTTCCGACCTCGACTCTGGTTTATGAATTCTAATTTAGTATGTAGAGAGTTTTCGCTCCCAGATTACGCTAAAAACTATAAATCCCCAGCATTTTAATCGCCACCCACCGTTCCCAGATTTTCTCTTACGTCAACAGAGTGCAGAATGGATTTTACCCTCCATTCCATATGAAAGCAGGTATGCTGACTGACATTTAAGAACGGATAGATAATATAATATAGATATACTATATCCTTACATCACAATATCCGTACCGCCCACTTCATTCAACTCAACCTCTCAGCCAGATTTGTTCGTAAACGATGAAAGCCTGGTGTCGCTATGGCTTCTCAAACCGTGTTTTATCTGGCAGTAGTGGGTTGATCTTCGACATTTCAATTTACAGACCTGGACTAACATTTAATGCTTAAGTGCCCTTTGAGACTCAAATGAAATTTTCTTGAAAGGCTTGTCACTGACTAATGGCCCCAAAGCAGATTAGTTTCTAAACTATGCTCGAGATCGTGTTTCCCCACAGTCTGCTTTGTTTCTTTTTTATGTTCTACGGCTTCGGTGAACTTTATCCAAATGAAAAGACGTGATCGTGGGGCATGAAGGATGGTTTGGATTTCCTTTTTGTTCAGAAGTGACTTTTACCAAACGATAAAAATATAAATTTAACCAGAAACAAATTGATTGAAAACAGTTTAGTTCCTTCATTTAAAAGGACTCGCGATGGTTGCTCAAAACAAATGTCTGAGATTATGAACTTCGCTTAATTTTAGTTCAGTTTGATTTAAATTTCCAGCTATTAAATTATTCTCAGACAGAAAGTGCACGGAATTTATATATTTATTTATTTGATTAGTGTTTTATGCCGTACTCAAGAATATTTCACTTATACGTCGGCGGCCAGCATTATGGTGGGAGGAAATCGGGAAACCCACGACCATCCACAGGTTGCTGCAGACCTTCCTACGTACAGCAGGAGAGGAAACCACCATGAGCTGGTCTTGAACTCACAGCGACCGCTTCGGGTCATTGTGCTGCGACAGCGCGCTAACCGACTGAGTCACGGAAACCCACAAGCTGTCCCGTAATAGTTATTAAAACAGTACAGAAACTCAGCAAAACAGGTCCCCTTGGTGAGATTTCTGTTTATGGTTTTGGACAATTATAGTAGTGCGTATAGAGAAATAATTATGTCAAGTGCTTATTTCATTATATAAATATCATAAATTGGTGAATAAATATGTACAAACATAGACAAGTACAAAATTTGCCCGTAGATGAGGCTGTGCTGTGACTACTGTGCAGCGAACCAGAATAATCTCGGTTAAAAGGAAAAATACAGGAGAAAAAAGACACCAATGATTTTATAATATCTAAGTTAATTAACAAATCAAATTCTTACATATATCACCGGTAGGAATAAAATAATGGTGGATAAGGTACCGGTTGTTTCTTCAATCCTGAATTCAATTAGTTGAACAATTAATAAAACAATGAGCAGCAAATAAATCAGTTAATGAACAAGACTGTTGATGTTTCGTTTTTAGGTTAACCTAGATATCTGATCAGTCAATGTATCATTCAATGAAACAATCAACCAACAAAACATATTTACGTATCAGGTCATGCATATATCAAATAAATCAGATATATGCTTCAGACGTAGGGAAACCGCTTTCCGTATATTTGCCTTTCGGTTAGCTCTCCGAGAAATCACCGCCTATCAATCAATCAATCAGTTACAAATTTGACTTATGTTTACCACCACGGGTTTTACACTGACAATCACCTGTATCCTTGTTACAGGCGGCAGGTGTACTTCCATCCGCGTCATTTTTCACTTGTACTGAGATGGTCAGGGTTATGGATAGGGGATATCAGATGCTGGGGGTTATACCATCGGACCTTTAACAAGTGGTGACGAACTTTCTCACGCGAAATGTAGGCCTACAGATGTGCACCTCATGTTTTTGGAAGACACGTGGGGATGGGCAAATTCCAGCACGAGTTTCAACAAAAGGCTGTTTTCCCAATAGTGGGCGTGAGAGAATCCGCATTTGAAATGTCCAGGGTGGGATTTGAACTTGCATCTAAAAGTGCATTCCCGCGATAAACCCAGTCAGTCAATCAATCAATCAATCAATTAATGATGAAATATATGTGTGTTTCAGAGTATGCAGTCAAGGAGTGCCTCTCTAACGGGACCTGGTATCATCGGCCGTTTTCCGACCATCCCTTCACTAACTACTCTCGGTGCCCACTAGGGTTTCCGATGGACCTAATAGTAAGTATATAACGGTAGGTTGTTAAATGCTAACAGCCCGTTTTCTCATAGCGAGCTGCTAGTCTGTGGAATGTTGAATTTCTGATGCTGGAAAACAACATCTTGCCCCTTAAGTCTTAAGTTATGGGACTGTTTAAATTTAAGCCCTGGTTATTAATATATGATTTCCCGCAGTTAGTTGTTTTAAGTGCCATTATGCTTTGCGCGTTGACTACGAAAGGCATCACAGCACAAAGTGAAGTATTTTATTACAGCGTAAAATAAATAAAATGAATTGCATAAATATGTGGGCCTCCGTGGCTCAGTCGGTTAGCGCGCTATCGCAGCCCAATGACTCGAAGCCTCCCACCAATGCGGTCGCTGTGAGTTCAAGTCCAGTTCATGCTGGCTTCCTCTCCGGCCGTACGTGGGAATGTTTGCCAGCAACCTGCGGATGGCCGTGGGTTTCCCGCTGGCTCTGCCCGGTTTCCACCCACCATAATGCTGGCCGCCGTCGTGTAAGTGAAATATTCTTGAGTACGGGGTAAAACACCAATCAAATAAATAAATAAATCAAACATAATTATGGCGTGATAACCTAAGACAGGAGAATACTCTGAGCCAATCAGTTATCTTCCAAGTAGCAGTTGTTTATCGGCAAAATTGATGACATCGTGTATTTATCTGTGGTTTTGACCGGTTCCTCAATCTGGGTTGTTTTTTTTTTTCAATAAACTCACAAAGGATTTTTTTGGCCTTTCGCGGATCTCATTTTCACCTCTCCGACAACATCGGATGAAAACGTGGCTCACGCACTATGACATTGTTCGGAGTTTGATGTTATTTCGCCGGATGACCTATGCTACGACGGAATATTTCCGGCAATGTCCAGAAGTTCCACAACACAACATGATTTGTGAGAGTCGTATTGCGTTTTTATTTACGCAGTACACAAGGGTATTACACTTATACGACTGCGGCCACCATTATGGTGGGAGGAAGCTCTACAGAGCACATGGGAAACCCACATTCATTCCAAGGTTCATTGTTTCAATCAAATAAATAAATAAAATATTTTCTGGATCAACCTTGCCAACGGTACTAATAGGCTTATTTGGAAATTCTAGCCTGTGTGTACAGTTTTCATAAAAATTCAAGATTGAATGGATCACCCTGGTTACATCGGGGGTCTCGGAAGCGATCCAGCTTTTCCCGTGGCTGCAGTCTCAGACTAGAGGTGTAGAGAGAGAGAGTGACCGATGTCAATTAGGAGCTTTCCAAGTACGCCCCAGGGGCGCCACTGTTTAAATCGGTCGTACCAATTTCTGAGAGAAGGCTCCTAAGGGAGATAACTGAGAGTGGTTTTCAACCAATAGTCAGAGTTATCAACCCGCCCGGGAAACAAAACTTTTAGACATAACTCTGTTTCCATTGTATCAGTAAGCGGCTTTTAGATATTCAGTTTATGTGTGAGATAAATTGGCTTTTCACGAGCGGGACTATTTTTAATGAGTTTCTACAGAGTATATCAAATATGTGTTTACCGACCTGGTACGCATAGCTTTACATATATGATAAACGTTTTAGGTCTGCTGTTGGCTCGTTGATGTCGGTTGTGTTTGTGGATGGTAAAATAGGGTAATTTTGCATAACCTTTTCTGTTTTTTTTTTGTTTTGTTTTTTTCTTTTTTTTTTTTTGGTTTTTTGGGGGGGTTGGGGGGGCGTTTAGTTGTCGTTATTTTCTTTTTGTGTCTCCATGCGTCTGGTCGGCATCTGGTTGCTCACTTCATTTAAGCTATTTATGTGCTCGGCGCAGTTTGACAGTAAACGTTTTGGGATTCACTCAATACAATTATTCTTATGTAGGCCGTGCAAAGTGTAGCTTGCACAGAACACCTTTTGCTTTCACTCAAGTCAGCTATTCATGCAGAGTGCAGCCTTCGCAGTGCACCTTTGTGTTTCACTGATTCCAACCATATACGCTCAGTGCAATTTTCACCCAACAACTATATTATTCACCACACGAAAACTATATATATTTGTATAGTTGCAACTGCGACTCCAAATTTTGGACACACTTTGCGAAGCTCATATTTTTGACGAATACCATTTGTTTTCTTGATTCCAAAGAGTGCATTTTGCGTGTCACCCCATAATAAAACATCTCATGAAGTTGACGTTAACCATTCCTTGCTTGGTTATGCGGTCGTTATGACTTCAAGTCCAGATCATGCTGGCTTCCTCTACGGTCGTCCGTGATAAGGTCTGCCAGCAACCTGCTGGTGGTTGTGATTTTCCCCCGCCACTGTCCAATTTCCTCCCACCATAAAGCTGGCCTCTGTCGTATAAGTGAAATAGTCTTGAGTACGACGTAAAAGTACCAGACAAACGGCCTTAAACTCCAATCATACTAGTAAACAAATATTTAAATATTTTGAATTCGGCGTTATTTAAGGTCACCAAAATTTAAAGTTAGTGCATGAAGAAGGATGCGCTGTCGAGAAGCGACTGTAGCCCCTCTGGTTTCCCTCTGTAACCATTGTATCCCTCTGTAACCATAATATCCTTCCGCTTTCCTCTGTAACCACTGTATCCCGTCTGGTTCCCCTACGTTACCATTATATCTCTCTTGTTTCCCTCCATAACCACTCTTTCCCTCTGGCTTCCTACCGTAACCACTGTATCCCATCTGGTTTCCCTCAAAAACCATTATATCGCTTTGGTTTCTCTCCGTAATCACTGTATCCCAGGTGTTTCCGCTCCATAACCATTATATCCCTCTGGTTTCTCTAAGTAATCTCTATATCCTATCTGCTTCCGCTTCTTAACTATTATATGCCTCTGATTTCCCTCTGTAGTGCATGTATCCCCTCTGTTTTCGCGCCGTAACGATTAAGTTCTCTGGTTTAGCTCCGTAACTATTATATTCCTCTGGTTTCTCTCTGTAACCATTGTATCTTCTCTGGTTTCCCTCCGTAATCACTGTATCCCACCTTGTTTCACTCCTTAACCGTTATATCCCTCTGCTTGCAGACGCACATGCCCAAGATCCGGCTGATGTATAAGATCGGGTACGGGATCTCCCTCACCACACTCTTTATAGCCGTCCTTATCATGCTCTTTTGCAGGTAAAACCACTTTCTGTTTGTAACATTTCCTCATTTTTCTGGCTACATAAATTTATGTCCATTTTTCAGCTCATATAGGCCTATTTCTTTGTTTCCTTAGCGCCGCACTTTAGATGTAGCACTGAATATGAACTCGCCACTGTGGAGCTAGATTTGCACGTTATTTGATAAATTCGCGTCCACGTGTTAGTCATGTTATTTTTGTTATTTTTCTGTTAATTCGCCCTGAGAAGCGGGGTTTCACATCACAAGAACTGTATCCCTAACGGTGTCTCCTTGTGCACATGTGTGTTAGATATAAGGATATGTACCGTACGGGCAACAGTAGTGCCGCATTAAATTTAGATACCCGTTGGTTGTATGTCCTTGGGGACATTAAGCATTTGAACGCCTTCATTGGGTGATCTGTGCGCAAACGATCGTGTCAGAGCGCTTGTCTTCGAACACTTGGCCTACAAATCTTTACGTCACAGGTGGAAAAGTTCGCCAGTAACTTGTCATTGTTCGCCTGGGTGACCCCCAGAATTAGGTGATTGTTGCTTTTTTTTCCACTCTTAAAACTGACTTCCGCCGTATGAGTTAAGAATCCTTGAGTATGACATTAAACACCAAACAAATAGTTAAACAATTGCAATGGTGCCCTCAAACCCAACACAAGCTGACGATCGGTAGAGGTACTCATGCTGAGCGCAAAGATAGAAAAGTATGATCATGGCCGCTTTCAAACTCTTCCTCTTTTGAGGACATGCGATTAATTAACCACTCCATTTAGTTTTAGCGGAAAACTAATTTCTCAGTGTCAGTTCGTTCCACAGAGACTGCAAAAGTAAGCATCCTTGCCAATAAATACTGTCTGTTGTTGTTGTATGTTTCAAGAGGCCTCCACAGTAAGATCAACCGCCTGCACGTGAACCTGTTTTTGTCCTTGACCTTGAAGGCCATGATGACCTTTCTCAAGGAGTATCTCTTTGTAAAGGGACTTGGGTTCTCCTTTGATGTTACCTACGGTAACCGCGGAGTACTTATCTTTATAGAAGAAGGCACGGTAAGTAGTGATTTGAACAAAGTTGATGGAAAGGGGCAATAGTGAAGTTGATAGTGCCGTTTACATTTGTCTTTCCACGCGAATTTTGCCATCAGCGTGTTGACGCTTGCCTCAATGGACATAGGTGGAGATATGCAGCGACAGAGAAAACGCTTTTCACATGATGTGCGCGTGACAAAAAGCAAGTGTAACACTACTACAAGCACGTTTAACCCATAGCCAGTTCCGCCTGACGAAACACGTCTAACAGAATCTGTCACAACAAACAAAATGATCTTTGATGTAGGCGCCAGACTACGGACACAATTTGCTGTTTGGTGGAGGCTTAAACAAGAATCAAGGAGGAAACGAAAATAAGTACATTCCGATCATATGTGCATGGAAAGTTGTGACTCGTGAGTGCGTCCTGAGTGTGTAGCGTTAAGCAGAGTCAATTTACACTGTTTGCGGTTCTTTTAAAGGGAAAGAAAACAGAAAAATGAAATTTGATTATATTGTGGGTTTTGTGGACCACAATGATAATGTGGTTCACCAGTGACGTCAGGCCTACTTTTCTCTGGCCCTGAAGCAGAATTTTAATGCCATATTACCTTTTTAACACCCAGGCAAACATAACAGGAGCACATTTCTCAAAACCTTATTCAGTGCTAAACATGAAAGGTGTACAAAGTTTTGTGACGCCACCGGTAAACCACGTCATCAATATGATCCGTAAAACCAACCATACAGTCAAAACATCTGACTACGTTTAATTCGGTAAAAAAAATCTAAAAAATTAAGTGAAGGTATTTTCATGTACAGTTTTTAAAGGTCTTTTCACTCACCGTAACTTCATTTTTGAGTGGCCTTTCACTTTAAGGAATCTGTCTGCATTAATTTTATGGACATAGTGAAAAAAACCAGTAAAACCGTAGGAGAAAAGCTTCGTTCAATAACACGTGGAAGGTCATATATCATATGTAACACTAGATAATAGTATACATTTAAGCCCTTCATCACGGTATGGCCACACAACATTGTACTAAGCCTGGTGTGCTGCTTTACTTATCCCACAGTACTGGCAGCGTAAGCTCTTCATCGCGGATTGGACGTGCGGCACTGGGCTAATGCTGTTGTATTACTATGTTTATTTATCACACAGCATTGGCAGTGCAAGCTCTTTATCACGGTATGGATGTACAGCATCGCCACAGTATACACCTGGATCCTAGTGGAAGGCTTCTATTTGACCAACCTCGTCCACCGTACTTTGTCCACTGACAGAAGAGGAATCCGATTTTATATCCTATTCGGCTGGAGTAAGAATTTTTTGTAATTTCTCAGGGGGGGGACACTGCAAAAGTGATCTAGACATCAAGGGAACGGCCATTTGTTCTTAACTTGAATCAATGACAAAATAATAGGTCTGTCTCACTGTAGTCACTCTACATAATTATAGTTATTTTGGGTTAAAGTATACACGCACGTTCCTTGGAAGCTCATGAGCGCACGTCAAGTAGTCTTATTTTTCCGTTGGATTTCAGGTTTTCCTTTGGTCTATCTTATACCCTGGGTCCTAGTAAGGATCTTCCTAGATGACTTACAGTAAGTAAATATCCATTCAAACAAATCGGACAAAAGCAGTTTAAACAAATCAGAGAAGTATCAAACCAGTTAACCGTACCGTTGATCACCCAGTAAATTTAACAATATACAAATGAAACTACCAGTGTAAGAATCTAACTGATAAACTGGTGTAGATGTGTTAAATATCTCTCGTAGGGCGTAAAACACCTATCAAATCAAAAAATAAATAAATTTATGTCAATCATTTGCAGCGTCAAGCAGTTATGGTATTCCACTTACAGTTTTCTCCATGACTAAATTACTGGTTTTGACGGGTTTTGAGAGTTCTGCTTGCTTTAGAAGGTAGTTTTGTGGATTGTTTCAGTACCAAATGTAACTTTGTTATGATTTCCTTTTCTTTTAATGCCTCTTAGTCCTGTTTGGTCGAAGTCTGGGGGGTGTGTCGATAACCAATCAGTCACTAGTTTGTGTTGCTTTATTCCAGCTGTTGGACTACATATCACCAGAGAATATTCTATTGGCTATTTAACGGGCCTATATTTGCATCTGTCATTGTAAGTACCACATGATAAAAGACATTTGATGAAGCTCGACGGATCTTCAGAATACGTCATCATGACAACAGAGTGACGTCCCAGCGCGAAATCTGAATTTTCATTTTCTTTTTCTCCAAATCCCATCTGGCGAACTTAAACGTGAATACATTTGCATACAATTTGTTTTGTTTTTCAAATAGAAGCAGGGGCCTCAGTGGCCAAGGGGACTAGCGCCCTAGTACGGAGTAATGAAACGGGTGCCTCTCACCAATGCGGTCGCTGTGAGTTAACACCAGTTCTACCTCTCCGGCTGTACGTGGGAAGGTTCGCCAGCAACCTGCTGATGGTCGTGGGTTTCACCCGGGGCTCTGCCTGATTTCCTCTCACCATAATGCTGGCCTCCGTTGTATAAGTGTAATATTCTTGAGTAAGGCGCAAAACACCAATCAAATAAATAAATAAATCAAGCAAAAACATTTGTTGTGATCCTTTTACCGTACTTAATATCTCAGCTATTCAAACAGAATGTTACGGTGACGGACGGGTTCAAGTAGTATGCATTAGGGATAGAGGAAACATGTTGCAAGAGACACAACACCATTCAGCTCACTGTCACGGTTGTAAATAAACTGTACCTTCTTTGTTTTTCATAGGTCACATTCATTTTATTTTTAATAATCATCCGGGCACTTTGCTCGCGGTTAACAATGGCGGAGCGACACGTCAATCAAAAATACAGGTAACTACTGTACGAAATGAGCCAATAGGCTTGGCTGTAACAACCTTACAAACAGGAGTTTGAAAGATTGATTGGTGGTGGTAGCAGATGGGTTGACTCATAACCTATGATCAAGAAGATGTGTTTATTTTTACCTTTTACCTATAATAAATGAGTCAACCATTGCTTTCTTAACTGTGGTGACCTATGGTGGAGCTACTACCTATCTTATTTGCCTAAAATTTAAGTATAAGGTGTGAAAAAGAAACACATGGCATGTACATTTTCTGTAATGCAAAATGAACTTTTCGTGTACGACCTTTCCACTTTGACCCAGGAACATCTTATTTACTGACAGAAAGGGATTGTTGTCGTTCTTGTCATACATTTAGGAATACCCTTTGACCTCAATGTAAAATAACAACGAAACACGCCCGTTGTCGTTTCTTCCAGGAAGCTGGCAAAGTTCACACTGGTCTTGATGCTGCTGTTCGGCGTCCACTTCACCATCTTCTTGTTCATCTCGGACAGTCCCGAAATGGTGGTGCCCAAACTCTACGCCGAGATGTTCAGTAATGCCTTTCAGGTGCGCCTTTACGGTGGATTTTTCCCGCCTAAAGTACTTCGTGTCTAAGTTGTGTAGCCTATCACATACGTTCTTGTCTTCGCGAAGACCATTTGGGGGCAAACTAGCTATCCTACATGGAGTATTTATCTGTTGTGAAAGGGAAATAGTCAGCGAAGTATCTTAATCACAATTCAGGGAATCGATCGATAACAGTATTCGAAGGTCCATAGATGAGTTTCAGTAGCAAAACTAACGTCACAATCTTTAAGAAATTAGAATAACCTTGAAATAAAGTTGCAAATCCATCCGTCCGTCTTGGACCCGAATCGCCATTGCGAAGGAAAAGTTTTCATCACTCCCGGGGCCTTATATAATAGGTACTTCTGTCACACTAGCTCTTGTTGTTTCCCCAGCAGCTTCACTTCAGGAGATTTGGAAGGTACCTGGCAGTGGACCTGTGGTTAAAACATTTTTGTGTCCAAGTCTTTATTCTACAAATAAGGTCAACCAAAAATGCACCTATACATTTTTTTAATGTACATGTCGTATCACTCTATACGTTTTAGTCTTTTTCGTCTTTCTTATATAAAGAAAATTATCGAAACTTTGCGGATTATTCGAAGGTAAACAAAATCCGGATGATCCACTCATGCCTTTCTTCTAACTCCGTTGCAGGGGTTCTTTGTCTCCATGTTTTTCTGCTTTCTGAATGAAGAGGTGAGTAGCCCAACGTTACTAATCTGTAATTGTGAGTGTACCATTACATGTACAACATGATAATTTACTTGCTCTTGCACGCTAACATCCGCCTGTGGTTCATTCTGATCTAATATATGAACTGTCCGTTATTACATGTATGTAAACTTGTCCAGGTGGTAAAAACGATGGCACACCGTGATCGTCATCGATGTGGCCTCTGATTGAAGTCAGCTTTCGTTGTTTCGTCTGTGGCTTTGAGTAAAGAGGTTCGTCAGGCACCTGACGGGTACCTGGTGGTTTACTCCGGGCGTTCCATTTTCTTTTACCCGTAAACTCACCACCGTAATCTAGGCCATGTCTCGGACACGACAGTTTGTGGATTCCCCCGCTTTCAGTGTTACGGGCTATGGCGAACGTAAGCCACTGACGACCCGTGTGTGGCCATCTGTACTGTCTTATTTTCCTTCTATAAAGACTGCTTCTCTCTCTCCAATCTGGTGTACATATCTGCACGATGAGGTTAGCAAGCTAGTGCACCGTAATGACCCGGGCGCTTCTAACCAATTCGGTCGCAGTGAGTTCAAACCAAGCTCACGCAGCCTTACTCTCTGCTCGTAAGTTGCAAGGTCGGCGTACGGACGGTTGCAGATTTCCCCCGGGCTCAGTCCGTTTTCTTCAATCCCACCCTATTGCTGGCCGCCGTTATATAAATGAAATTTTCTTGAGTACAGCGTAAAACACCAGTCAAATAAATAGAATTCCTTTTGTGACAGGTTCTATTGGCGGTGCGGCGGGGCTGGAGTCGCTTCATAGCCCGACAGAGGAGCAAACGGCAGCTGACGGAAAGTCACCGTCTTCATGGGCCTCGATCTACGGAGACCAAGCATATCCTGGGCGGCAAGAAAGACCGAGGCGTTCAGGTAGGGCCTAACGATTGTGTCCATGGGTGAAAAAACGGTTGGAGAGAAATGTATTTATTTCAAATAGCTCACAGTTTCAATATTTATCCTGTCTTTATTTATTTTTTATTAATTTCCGCCATTCATACTTGTATTCATTTCATTCAATGGCTTACTGAATTCTTTTTAGCATTCATTCATTCTTTAATTAGGCTGGCGTTAAGCACACCACTTACGCGTGGTTCGCGTGTATGACCCGGAGTCATTTGTTTCTAAGGAAAACTACCGTAGCGAAGTCAACAATTTATTCGTCTATTTACTGGTTGATCTATTGATAAATTCACTGAGTGACCCATGTATACATTGCTTATTGATGTTTCAGATGTATTTCTATATGTCTGTGTTTTTATTTATTTAAGTATTTAACCCTGAGGGGTGATTTTTCTATTTGTTGTTTTCTCTTTGTTAAATGCATTTACTCCTTTTCGAAGGCATGCTTAATGTATCCAGGCAGATAACTGTATACTTGAATTACAGTAACAAATCCTTGGAAACGAAAACAAGAAAACAAGCATTCTTGTAAGTTATACACGGCCTTGTTATATTTTATAGTTCGGTCTTTGTTCCTCCATGTTTTTCTAACTCGTCGCCATCCGCTAGATTAGGCAGGTCATAGGTTCGAATCCAACACTGGACAAGACTGTGGTTTGTTCGACTGCACCCTTCATTCGGGTGGTTTCTCAGGTGTCTGGCGAACGAAAAATTCTCAGACGTTGAGCATTTTTATTATATGAATAAAAAAAAAATTACCCCCCAATATCTCTTGTAACATTGAGTTTGTTCTCTTTCGTGAAGGTATACTCTAAGCGCGACGGAGACAACCGAGGCAGCGAGTTTCAAGCTACCATGACAACCTCGTGGCGAGGAGGCAGCAGGGGAAAACCCGGGGATTCCCCGGGCCAAGAGATTGGTGAGGCCAAGACGCGGAGAAAGTGTGTGTTCTTGGACAAACGTCAAACTTCCGCCGGAAATCCGGAGGTTGTGTGTGTGCTTCACGAGCGCAACCCCACCCACAACCCGGACAGCATGTCGCCTGAGTCCGTGGAACAGTCTTCGCGAAGGTCCTCGTTTGAGCGTGCCTTGGACTCTGGTGTTCACAGCTCTTGATAATGAAACCGTCCTGGTACTTGGAAGATTCCAAAGGCACTGTGGTGATATTTCACTGGTGTCTGCGCGCCATAACAAGGGGAGATAAGTTCTTGTCTATAAATAGGTCATAAACCAGTGAGCCCCTGCTCCCCCGGGTTTCCACTTCCTCACGATGCTTCACTCGAGATCAAGTGATACTGAGGCAGTCGCAAAAATATTCTGTGACACAGAGGTAGTCACAGGCCATGTTCATCTCTTGGCACGGTATCCAAAAACGATAAATAGTGCTGTTGAGAGAAATACACTTGACTACGTCTCTTACCTACGACTGCACAAGCTACCATATGCCGTAACGTGCTTTGATGTCCGCCTTTTAGTGCTTTAGCCAGTCCACAGTCCTCTGCCCATGTTATGGAGGATTGTACAGACGATGTGGTACTACGTGGCACGACGTCCATAAGAAATCTGGACAGAAATATTTGTCTACAAATCCTACTTACCACTGAGTACCATGCAGATGTCAAGTTACCAACTTTCAGCCTTGTTGTCTATGTGTCCATGATTACTGAGGTATTCAAAGGGCAATGTGGTACTATATTACTTTGGGGGATTGTTTTATTTTTACATTCCGATGTTAGACATTCGTTGTACTATAAGGTCCTGCTGATAGATGCTGGTCACTATTAAAGTGCAATGTGACATTCTGGGCGAACGTCTCATAAACTGTATTCCCGAGTGGGGTGAAAACTGTGCAGGAGATTTTTGTTCGCTGAGAAACGATTTCTGGAAGATATACATGTATGGAATGGATTTATGTTCACACACAAACAATGACTGAATGATTCGCGTGCACATGTACAGGATTACTTGTAAACAATAGTTTCATTCTGATTATAGTTAAACTATTACATGGATTTCTCGATCAACGCAAACTGGTTTAATGATTTTTAGTGGAATGACGCTGGGAAATTGATTTTTTATGGTGTGCATGCCGATACTTAACAATGGACTGTTCAATGCATGCAAAGTGCCCGATGGATTTCTTACAGCTTGCATGCCAAACAATGGCCTTCTCACTGCAAGCAAGTCGATGGAAGGAGTTTTAGACCATATGGTCTGGACAATGGATGCGTGCACACTGGTCTAAGTTCAGGAGAAGTAGACAAAAAATGTGTACTTTTCATTTTCGCTTAGATGGAACGGGCGAAATGACTATGTAGTGGATACGCAAGTGCCTTGAACACGAAAAACATCACATGAACAATCCAGCCCTAGGTACATGGGAAACGCAGTATTGGTATAATAATATAGGCTTTATCAGTATCCATTTAAGCAGGGAGACATTCCGTGGTTTCAACCGCATGGCATTGTAAACGTTGGGTTCGTCTCATATTGTGCTTACATGAACGGTCGCCACCTTAAGATATAAGATGCAACCGTAAGATATATAGAGAAGTGCCATGCTGACTCCCGGATGATAACAAGGCTTTGTACATATGTGTGCATTCTGAGGGCTGAGAAACCTCTATAAGCGTCTCAGTGGTTTACCGGTGAGGTCTTTATTTTTTGTTAGCGCAAACTGAGTTAGTGTGGCAGCTTGAATAGTTCCTATTTACCAGACATTACAATGGGACAGCAGCGGCTTAAGTGTGCTCGGAGACGTCTTTACCGGGGAGGTGGAAACAATGGCTACGGCTTTGCAACTATGTTCGTGCCTATACCTTTATATTATGCTACAGTATCGAGGACTTGGTGCTAACTTGTGGTTCCACGTGTGCTTAGCTCAGATACGCTACTTTCAACCAAAGAAACAATTTGGGACTAGTAAGGCTTACAGCTGTTCGTGGATTTTTTTGTTTCTCATCAGATATCAGACACTATTCATGTCCCCTTTCATTCAAGTTCCGTTACCGCTTTTCGTCGAAATAAAACAGTCCTGTGGTAGTAGCGCTAAAATTTACTAGATACCCATCAGCTAAGGTAATCCACCAAGTGCATGTGTGACTACTGGTAAATGGAATGTAAACCTAAAGATACCAAATATACAACTGCTGGACGGACGTTTGGTGTTCAAACTCTGTTATTTACTGATACGCTCGACTTGAAATGGATGTCACATACGAAGCAGTTCCTGCCTAATCGAACCCGGGTCTAGGCAACCTAGTCTGTATTTCATTCCTTTCTTTGTAATGCCATTTCATTCTAGTAAAATATATAAACCACATAAAGAGTTTTGAGTGCGCATGTCCCGGATTCCCTAGCCGGTATAACAAAACACTCCTGTTTATGTTAAACATTGTAAGCCTAGGTTGTCACACACAGTTCACTCAATTTCGTGTGACCTTTGAAATTATACTTCGGCTTTAAAACAGTTTCAAGAGGACAACGCAGTGAAAAAGAGAGAAAGAAATGAGAAATGGGCTGAATTCCGGGCTGTTGGCGAAACCTGTATAGTTGAACAAATGGCATGAATGATCATGTTCTTCAATGTTTACCCACAGTGTGACGCTTTCTGCCCATGCGCATTTAAGGACAACTCGAAACCGCTATCTACCCTATTGCATGGTAACAGTAGTCTGTCCAGCTTTGACCCAAGCCGCCACTGGGCATGCCAAGAGGGAAGAGGGAAGGGGTATCCAGTTGTTTTTAAAGCTGTTGGGGGTCTCCATGACCCAGTGCCACAAATGCGGTTGTTGTGAGTTCAACTCCAGCTTATGCTGGCCTCCGGATGGTCGTGGGTTTCCCCCGGGCTCTGAACGATTTCCTCCCCTCATAACGCCGGTGAAATAATTTTCAGTACGGCATAAAGCACCAGTCAGATAAATAAATAAATACCTTTGCGCACCGTCGTTAACAAGGGGGAGCAGGGAGTTGTAAACAGTGAGATGGCAGTCGCAGTGTGTCATCGACTCTCCCGTCAGAGGACAACAACGAAAAAAAAGGGGGGGGGGGATCCACTTAAATGAAAAAAATTACAATGGATTGGTCACCCATTTTTTTGTATGATGTTCTAAAGCGTTAAAATGAGTTTGGAAAACTCCTACTTCATCACCAAGGCATATCCCAAGAGTGAAGGAGGATAGCATGGGCCGTGCCGTCACCAGCCCAGTTTAAAATGTGTCTGCAGCATTGTCAATCCTGTCCCACCCATACAGGAGCCCACAACAGTCAGTGTAAATATGAAACAAATTTAGATAAAGCATAATAAAAAGCGGCAAATAACATGTGCGGATAGTACAGAATATACAGACGTATAAATTGTTGCTAACCACTGCAAATTCTGTGCGTAACGGTTCGACGAAGTGCCTGTAAACATCAAGGGAAAGCTTCAAATGGGATGGAGTGCCCATTGACACGGACTCATCCAGGGTCAAGGTTGCTCGAACAAAGGAGAGGTAATTTCGTATACTGTAAATGTTTACACTGTTATTCGACATCGACAGCAGCTTCAACGTTCGATGTGGAAAATGAATTCCTACCTCTGCAAGCTCGTGCTTTTCACTACAGGTTATTCGCAATTCCACCATTTGGGTCCAATATTCAGCTCCGAATTAATGAGTGCTGGGGTACCCATTGGATAATACTGCCACAGAGACAATCTGGGTTGTTGACACAATATAATTTCCTATACTGTCACTTTACATCCAGTTAAAATATATCAGGATTTTACCTCCTTTGGATACAACTGACAACTTTTTGCCTGGGGAACTACCCGCTCCCCCTATTCTACCTCCCTGGAGGTTACCAAGGTGACAAAATGCTACTACGTCGCTTCCAGGAGCAACAGCTCAAAAAATGGTGGTTAAGCTATGTTGAATTTTGATATGATGTACCGAAATGTCCAAGCTGTATGTGGTGGTATGGCATATCACCTCGCGAAAATTTGGGGATATATATTTTGGGGGTTGAAGTTGACAAATTTACTACATAAATAGTAAGGAAAATAAATGTGCTCGTGTAACCTACAAGTACACTCCGTTGCTACCTATCTCTCGTGTAGCATGCGCTAAGTTAGAGACATTCACATTTCGCATTTATACGAAAGTGTGTCTACGAATGTATCTTTAGACAGAGGCGACTGAACTGAAGGGCGAACATCACGGATCGGATGAGGTGAATTGCTTCTATTCAAGTATTTCTGACACAAATGTGTACAATATTTACTTATAACTGTAGAAGCCCCCGTAACATCTAAATTGTCAGCAGGCCGGGTAAAATGTTTAATTCGGTCTATCTTGGTACATTTTCGGGCATGTTAAAAGGTTGTTTCTGTTGCATTCTTGCTTGTAGCAACAGGTCGTTGACCTCCCAACTCACAATGATTTTTCATAACCAATGGCATTGTTATCATTGAAATCAATAGCACCAGTATGTATCCCTACTCTAGATCCATGGGCTATAAGATTTGCATCAGTTTGCAGAGGGCAGGAAAAATCCATTACATACAACTTTTTAAAAAGTACTTTAAGGTTTCTCATGGTATCTGTCATTCTCCATTCACTCGACAGATTGTCAATACCTGTGTAGAGGGAGAATACTCTTAAAGAAAAACGAAGCCCATGTTTGGTGGTTATAAGAAAGATTATTGAGGTAACTGTAGTGAATTCTGTCAGAGAATTGTAAAGAATCAGGTGGTGTCTGTGTTTATCCATCTTCATTTTATCCAGTCAGACACTTCACCTATAGCTACGTTTTCAGAACGCGGAGCGATGCATAAATGTACTGTGTAGAGATGTACTTAGTGGCTGCCATGGTTCAATGAAGATGCATGGTGTTTATAGTTGAGCAGCTTTTTAGGTAATCATTGTCAAAAGCAGAGATTTTCATGCCCACATTGGCGTCACTTTATCACTTGGCCCATACTTTACAAACTCTCTTCCAATATGCATGGCCCTCTGTGGGGGTAGGGGGGTAGGGGGCGCTTAAGGTGGATTTTTTTTGTTTTGTTTTGTTTTTCTTTCTCTTTGTCGATGAACGAAAATGGGGTCTACGAAGTAAATTATCACCGCATTGGAGCATATGTCATGTTTATTATTAAACGTCACACCTGTGTCTTTAGCCTCCTCTCTGATATTTATTTTCAGAAGTTTTCCTCTAATATAGTATAGTCTCTTTCCTTTCACTTGTCGTCTTTATTCAGCTATTACTCATAATATTAAAGTCCTTCAGCATCCTTTCGGGGGCGAAGACACATGGCGTGCTGGATAATAGGCGGAGTCCTGTATGTTTGATGGAATGCGACACTAGTTACCTATTTTTGATGGATATATCTCTAATCCTTCCCTGTAAAATTTATTTTATATCTTGTAGCTAAAGGCTGTCACGACAACCTTTAGCTACACCAATCAAATGGCTTGACATTTAAATGTTGGAACAATCTGTTATAAAAGCAACGGAGCCTATCTCCGGAGATTGCAGAGTAGGCTTTTTTACTGTTCGGAGTTTGTTCCAATCGAAAGGGGTGCTGCTTTGTAAAGCTAATTACTCTCCACGCCCATTGTCCCGCTTGCCACTGTTTTTTTTTTATCTCTTTTTGTTTGTTTGTTTTTGGGGTTTTTTTTGTTTTGTTTTTTTAAATTATGACAACACCTGAGGCAGTGATTTCTTGGTGTCACAAACAAACTTATGGGGTTTAAAGTTATGGATTAGAAAAAGTATTTTAACTGCATTTCGTCTGAAATCATACGCACGGCCAACACACATGTGTCAGGGCTTGAGGTGTTACGCGTCACTGAATAATGACAATTTTGAAAGAGTATATGATTTATTTTACACATAGCTGAATATATAGGTGAGAAGGTAAACGAAACAGACTGTAGGCATACTTATCGTGTCATCTGCAATAGGACTGTTGAAACACCAAACTTCAGAAGAAACCAAAATAATTCAGAGCTTATTTTTTAGTCTCACAAAACCAATTACTCTCCTGCGTGGCACGACATCCAGTGGAAAGTTCAGTTATCTATTCTATAGGCAAGCTCACGTGCGGAAACCACGTGGAAACTACCAATCAGCATATATAATAGCCGCAATCGACTACCGCAGAAATCTCGCGAGCACTATATCAGCTATTGCGAGTTGGGGGTAACATCAACCCTCTCTCGCAACAAGTTGCTATAGGCAAGACTCTGTAACTCTTCTAGTATGGGGGACATCTGGCCTTCCCTTTTGAACCAATATACATATAATTGCAACAGGAATACAGATTCGTTTTTCTGAAACGGTTATCCATGTTTATTTTTCAGAACAAAAACTGGGAGAGAAATGATATTTTTTCCTTTCAGCAGTGCAAAAAATGTGTCTCCAAAATGAAGGGAATTGGGGTAAGTCAGTTCTTGCTCGTCAACACGAGTTATTAGAGGAGTATTTCTCGACATTGTGGTTTAAATACCGTTATCACTAGATGTGGTGAATATATGACATGTGGCTAAAGCTCGCTTATAAAACTACGCTGACGCTCGTCAGAATAAAGAGACTGGTGTATAACATTGAGCCGACCTCTCGCCGTAAAACCTTGAATTATTTCTATTAATGGTGGACAACAGTGTAAAGATGGAGGTAAAGGAGAGAGCTCTACCAATCAAAATTGAGCCCACTGTTAAAACTGAGCCCGTTGAGACAGACACTAGCATTCTTCTGGCAGAGTACGTGTATAGTTCAGACAAGAGATCTCAGTAGTTCTGCGGCAGCAATGTTGGTAGTAAGATTATGTCACCCAGTCAAAGAAAGCAGAACAAGGTCATACGCAGTAGACACTGCGTCACGTAAAGTAGAGACGATGTCATGCGGAGCAGAGAAGGCGTATTGCGGAGAAATGACGAAATTTTGTCTCAAGCCGGCTTATCTACGTCTGACTTTACTGAGGACATGAGATTATGCAAGGGTGAGACAGTTCACCTCCGAGATACCTGTGAATCGGATGAGACATGGGATGACGACGCAAATTTACCGCCAGTTGAACTAACCAGTGTGAAAACGGAAATATCAACAGAACATGACCATAGTGTGAGAACTGAAAAGGGCTGTGATCAGTATCTGTCATTACGTAACCGGTCATATTGCCAATTAAGAGATGACAGTGGTAGAGTAGTGACTAAACCCTCTGACGAAACAGTGACTTAAGGCTCTGCAGGATTAGTGACTCACACTTGCAGGGGAGTAGTGACTAACACCAAGTATAAGTACCAGGCTGTGGTGAGACTACATAGGTTACCTGATGTAACTGAGGTTAACTTGAATTCCACAACATCACTGTCCTCTAGTACAGCATTCGGTGCAGACAATTATAACCAAATCCAGGAAAGGAAACTCAGACAAATGAGATGGAGATTACCCACCAGTCGCGTTAACAAACCCCAAGACATGGAGGTAAGTGATTACACCTGCCAGTAAGTTGCAACAATGCCTCCTCCAGATTTAATTAAAAACAGTTCTCTTTATCTTTCTGTCAAAACTAAAGAACTGGTATCTCTTCGTTGTCATCTTTGTACGTTCTAAGGCCTGTTATTTCGTTGGCCACTGACAATCAGGAATTTCTTCGATATGACCCCGCGTGTAATATTTATTTACCATTTTATTTTTTAAAAATATGTGGATGAAACCTTTCTTGGATTGTTATGTAATGGTGCCTTCAAATATAAGGTTTGAAAGTTACTGAAGCTGAGAGATTTATAAGTGTAATTTACCCCTGGTAGATAGTATGTTTGTGTTTAAGAGAGAAGGAATGAAAAACAAATCAGTTAATTAACTTTGTTCCCAAAGCCAAGTGCACTCTTGAAGACCCTATCAACCCTACACAGTATGTCACCAACAAGTTAGGTATGTGCCCGTGTTTGAATATTTTTCTTCTTTTATGCGATGGTAGTCGATAAAGCAGAAAAAAAGACTATTCTTCTGTTTACAGAACGAAGAGTCAAAGAACCACTCTAAAACAACTGGCGACCTGGTTTCCACTGAGACCGGACCAATTCTAGAACAACTGGCGACCGAAGGGGTATCTGAAACCTCTACATTCCCAGATACATTAGAAACAACATTTAATCAAGCCACAACGGAAACAAGTTTGGAGCAAGCTACATGCACAACTGAAACCCATGTTGTTCAAGACAGATCTCAAGCAACTATTTGTTGTGGTATGCTGGATAACTGCAGTAACAGATGGAATAATTCGGAATCTCAGAAAAAAGATGAGCAAACAACATTGGGATCTAGGAGCTTGAAACCTCATAGGAAGAACGTGAAAAGAGTCACTGCAGGAAAACATTCTCAAACGTTTGTTCAAAATGTCACCGAAAAGAGAAAGGAATTTTGTCGTGAGTTGTGTCCAAAAGTGCATATCTCTAAGCCGGGTTTGCGGGAGCATTCGTTGAATCATTCTGGTGTCAAAAAGTATGTCTGTGAAATTTGCGGGAAAAGTTTTGCCCGTAACTACAGTTGCAAGAGAAGGCAAACAGAGACCAGTGATCACATTCGTGTTAAGTTTGCAATAAAAGGTTTATAACCAAGGGGTCTTTGAATGTGCAAATTTCAATATGTAACTTATAAACACTTTCATTTATTTATTTATTTATTTCATTGATGTTTTACGCCGTATTCAAGAATATTTCACTTATACGACCGCGGCCAGCATTATGGTGGAAGGAAACCGGGCAGAGCCCGGGGAGAAACCCACAACCATCCGCAGGTTCCTGGCGGACCTTCCCACGTATGGCAGGAGAGGAAACCAGCATGAGCTGGACTTGAGCTCTTGGTTTCTGGGTATTTGCGCTGCCCTAGCGCGCTAAGCGATTGAGCCACGGAGGCCCGAGAACGGGTTTCATTATTCTGAATTTATGATGTATCATAGTTGACTGCGTCTTTGTAACACGGATTCTATAGTAATACAGGACTCATTCATAAGTAATACAAATAAACTGACACGGTCACTGGTAGGCCCATATATATTAGGGGTGAAGCTATATATATTGAATAACTCAATAAAGTGCGAGGTATGCGAGTATAATTAATGAAATATATCGGAGCGTTTTGTGGCGACACCGAATCTTAAAAGACCATTTGTGATTGGCTGATTATTACGGGGGAAATTCTGCTAACTCCTGGTAAATTAATTTATCCTGAGTTAGAGAACCAATTAGCATGCTGCATTCCAAGCGTGGCGATTTTACTCCAGTCGGTCACAATTAATAACTGGTGGTAAGCCTCTGCCAGTGAAAACACAGACATCCAAATAACTATGAGAACTACATGGAGTACGGAACAAGCCCTTGCGAAAAGATGACAGAGAAATAGATATATTTTATGAAAGCCTTTAATAAAACAAAGATACATGCGTAAGGTAAGGCGAGTTTAATGACAGAAAGAATCAGGGGCCTGGTCGCTGCCTGACATTGATTGTCAGGACATTCTCCTTCCTGCCCTGTCGGCCACAGTGTAGGCCCCGCCGTAAAGGTCCAGCCCGGCCCGTGTCCTGCGGCCCTCTGAATATCCGGCCCGGTCGTGGTCGACGCCCCCCCCCCTCCCCCGCTATGCAGGAATCCCCTACGAGGTATAAAAACACTAACTCGATTTTGTATCCAAGATTCAGGCGCACAGAAAATGGTGGGGACGGATAGGGATTGGCTGTAGCTCTAAAGTGTGCTGAAATACTGCCAGATAATTTTCCACGTATAAACTATCACAAATAATGGTTGAAAGAAAAAAAAAGTCCATTACTTGTGGCTACAATTAAACGAAGAAAAATATCATCCAATGAGCAGGCGACAGGACGCTAGTACCTGTATTCCAGCTGATTTATTTTGAGAAAATGGCGGTCAACACCTGATGATATTTGGATATGTTGTAGGCCAGGCATCTAGTTATTTGACAGTAAGTGTCATTTGGGCCAAAGAAAATTAGGGAATACGGTTCTAGGAGGGTGTTCTTTGTGCAACTACAACATAAACAGTAAGGCTATTTTTTAGTGTTTTTATATCTATAAGCAATATCCTCCGGTGAACACGCTCCATGTTCCCACACCTGTCCCGGTGTGCTCCTTAGATCGGTTCCCGGTCGCCCTCCCCTGGTCAGGGGTTGCAACCCCTTGGCGATAAACATCGCGGCTTTCGGTGATGCGTCTGAATTCAATGGCTTACATACTCCGCGGCTCCCGTCTAGCAGCACTCGAACAGTTCAGCCCTGATCAGCTGTCTGTCTTGGTCTAACGTCAGCTGTCTTCGATGGCAAACCTAACCACCCCCAACAATAGGATTTACTGCCCTTATATATACTCCATGGACAGGTCCAAAAAACGGGTGTTCTGCGAATCTGGGTCAGACCTACAGCCTTTCTAACCCGTCGTGTTCTGCCTGTCGCCCCTCAGCGTTCTCGATTGCTCTCGCCGTCCTGCTTATTCCTCAAACAAGTAAAAGCATTTCTGATTGGATGACTACTACCACGCAGGAAATAATTTTTCCCGCGAAAAACCTTAATAAATAAATTCCCTTTTTTATCGACAGCCATCAGAAATAAGAATTGAAAAACTCTGTCCCTTCCGCGGTTCCTTAGATTGGTGATTTACGCCGAACACAAGAATATTTCACTTATATGGCGGCGGTCAGCATTATCAGGGGAGGAAACCGGGCAGAGCCCGGGCGAAACCCACAATCATCCGCAAAGCTGCTGACAGGCCTCCCCATGTACGGCCGGAGAGGAAGCCAGCATGAGCTTGATTTGAACTCACAGCGACCACCTAGGTGTTAACCCTTGTAGGCCCGTCACTAGCCTATACTGTGTATCAAAGTAGGCCTAAGCCTATTTACTTATTTATTAATTTGATTGGTGTTTTACGCCGTACTCAAAAATATTTCACTTATAAGACGGCGGCCAGGACTATGGTGGAAAGAAACCGTGCAGAGCCCGAGAGAAACCGGCGATCAACCTCGGATGCTGGAAGACCTTCACATGTAGCCTATGGTGGGAGATGAAGCCAGCATGGTATACCAAAGTGCCAGAACGGTGCATGTATGTCTTCTTTACCTGTCGGAAGATATAAACCCCTTCACAACAGCCTCCACCCCACCTCAACCATTCCCTAAGCCCACCCCATGCACGTCACCCCCACCCCAATCCCATATTACCCTAATAGTCACACGGCGTTTTCAATACGCTACAGCGCCCTGGGAAGGTACCATTGAACACTGATGACGCAATCTCGTCCACCTACCGTTCGGCTCTGCTTTTGTGTTGCATTTTTCTTCTTTGGTTGGACACTTTGCATAAGCTACAATTTCCGAGCCGTAGCGCCCACTATTAAGTCACAATAAAACTCGAGCAAATTCTATCTCTCTCGATACACACCAGGGTTCGCCATGTTTGATGGAGCTGAGCATCCCGATCCAGGGCTCGTTAAATTTTATCCTAGAAACTTATGTTTAACTATTTAACATCATGTTTGCCGGTGTTGCAAACAAATGTGAAATACTTCATGTGTTTATAAAAGAAATCAAATGTCGCCATTAGACATTGCTCCAAAGAATGAACAAGTTGCTATAAGTGTAAAAGTGTAAATGCTACGATACATTTTACGGTGTCGAGATGGTGAAGGGGCGAGTATTGTTCCCATAATGCTTTGCGTCATCAAACATGGCGCCTTCAGGCGTTATCGAGGTCTATGTGGGGTTAGCTCTAGTTTGCTGTGACTTAAAAGTAGACGTTAGCGATCGGAAAATTTAGTGGATGCAAAGCGCCCAACCTAATGAGAAATGTGCAACAGAGAAGCAGAGCAGAGCTGGGGAAAGCCGGACGGCAAGTGGCCCAGTTTGCGTCATTAGTGTTCAATAGAACCTTCAATAGTGTTCAATAGAACCTTCCCATGCCGTTGTGGCTTAGTGGAAACGCCATGTGATCACTTGGCTATCCGCATACACGCTGTAGGCGACCCCGCCCGGCGTATGATCTTGCTGGCACGGGATTTGTCCGTATTCGATTATCCTCACAGTTCTGAATTTTGCTGCACCCCTGTTCAGTAGCGGCGCGACATAATGAGAGACTGTGGAACTGCTGTCACCTAAGTATGTGTTCCTTTCCCCTGTATGTTTTTTTATACATGTCAGCTTGGTAACGTAGATGTGGTAAGTTAAGAGAAAAGGGGTTTGGTGTATTTTAATGCTTGCAAAGATTTTTTTTCTTTTCTCACATCTGGTAAACGACGTTCGCCTCGATTCATTACAGCATGTACTACAACAACAACATAAACTTTGACGTCCGAGGCTGCTCTGACGTAAGGTTTACCAAAATTTGGATCGGCCATAGTATGGCCCCAGACGAACATATTCTAGTTAGCGTTTACCATTAACTTGGGCGGAATGGGAAATAGTTCGAGAATGTTCGAATTCATAGCGTGCACCCTAGAATGCTAGTCATTCAACCATATTGGCGACAAAGCGCAAACTTCCAAGTTCCAAGTTTACCCCTCCCAATTGTGACCCATTTCGCCAATCTTCTGGTGTATGTTGAGAAAGGCAGAGTCAAGACTTGTGTGTATTGAGTCGCCATCTTCCCCAAAAAGTGGACTCAAACTGAAATAAAATATTTTCATTACATATGGGAAAACATGTCCAAATCAGCAAGCTGAATGAATTTGAACTATTTTCATTTTGAGAAAATTCCTGACGTAATGTCATTATTATTCAAGATGGCTACCCCATAGAGCCTTCGTTCATAGATCTCGAACATTTGGTGTGCAAAGTTATCTTTGAGCGACAAACATGGATCTTAGAGAAAAGCAGGTCAAAACACTATTCAGTGCATATTATTCAGTGCATAGCAAAGTAGACACAAAATTAGAGGTCAAAGTCTTGATGTAGTTGTAGATTTGCCTCTAAGATTAGATTGTTACCACACCCTTTCTCATGAAAATCCTTTGTATAAGCTGTGTTACTTGTCTCATTTGTACTGTATTCAATTAAACTGAATCAAACTATAATTGTACATTGATGCTCAGGCAAGCGAAATGTGTTTAGTGTAGTCCTGTGCATATATGTCAGAAGTTGCAATTGTTTAATCCCCATGTATACACAAGATTCCATTGATGGCCCATGATCTTTCAACAGCTACCTTTGATCTGGCGCACAACCCGACTCTCACACTGCCTCATATTGCTTCTTCCACTCAAAGAAGACCGCCACACCTCACTGGTACATTTCCAAAGCCGTAGCATAGTCGTGTTGGGTGCTACAGGCCTCGCATAAATACCAATCTCTCAGTTTTCTCTCGCCGAGCCCTTAAAAGGAGAAGACCAGGAAAGTATGATGTAAATTGTAGTGAACAGAGAAAGGTTTGAAGATTTAAAATAGCATCGTTTGATAATTTTTATCACCGTAAGCTTGTGTAGCTGTTCGAAGACATCAATATTATGTTGACCTGATGCTGACTGATGGGCATGAACCCTTTGCTCTCTAGCGTTGTCAAGCTCATCCCTATTCAAAGTGCTGTTTGTGCAGCCAAATTCTGCACACTTTGGCATCATGCCAGGTTTCTGTACTAGTCTGTGCGCTAACACAACAAAGGGCAGCAGCCAGCCATCTGTAATCGAGTTGAATTCATGTCCCTAGGGTGTATATAAGTAGCGTTACATGTATGTACATTCAAAAGAGATAACGTTAATGATCTGAGGACCCGATTCATGTAATCAGGTTTTACATTCTTATTGATCAAAATTATTTTCACAGTTACGTTCCCGTTTACATTTGCGATTTTATTTATTATTCGTAATTGAGTGTATGTTATGACCTACCTTAAAATTTTTTGCCTTGGAAATAAAAAAAAATCTCCTAAAATATATGATAGTTGTTTTTGAATCTTCAAACCATACTCTTTTACCACGAATTGCCCAACACTTCCTTGGTCTTCTGTAAGAATAACCCTGCTGACCTTGTTGTGGCTGTCAGTAAATAGATTTTTCTGAACAGTAATTCCTACATAAGCATAGGATTTGGTTCATATCCATGTTTGGGGGCCTTTATGGCCAAAGGTGGTAGCGCAGCAATGCGGCGTAATGACCCAGGTGCCTCTTCTAATGTGGTTGCTGTGAACTCAGGCTCTCTTCCTCTTCAACCGTTTATCGTGTACGTTGGAAGGTCCAGCAACCTGCAGATGGTCGTGGGTTTCCCAACAGGCTCTGCCTGGTTTCCCCGACCATAATGGTGTTTGTCGTCGTATAATGAGTTAAAATATTCTTCAGTAAAGTGTAAAACACCAATCAAATAAATAATATGTCCTTGTCCACAGTCTGAGTTTGTGTGATTTTGAGACACTCAAAAGTCTGCAGGAAAAAAGGGGGGAACCAGCCTTTAGTTAATGATGAAGTGACATTTAATAGGAAACAGACTCAGTGACAAGGAGCTGAGAGATTGGGGTTTACTATGCATGTAACTAAGGCCTGTAGTCCCTTATTGCTAAGGCAAAGAATGCAATAACTCTCAAAAGTTACTTTTTCCATTGGAAGAAGAAACTATTACTCTTGAAACATCATTGGTCATCAATGCCACATGTACATGGTGTAGCACTAATTGTGTTATGTAAGTCAAATGTTTGAACTGGTCTAAAGTATAATCAGTCTGTTTGATTAACATTGTTTGTTCTATTGTTGATTTCAGGAGTCCAATGCTGAAAGCTCATACAATGGACATGATGGCAGGTGACCAAGAGAGTCCAGGGAAGGCCACTGTGGTGGACGGGACAAACGCTCTTCGCATTTTGTATGTAGAGTCTTTCAATACTGAAGCTGCAGAGGAAGGGGTTCCTATGGACAAGACAAATTCCCAACACAGCACACACACTCAACACTGTTTTTGTGCTGAATCCATAAAGACTGAACATTCAGAGGTGTCCACTTCAGTTGCCCAGAAAAATGAACTCCAGATTTTCTGTGCTGAATCTATTAAAGCCCAATCTGTGGAAGAAACTCTTTTGGTGGACGAAATAAACAATTCACATCATCTAATTGTTGAGTCAGCAAAACCTCTACCTTCTAGACATTGTGCTCATGAAATGGCCTCTGTTGATGTCCCAAATGGTTATGTTCCTGGAGGAGTGGTGAATGTTAAAACAGAAAGGCTCTTACGTGATGACCAGCTTTCTGTATTTAAGACAGAAGTGTCCGATGAAACCGTGTCAACCACATTCGTAGCAAACAGGATGTCAACAGATCTTCACGAAACGCTGAAGAAGGAACATGGTGAGTTCAGTGAAGAAATCTGTGTCATCATAAAGACAGAGCCCATAGACATTTATGAAGCTGCTGAGATTGCAGATGTCACTGATGAGGTCTTTGATTGTGATGGTAATCGTCCAGGTAAAACAGGTGTGTATAGCCATCCCTGTAGCAATGGACATCTGTCGTTTCCAGAAACCTGTCGTGGTTTCAATACAGGAAACCTTGCAGGGATGCCAATAGGAAACTCAAGAAACTCTGCTGACATCTCAAGAGGAAATTTGAGAATCTTCACTGGTATGCCAAGAGAAAACATAACAAATTGCACTGACTCATCCAGAGGAAACCTTTGTGGTAAGCCAGAAGGAAACTCAGGAAACATTGCTGGTACTCATAGAGAAAACTCAGGAAACCTCCCTGGCAAGCCTTGTGGGAAATGCCCTGTTAGTGACTCAAGTGTAAGCTTGCATGATGTTGGAAGAATGTTTCCTGATGTTGAAAGAGTAATAAGTGACACTTATGTCACATGTAAGAGCGCCAAGTACCAACCTGTGGTTAGGCTGAATAGACTTGAGGGTGTAGTTGATAAGTTTCTCATTGCTTCTGATACACGAGACAAGGGGATACTAGGGAGTATGGATGAAAAGGTGCAAACCAACCAGACAGAGGAAATGTTTAAAACCAGTTTACCATTTGTTGGTGGCAATCCTTCTTTTAGAAAACTTTGCCCTACAAGCAGATCAAAGTCCCATTTCCCTGTTCCACACAAGAGAGTGGCCTGTACCTGTAAGATCTGTGGGCAAACACTCACACGACGAAACAATTTACGCATACACATGCGAACTCACACCGGTGAACGTCCGTACACGTGTGACAGATGCCCAAGAACCTTCATTTGTGTGTCTGGTTTGAACACTCACCGAAAAATGCACACAGGGGAAAAACCCTATGCATGTAAGATTTGCAACAAACGCTATGTCTACTCAAGCCTGCTAAAAAAGCACATGGGAGCTCACACAAGGCCATATTCGTGCAAGATATGTCATAGAAGATTTACCTCAACAGGAGGACTTCGAAATCACGGCGTAGTGCATACCGGAATCAGGAAAAGACTTTTTAAGTGCGAAGTTTGTCAGAAAGCTTTGGTATCTAAAGTTGCTCTTAAGCAGCATTCTTTGATCCACACAGGCGAGAGACCTCACAGGTGCACCGTTTGTAACAAAACGTTCACTTTGAACGTCAATCTAAAGTATCATTACAAAATCCACACTGGGGAGAAACCTCACGCCTGCCCTCTGTGCCCCAAGCGCTTCATATCGTCGTCACATTTGAAGAGGCATCATTTAACGCACACAAAAGAGAGACCATACAGCTGTGGCATATGTCAGAAAAGATTTTCAAGTCGTGGGTCTGTGCGGACACATATGGTTATACATTCTGACGAAAGACCTCATTCCTGCGAGATCTGCCAAAAGAGCTTCAAGACCACATGTATCTTAAGGGCTCACATGACTTCCCACACGGACGAGAGACCGCACAAGTGCAGGGTGTGTCAGAAAGGCTTCAAACAGACAGGTAACTTAAAAACACACATGCAAATACACAGAGGCGACAGACCATACACCTGTAAGATTTGTTACAAAGGCTACAAAACATCGGGTAACCTACGCGTCCACATGGTGTCACACCAGCGCGAGAGGCCTTTCACCTGCGAGATTTGTCAAAAAGCCTACAAAACGACATGCTCTTTAAAGGCACACTTGACAACACATGAAGGCAAGAAGCCGCACGCCTGTAAAACTTGTGGGAAAAGGTTCAGTACTCCCGCATATTTGACACAACATGAACTTCTTCACACAGGTGAAAAACCGTACGTTTGCAAGGTTTGTGGAAGAGATTTTGCCACTCCGCAATACCTTAGAAGGCATGTCTTGAAACTTAGACATGAATGAAAGGTGTATTTGTTCATTGCGTCAAAGAAGATCGCTGATCATGCAGTACATGGTTGAACCTGACCGTAGCTTAGTCCAGCTACATGTGTGCACCATCTTTATTGCATCAAGTCGGACACTCCGTGTATCGCTACGCGTTTATGACTCTGTTTTCTGCCTTGATCAATCGACTGGGCGAATCTGTTCCAGTCTGAACTTGAAAAGCCGTCAGCGTTATTCAATCAGATACTTGCCTGCTCGGGTTGCCAAAGAATTTATGCATGTAGGGAACATCTCAATCAAATGTACTGAAGAGCTGAAAGCTGTGTAAACATGTGGTGGGCAAACCATGAAGATAGAATGGACCACACTGTTTCCGACACGTGTAATGTTTTGGAGCACGGTTCCCTACGTAGAACATTAAAGTCTGCGTGGCCACGGACGGTTTAATTCTGATTACAAAGACTGGGGTAAGGCTGGCCATCTCGCTCTGGCCATCTCGCCCGGGTCATACATGTACGTCTTCGGTCACAGGATGACTTGTTGAATGATCAAGACATTTCAACCTATTCTGTCTCCATGATTGAATGCCCCTAGAAGTATTTTGACATCACGTCTTAATATGACAACAGGCCAGCATCTGTCTGTTTATGTCGGTTTTATCTTGTTTATCTCCATCTTCACAGGCGTGGAAAGTTCGTGTGTGTTTGATTTTACCTGCCATCGGCCGTGTGCGCAGACACATGTTGTTTCGTCTTTGCCGTCAATCAGTTAGGGAACCTATATTTTATTGGGTAATACATTTACATTAATATTCATCAGCTATTGAGCCAGGTGTGCTGGTTATTTCGGCCTGCTGGATCAAGGCAGAAAATGTAGTGCCAGGGTTACTGTGTGGTTTATAAACATTCACTCACCGTTCAGAAGTACAACGTTGTATTACATAACTGTGTAGTTACTCTACAGCACTGCCGTTACCTTGGTTACTGGACAGGACTGTCATTACACTACAGGACGGTAACCAGACAGGAATGTGTAGTTACACTATAGGAATGTTGTTACTGAACAGGCCTGTTTAGATTCTCTACAGGATTGTGAGGTTTGTCTACCGAACTGTTAGATTAGTGTTCAACTATTGTGGTTACTCAACGAAAAAGTGTGGTTACTGTGCAGAACTGTGTTATTACCTTGCTGAGTGTATCGTTACTTCACACAGCAGTAAAGGTACATGTACTTTGCAGAACTGTGAGGTTATTTTGCAGAATTATGTGTTTACTTTGCAGAACTGTGCTGTTATTTTGCAGAACTGTGTTGTTGCTTTGCAGAACTGTGGTTACTTCACAGAGCAGGCTGGTTACTCTGCAGAACTATGTGGTTACTTTACATAGTAGTATGGTTACTTAGCACGTAACTTTGTGGTTACTCTGCATAACTATGTGGTTACTCTTCAGGACAGTGTACAGTAGTTACTCCACAGGACTCTGTGGTTACCAGACACGACTGTGTGGTTATTTTACGAAACAGTGTAGTTACAGGAATGTATTGTTACTTTACAGTTCTGCGTAGTTACTCTGCATGATTATGTACTTATTCTACAGGACTGCATGGTTACTCTACAGAACAGTGTAATTACAAGAATGTGTGGTTATTGTGCAGAACTGTATGGGTACTCTGCAGAACGACGTGATTATTCTCCATGACTGTGTGGTAACTCTAGAGAACTTTATACATACACTACAAAAATGTAGTTACTCCACAAGACTGTGCAATAACTCGAGTCACTTGACACAACTGTGTTTGTACTCTACTGAACTCAGTTGCTACTCCACAGGACTGAGTTACTCTGTTGTAAAGTTTGTTTATGCCACAAGACTGTAGAATTGCGTGGTTACGTGTGGCTCGTTTTTAGGACTGTGGTTACTGCATGTGCCTGTGATTACTGCATGTGACTGCCTACCCAATAGAGTACGCCTATCCCTTAGGGCTGTGCTTACAGCACACGGCTCTGCATATACACGAACGTTCGACCCAAGGACTGTGTCATTTACAACTGGTAGGACTTTGATATTTACCTAAAGAACTGTGATATTGCTCTGTATGGTTTATTGTTGTTAAGTTTGCTTAAGAGGACCATTTTACGAAACAGTGGCAGCTTTTGTCAGGCGTATCTTCTAAGACAACATATATCCACACTTCTGTATAATGCAGGTGTACATGTATCTGTGAGCTTGACGTAGCACTGTGACAGCTTTGTAAAACGAGCCCCTGAAACTTGCATCGCCTCATGGAAAACGGAACCGATCATTGAACACGTTATTATCATGTGATGAGTACCTTGGCAACTTGGGGAAGAAAATTATCTGGACTCTAGTTTGCAATTACTTCTTTAATTTAAATACTCAGTTATTATAATATTTATGTGACATGCATGGGAAACAAAAGTACCCAAATATCTAATTTTCTGTGGTTTCCATGATAGCTGTTTATTGAAAGCTGTGGAAAATGACAATTTCAGTTGTTTACAACTACTTGTTTACTTTTAAAGTTGTGTCAATTCGATCATGTTGATACTTGAAAGAAAGTGAATGGCATACATGGATATTCAGAACTTTCTTTTTATTTCTCTTGGTAGAAAAACAATAGTGTCGAGTTTCAATAATCAGTTTTGGGTTGGATGAAAACCCTTCGCTATGAATATATGACATCTGTCGGGTGAGACAGTTCGTTTGGTGGATTTATACCCTGAGCAATCCGGTATACCTCAGGAAGGGGAAGAGGAGCCGATTCCACAAAGCCATTTTTTAATCAAGAGATTAAAATTTTCACCTCATCACCAATATTATGAACAGACAAATGTGTCAAAATTTCAATTTACTATGGGAAAAACTAAGCACTGTGATGGTGTTTTAAATTTTGACTTAAGTCAGAAATGGCTTTTTGGATACCGCCAAAGTCGTGAACTTAGTGTTATCAAGGTCAGAGAGTTTTCAAGCGTATCATATGATGTCATCGCTTAAAATAAGGAAACTGCAAACTAGAATCGAAAGTGCCTCAGGTATTCAACCTGATATACAGGTTGTCATCCCTATTACAAGGAGTGAGAAAGTGTTGTCTTAAACAACAATCAGAAAAAGAAAAAAGAGAATTAAAATGTCTTTGCTTTTCTAGCTTTGCTCTCTGCACTATTGTACGAACCGAATTCTGGTCGACATGATGCTATAGAGCGAGATTTAGTTGTTAGCTGTCAGACTCCTATTCACTGGCAAGTCCAACATGCATGATTTGGAGAAAATGCACGTTGAAAAGCGGGATTTTGTATTCTGGAGCACAGATTTGTGGGGGCGTGTACATAGCGGGAAGCACGCAATAACCTGATAACAACTGCCTGAGGTCTGTACAACTCTGGCACTACTCCAAACAACGTAAATAAACTGTGCAACAAAAGTAAGTTCCCCCCAAAACGTTGTTTGATATCTCCCGTGATAAGTACCAGAGGGCAATGAAATTTTGCACAAATTATCCCATTAATCAGACGGACGTGGTATATCAAGGATTAAAGTGCAGATGCAGTTGTGCGCTAATGGGCATGCGAAAACTGAAAATCGGTCGATTTTGAAAATTTCATAAAGGCAGTCAACCAGATTTTTCAACGGCAATTCTTTATTTTATCACAAAATTCAACAATTTTCACTTGATGACCAGTAATTATCAATATCGTGTATATATATATATATATATATATATATATATATATATATATATATATATATATACACTTAAACGCCATGTGTATGATTGGCAACGGAGACCTGAGTGTCATCATGTGTCGATCAGCACTGGTTAATCCACGCGGGCATAACACTGGCTGAAATCTGGACTAAGTCAAAGTCCAAACAACCAATAAAGTTCTGTGATGTCTACTTCAGGTTTGGACAATTTGGTATCCTTCAGCACTTCGTGAAGATGTGAACGATGTGCCAAAATGGCCAATGGTAGAGAGTCTACTATTCTACCCAGCAGGCTTCTCGTAACGGAAGTGCATGCGCTTGCACAGTGTCATTATCATGATTATTTCCTTGATTGTGAAAGACAACACGCTATAGCTTTAGGGTAGCTGAACGTGTTGACCCAAATGAGACAATCTTGTATGTTTTTTTACCAAGATAATTGCACTCCACCTAGAGAAGATACAGCGATGAAATCGATCTTTATATGGGCTAAATCCCACGTCACATCAACACTTCCAAGCATTAGAATACAAAAGCCCGTGCCATAGCGGATGGCAGCCCAGATAAGGTGAGTAAGGTTTCCAAGCAATACCTGCAGTATGCAAGAAGGGGGTGGTCTGATAGTTATATGCCGACAACTCGACATATATCGTTTGTGTCTCGGGTCGATTGACGAAGCCGTGCGCAGAAAAAGCTAGGCGTAACCGGGCGCTGCTCAATGATGGCTTGCTGTACAGCTAAGAGACATCCACCTCACGTTTACACACCTGCGTACAATGCCAGTCATGTGCTTGATATCGGAGGATTGGTGACCAAATATATACATGAGATAAGGCCAGCTACTAGTCCTCCATCTCTAAGTTAGGTGAGGAGTAGTGACCAAATATATTAGGTCAAACTACCAGCCCTCTACTTGAGTTACGTGAGGAGTGGTGACCAAAAATATAAGATCAACTATCGAGCCTCCACCTGTGTGTCATCTGAGGAGTGGTGACCAAATCTATAAAGTGAACTACGAAGCATCGACCCATGTTGACGGGACCAGGTGTAAAATAACCTGGCTAGAGCATTATCAGCTTTTAATGCAAACTGATGGCTCATTTTGCACCCTGTTCGATTTTCTCCGGTTATGTGAACTGAACTGTAAATGTCTTTTCAAGAGTTACTGGCCTAAAGTGAAAGAAGCAGAGATCAGAATTACTGGCCTAAACTAAGTGAGGGAAAGATCCAAAAAAGCAGAACATTTCGTTTTCCTTCAAAACGGAGGTTTCATTTTTTTGTTCCTGAGAAGTTTGACAGTACCACCAAGGAGATGTTTTTTCTTGATCCGGAAAACTGTGACAATTTCATTTCCGCTGTACCATCAAAGGGAAGATTTCATTTCTGGATCCTGAATGCTCTGACAGTATCGGCAAAAGACCGATTTTCTTTCGTTTCCCCAAATTGATCCAATATCATCAAAGAGGCGATTTTATGTACATTCAAGGGGTTAATGATTTAGCAGCATCTTTTTCATCTCAAAATTAATCAAAAGATTTTTATGCCAGGCCCTTGTGTCGTTTAACTGCACCCTCACCAAGGACTGTATTTCATACTGAGCCTTTGAACAGGATCGTTTCACTGTCGTCAGAGAATACATTTCTTCAGTAAATCCATTCCTTGGCAAAGTATACACATGGCTTCAGCCATGAGGTCAACGTCAATGTCGTACGTGTTTAAGGAGACCGGCGTTGTTGTCATTATAATAGTCAAAATGGTTATGCTTTTGCAGTTCCCTTCCTTGCAACCTGTTTTCTTAGTGGAAAGCTTCCGCGTTTCACTTAAGGCCACTTGGCACAAATACCTATGGAGCCAATTGAACATCTCCATCAAAACTATGCTCTCTCGTCAGCCGAGAGCGCGAATGTGGTGTTGTGCATGACGACAAGTGGAGTCCAGTAGACAGGAAGTACATCATTTATTTTGGCCCGGTAATACGCAGTACATTCGATACAATAACCACTCTTACTTAACACCTGACAGCCTAGTCTTGAACATCGGCGGGAATGTGGAAACTGACGCCAAAATCTTTATGGAACGTTACAACGTCAAGATGTACATTTTCGTACCTCTGCCAACGTATGTCGCCCGGTTAAAGAAGATGTTCAAGGCGAATCCTAAAGTAAAGGTCATCGGACTCGGGCTCGGCAAAACAGAGCAAGACCTCAAAATAGAGATTAAAGGTCATGATGGGGATGCCTCTTCCATTTACACGGGCAAACACGTGAAAATCTTGACAATCACTCGAACCAGTGACGTTATCAAGCAGTTAGGTCTTCTTAATCACCCAATAGATTTATTCCGCACGAACTGTGTAGGCTGTGAATATGAGGTCATGGAATCGATCGTCTTCTCTGATATGATTGGTAATTTGAAACGCGTCCAGTTTGCTGCACACTTGTACCCAGGTGTCGAGCAACCCGAGGCCCGCTATTGTCTTGTACAAGAGCTTTTGAAGAATACGCACAAAACCATGTACCAATACAAGTTTTTATGGGAGCTAAAATAAACTGTACGACTAGGAATTTTCAGTTCAAGGTTTCCATTTCAGCAACCCGGGCCTAATTGAACTTGTTAGCTAGTGGTTTGGCTGGAAAGTCTGCCCGACATTGCAAGTTCTATCTTCTGTCTTCTAAATGTCAGTCTGACGAAAAACCTATTGGTCTAATATCCTTCACGGACAAGCATTTCCACTCCAGTGACAGCCTAGAAATTTGCAGACAATCCCATTTCATCAGGTATGCGAATTTCCTGATCGCTGGGAAAATTGTATAGCTTATTATCATTGCACGCATGTATATGTCCATGTTTTAACAGCTTTCTATGTTTTTTTTGGAACATGAGGTAGTCTCACATATATAGCGTCGGCTATGGCATCACGACATAGAATGAAATAAATTAATAACTGAAACTATTTTCCGACACAATTACATCAATAATTTTTATATAAAAATGGGAAAGTTCGCTTTGTTAATGAATCTCGTTTTTCGGTAATTTGAAGTTGGATATTGCTTTACCGCTTGACACACTAAACTGTGATTTACATATCTCACTCATGATATAGTCTTTGAGTACACGTTGACCTATTTTGTCAAGGAGTTCATGCATTTATTTGAACGGTTAGAATAAAACCCAAACTGAGGTCATTTTGTATTGCATTCCTGCATCAGCTGTTATTCTGCTGGTAGACCAAGCTTCCTGATCACTTTACATTGTTTTTACGCCATTTGTTTAATTAAATATGTGACAAGAAAGCATTCTGACCAATTGTAGATCATTGATGTCAACTAAATTGCAATTAGCATATGTGTATGTTTTGTTTTGTTGTTTTCTTTTTGTGCCCATTTTACCGAATTCTGGGTAAAATGCTTACCACATGCACACCTTGTAATGAGGATTACTAAACTGTTACCTCATGCACACCCTGTAACAAGGATTACTAAACCGTTTACCACAGGCACACCTTGTAACGAGGATTACTAAACTGTGTAACACATGCACATTTAGAAATTGAGAACAACTGTGTTCATATTTGGTGACATTGGTGACTTTATTCAAGGTCATTTGAGTTATGCTTTCTGATGGAACTCTAGTTTGATAACTCTTGAAATTCTGAAGCAATTATTCTTAAACTTGTACGACATGTCCACCTGGTCGTGTGGATGAACCCTATTGTTATTCGTTGACCTTGACCTACTTTTTCTAAGGTCTTTGCGCTCGTGCCTTCACTGTTTTAAACCCATTATCTGTTGCAACTGACCGAGAGGTACTTGGTGCATACAACGGTATTTATACAATCGTATACAAGCAAAGGATACATCTCTTTATCAATTATTCAATAATCATGACGTCATAATACAATCGGCCTGTTAAGTATGGCCTAACTTCTCATGGTGCCTGGGTTTTTGTTGTTTTTTTGTTGTTGTTGTTGTCTTTCTTTCTTTTTTTTTTTTTGCTTTGTTTTTGTTTCTTGGAGTGATTGAATGCAGTAGTAGGAAAAATAACGTCAATGTACTTTGCATATTACCTAAAGACTGACAGAAGTCATAGGTGTGGTGAGAGAATGTGCGCATATATATCAGAAATAAATGTTCATTGCGCAGGGTCAAACGAGTCAAATATTTTTCCTGAGGAACCAAGAGTCGTGCGTATGCTCGGTAATAAACTTGTTACATTTCCTGCGCAATGGGGATTCCAGTTTGGACGCAAAACGTCATCACTGAAGTAGGGGTGGCTGTGGTGACATGGTAGATACAGCGTCTGCCTCGTAAACGATAAATCTGGGTTTAGGTCCCCATGCAATCGCTTGGTGTTCTATAAAAGTGGAATAGGCCACGTGCTGGTCTACCCGGTGTTCGTGATTGGGTAGGGCTTGGTGTCTGGTGCCTTCAGAGTGCCGTTCTATATTTGCAACAGAACTATATTTGCAATAGGCCCGACCTGCTACAAGGAGACACCGTGGTTATATGACAGAAATAATGTTACTGGCAACGTTAAACCCCAACTGAATCAAACACACGACCAAGCTGGAGTGAACAATAAACTGCACAGCGCATAGACCGGAATTACCTTGGGCAAGGCAGGGAATCTGAATGACAATGCAACTCGACTTTGGGTGTGGCTCCTCTGAGTCTTAAGTGACTGACACCCAAGGTGCACTACGGAAAAATCATGGTCACACGAGCGCTGATCAAGTATCAGTCCACACGTTTATTAGAACATGGTTTACACTGAACAAGAACCGAGTGGGAAAGTGGCTTCACCTGTCAGAGGGATGGTTCAATCGGAATCGATCTCGGATTTATTCATATGAGCCATTCCGCGCTGTCGCTTCGGTTTGTGCTGTTGCTATGCCAGGTTTCATTCGAATTTTGAGGTAACAGACAGTCCTCGAGGGAACAGACTAGCATTTATTTTATTTTGCATTAGAAATAAATATTTACCACGAAATTTAAGTTCATCATTGCCCCTATTTTGGAAGACCTTGAAACTAAACTCGTGTACATTATTATCTTTATCATAACGTAATCTGGTCTGTAACCAACGATCCTCTTCTTTCTTCCGAAGGTCAGTGCCTCTGAATCAATAATAGGCGTTGCTCCAGAGGCGAAAGACCGTTCACAATCTGATTGATTCATTTATTTGATTATTGTTTTACGCCGTACTCAAGAATATTTCACTTATACGACGGCCGCCAGCATTTTGGTGGGAGAAAACCGGGCAGTGCCCGGGGTAAACCAACGACCATCCGTAGGTTGCTGGCAGACCTTCCCACGTACGCCCGGAGAGGAAGCCAGCATGAGCTGGACTTGAACTCACAGCGACCGCATTGGTGGGAGGCTTCTGGGCCATTGCGCTGTGCTAGTGTGATAACTGACTGAGCCACGGATGCCCTCTTCACAACCTGAAAACTCTTCTCTTAACATGCTCAATGTGACAAACCAGTGTCGGGGCAGAAACCTGTCCCTCCTGCACAACGAAGTACTGGTTACCCGACAACTATTCACATCGCTCTTAGTATTGGATGTGTGTGTGTTTATTTTTACTTGTTTCTTTATTCCTTTTTTCTTTTGGAGGGTCTGGAAGCGAAGCGAACAATGGGGGCATTTCTAAAGTTGTGAAAATGTATACCGATTTCCTAACTATAACAAGTAGTAGGTATTTTTTTCCTTGTCCTAACCCATAGTTAAAGAGTGTTGTTCAGTTGTGGTGTAAATCAGTCCCCTGAGAAATGGAAAATACCATATAATCTATTACCAGCACAACCAGGAAGAGGACGTGTTGTGTCAAGACGGCTTTACTGAAATGGTAGTTAACAAGCAAAAACTAAAAAACCTAGACTGCTCATAAACGTACAAGTTAATTCAGAGTCTTGCTCAACCTGCAGTATCTCAATGCACACGTGTATACATGTACATTTATGAAATCCCGTTTGTAAAGGATGATTCGACCGAGTGACTGATGCTTGGAATCTGGCGTGTACCAGTCCCCTGTTGGGATGGATTTACACCACAGCTATATGGGTATCAGGAAAATAAAGATTACTTCAGCAAAAGAAAAAGGAAAAAAGAAAAAAAGAAAAAAAAAAGAGAGAGAGAAAGAAAAAGGAAATAAAATCTTCCAGACGACAAAACAAACTAGGCAACTGTAACACCCATGGGTTGATTCTTCTCTGGAACAAGCAGCCCGTGAAGTGTAAGCTGTTTCACACCATACACGTGGGGCGAAACGTTCCTGCAGATTATACGGACAATTTATAGCAAGTAAAAGTAAAAAGTGACCCACAGATTATTCTACTGTGCAATGGTCACATAGTCCAGTAAGCTGTAAATTCATGTTATCGACACGTGTATGTGATGGACATACTCAAGAAAGAATTCTAAAAAGCAACACGCCAGTCTTACGGTTTTTAGTTCAATAAAAGCATCGTACACAGACGGCTGCAAGTCATGTTAAAATTGACCTCCACTTGCTGCATCCCAGCCCCCTCCCCCCCCATAAAGAATCGAAGTAAGATTTGGTGACATTTTTAAAGACAGTTTCTCCAATTTGCGGTTTGACTGCAACAGACATCTCCGCTAGTAACAATGCATTTTTGGCCAGTAGATCAGCATCTTCATTTCCTGCGACTCCGACATGGTTTGGGACCCAAGTTAAACACACTTCAGCTCCTTTGGAAAACAAACTGGATACCCGTAGAAGAACTTCACAGAACCCAGATTGATGAGGCCGTCTGCCACATAAAATTCTTAATTGATTGACAGTTACTAAGAGACTAAAAAAAACCATACTGCTAGAAGAGGGTCAAAATCAACCCAAAACTATAAGGACAAAGATTTGGCTGGAAGTCTTACTTCAGTTTTCTGTGCAAGCGAAGATTGTAGGCTTCGATAAAACCCGGGATTCAACTATGGGCTTCTCCTTGACCTCACTTTACATAAACGGAGTCCTTGTTTCACTCAAACTAAGTCAATAAATTAAGTTTAAATTAAATCAATTCAGCTGTGTAACTGTTACATCTCATGTCTGAAGCAATGTTGCTTTCTTTTTTTTAGTTTTTGACGGTAAAATATTCAGATTTTGTTTATCCCGGGTCAAGGATATGGCGAATCTGTATATGTGATGGAGCATGTAAAGGAACTAACATCAACTCAAGGATATGTAGGAACTCTGCAAATAAGGATTTATTCCTTTTAGCTACAGCGTTAGGTGAAATCAGCGTACAATATTTCAGTCGGTCAATGCGTGTGTACCAGTGCGATTATATATAATAGATATATCTAATAGTTACATATTTTACGACTTGACTTACATGCAATAACAATATGGCACTGCTGCGTGATCTTCCATAGTTATGTTGCTCTACTTTATGTAACAGCCGTGTGGTACTATCGATCTTCCATAGTTTATATAACTGCTCGAATAACATAATCTCTGAACTGCTCCTCCGTAAAAGTATTACCTTTACATCAATAACCACCGATCTGTTACACAAACACGATTTTTTCGGTGTAGGCCTACTTTTGATGCTTCTAGTTTTCCACACTAAAACGGCAATTCCATGAATACACTTATGATTGATATTTATAATATCAAATGGTAACTTTCCACACCAATTTACGAGCTGAAATATTTAGATTCGTGAAACAACATCTCAAAGCCCTTGACATACGTTTTAAACGGGGTGCCATACATTTAAACATCCAAAACTGCATGTTTAGGGATGGATGAAAATATCGAATTCAAACTATTAACAGAAGACACTGCCAAAACTTGACAAACGCATTTAAACGATGATCTTAGGGAGAACACTTTATGACATTTACAGGTGTACATACCTGCAAATGATTATTTATTTCTATTAGTTACAGCGTTAGGTAAAATCAGCGTACAACGTTCCAATCGGTCGATGCGCGTGGGCCACCGGCTGCTACTAACATATGGATTCATCAGGCGGACACGGACTTTCCTAGTGCAAATTTATACATTTTCTCAAGTACTGCATTTACTGCAGATTACTCGAGTCAGACTCTCACAGGTACATATAGTATGATACTTGCACGTATAGCTTAACCCACCGGCGCATTTCGGATATGATAATCAAAGGTGAATGAATACTTCAACTGTTATCCCACATAAAACGCGCTTGGGAAAAAATAATAATATGAAAAAATATTTAAAAAAAGACAAAATTAAGAGACTGTCGTGCGTTCTCTGCAACGAGACCCCCTTGTACACTAAAACAGAGAGGCCCCATCGCCCTGAGTGCGCATGCAATGGTTGTGCGTCACCAAAACCTAGCCTACATTTATTTTAAAGGTAACTATTATTCACCCCTGTCAAGATCAAGTTTAGGGTTGACAAGCCGTGTACATGTAAGCAAATCTTGTGCAGTCGATTAATGAAAGTATTCAGAATTTTCCAGTAAATGCGTTTGTTCGTCGTTAGTATTTTTTTTCTGCACATGCAGACATCGCCGTATGATAAATCAGATTGATTTATTTATTTGATTGGTGTTTTAACACAATCTTTTACACAAGAATATTTCACTCATACAATGGTGGCCATCATCATGGTGGGAGGAAACCGGGCAGAGCCCGGTGGAAACCCACGATCACCCGCAGGTTGCTGGCAGACCTTCCCACGTACGGCTGGAGAGGAAGCCAGCACTCACGGCTTCTGGGTGGGAGGCTTCCGCGCCAATACGCTGTGCCAGCGCGCTAACCAACTAAGACACGTATGCCCCCTGCTACACTAGATCAAAGCTTTCGCAGTTTGTCCGAAAAAAGATGAGATAAAATCTATTTTTAGCACTAGGTATCGATCGATGCTATTAACTAGCACGTTGAGACTTGTACCAACTGACACCTGGAAGACCGTCTCGGTGTACCATGTAGTGGTAAGAGTCCCCGAATCGATGTCGGGAGATCCAGGTCCAAGACCAGGTCGGGACGCCATACCAAAGACATTAAAAAATGGCACTTGTTGCTGCCTCGCTAGGCGCTCAGTATTGACATGTTAGAGTAAGGAATCAGGACTGGTCGGCCCGGTGTTAGTATAATGTGACTTGGTGTCGTGTCGTGTCTGATGTCTTTGGCATGATGTTCGAGTACTTTGGAGGCTTGGACTCGCCCTGCCACAAGAAGACACGGTATATACACATATCAGAAGTCCATCCCAACCTGCGTTGAGTTATCTTAGTGTCATCGTCATGAGTCCAAGCGAGAACGCGACTGCTGTAAATTGCCACCCAAATATACATGTACGTTTACATATTATCATTACGTTAGAAGGGGGGATAGCCACGTGTATTTTCGTGCACAAGCGAGGACTTAAGTAACCCAAAATCAAGCGTACAGACGAGGAAGCGTTTGTGGAAGCAGCAGTGAATGGTACACCCGTACAACCACTCAACCCGTTCTTTTTCGACCAATAGAGGTCTACAGAGTTCATTTCGCGTAGGGGGCGCTTCAAAATCACCAGTTTTAGGGTTTGGGCTCATAAAAACAACCGAGGACGTCCTAGAATGTCGGTTGGTCCTCATTTGGAAGGTGTGTAAATAAATGAATGTCCTCGCTTGCCGCCAAACACATACGCAACTCCCATCCCAATCTCCCAGTGTGGAAAGCTTCTCGGCGCATCTGTATTAACTGACAAATAATATTGCTCGATCGGGTGTTTTTGAATATCCTTACAGTTCAGGAATTTGTGACACCCATGCTCAGTTGACATGGTTGAGGTGCGACGCAACTCAGCAAGTGGTTTTTTCTTTTGTATGCTTATTTGTTTTCGTCAAATTGGAAATCTACATATATAGGCGAAATAAACAAGGTTTGGATATATCTTAATATTTTCAAAGAAATGCTATTACTTTATTTAGCCGGTAAGAGAGGTTTACGTTATGTTTCTTCAACATTTATTACAACAACAGCAATATATATATATATCGCGTACACACAGGGCGCTTACGATTATATGGAAACACCAATGGTGTCGTCAACCCAGCAAAGCCAATGGTGGGACGTTATTGGCCGTTATTGTAACGTGACTGGTCACACTAGTTTCTCCACACAATCGTAAGCGCCCTTATCATGGTCATTCTAGCTAAAGCTGAGATAGGTTAAATTTTACCATAATTGTATACTGGTACATCGATTTAAAGGAGATAGAAAATAATGGATGGTTGTTTGAAGTAAAATCACAGACCTACAGAATTCAGTCATTCAGTCCTAGCTGTCTAGGTCTTACTGATTACTGGCATGACTGGCCACCCTTTGATCACGTTTATTGACAGAGTTACTTTTCTATATGTTCTGAGCAAACTGTGAGCAGTGAGTCGTAGCCAAAGAATTAAACATGACCTTGCAGGCCTCTGAGTACTTTTTTAAAGTATGACTAACAATCGTAAAACCTGTTCAATCCAAGTAGCATTTTGAATATTCCCTGCATTATTTACGTGTGAATTTTGTCAGGCAACACAGGCCCTTGTACCATACATGTACAAATTGTATACCCTACCTTATGGGTTATAAAAAGCTATAGTTGGAAACACCTACACCTCAACCAAGCCGAATGGACTCAAAATAGAGCTTTCTGCAGCCAGTTCTGACACAGATCACTTTCAATGGATGCTGTCTAACATTTCTGTCATTATGCGCCCAATCAACCCTTGTTTTTCCTATAAATGATAAATTCCGGCCTAAAACTCGAATTAGACCACTTGTCTTGTAAATCGGAGCCATTAGTACACCGCAATTAATCTGGAATGGGACGTATGTATGTATCTGGATCTATATATGACATATAAGGCAAGTAGGTCATTCAATGCCATATATGGAATGTGACCTTTTTATGCAGAGGTTACCATCTGATGATCTCCAAATACGGCATATTGATTATGGGATACCAACAGCTCCGATTCATCAGACAAATGGTCTAATCCCTCTGCCAAGCTGAAATTTGTCATTTACAGCAAATACAGCAAATGGTGGACCGTGCGTATAAACGACAGAAAACGTCAGAATGGATTGCAAAAAGTTTTGAGTCCATTCAGCTTGGCGGAGGTAGGGGTGGGTGGGACGGGCGTTCCCAACCTTTAATTTTTATCAGGTTTAGGGTAGTGCAGGCTATTATAGCAACTATACATGTATGGTAAAAGCATAGGCGATCTGCTAATTTGATACAAGGGCCTTTGTCAGGCACCAATTAGTTTGTGTGTGACAAGACGGGGCTTTGATGCCTGACAATGTTCCTGTCAGGTTACTTACGTGTAAATGTATTAGCAGGCTTGCCTCTTTGACCTTTGTGTGATCTTGGATAGATTTGCTTTTTTCTTTAAGGTACATGTGCATGTAATTTCTGTGTCATAATGCACTCCGCTAAACGTTCAGCAGGTAACTGCCATTATTGTTGGTATTACGTCGCCGCGGTACTTACGTGCACGTAACGCTACACGCACTTTGTGAAACAGACCCCATGTAAGATTTGTATGGTGTCCATGTTGTTATCGACAGTCTGAACTTGTGTGATTTTTCAGATGTTTGAGAGTTTTCAATGTAAACTTACAGTTAAACATTATGTTAAGGTGGCAGTAATGGAGGACAAACCAGGACACAAGGACCTGAGAGATCAGGGTTTACTTGAGGCCTGAAGTGCCTAATGCTGTTGCAGACTTTTTTCAGTGGAAGAGGATTGTGATAGACCCATGTGACAGTTGGGTATGCCCATTGGGAAAGTAACTCTTGGAACATAATTGGCCGTCAATGACACCTGACCGTGGCATTTTAGCACTACTGTTAGGCCATCCTTAATAAATTGTTTCTTAGGTGTAACCTGACTCTATGAGAAAAAGTAGGGTCGATTGGTAGGGAACTATTTTTTTTTTAATTCTGGCTCTTGAAAGAGAAAGAGGTTTTAAAGAAATTAAAAGAAAGAGAAAAATTTAAAAAAAAAAATTTTCAAGTATGCCGTTTTTTGACGGGTCGGTAGGTTACGTCCAACAAACATATTTTTGAGGATGGCCTTATATATACGGAGTGTTTAATCTAAGCTTGTGTGCATATCAACCATGCTGTGATACATGTCTGATTCTCTTATACACAATGACATGACAAATTTTGGTGGAATAGTTAATATCTTTTTTTTTTTTTTGGCATATTGTCATTTTCAGATGCCAAGCACTGAAAGCTGGTGCAATGGAAGGTGACTAGGAAGATCCGATGGAAACCTCTGAGATGGATGGAACAAGTACTCTACGCATTTTGTGTGTTGAATCTATAAAGGCTGAACCTGCAGAGGAAACTACTGTTATGGACAAATCAAATAGCCAACACAGGACAAATACTGAACACCATTTGTGTGCTGAATCTATCAAGACTGAACCTCTAGAAGTCTTCACTTCAGTGACCAAGAAATATGGTCCTCCAGATTTTGAGTGCTGAGTCTACGAAAGCTGAATCTGCAGAAGAAACCAGTGTTTTGGAAGGGGTAAACAATTCACTTGGACATGATGGACTGTGTGTTGAATCATCAAAGATGGTAGCTTCCAGACTAACTGATCTGGACATACCTGTTTCAAAGAGAGTGTTGCATGATTGCCTTGCTGTATGTGAAACTGTGGTATCTACATTTGAATCAAACCAGATGCCGTCAGAACTTCACGTAATAGTTAAGACAGAACAGAGTGAGTTCATTGAAGAAATCTGTGTTATCATAAAGACAGAACCCATCAATTTACACGAAGATACTGGGACTGCGGATGTCAGTAGTCAGCAGGTTGTATGTAGAGATAATTGTCCAGGTATTTTAAAAGCCGGAGTGTCCAGTGGTTGCGAGAGACATGGTTTCTTTGCAGAAGGCTTGCCTACTGTGAATACCGGAATATCAGGAAACCTCCCAGGGATGCTAACAGCAAACCTACGAAACTTCAAGGACATGTCATTAGGAAGCTCCAGAAACACTATCATCGGAAATATGGGAAACTGCACTGATACATCCACAGGAAACTGGGGAAACCTCCCTGTCAAGCCGGGAGAAAACTCAGGAAAACTCCGTGACCAGCCGAGAGAAAACTCAGGAAATTTTGCTGGTAATACCAGGGAAAACTCAGCAAAACTCTCTTTAGAAGAACTTGAAAGTACCGCCAAATCAAGGTCAATTTCAGGGAGACAAACAAAACTTCCTGACAAAGATACTAAAGAAGAATTAAGTGTTTCCATATCAGGGACAGCATTTTTTGATCTAGGGGGAGTAATGAGTGATAGTTGTAAAGATACATATCACAGTACCAAGTTCCAGCCTGTAGTTAGACTGCAAAGACTTGAGGGTGTAGTTGATAAGTTTCTTATTGCTCCTGAAACATCTGACAAGGGGAAACAGAGGAGTATGGATGAGAAGGTGAAAACCAACCAGGAAGAGGGAACGTCTAAACCCTGTTTACCAGTTGTTGGTAGTCATCCTTCTCTTGAAAGGCGTGAGGCAAAACTCTGCCGTACAAGCATTTCGAAGTCCCATTTGTCAGCTGTGCACAAGGGAGTGCCCCAGACGTGCAAAATCTGTGGGCTCGCGGTCACACGAGCACGCGGGCTGCTTATACACATGCGAACGTTCACCTGTCTGTCTAGTTTGAGCAAGCATCGCAAGATGCACTCTGGGGAAAAATCCTATGCAAGTAAGATTTGCAGAAAACGCTATGTCTACTCAAGCCTGCTAAAAAAAGCACATGGGAGCTCACACAAGGCCGTATTCTTGCAAGGTATGTCATAGAAGATTTACCTCAACAGGAGGGTTGCGAAATCACGGCACAATGCATACCGGAATCAGGAAAAGACTTTTTAAGTGCGACATTTGTCAGAAAGCTCTGGTATCTAAAGTTGCTCTTAAGCTGCATTCTTTAATTCACACAGGCGAGAGACCTCACAGGTGCACCGTTTGTAACAAAAGGTTTACTTTGAGCATCAATTTAAAGCAACATTACAAAATCCACACTGGGGAGAAACCTCACGCCTGCCCTCTGTGCCCCAAGCACATCCTATCGTCGTCACATCTGAAGAGGCATAATTTAACGCACACAAAAGAGAAAGCCTACAGCTGTGACGTATGTCAGAAAAGATTTTCAAGTCGTGGATCTGTGCGAAGACATATGGTTATTCATTCTGATGAAAGACCTCACTCCTGTGACATCTGCCTAAAGACCTTCAAGACCTCATCTGACTTAAGGGCTCACATGACTTCCCACACGGACGAGAGACCGCACAAGTGCAGGGTGTGTCAGAAAGGCTTTAAAAAGACGTGTAACTTAAATGTGCACATGCAAATACATCAGGCTGACCTGCCGTACGCCTGTGACACCTGTCACAAAGGTTTCAAAATAACCAGCAACTTACTAGCACACAAGGTGTTGTACCAGCGTGACAGGCCATACTTCTGCAAGATTTGTCAGAAAGACTTCAAAAGGACATGGAAATTTAAAAAACACATGTAGTTACATGAAGCTACATGTAAGAAGCCATATGCCTGTAAAACATGCGACAGAGGGACTAATTCACCTAGCCATTTGACAGATCGTGAACTGCTACACACAGGTGAAAAACCATATGGTTGCAAGGTTTGTGGAAAACATTTTGCCACTCCGCATTTTCTGAGAAGACAGGTCTTGAAGCTTAATCATGAATGAAAGTGTCTTTTGTTGAGTGCATGAAGGAGGACATTTTGGCGTCCAGCACAGGGCTAACCGCAGGTAGTTCAGCTCTGCATGTGTTGCAGGATGTGTTGCTCTGCAGTTTATGAATGGGACTGAGCTCTACCGCACATGAATATCTGATTATTGCACCGGATGATTACGTGGCCGTTTTTGTTTTTTTGTTTTTTTTTTCTTTTTTTTTCTTTTTTTTTTTAGAAGTTTGCGGTTACTTAATATAACTGCACATGGTTACTCAATAGGAATGTACGGTTTTTGAACAGAACTGTGTCGTTATCCAGTAGAACTGCCGTTTTTCAAACCGCACTGTGTCACTTTTCAACAGGATTGTGTCGTTATCCAACAGCACTGTGTCGCTTTTCAACGCTTTTTTTGCATGCTCACTCAACAGGACTACATGTGGTTGTCCTGCAGAACAGTGTGTCCTCTAACAGAAGTGTGGACTTTCACAGGACTAAGTAGTTACCTGTACAGAATTCAACCATTGCTTCTGTATCGGACCAACGTTACTGTGTAAGCCTTCACATGGAACCTCGCACACTTCAGAACTGGAAGAATTTCACTCTGCAGGAGTGTGTGTGTTACTCTAGTTTTCGTTGTCGTTACAGAGTGGGTGGTTACTCGTTTGTTTGGTAAAGATTTGCTTGGTTACTCTACAGGACTCTGTGGTTACTTGTTTGTTACACTATTTCACTGGTAACTTCGTGGGAAATGGTTACTCAGTGAGGCAGTGGTAACTCCATGGGTCTGTTGTTACTCCATGGGACTATTGTTACTCTAGGGGTCTCCATGACTCAGTCAGTTAGCACGCTAACACAGCACAATGACCCAAAGCCTCCCACCAAAGCGGTCACTGTGAGCTCAAGTCCTGCTCATGCTGGCTTCTTCTCCAGCCGTACGTGGGAAGGTCTGCCAGCAATCTGTGGATGTTCGTGGCTTTCCCCTGCGCTGTGCCTGGTTTCCTCCCACCATAATGCTGAAATATTGTGAAATATTCTTGAGTGCGGCCGAAAACACCAATCAAATAAATAAATATTGTTACTCCATGGGATTTTTATTACTGTAAGGGACTGGTCAGTCCATGAGATTGGCTAGTCCATGGGACTGCGGCAACTCCATAGGGCTAGTAGCTCCAGGTAACTTCATGGGATTGATCTCCATGGAACTGTGGTGTCTCTGATAGACCGGTTATAATAAATCTATAGTACCAGTTACTCCATGAGATATGTTTCGCGATGGAACTGGTTACTCCATGGAGCTTTTTACTCCATGGGACTCTATGGTAACGTCATGTGACTGTGTAATTGCTACATACATGTACATGTAGGCCTGTTGTTGCTCCATAGCACTGTCAAGCATGTTACTATGATTACCCCATGGGACTGTGGTATCTCCATGTAATTGGTAGCTCCATAGAACTGTGGTACATGTACTTCCATGGGGACAGTGCTACATGTACCTCCATAGGGACAGTGCTACATGTAGCTCAATGGGGACTGTGTTAGCTCCTTGAAGAGTACGTGCTAGCTCCATGGGGAGTATGTGCTAGCTCCATGGGGACTATGTGCTATTTCCAGTATGTCGTTCTCCTATATATATATATACATATACTCCACACTTTAACAAGCTAAATTCTTGTATATAGATAGACTATTTATATTGTTTCAAAGATGGTAACATTTGAGAGGCAAATTTCTTCAGATTTGTAAAAAACTGAAGGAGATAATTTAAGGATATGTGTAAAATAATGTACAAATCAGAAAATGACTGCACGTAAAGCAGAAATTCTAACATATCAGGGAAATATTTAAATCAGGAAACAGGCTAGCATTGAGCCCCCAAACCAACAATATACATGTGTATATCCAAGTTTCGCCTGCACGCGGTAGCCCAGACAAACTTTTATGTGACACTTAAACTCATCTAAGTAATGGTTGAATAGGTAGATGTCAACACCTTGCCGGTGTATCAAAATGAAAACGCAAACAAAGTTGTTAAAATGGATGCCATCACTAGACAAAAGGGCAATCTCAATGCCAAAGTTAACAAAATAACCAATATTACGCGACCTCAATACCCAGTGTTCTAAGGGGTCGAGAGAAATGGGATGAAGTTTCAAACTTTTTGTACAACGTGACAAAGTTGAGGGGATTATGTCTCAGTTATATTACCAATAAGAAAGAAAATATCTTTTCCCCCTAAATTTCTGACGTGTTTAAAAGTAAATAAAAGTTTGATATTTTTTTTTCGAAAATGCCTGAGATATACATGTACATGTATGCAAGAAAAAAGACAGATATACTCTGAGAAACGGCGGGCCTAGAATATCCATATAACCTGTCTAATGCATTTTATTCAAGAAAATGAAACCTTAACACACGTTGCGGCTGAGCATGGTAGTGAACGTTTGTGTATTAAGTGTAGAATTTAGATGTGCTCCTTAAGTTGTATCGCGACTTTACGCGCATTAAATACTGTATCCCTCGCAATGGGGATTTGCACGATTGCTTTGATCATGATCACTTGCAGACAGTGGTTTTGTGATCGGGAATAGGTAAGTGTAATAGACACAACCATTTTTGGCTAATTGAGAGAATGCATTTGTATGCTTCTACTTAAATCAGACCCAGGCGTGGCAGAAAATGCGTTTTCGAATTGGTTTCCTACATCAACAACGTGCCCTGGTACTTGCTTGTCGTCAATAAACTGGTCTGATGTGAAAGAAAAAATGGAAAAATATCACAACGAAACTCAGAATATTTATATCCCGCGCAGCTACATAGATAATTGCATGAAAAACTAGCTGGAGAAATGACACTATCGCTCAGATACTCACGTCAGAGAGATCAAGTGTGACAAGTCTGGTGACTATCAGTTGGGGCCCCCAAAAAGCAATCCACATACCTCAAATCCTCATCGTAACATCACCCCTTCCCATCGCCCCACATAATTTTGTAAGGGTAACCCAACCAAGTATCATTTACAAGGAGAAAGCACGCAGGCTCTGTGGTACTGACATGTTTTCAAGACGACCGCCATAGAAGTAAACCGGTGAAGGCAATTTTGGGTATGTACACATGATGCAGAGGTGTGTAATACTTCTTTCAACATTTTTGTTCTTCTTTTTTTTCCCACTTTTCCTGAATTATTTTTGCGGTGCACTGTTGATGTCTTTGTACTTGTTTTATTTATAGTAATGTTGTCTTGCACTGTCTGAAAGAAAGTCAGCTGTGAATTGTGCAGGCCAGGAGTTCGACTGTTGGGAATGATTCATATGTTCATGTGCATGACCCACTCAAACAACGCAGGAAATGGTGGATGTCTCCAAACCAATGTCAGCAGTGTAACTTGGAGGCATTCTCACGAGAAAAGAAACCTTACTGGATTACCCTCACAAAATTGTGTGTGGCGATGGGGAAGGGGAGATGTTACCAAGGACGTACCTAGCTAGAGGTGTGTGGGGTGTTTTTTAACGGTTCCAACTGATAGTCACCAGATTTGTCACACTTGATCTCTCTGACGTGGGTATTTGAGTGGTAGCGTCCTTTCTAATGTAAATCAGAGCAATCTCGGACCAATGGAAAACTTGTAAGGCGTTAGACTAATTTTTCTCCTGGTCTCTGCCTAAGACAACAAATGTGTAGTAAGGCTGTAGTTAGGATGTTGTCATTTCCCACCCTTTTGCTAGATTGATGTGTTACGTTTCACAACTTTAAGGATAAAATTCATAACTGGTTTATAATATTTGGTAGGGATATTGCATATGAGTGTGTTCCTACAATCATGTACATTAACATGGTCACGGTTATGTTATAGCTTGGGAAATAACCAGGAAGTTATGATTTAACTATTTAAAATATGATTTTCTATTCAAAGTAGAATTAAATATGACTGAGTTGTTTCTTAGGGATTAAATGGTGTGTAGTTAGAAAAGTAGATATAGTACATTTTTCATATTTAACATGCTTGTAGAGTATACCTGGACAATTTAGTAGTGGTTAAAAGTTATTAGATGTATGCATTTTAGTCTCTGTAAATGCAGTGTTTTTTTTGTTATAAAAACAGTCTTGCAGTCAGTCTTGTAGTTAGCGTCTTGCAGGCATAGTCATCAGGAATTACAGTTAAAGAGTTATGGTGTTATGTCTCCAGTCAGTGCAGGATGCCAAGAATACAAAAAGATGTTTCCACTTCTGTGTTATGTTCCTTTTCTGTCGGTCCAACCAAGCTAGCCCCCCCAAAGCTTAGATAACTGGTGGTCAACAAACACCAACAACCAGCACGGTTACCAGTGTTACATGTGTTACCTCAGTACTTTATATTTCTGACATTCATTCGGTCGGTGAACATTTAAGGCCCATACCCACTGCAGGTCGCCCAGAAAGTGGAACCAACTCTATCTTTGCTCGGCGACAAGAATGTCGTCCTGATGTCATCACAACATAATGTCAGCAATGATGATGGCACTACAGACTAAAATGCGTTCTATTTTTTTCGACGTTGCAGTTGGGTTTGCAGTTGTAGTTGACGCCTGCAGTGAGGATGGGCCTTTAACAAATAAGATATGCTTTCCTTAATGGAAAACATTTTGGCTGATCTTGGTCACGTTTGTGACTGTAACCAACCTGCTACTATCTCTAATGTATAACCCGCATAACTTCAGCCAGAAATATTCGTAAATATCCACATTTTTTGCACAATTTGGGGTTGTTTTCCGAGAAGACTTCCCTGTGAAATGAAACATACATGTCAAAAAGTACAATTTGGTTCAGTATCCTGTCTCTGGAAGCCGTTATTGCTATTGTCTTTGTTTGATAATATTATTCCCCATCAACTTTACATCATGCACAGATTTCACGACAAGGTTTCAGTACTGTCGCGATGTGGTGGTTTTGTCTGGCGCACATTTCATACGATCAGTTAAAGACACACAGATGACCATTGACACATCCATACATGTAGGTCTAGTTCATGTAATGAGTGTTTGTAATCTTATCTTAGCAGAATAAGTAACAATCAAAGGTGGTTTAAGCATTAATCAATAGTCTGCAGAGCAAGGACAGAACAATATTTGATGCCCTGCCTGCCCTGGGGATTATGAAAACAAACATACATCCACTTCCTGGCTAAATCCAGCTTTTGATGTACTCCTGTGCCAGGCCAGTGTGCTGGAAGTAGCATGCACGCATATGGATTGGAGGCGGCCAAATGTCAACTGGAAAGTTAAATATCAGAATGTCAGAGGCGGGAGATCATTTAGCTTGCTGAATTAACGCAGTGTCTTCCCTGGAGTCAGAATGTCAGATAAGGTGGGAGATCATTTAGTGCGTTGAAATAAAACTTCTCCATGTACATGACCAGCTACGTTATCCTCTGCCTCTCTACCACCCACCCCACCCCTCACCCCCATCCCTTCAGTGACAGTATTCAGAACCTCTTGGTTTTACCTTCTTTGTAGTCTTTGCGGGTGCATTAAATCAGACGCAGCCAAAAAAGAAAAAAAAAACATCCTAAATCGAAGGGGATTCAACAATGTATTTTAGATTTGCTTTTAGTCTATATATGTACATGTGCATATGTACTCGCTATTTGCAAGCAAATTTCAAGCATAGTTCATTGCACATAGAATTTACTCTTGCTATAGATTTCGTTTTACTCGTTTACCAGTTTACGTTTTGAAAACAGCCACGAATTTATCATCGTAACAACAGAGTGAAAACCAAGTGTTTTACAGAAAAGTGTACATTATTCTGAAGTGAAGTGTAGCATTTACATTAAAAACAAGGTGTAGTTTTTTTATTATAATCATCTGTTGGTAATACACTGTATTTACATTGTGTAATATAATTCACATTAAAGCCAAGTGTATTATTTTCATGTACATGAAAAGCAAGTGTAATATTTGTAATAAACCAGATGTATTTTTTACAGTGAAGCCAACGGTAATATTTACATCAAAATGAAGTGTACTGTTTATGCTAAAATGAAGCATAATATTATCAGAAGTATTTATACATTATTCAATGTTGATTTCAGGTGTAGGACAGTGTGGACAAATTCTTGAAGGCGGACACAAAGGAAACTGACCAGCGGGCAATCTTCTAAGAGCATCATTTTTGATGAACTCGGGAATCCCAATGGAGAGAAGGAATAGTTGTTCTATCCTGACTTCGAAGCTGATGACAGTTGAGCCAGGTGTACGGCATGATGAGCACAAGGTGGGTTGTGTGGGCCAGGGAACAGACACTTTCCTTCTGAAAAAACCTGATGTGTGGACAGAAGTGGTGAAAACAGAGCAGTTTTCTTCCATTAATCAGGCCATGGTCCGTGAAAGGGAAATTGTAGAGGAAATCGAGCAAGGTGAATATGGAGCTACAGGCATTTCAAGGCCAGCACATAACAGTGACTGTAATGATAAAGCAACCCAGGCAGAGAATTCTGAGTTAATAAATGAAGTAATTTGTGTCGTTATCAAAACAGAACCGTTTCTTCAAGACAGAGAAACCGAGCTGCCTCAGTCAGCTGACTTGCGTGCAGCAGTCGTCAGCTGTAGAGCTGTTCATGAAGAGGTTGGAAGCTCAGATAATTTGCAAAGTTGTTTGTCAAATTTGAGGTGGAATGACGGGCGATTTTCACATCAGGCAGTACCACTCAGGCGTGCTCTGTCCACTGGAGAGGAGGGTATTGGATTATCATGTACTCAGAGAGATGCCAACTCTGATAATATCTACGGAACAAATGTGGACAATGGGATTTCACCTTTTTTGGACAGTTGTAGTTCACCAGATTTAGATAATGGTAGTTCACCAGATTTGGATAATAGTAGTTCACCAGATTTGGACATTGGCACATGTAGTCTACCAGAGTTTGACACGAGTAATTATACCCTTGTGGAAGTGAAAAAAGAATATGATGTTGAAGAGAGTGGACAAGGAAAATCTGATAGTGGGTTGGATGTCAGAACTGCAGGTGTGACCTCTTCTAGTTTGTGGACAGAAGTAGGCAGTAGAAATACAAGTACTGACCATGGAGGTAGGGGTGAGGCGTCAGATTTGGCGAAATCAGTACGGATAAAGGGAGAGGTGGAAACTATGTATATGTTGGAGAATAAGTACAAACGTGCTCAGTACCAGCCTGTGGTTAGGCTGGAGAGACTGGTGGGTGTCAGTGATAAACTTCTTGTGCGGGTAGTTTCGGATCTACCTGGCGAGATCAAAGAAAACAGAACAGGTGAGAAGAAAAAACGGAAGCCGAATAAGAATGCCGTGAACATCAGCCAGAGCCACGCTCAGTGCAAGTCCTGTAAAATATGCCCTCCAGTATCCAGGGATCTATTCCGTCAATGCCACCATATGTCAGTGCACAGGAAAGGGAAGAAACGGTTTAAATGTGACGAGTGTGGAAAGATGTTTACCAGAGGATATGTTTTGTTACTGCATAAACGAACGCACACAGGTGAGCGGCCATATTCATGCGATGATTGTCCGAGAAAGTTTGCGTCTTCGTCAGCCTTAGTTAACCACCGTAAGACACACTTGAGTGAGAAGCCCTACACCTGCGAAATTTGCTCCAAATCTTTCTCCAGACAGAGTGTTTTGTACGGACATATGTTTGTGCACTCCGACAACAGACCACACGCTTGTGGCATTTGTCAGAAAAGCTTTAAACAGCCCCGTAACTTAAAAGCCCATATGCTCATCCATAGAACAGATCGGCCTTACAAGTGCAAGATTTGTCATAAAGGCTTTAAAACGTCTCAGACGCTGAATTCGCATCTCCTATCCCACAAAACTGACAGGCCTTACATCTGCGATCTCTGTCAGAAAGGCTTCAAAACAATGAGTGCATTGAAAACCCACATAACCTCCCACGGCAGGAAAAAGCCCTACAAATGTAAGGTCTGTGAGAAGAGCTTCGCTACCATGTGGTATTTGCCCCACCATGAACTCTTGCACACTGGAGAACAACCTTACGTTTGCGAGATTTGTGACAGGGGATTTGCAACACCACAGTACCTGAGAACACATGCTTTGAAGCTTAATCATTTATAGTGTCTGTACAATTCTTGACTGTTGGATGAAGGCCATTTGTTTTTCTTGATTATAGCATGGTAAGTGTGTTGGGGCCAAAATCACATGTGGAACAGTTCATCAGTAAAGTGCCATTGGATGATGATTTACTTTCACTGTAGTTTCCTCCACCATAAAGCCAACTGTTATCATTCAAGTGGAAAATGTTTGGGTGTATTACTAAACAGCATTTGGGGGCCTCCGGGACTCAATCGGTTAGCGAGCTAACGCAGCATGATGACCCGAAGCCTCCCACGAATGCAGTAGCTGTGAGTTCAAGTCTAGCTCATGCTGGCTTCCTCGCCGGTTGTACGTGGGAGTAACCTGCAGATGGTTGTGGGTTTAACCCAGGCTGTGCCCGATTTCCTCCCATCATAATTCTACCTGCTGTCGCATCAACGAAATATTCTTGAGTACAGCGTAAAATACCTTTGAAATAAAGAAATAAACAGCAGTAAAATGGTAGCATGTGCTGTAATGACCATACTGTGTTACACTATGCATAAGACTAGAGTTATTCTAGTACGACAGTCGTGTGAGATTCTACATATCAGGCTCCAGCTGACTGTATAACATACATGTAGTTATGTGTAGCTCACGGATAGAACATGCAGTGTACTTAGTCCAAAAGAGACACCCAGTTGAACCGTATATTAATTTCTAGTTTAAAAGCTTAGGAGATGCATTTATACAAAAATATCTTTATTAATAAATGCATCATCTGAGGGCAAAAGTTTAAGTGGGTGTCTCTTGTGGACCTACGTATACACCACATGGCAACAATATTTTACATGTGTAATGTCACTTCCATTAATTTACTATTTTAGGGATTGTTGTTAAATGTGATATTCGAGAATTTTCCTATGTATGATGGCAGTCAGTTTCGGAGGTGGGTAGAGGAAAATGGAATGCCCAACATAAACCATCCGCCTTTGGCAGGTTAATGGCAGGCTTTGCCACGTATGTTTGTGGAGTACAAGTGGTCTGCGAGTAATGTCAGAGCTCACCGACCACCACGCGACGTTCGTGGACTGTTTATTCTCACCCGGCCCCCATGAGACGTGAGAATGGGGAAGTCCACAAAATTCCCTGTCCCAGGTTTGGATTGAAAGTTACATGTATTTAGCGCATAGCACAATATATGTATTCGGGCATGGCAAAGCTGTGGTAACCATGTACCAATAGTTACCCAGTTAGGGAGTGAAAGGATACGAACCCACATGTATATGGGGTCAGTAGTCTGAGGAGCCCATATGAAGCTTACTGTCCCACGTATAGTTTGTATCCTTTCACTCAGTAACAGTGTAAAGAATTTATCCTGTCGATGCCCCTCACCACTCGACTGAAATTCGTTTCTTGAAATACAAAAGAAACTTCAGCGGTAATTTCCTGTCACATCGAGGAGCTTTGAATGACCAATCAGTGATCTGGGAACTATGATGTTGTAATGTTACAGACACCGTTGTGTCAACAATCCTTTGTGATGTTGAATCTCATTGCTTTGTCACATTGTAACTGTTATGTCACGGTGTTCTCCCTACTGCTGAGTCATCAGACCTGTCGGACACAACTAGCATCCGCTGCAGGATTCAGAAATATATGTGTCACGCGTGACCATTCCTGTCCAATGAAAGACAGTATTTAAATTTTGTCTGATGCAGGATGAAATGTTATACATGCAGACTGTATAGGAGTAGTTCATTTACAGGAATTCACTGCTGTGAGCTTTGCATACTGGCATGCCAGGACTCTGGTTACCTTCTACCTGGTATTCCAACTTATTGTATGGGATGGTATATAAATTTACTTTAGAATGACTGAGAAGATCACTACTAAGGATTGGTATCAATGCATGAACCTTGTATACAGGCATGTTACTGATTTGAAATGTGCGGTCAGTACATTTGGCTTACACTGCACGCTCTGTTTGGATACCATGATTGTTTTGACCACTGGGTGTGGATACCTGTGCTGTTTCGTTATTTCCACGAGGGCACTCGAGACAGCATATCATTGTACACCCGCACTTTAAAGTCAAAGACAGCTTGTAACTGAGGCACTCTTCATACAAAAGATTATAAAATTCTCTCTTCATTGTACACAGCTGTTTGAAATCGTTTAAATTCGTTGCTGAATTGTCTTCGTTTAAAATGTGGAGTATTGTGCTGCCTACTGGACATCTGCTTTTAAGCTGATGAGGGATTGACCAATCAGAGAGCTAGGAGATGTCAGCTGTTTATAAGCTGTTACGTAAATGTTCTGAGTTGTCTGGATGTAAACATTGAATAACTTAGGGACAGAACACTGTTTTAATGTTGTATGTTTTAATTTTCGCAAGCACATAGGTGAACAACACTGCAATTTATACATGTATTCCCTGATGATGATTACTACCCTAATTGCTGTAATTATTGGGACAGATATTAGTACTGTTGAGAGCTTAATATTAATTTTTTATGCAGTGTTTTTGAAACACAAAAAGATGTGAATGTTTGTCATTAGATGAACTAACAATGGGAGAAAAGAGTGTGAAAAGCGAAACTTTGTATTCATGCTATAATTACGCATTTATTAGCTAAAAAAATTCCCCAAAATTGGAAAAATTAGAAGGATAATTGTGTTAATGATGGCTTGATTTCAATAGCATTATTGGTGATTAATGCTCAAGAACTGTCAACTTGATCCACAAGGCCATCCTTAAAAAAAAATCCCTGTTTGTTGGCCGTAATCTGACCCTGTGAGAAAAAATAGTGCCAGTAGGTAGGTAGGTAGGTAGATATGTCGGTCGGTAGATCGTTCGGTCAGTTGGTAGGTTAGGTAGGTAGGTAGGTAGGTTAGGTAGGGAGGGTAGGTAGGTAAGTAAGTAGGTATGGATGTAGGGAGGTAGGTAGGGAGGTAGGTATAAAGGTAGGAAGGGAGGTAGGTTAGGTAGGTAGAGAATTTCTTATTCTACATCTTGAAAAAGATAAGAATTTTCATGAATTCAACATGGATGAAAAAAAAAACTTTTTACCAAATTGCCAATAAAAACTTTGGAGTAGGGCATTTTTCTGAAGGGTTGGTCATGCCCAATAAACATAGTTTTAAGGATGCCCTACGGCTATCAGGTTTACAGACACAAATAACCCAAGCTTGCCAAGTAAACAACTGCCCATCAGTTGGCCAGGCATAATTGCATCTTCAGTGTAACTTACCTGAATTTTGTTTTAATACTGAAAGTTGTCTTAGACCTTCATGCCTCAAGAAATTTTCACTGAGTATATGCTTCCTCTCAGGACGAAGTGGGAAGGTCAGCCAGTAATTTGTGGATGGTTGTGCATTTCCCCCTGGCTCTGTCCAATTAAATGAATGCTTATTGTTTAACGCCCTACTCAAGAATATTTCACTTATACGAAGGCGGTGTCTCCTTGGTGCAGGACGGATTTCCACCGTATCTTTTATCTGGTGCTGCCTCACCGAGACGACTTGCCGAAGACACCCAACAAGCCCCCTCACCCAGTCACATTATATTGACACCGGGCCGACCAGTCCACCCTCTATCCTCTTATTGCTGAGCGCCTAGCGAGGAAGCAGAATGTACCATTTTTTAAAGTCTTTGGGATGACCCGACCCAGGTTTGAACCCAGATCTCCCCGGCCGAAAGCGGACGCCCAACCAACTGCGCTATCCGGGCGGGTCCTGTCCAATTAACTACCGCCATACTGCGGGCCGCTGTGGTACACGTAAAGTATTCTTGAATATGGTTTAAAACTCCAATCAAATAAATAGTATATGGAGGCTGACACTTTTTTGGAGAGTGGAGGAAACCAGACTGCCCGGATAAACCATGAACTTTTGGTAAGTTACTAACCAACTTTCTTACCAGAGGTGCAGAAATGCACACTGTATGTGTGATCTAACAAATGTTAGGCATCTTAGAACTGGGCAGTTGACTACCATGTAATGTGACCGAGGTTCTCCGCAGGAGGGGAATCCAGAAATCAACTGACCAAGGCTGGAATTGAACCCACAAATCATGCATCATAGAAACTGAAAGATGAGCATTGTAACCACTGACGTATTCCTCAACTCAAATTCATCAACAGCTTTTTAATTTGATGTTGCTGACAAAAACTGCATGGGATGGGTTGACCAATTTCAGAGCTTTACAAAAAGTAAGCCTTTTATCAGCCTACACAGAATGATGCCCTCAGACTCTACTAGCAAACATTTGAAAAGGTTGAAGAATTACAGTAAACTTGTGAAGGAAACTCATTTCATAAGTATCAACTTGAAAGATATCGTTGTTCTGTAGTTCGTGTCAGTGGAAGGGCAAACAAAAGAATTACATTTAAAATCAGGTAACACTTTTTAATTCACCATAGATTTCCTTATAATAACACAAATGACATTTTTGATTAAGATGCGATTTAGAGGTGTCCTCTCTGCTTGACATTCTTCATGAATATGTCAAGAGACAGCGTAACAAATAAACGAGTAGTAACTTGTAAGCCTACACTGTAAGCATGTTAAAGCACACGTGTATCTTCACGATCGCATCACATCAGGCCAACATTAAAAATACCCTTGTTGCAGGTAACCCAACCAACCTTCCCAAAAAGGTCGCTATTCACCAAGCACAAGAAAAAAAAAAAAAAAAAAAAATCCGACCAACAAACGCTATTTTCTGTAATTGGGTGGTGTTACCTGCAACAAGGAATTTTTTAAGGATGACATCATGAATAAAAACCCACGCAATCAAAGGCAAGGAAAAGAAAATGTACTGGCAACCGAAACTCAACGTGTGTAAAAACCTTATATATGAATAACTTCCCAAGAGATCTTCTATTAACAGATGTAATGTAGCTATAAACACGTACATGTATATGATCACCAAAAATCGCACAAATGTCTTTGTAGAGAATACAACTATAGGTGCAGTATCTGTGACAACCAATGAAAAATACAGATAATGACATACGACAATCGGGATTGATCAATGTATATAATACACAGGTATATATATGTATCCGAAGTGTGGAACGTATTGATAGGTGAATATATGTGTGTTGTATATATGCATAAATATTGATTCAGAGTTGACAGGTAACACAAGGAGGGAAACATGAGTAAGTGATTCATCTAAGTCATACACAATGACAATCTTTTACATATATTATTTCGATTCAAACCTTGTACATGTAGGGCAACATTCCCTCTACAATGTAAGAATTCGAGCTCTCATCGCTAAAGGTAAGAAAATCCCTACTCTACCAGGTGACTCAACCGAAATGTTAGGCTCTGATTTATTTCTGATTACATTTACAACAAGACGAGTGTCTAAAACATCGTCTCAACAATTTTATTTCGACTGGACGAACTATACTGAAAACTGAACAGATGGAGGTTTGTGAACTTAAGTTCCTGAAGGAAAGAGATGTCATTTGTATTTCCTGAACATGGTGAAATAGGCATGTTTTCAAGACTTTACTGATCACCTAACACTTTTGACAAGTCACATGATGCAGGACTATTTAACTTTAGTGGCAAATGAGCTCAAACTCCAAACACCCGTATCCACACACTGTACCATTCATCTTGTTCAGTTTATTTCTGAATGGTATGGAATTTACAGACATGACAGAGGTCAATGCTGCCATGGTTCAGTTTGCATCCTTGCCACAAGACACGGATAATACATGGACATTATCAATGTTATCAGCAAGGGGGTAGTTTCAAGTTCGAACTCGTGTCTCTAAAGGTAAGAAAATTCCTACTGTACTAAGTGACTTGAGTTGACTTAAAATGTTAGGCAACCATTTCTTATTACATTTACTATAATGTGAGTTCCTAAAAAAGTCTCACAAAAACTTATTTAGACTGGATGAACTACATCTATGTTGAAAATTGAAGAGCTGGAGGTCTGTGAAATCTCATTTGAATCTCAACACAGCGAGAGAGCTGTTCAGTAGAGTCAAAACTGCCTAACATTTTTGACAAGTCACAATACAGCAGGGCTGTTCTTACCTTCAGCACGTTTCGCGACAAAAGTTTTCGAGCTTGAAACCCCTCTATTGCACATATACATTGTAGATAAGGATTAATACGGACACGAACGCTGCAAATAACTCCCCTCTTTTGATATCGGAGGTGAACTAAAAGTGTAACTGTACACATCAAATAACTCCCCTCTTTCGATATCGGAGGTGAACTAAAAGTGTAACTGTACACATCAAATAACTCCCCTCTTTTAATAACAGAGTAAGCTAAAAGTGTAACTGTACACATCAAATAACTCCCCTCTTTTAATAACAGAGGAAGCTAAAAGGGTAACTATACACATCAAATAATGTAATCAATACGATCAATGATAATATGCATAGTGAATAAGCTAAACATTTACGAAGCACTCCTTCCCAGGGAGCTCCTCCTCCAAAACTGTCCACAGCTGGTTGTTATACATGCATTTTATGTATATATTCATGTTCTAATGGTTAAAGTTGATGTATTGTTGATAACCACATAAACATCCCTGCCAGAGGTTGCTAACCTAGTCTACTATGCTGAAAACACCATTATTGTAGAAAGTTGCTGTATTGTCTGGTTCACCCCAGATAGATGCCACTGGTGGAGAAAGTTGCCCTACTGTCTATTACAACAAACACTGCTATCAGGGAGAGGCATTCCACCGCGTATTACCACAAGAACACCATTATTGGAGGAAGTCTCCCTAGTGTCTATTATCGCATAAAAAAAAACCACCTTGGCAGACCAATTGTCTGTCTTATCAGTTAATGCCACAAAAACACTTGGAGGAGACTACTGTCTATTACCACAGAGCAGCACGATCGGAGAAAGTTGCTCCTCCAGGTATTTAATACCACAAAAAGAAAACAACAACAACAAAAAAAAAACATGCCACAGCTGTAAGAAATAATAACTTTTTGTCTAATACCACAAAAGCACCACTGTTAGAGGAAACTCTTCCATTCCCTCTTACCACAAACACATCGCTACTGGAGAAAGTCGTTCCACTATCACCAACACCCTTAATGCAAGAAGTTTCTGTTATCTATGAAGATGAAAACACCACTGTAGGAGGCATGTCTATTCTTTATGTTAACCACTGATGTGGCCATATTTTCCCAAAATACTATTATCAGTACATTAGGGGTTTAATCTATTATCAGAGTGGAAATAGTTACCCAGAAAATTCTCTTCATTTGTTGCTGTTCGCAACTAAAAGCCTTGAAAACGAGGACATGGATTACCATAAAAATATATCTTGGGAAAAATTTAACATTGTTTTTTCCCCTATCAGCACAAAACTCCACATTAAAAAAAATGTAGATTTACAAGATACTACTCAACTTGTTAATATACATGTACATGAAATTATATGAACCAAAAAATCAATAACTGCGTTTGAGCACTAGATATACACATTCTTGTTACACAGAACCACCATACACCATGTACACTGTGGAAGGTCTGTTCAAAGGCACCAGACTGAAGAATGTGGTGTCTTTATAGGTAGACAGAACCATCACGACATTATGAACGCAGCTTAGATTCTGAGAGAAATAATCTTTATCTTTAAATCTTTATGTTTAAGAAGGTCGGGAGTCCCAGAGGTAATAATCATTTGTCCCAGTGGTATTAATCATTTGCCCCGGGGGTAATAATCAAATGGGAAAGATGTAGTGGTGATTAACCGTTAGGCCATCATTAAAAATATGTTCTTTGGGGGTATCTGGAGCGACTTGTTAAAAAATGGCCCCATGCTTAAATGTAAGTTTTTACTCGGCTTACTGGAGTTTTCTCTCCATGGTAATTCCTTGAAAAGTCACTTTTTCCTTAGCAACATTAAAAAAAAAAGTCCCTTGCAACCAACTCCACGCATTTCTAAGGGTGGCCTTAGCACCTGCAAGACCTTCGCATTTTGTCGAAATGTGCGATCAAGAATTCCCACTTGTTTTCTGACCATTCTCGTTCCCATTGTCTACATGCATGGCAACGTGGCGCCGGCACCACGTTTCTGCTCGAAACCTGCGACCACATATGGAACAGCGGTATGGCATTTTATTCGCCACAGATTTGTGCAGGCGCATGTGACGTTGCAAATAATCGGCAGAGAAGGAGTCCTTACATATTGGGCAGGTTTTCCGCACGCCTTTGTGACAGAGCATGTGACGGTTCAGCTTCCCGATCAGTTGGAACGCTTTGTCGCACAGCGTGCACTGGAATGGCTTCTTCTGGGGGGTGGTGTGCATTTTCACATGTGCTTTTAAATAGCCTGCGGCGATGGACTTGTGGCACACTGGACAGGGCTCCCGTTCGCCAGTATGTTTGAACATGTGCTGCCTGAGGGACGACCTGGCTGGAAACCTGATGCCGCAGTGAGAGCACATGAACGGTTTGAAGACCGCCGGGTCGTTGTGAAGCTTGAGGTGCCGCGGCAGATACGGGGCCGCCACCCGCTTCTGACACACCTCGCACGTCTTCTGTTCACCTCGGTGCCTGTCCAAATGCACTTTGAGCGAACTTTTGTTTGGGAATTTTTTGTCGCACACGTGACAAATGTGAATCCGCCTTTTGCGACGTGATCTCGGAAAATCTTGCCGATCTGACGCATCGTCCAAGTCGCCCACAATGCGAAACAGAGACTTGCTGGCATCGAGTGACTCAACATGGACCAGGGTCAAGCCCGGTTTGGGTTTGATTTTTCGTAGCCCTTGACATTGGCCAGAATCAGGCGGGGGCATTGGTTTTGAGGGCTTGGGACCACTGTTGACTGAACAAGAGGGTTTGGAAAGAGTCAGATAAGCAGGCCTGAAGTATTCAAGGCTGTTGCCCATCTGACAAGCAGGGATGGTACCAGCCAATGCTTTACGCAGAGCAGAACTCCCTGTGATGGGTTTATTACATGGACCAGTCAGCTTAACTATGCCTGACCCGGACAGGTGTAGTCGTTTCAGCTTAACCACAGGCTGGTATTTTGCACTATACACTTCTTCATAAGGGATTGTCACCACACGCCGTCCTCCACAGCTAAACGTCTCTGGCACGGATACACCACGCTTCCAATCAACACCACTCGGATCTTTCCTGAGATGTGTTCTACCGGTATCCCCTCTGCAGACAGGACTCTGTTTACTGGCCAGTAAACCTAACCCTGGAGCTGAAGACTGAACAAACAACCTCGTAATGGTCAATGGTTGCTGCTCTCCTTCCTGGACAGCTGGGTGAAGGCCATACACTGGGGTCTGGAGTACGACTTGGCCTGCATCACCACAGGCCCACCCAGGGGATTTGGATGCCCTAGGGTGGCCAGCATCAACAGTTTCAGTCTTGACAAGCGCATGCCCCTGATTATCTTTGGGATCGTTACCCGGTTCTGTTTGGACACCAGTACTACACGTACTCGAAGTCACCTGAGCTACACTTGTACTCAACTGGTGATCAGCGAGAACATCAGTAAATTCTGCCTTAACGACAGCACTAGTCAAAGTCTCTCTGCCAGCATGCATAGGATTCACACCTGTTGGCACCTGATCCTCTGCACTTTCCTTCTTAATAACGACAGTACTACCGAAAGTCTCCCCGCAAGCCTCTGCAGGAACCACACCTACACGCATCTTATCCTCGGCATATTCTGTCTTAACGACACCACTACCCACGGCCTCTCCGTTACCCTCTGTAGAAGCCACGCCTGTACACACCTGAGATGGATTAGCACCTCCCAGATTAAAGCTATACAGGACCTGATCCGTACCATTAGCATGCACGCTTTCCGTTTTAATGGTTTCCCTATTTTCTCCTGTAAACGACTGCTCCCCAACTTCACCTGGACTACATGTATGGGTGGCTTCTTTCTTAACTGCTGGGACTGCTTGCGGTTGATCGGCGGTCTCAACATACTCTACTCTAATAATTGGTTTAACCAGTCCTTCAGGGTACTGGTCGTTGACAACTGAAAACACTTGAGGTTGGGCCAGCTGATTGTTGACAACTGAAGACACCTGTGGTTGTTCCGCCTGGTTGTGAACAACTGCAGATACCTGACTTTGGGCCGGCTGGTTGTTGACAACTGAAAACACCTGTTGTTGGGCTGACTGGTTGTGAACAACAGAACACACCAGAGGTTGGGCCAGCTGATTGTTAACTATGGACATCACCTGTGGTTGACCCAGTTCCTTTCTAACAAGCGAATACACCGGAGGCTGGCCTGATTGTGAATTGCTTTTCACGAGAACAAGGCAGATTTGAGTCTGATTGGCCATAGCTGTAGGAGCTGTAGGGTTTACCTTCAGTTCGCCTGGCTGATGATTTACAGGTGAGACGCCCTTAGCTTTATCAGCCCTGTTCACATTCTGGCTGGCGGGCTCACCTGCTGGACAAGTCGTCGGTCTGGCATTATGCGCACTTTGGCGCCTTTTCACCAGTTCAAATAGACGTTTTTTCGTTTCGTTCATCTGCGAAGAAATACCGGAAGAAATAAAAACATATGAATAAAGAGTAGAGAATTAAAACGGTCTTGAAAAGTGAAGCATTAAACTAAAAGTTGGATGATCTTTATTGCTTAACACCAAGTCAGAAATGTTTCAGCTGTATCATGAAGATAACTCGAAGGAAGAGTGACACAAAAAAATAGTTAACAAAATGTCAGCAGAGAAAACACTGGAAAGTACAAATATATCTGATAATACATCTACCAACACTTGTACATGTTCTCAAACAGATTTTTTTCCGAGAAACTGCGAAAATTTTGATCTGTTGCACCATACAGCGATGTCTGCATAAGAAAAACGTTAAGGTGCCACTAAACACCTCATCACTTCAAATCTTGCCACTACAATCTAAATCAACTCCGATCTGTGCTATACATGGCGTTTTTTTTTTCTGACCAAAATGAAATATTGATAATGCCGCAGTACTGAACTTGGGTATAAATATGTACCTGTATTGAAAAACTTAAGCACAGAAAGCGTTGTGAATTATTTCAGTGTTAACTTGCTGTCTTCATTCACTTTGAAACCTTAATCATTCATTCACTCGATATTGGTGAAATCATTGAATATTTTACTTACACGACGGCAGCCAGCCTTATGGTGGGAGGAAACCAGGCAGAGCGCAGGGGAAACCCATGACAATCCACAGGCTGCTGGCAGGCCTTCCCACATACGGCCGGAGAGGAACCCAGCATGAACTGGGCTTGAATTCACAGTGACCGCATTGGTGGGAAGCTTCTGGGTCATTGTGCTGCGCTAGTGCGCTAACAGACTGAGCCACGAAGGCTCCTATTTCAATGTTAAACATTGTCCCAATATGCCTGAATTCTTGCTGTCTTAATTGACTTTGAACCCTTAATCATTCATTCACTCAACATTTGTGAAATAACTGACACCTAAAGAGAACCATAATGCACACATAAAAGTCAACATTTGACTACATTTTATCATTCATTTTAAAAAAAATCACAAGAATCCTTGACAATAAAAAAAAAATTTGCAAATAAAGTGATAAATATTGCTTCCCTTCACAGAGAGGCCGGAGAACCCTACTGATGTAAATGACAAAGTTTGCCCATCACTAAGTCACACAGATTACCTATCTGATGGACTCTGAGATTTCTAATGATATCAGAATTTATTTACTGCATTGGTGGTTTACATGTATGAACTACTCATGAATATTTACATGTCACAATGGCAGGTGTTCAGTTTAAAAAAAAAGTGTTATGAGCTTTGTTTGGAAGTTAAGGTAGAAAGATACTGGAAATATGCAGATCTAAATGTCAGTCCCACAGGTCATATTTCAGGACATTATATGCGTTGGGGGTAGTCAAACTTTTAGGTCATTCGCTATATATGGATTACACAGCATTACCTGTGTTGATGCCTCAGCTGGTCCCTCGTCTACATTCGCTGTGGTTTCAACAGCTCTTCGCTTCCTTCGTTTCCGACTTCCCGGACCTTTCTGTGTGAACAAGATTTATTTGATTACTTGATTGGTGTTTCAGGCAGTAGTCAAGAACATTTCACATCAATGACAGTGACCCCAGTATGTTTGGAGGGGGGGGGGGTGTTCAGGCAGAGCCCACAGGAAACCGATGACCTTCCCACATCTAACCAATGAGGAAGGCAGCCATAGCTGAACTTAACACACACACATTCAGATTGGTGAGAGGCTCCTGTGTCATTGTGCTGGACCAGCATCCTAACCACTAGGCTCAACAAAAGGCAAAAACGACCAAACCAGTGCTTGAACTTCACTCCAAAATACATGTACATGTAATTGACCTGCAGGAAAGTGATTTTCAAATACCGGTTGCCCTCACTGGAGTTGACCAGCCCAAATATCAAGAAACTTTGAAAAAAAGCTAGCAGATCCAAATGGTAGCCCCCTACATGCACCGTGTTCCCCAGTACATGTACCTGCAGTGGCCAAACATGCACTGTTTTCACCATGCCTAGCCCAACATGCACTGTATGGTGGCAAGCAGCATTATGGTGGGAGGAAACTGGTGCAAGCCTGAGGTAAAGTATCTGTACATGTAGTTGTAACTCCCTAACCCTGTCATGAAAATTGCTGCTTGCAGATAATGATGTACCATTAAATACGGGATTTGTAACGAATAGGTTGAGCTATTGTTCGTCCCTGATCCACTTTCACGATGTTCATTGAGAAAAGGACCTTTTCCAATGAATTGATGTCACCCTACCACGTGATGTCATCCTCACTACTGCCTCAAATGCTAACAACAAATGCTACTATATAAGCATCGCATGAGAGAAATGTAACAGACATTAATGTCCGTTTTCCGCATTTATAGGCCCATCACTCCGGGTTTTGACTACACCCGTTGGGGAAAATATATTTCTGTCGATTTCCTGGACATTACCGGTTAAGACTAGATTTAAACTTGCAGACGTGATAAACGAGGTAAAATGGAACCTACATGGACTGTTTATCAACGGTCCAAACCCACAGCATACCTTTTTTGACCGTTTCTTATTGCTCGACGATGGGGAATGATGTTGTTGTTGTTCCAACTCGGGAGAAAGAACGCATTCGTTTTCGAGTGGCACGTCAGGTGTAGCCCCAGTTTTTAGTCTGGGATTTGCATTAATGTAGCCCATCTGGGCGAACCGCTCTGGGTCGCGAGAATACATTTCTTTAGAAAAATGCTTGCTACAAAGCTTGTGGTGGTCCATGACTTCAAAGTCTCTTTCCGTGTAACGCCGCCATTTTTCACGAGTCGCGGGATTTTGGGGAAACGAGAAAAATGAAAATCCACATCTCTTCGATTGGTAGCTATTGCAACCGTAAGCCGCACACTGTACAGGCATGGCTGTACACATATATGATATATCCAATTCGGTTTCAGCGCAATTTTTTTTCACACTTCGCCGACAGCCAATCGCGGTGTTCAGTGGTAAGGCAGCATGGTTTATGCGGTCCCTCACCCTACAGATGACGTCATGCATCGACTGCCTCGACGCGCAAACATTTCTCTCAACGTGATGGTGATTTACGGTCAGCGTGTTACACTCAGCCTTATGTCAGTGCTTAAAACAAATCCTATATTTATCACTTATCATGTACATGCATATTATTAGTCAAACGAGTTATAATTTCGTGGTTTATATTCTACACGTGACATGCCTGACTAGTGGACTGACCTAGAAAGTATGAGAATTACGCCCCATCAGATTGCTGGCTGCCGTCAAATAATGACCGGCCCGCAAAAATATGGATGTCGAACAAAGGACTCTCATGATGTTATATTTCTGCTTCTGACGTTCTTTTTTTTTTTTTCTTTTTTCGTTTGCTTTTTTTTTTTGTTTTGTTTTTTTCAATAATTACTACTTATTTCCCTGTTTTTGTTTTTAGGCGTTTAAATTTTTGTTTATGTTTTCACAACAGCTTTAACATGTACACCTACCAAAACTGGCATATAGACTATCTATCTGTCTATCTATCAGTCTGTCTGTCAGTATCCTCTTTCGCTTCACATCCCAATTTGTTCAATTTATTCACAAGGTTATCGGTGTTTAATGGTATTCTCACAAATTTCCCCCTCACAGTGACAGTGGGCATTTTGAGGGAAGTACATTGATAGAGGAAACCTGTCTACCTTCATCAGATACCAGACTGTGGTACCTGACAAACAACATCCTCACTTAAAACAACATCCAAGTTGGCAGGACCTGGTTTTGAACATGCAATCTCACTAGTCATCAGGTTAATGGTCAGTACCTGACAAACAGTATCCTTAGTTAACACAACATCCAAGCTGGCAGGACCTGGTTTTGAACACGCAACCTCACTAATCAACAGGTTAATAGTCGGTACCTGACAAACAGCGTCCTCACTTAAAACTACATCCAAACTGGCAAGACCTGGTTTTGAACACGCAACCTCACTAGTCAGCAGGTTAATAGTCGGTACCTGACAAACAGCATCCTCACTTAAAACTACATCCAAACTGGCAAGACCTGGTTTTGAACACGCAACCTCACTAATCAACAGGTTAATAGTCACAGAATGCCAGCCTTGTAGCCGTGTGAGCAGGTAATGATGACAGCCTGACACAACAATTCATATGGTAAAGCAAAGTGATCTGGTTAACCAAAGTTATAACAGCTTCCATGAGCACATAAAATCAATGCACACCCAGTGGATCCACATTATCATACTATGCCAAAAGTGCCTGCAGGCCTACAGATGATTTCAAAAAGTGAGAAGTTGCATGCTTGACATATCAGCCTTTCCACAAAATGTTACTTGTTATCTTGCAAGAACACATGAAGTTATTTCAGGAGGGGGGTCAACAGTGACCTAGACGGGCATAGGCATTTTTTCATGACATGCTTGATAACTCTATAAATCATCTTTTTGCGTGGAATTCTTACAAGACCTTGGGATGCGGCATTATGGAGATACCGGAAACATGATCTTGTGTCATCCACACCCTAAGCTCTTCAGTATTCGAGTCTAGACACTCCTTTGTGTGCGGAGTACAGTCCCTTCATTATTACACTCAAAGGCCACAAACTATGACCTTCTGGTTCAGACATTGGGGAATAACCTCGGACGTATTCAATTACCACTTTCTCGTCGAAAATAGCTTTAAATTATATCAGAATTGTCTCGTAATCAGAAGGAAAACAGCTGATTTAACACTACTTCTATGTGGCAAAATGGTGAACTAAATACTGCTGACGTCACAGGGGAAACAGACGTCTTCTCGAGTTGTAGAAATAACTCGCTCTTGGTTAAAATTGAGAACATGACGGCTCATTCAATTTTTCCTCCCTGGGCATATTTGCTTACTTCGAAAGGCGATATCTTTATTATCCTCCATCACAGTGACATTTTCTGAACTTCAGATGGGATTCTTTATCGATGCATGTATACATTTGGCTTAGTGTTGTATTTTCGTTTCAATTATATATGGTTGATCCAATAATAACCTGTAAGCTTAACATAATGCAAAAAATACAGACACTACTAAAAAGATCAAAAGTTGCATGCTTGACATTTAAGCAATTCATCCAAATTTTATCAGTTAATCTTCATATCTTAAAGATCACGAAATCTTGTCCGAATACTGAAACATCAAACATGGAAATTCTCAAGATTGTTTTTTTTTTTTTGTTTCAGAGTATATTTATGCTCTTGCATTTTAATAAATGCACATACTAGTAACAAAAAAACTACATTAATGAAAACAAACGACGCCAGGAAATGAGTGTAACACACCCACTCACAATGAACTGTAAAACTCTAAACGCTGGAACTGTAACTAAATACCTGTATTTTCAATGTGTTAGATCCAAACCCAGTTTGATTGACCCACATGATCCAGGCCCAGTTTGACTGACCCACATGATCCAATCCCAGTTTGATTGACCCACATGATCCAGGCCCAGTTTGATTGACCCCACATGATCCAGGCCCAGTTTGATTGACCCACATGATCCAGGCCCAGTTTGATTGACCCACATGATCCAGGCCCAGTTTGATTGACCCACATGATCCAAGCCCAGTTTGATTGACCCACATGGCCCAGTTTGATTGACCCACATGATCCAGGCCCAGTTTGATTGACCCACATGATCCAAGCCCAGTTTGATTGACCCACATGATCCAAGCCCAGTTTGATTGACCCACATGATCCAAGCCCAGTTTGATTGACCCACATGATCCAGGCCCAGTTTGATTGACCCACATGATCCGGGCCCAGTGTGATTGACCCACATGATCCAGGCCCAGTTTGATTGACCCACATGATCCAGGCCCAGTTTGATTGACCCACATGATCCAGGCCCAGTTTGATTGACCCACATGATCCAGGCCCAGTTTGATTGACCCACATGATCCAGGCCCAGTTTGATTGACCCACATGATCCAGGCCCAGTTTGACTGACCCACATGATCCAGGCCCAGTTTAAACTGAAAGTTGCTCATCCCCAAAAGAGCTTGTATACAGGTTTAGAATCACTGTGTGAAGCCACATTACTTCCATTGACTACTGTGTTTCATAATATTGTTTAAGCTGGCAGAAACCAGAAAGTTTAATCGCCACAGCCCAAGTTTACATGGTACTCTACATGTTCATTTTAATGTGAGCCTGCCTGCTAAATATGAAATGTAAACATCTGCAGTAGTTTGATTTATACTGCAACTGTGTAGTTCATTCAGACTGACAGGCATCCTGACGACACAGTAAGCTCAAAGCAATATATTATATAAAATATATATTTTTTATTTATATAGGATGAAATATCAGAAATTTCTTCACTGATGAAAGTGTTATTTCATTTGGTTAGTTTTTGTTAATATTACATTATTATTATGTCACATCCAGGATGTCGATGATGATGTCAATTTGTTTAATGACGTTCCAATCTGAAATTAGTGACTGGGGCTCTGTCGGTTAGCGCACTAGCGCAGTGCAATGACCCAGAAGCCTCCCATCAATGCGGTCGCTGTAAGTCCAACTCATGCTGACTTCCTCTCTGGCCTTACATGGGAAGTTTCTGCCAGCAACTTGCGGATCGTTACGGGTTTCCTCTGGGCTGTGCTCGGTTTCCTCCCACCATAATGCTGGCTGTCGTCATATAAGTGAAATATTCTTGAGTACAGCATAAAACACCAATCAAATAAATAAATAAATAAATAGAAATCAGTGACATGACATGAAAACAGACTTGTACTGCATCATGCTATACAAAAGTTTTTACAGCCAAAGACATTGCTGAACTTGTTCAGATATACAAAATCACAACCAGTCAAAATCACAACCAGTCAAAATGGAAATAATGAGCAGAATATTACACACCGAAGGTTCATGTCTCGTCAGTTATCATTTCTCATGATATTTCACGAGAACAACATGTATCGTATAAAACCTTCAGTGTGCAATTTCCTCTCTTTTGTCCTGCAGTACCTGTCTTGGGAGTTTTCGCAATCTTTCCTTCTTGGTGGGAGACGTTGCCTTTTCGGTTGTTCCTGAATTTTGATGGGGAGGAAAAACACTTGGTACGACGTCATCCTTCAAAATCTGGCCCTTTTTAATGTGGGGTGGGCGGATTTTATACTTTGCATATCTATCTACCTCATAACTGCCAGCTAAAAAATGTGCTGAACAGACTCTCGAATGCTTCGTTGGCACGAAGTCTTCACGGCCCATGTTCACCAGCCACAGTCTGACAAGTTCTGGGTTCTGCAGAGGGAAGCGATGGAAAGAGACGGGGCTGGGTTTCTTGTTGGTGAGACGATCCGATCTGTTCTTACAACCAGGTGCAGCACACTTCACCATCGTGGCCGGGCGCTACACAAACTGGGGGCTTTAATGGGCAGGTAAAACAAACAGTTACATGGGAATAACAAGGGTCACATTTTTGGTCGATACTGCGTCTCTTCTGTGTTCTTGGTCCGACACGACCTGCGTCTGGATGCAACAAAAATAGTACATTTTTTATACCGACATTTATTGCATACAGACGCCAGACTGTAAAGGCCCACAGAAGTAAGGGCTGGCTGGTGACCACTTGGTCGCTGGGGTATTCCTTCGATTCTATCTCCAAGACTACATATCCTTTTCACATCACATTAACATGGTTGTGTTCCTTCAAAATTTGCCGTCATGCTGGTGTATAATGTACGCACAGATGGTTTGGAGATCTAGGCGATAGAAAGGCGGGAGTACCCCCTACGACCAACCAGTCGTCAGGCAGCCAGCCTTCACTTCTGTGGGCCTTTTCAGTCTGACGTCTGTGTGTAATACCTGTCAGTATATTAAATACGCATAGGCACAGACTGTGTTGGACTATTGTGTTCTGTGGCCCTGAAGTAATAAAAAAATAACTAAAACAATGGGACTCATCTGCACCCTTTCCTGCAACAAAAATAGTACATTTTTATTGCCAGGAAATAACTGCTTTGCGCGCCACCAAATAAAGGCGCCTTCAAGCTTTTAGAGCTACTTTGTTATCCAATCATCTGTGTCATAAAAGCAAGGTGAAATGGTAAAGATTGAGAAAGTGTGAATTGCATTCCTAAATTGTTAAAATATTGCAGCGTATCAAAACAAAGATGGTACGTTTCATCAGAGAATACAGAAACAATATTTTGGAACAAAATGACATCGTCCTTTCAAAGGCTGATGATGTCATCATAGCATGAATTCCCTATTTGATGCCACATCCATCTGATTTAACATCATATAAGGAATATCATTACATCACATCAGGAAAATTTACGGACACAGTCAAAGATTTTGCTTCTTTAAATGATCTTCTTATTTGAGGTACTTATTTATCGAAAACCCTTTCAGACTATGATGTTAAGTAGGTTCTGTGGAATTTTTTTTACATAATTTTAACATCTCTACGCTGCTTGTGTTCTGACCACAGTGGCACTTTAATCAATTTCACAAATTTTATACGCTTTATTCAAGCGTGTTGATACAGACAACTCGCAGCAAAGGCTACAATTATGGCAATAATACACCACAAGTTCGATTTTCGTCAATAGTTTTAACTTCACCGAACTTTAGTGGCATTATTTCGTGCAGGTACCGATATTCGATACGCTACGATCTGCAGCTGGAACTGTCACTGTCAGGGTCGGTGTCAGCATGTCTGTGTCGCAAATTTTCCACGAGCCTAACGAATTAGATGTTGTATAGGTTACCGATACGTCTAACAGAGGTACATTTACAAAACGAGAGGTATTTTCCTATCCCTGCCTCAGTCAGAAATGATCAGCCGAGGGGATACGGACAGGAAAATAGCCCTTGTTTTGTAAATGGACCAGTCAGACGGTATATCGGAAGCAATACGTCTAATTTATTAAGCTAATTTTTCACATTATTTTAAGACACTTCCCCTCTTCATCATGTTTGATTCGAACATTAGCTCATTAGATTTTTCAAATATTTGTGCATGAAACGATTTCACATCTTACTTACCCTACTGAAGCTGTTCAACAACGCCAAGATGAGCAGTCGAGGTCTCGTTAGAACTATCACCACAATTCAGAGGAGAGGGGTATTTAACGCGCGTAGGTCTGAAGAGCAACCCTTAAAAGCACAACCGGGAATACAATTGGCGGACCGTGGGTACACGTACCTTGTGTGATAATGGGTCGATAGGACATCTCATTCCACACTGACTTTGAAATGACATATATCAATCTATCATCAAAGTAGCCTACTGTTAACTTTATTTCTGTATTTGATTGGTGTTTGACGCAGTACTCTGGAATATTTCACTTATACATTGTATGTTACATGACGGCAGCCAGCATTATGGTGGGAAGAAACCGTGCGGAGCTAGGGGGAAAACCCATAAGTTCCTGGCATACCTTCTCATGTACGACTGGAGAGGAAGACAGAGTGAGCTGGGCTTGAACTCACAGCGATTACATTGGTGAGTGCGCGTTAAACCCTCGACCACGAAGACCCCTACAGTGGAAATATTTCAGCCACATCTCATGGCGATATAAATGTAGTCACATACATGTATACCTTTATACAATAGTGACACATCTAAGTATACATTCACCAGTGGTAGGTGTTAAATGCCACACTCCTGAACATTTCAATTATTTTATGGCGGCCTGTTTTATGAGTCGAGGAGTTCCGGATTCTCGGAGTAAACCACGTACCTTTGACAAGTAATTTCACAACTTTCCTGCATGTAATCCACATTATTAATTAAATACTCAGGAATTTTTTATATAATAGCAGTCAGTTTTATGGTTGGGGAAAACCAAAGTGCCCAGGAAATCAAACCAGCAATCTAGCCCATGAAAACCAAGCAGTAACTGGAGACAACCAAGTGGTGACAGAAGAGATCCAAGCAGTAACTGGACACAACCAAGTGGTGACTGAAGAGATCCAAGCAATAACTGGACACAACCAAGTGAGGACCAAGCAAAGCCTGGAGAAGACCAAGTAATGACTTGAGAAGACCAAGTAATGACTGGAGAAGACCAAGCAAGAACTGGAGACCACCAAGTGATGACTGGAGAGAACCTAAGTAAGCCTGGGGAGAACGAGGTAATGACCTGAAAAAACCAACCAATAACTGGAGAGAACTAAGCAGGATGGGATAAACCAAGCAATACCTAGAAAGAACCAATCACTGATTGGTGTGACTGGGGAAAACCAAGCAATGACTAGGGCAAACCAAATAATAACTGGGGCAAGCCAAGCAATGACTGGAGGCAACCAAGCAATAACTGGTGAGAACTAAGCAATGACTGAGGCAAACCAAGCAATGACTGAGGAGAACCAAGCAAAGCCTGTGAACAACCAAGCATTGGCTGGAGATGACCAAGCATTGACTGGGGATTCAGGTAATAATGGATGGAACTTAACCATGACTGAAGAGCACAAAGCAATGACTGAAGAAAACCAAGCAATAACTGCAGAGAACCAAGCAATGCCTTGGTACCTGTGCATGTCAGAAGTTTTAGAGGTGAATGATTATCACTGCAGTGATGGTGCCATTGAGCCAAACTTAAACACCCTTTTTTTCCCAGGTCAGGAGACCTGTGAACTTTACCAGCATCTAACAAGTTTGTTCTCTGTTAGCAACTGATGGTTCCTTGAAATGGGTGATAATTCGTACATTTCTATGTATGTGTATAGGTAAGTAGGTATGCTTGGGTTTTACGTCATACTCAATAATTTTTCAGTTATATAAAGTGGAGTCCTTAGAATGTATGCCTTCTTGCAGCAAGGCTTCCATGCTGCCACTGGAACATTATGCCGCAGACACCAAACATGACACCTATCCAGATACATTATACTGAAATCAGGCTGACCAGCCCTGTTTCCTTGCTCTAACCTGTCAGCTCTGAGTGCCAAGTGCAGCAGCAACAAGTGTCAGTCTTTGGTATGACACGACTCAGGACTGTTCCCGGATCTCCGAATCTTGAGGAAGAGGGCCTAACCAATAGGTGGTCAAGTACATTTGTACATGACCTGCATAAAAACATGATCTTGGCAAAAAGTAAAACATAATAAAATATCAGTCCACAACAGAAGCCCAGGAAAAAAATATAAATATTAGTATATATTTATTGGCAATATACTAACCCACTAAAAGTTCAAAAACTAAAATACCATTGCACAGCAGGAATATATTTTCTCTCACAAAACTTTTTTTTTTTTTTCATAGAAAAAACAAATCTGCCTCTCTGGCAAGTGAATTACACTGAATTAAAATGTGTACCAAATATGATACCAGAGAACCTTAACAAAAACAACTTACACATATCATCGACTGATGGACCAGATACCATATGTGACAAATATGTGCACACAGATGGATCTATTATAAAAAGGGTATGAACAAAATATGAAACAAAGTGAACGAACATTACAAAATGCCTGAATGACATTAAACTGAAACAAAACATATTGACGAGAATCAGACTTTTAGTATTATCACTTGAAAGAATGGAAACACCGGAAATGCTGAAAGAAGAAAATTAGATGATTACCTGTGATGATTACCTGTAACTTGATTTGCTCGTTTATTAACCACACAGGAGTATTAATGAAATGGTATTTAATGATTAAAACGTCTTGCAATACTGTAAGTAAAATACAATCAAAATATCTTCACAATGCTGACTGATTAGTGTGTTCTAAAATGTGAAATGATGAAAACAGGTTCTCATGTCGGCTGATGAAAAAATGATGGACTGACAAAATGTTCTTCAATCTTATATAATCAAAACATCTCCTAATGCTGACTGATCGAAAAGTTGTGCACTCCTGAATGAAAAATCTGACAAAGCCAACAGAATCAAGTAGCTTAAAGAACTGATGGATCATAATGGTCTAGAGTGCTGACTGACTAATTAATGCATGTTGTGCTGGTAATTGAGCAACCCATCTAACAATATTCATTAAAAACATGAAAACATCTTGCAATGCTGAACATAAACTCTGTGAAAATGCTTTTTCAAAATCTGAAGAAACTGACCCAAACATCTTACAAGTGTAACCTATCAGAGCACATTTCAAGGCAGAATTATCAAAAATTCTACAGTACAATATTATCAAAATATCATCCAATAATCCATGATTAAAACATCTAATGCTTCCTGCCTCATCTGGGGCCATCTGATAAAAAATATGTTGCAATGGTGAGTGACCTAAACATATTAACACGGTGACTGATCAAAAACTCTTGCAATGCTAACTTAATGAAAACATATTTCAAAAGCTGAAGAAAACTGATCAAAACACTGAGCAAAGGGAACTTGTCAAAACATCTTTCAAGACTGACTGATCAAACATTTAGCAATTCTATACAATGAAAACATCACCCATTCATGAATCGTCAAAACATCTTCTAATACTGACTGAAACTTTTGGTAATGCCACCTAATCCAAATATCATGCCATGTGAAAACAAAATGTACCTTACAATGCCGAACGATCACAACATCTTTAATACAATGCTGACTGATCCAAGCATCTTGCATGTTTGAAATATCGAAACATCTGGCAATAATTAAAAAAATATCTGGCAAATGCTGATCAAAACATCTGACAACACTGATCAAAACTTCTGACCATGCTGATGAAGACAAAACATCTTGCAGATACTGATCAAATCATCTGGCAATACTGATCAAAATAGTTTGCAATAATGATCAGAACATCTGACCATGCTGATCAAAACAACTTCCCATCCTGATCAAAACATCTGACCATGCTGATGAAAACAATCATGATCAAAACATTTCACAAAAATGATCAGAATATCTGAAGATGAAAACACCTGGCAATGCTAATTAAATATCGGGCAATAATGATCAAAACATCTTCCAATCCTGAACAAAACATCTGGCAATGCCAAATTATCACATTATCTGGCATTACTGATCAATACAAAAACCTTCCAAGAGTGAACAATGAAAATGTACAGGAATACTATAACATGAAGACATCTACCAATGGTGCGTATAAAATCTTGCAACACGTCAAATCATTCTGATGTAAATGGTCCACACTGAAATAACTTTCTTTGTCACACGACAGCCAACATAAAATAAAGACAGACCAGTTTTCGTTGCATGGAACTATGACAAGAGGGGCCTTGTTGAATAGCCTTGATGAGTGGTTATGCAATCTGTAGGTCATTTAACAGTGGTAACAGGGGTTTATATAGCCCCCTTCTTTATAAAAACTCAACTGGAACAAATCAGAAAACTCGAAATTTTTCATCGCCAATGTATGTGAAATGTATCTAAAACTCATTTATCTTATCAAATCTCAATACAACATTTGTCATATTTCTCGTTGTGGTTACCACTACGAGAAGTGGCTCGAAAAACCCTGGGTAATAACTTTTCTATGCATCACAGTGCACATTTTTCACTTCATATGGTTAACAAATATTGCTGTGTAATTCACTGTCAAGTGGCCGACAAGAAAATGGAGAAAGCTGACAAGTGTTCACAGAGTTTTTTTAAACACATACACAATCCAATGTACACAAACGATGGCTGGAAATGATCAGAAGAGACAAACCGATCTTGGACTGATTCCAAATATACAAAAATTTGCTTTTTGCACTTTACAGGCATATAGCCATCAAAAGAAAATTCTTACCAAACACTGTTTCCTTGCCCCACATGGAAAAATCCAAGGGAAAGAAAGTGATTTAATGTGAGATAAAAACTTCCGGAAAGAAATCATTCCCTAGAACTCTCAACCTTGCATCTGACTAGATAAACACAAAGCTGAAATAAGCACAAAGCAGCTAAAATACTTAGAATCAAGGGGACATAACTTTCTCATAACAAATCCTTACAGGTAAATATTAACTGTGGTTCCAATACATACATGGACACACTGTATATTTACATATTAAAAAATTCTTCACATGTACAAAAAAAAATATATAGCTTCAAAAAACAGTCAAAATGCAAAAAAAGAAAAGTGTCAAAATTAATCATCTCAAAAGGACCACAATCATGGTATGAAAAAAAAAAAATAATAATCCCAAAAATAACATTTTGAAGTAAATGTGGAATGGTTTGTACAAACATAGATGTACTCTATAAACATGGATAACTATGAAGTTATGTTTTTACATCATGCTGACTGAGCTAAAATCAATATGAAAAGGCAACTGTTTTACTGGGAAAAACAAAAATAGGTCACCACGATGACCCTCCCCGATAACCGGCACTGTTCTGGTGTCCTTATCACATTAAGGATCAAAGCTCCATCACATTTGGGTCCCTGTACATCTACCTCCTTCATAACACTGCTTGATGTATCTTGGACCTTTGCGAGGCCATCCTTAAAAATATGTTCGTTGGGCATAACCCAACTGACCCACCAAGAAGGGCCCTGATCAAACGTTTTTATTGGTACTTTGAGAAAAGTTTTATTCTAGTATTTTTCTCTTCATGTTGATCTCTTTAAATTTAAAAAGTTCTATCTTTAAGTTTTTCGAGAGCCCTATCGACAGACCCTATCTATGCTCATAGGTCAGGTTACCCTCAACAAACATTTTGGAGAGAAATGAAGTCTGTCAAAAAAAATAAATAAATAAAAACAAAAGAAATTCCATCTAAAGCCGAATGATACTATTCTAGAACATGCCTTTTTTGGTTGGCTGGTGAGGGTTACCCGCAACAAAGAGATTTTGAATGATGGCCTCATGGATGTGTACATCACGGTGGTTAACATTTCTAATGCTTTACCATGTCTGGTTTAGCAGCCGGTAATTCCGGTGCTATCATACTCTTAAAGGATTTATCTCCATTAATTTGAACTATCACTGACTATAACTGCTACAGTCCAACATTTCAGTCATATTTCCGCAACTCCCAGACGCAGTTCCCGTTTGTCGTATTCCCGTGAGTGGATGAGCAGATGTCTCCTTACTGCAGCCATGCGGGTAAACTTCCTGAGGCAGAGTGCACAGGAGAACGGCTTAATCCCAGTGTGGGTGAACCTATGCCTCTTTAGAGAGGACTTATTCGCGAAACCTCCCTGACAAATTTCACAGCGGAATGGCTTTTTCCCCGTATGCACGACAGCGTGGCGATTCAAACACGCCGTCCACATGAACCTTTTCTGACACACCTGACAGGTGTAGCGCTTCACGCCTGAGTGCACTACCTGATGCCTGTGCCAGGAGGCGTACAGCCTGAAGCACTTGCCGCACTCCTGACAGGAGTAGCTCTTCCCATCCACGTGCTTCAACTTGTGGCGGTTCAACACCGAGGAGCAGGAGAAGTGCTTCCCGCACACCTCGCACGCGAACCGCAGGTCGCCCGTGTGCCGCCGCAGGTGAGACTTCAAACTCTGTGAGCTGGCGAAACACTTCCCGCACCGGATGCAGGCGTGCGTGTTCACCGTGACTCTGGACTCGTCGAAACATGCGAACATCTCGACAGTCAGACAACATCGCCTGTTCCTCGCCGTGGCATCATTTGGAGATTCCGCTCGTATCAAGTCTGCCTCCTGTGCAAAGCCATACTTCTCCCTCAGGAATACTTTTCTGGATTTCATCCTGACAAGTTGACACGAATGTGTAAATTTCCCACGAATTCCTTTTTTGGCTTTTTGGGCAAAAGAATCTCCAATGGATTTGCCATGTGTCCCTTCACTGTCACCTACAGGAGAGCTCTTTGTGAGCTTCCTGCCAGTTTTGGATGCAACGTTCTTGATGTCTGAGTTTCCGTCACCTTCCCAGTGTTCTTGATGACATCCATTGTCTGCGCTGCCCAAACTTCCATCAGGCTCTGGTCCTAAAGCCTTCGACTTTACAATCTGCGAGCAGCTACACTTTCTCCATTTACTCTGGAATTTATCATAAAAGAAAATAATTTCTTAATGTTCATGGTTTAATTTCATAAATCATCACTTTCCACAATGAGACAGTCTGACACGTCTGATAAGAAGAGTTTTGGACGGACGATGAAGCTGTCCTCAGTCACTTAAGAGAGCACTTATATTGCAAATAGTCACTATATTTGCGGATGTTTCAAATGTGGCATGGTCACGTGGGCGTTAGCGATGATATAGCAATGACAAATGTAGCTCATAATGGTGACATATGGGGCTTAGGATAGGGAAAGTTAAAATAGTTTAAAGACGATAAATGCACATATATGTCTGCAAAGATTTGGTTTATTTATTTGATTGATGTTTCACGCCGTACTGAAGAATATTTCACGGATACAACGATGGCCAGCACTATGGTGGGACGAAACCGTCCAGAGCCCAGCGGGGACCCGCGATCATCCACAGATTGCTGGCAGACCTTCCCATGTACGGCCGGAGAGGAAAGCAGCTTGAGCTGAACATGAACACACAGCGACCACATTGGTGGGAGGCTTCTAGGTGCACTAGCCTGCTAACTTACTGAGCCATGGAGGCCCCCCCAACTATTTGATATTATCTTCAAAATAATTTGCAGGTCAATTAATACATTCACACTTAACACTTAGTGAACAATATTCCAACAGCAACAAGCCTGATGTGAAAACGAAAAATTAAAAAAAAAAAAAAAAAAAAAGTTGAATGTTGATTTTAGTAATATCAAAGACTGATGGGTAAGGTAGCTTACCAGTAGGTAGAACGGCTAACCATAAAAAATAACAACTCTAGTGCATGTCTAAGACACGGAATTCAGACAAACCTTTTGTTTACAAGGACAAGGGGCTTGAGGTTCCAGTTTTATCACAGTACCATCATCCACAGTTGTGACATGGGCAACATCAGTGGTCAGTTCGCCTGCGTGTATTTCGTACGGGGGGGAGGGGAATAGAAGTCAACATATGAAATATCACTGAAAACTATACCATGATCAAATGTCAGCAATTTCTCCCTCATATCACAAAACAGCTGTTTCCATCATTTCAATAAGTTCTTGGCATTTTTAAATACTCCCACAGTGAAAGTACTTTCATTGACAGTGGTGTGGTGCAACTGAAAACATCAGGTACAGTATTAAATACTCACATCAATATGACTGATATTTTGATTAAAACATCTGATGTCACTTACATCTGATAAATATATATATATATATATTTTACAAATTAAGAATAGAATTACAAATTGACTTATAATCAGTTAATTCACCTGTACTGTTTTTAGTCTTGGAGCGTAGGCAAATGCCTCGTTTAGCCCACATCAACTTCTCCCTGAAATCCAACCCCAGCTTTCGTTTAGACTTCACATGACCTTTGACACCCTTGTACTTCTCAACAGCTTTCTCTGTCCCAGTGCAACGTGGAGAGACTCTTTGGATGGGGTGTGCAGATTTGCTCTGGTCAGGCTTGGACAAATCTTCCACTTCCGGCCTTGCTGCCATTCCTACTTTTGCCACAGTGATTTTGTATTTTTTTTTAGGGTCTGGTAGATTGAATGACTGCTGTGCATCGTCTGTACAAAAATCCGCAGAAAAATCCTCACCGCCGGCCATCCCCTCACTGATACAGGCTCCATCCCTCACATGGCTGGCAGAGAAAACCCCCGTGATTATCTGAGGTTTCAAAGCCATGTTGACATCCACATCAGGAGGCTCTTGTTTGTAAGTCGCCCCCGTAACTGCACTCCCCTCCTCCTCCTCCATCAGACCAACCAGGGGACACAACTCTGTACTGTCACCAACATCAGCTTCTCTGATGCCTGTACTTGATTCATCAGAGTACACATTGTAATGAACAAAGTCCATTGTCTCCTCCTTAGTTACACCGTTAAGCAGAGAACTTTCGTCATCGTCATGCTCGTAATTTACAGTCGTCACCACCTTCTCAGGTATCACCCCATTATCTGACAATGTGTGAGCTCCTCTCTTAGCCATGGTAACTACGGCACCTGACCACATCTTGCTTGATCGTGTCTAAGGGAATCTGAAGTGATGTCTCAAGGGCACTTTTGATACCTAAGGTCACATCAGAATGCACGCTGTAGGACACTCTCTATACTAACCTAAGTCCCCGCGACGAGCGCTGAAGCCACCAAAGGGTTTATTGTCACGACCAGAAACCTGTGAAAAAATAAGATGCTACAATTAGATAGGAAATACTAGACTGACATACATGCACACTAACATGATGGGGGGTCATTTAGTACAATGAAGAAATAATAACGTAGCAACAATCAGAAATGTCTTCCTGGATATTTTCTTTTGAAAAATTCCTTTTGGAGGTTAGCGGAGAATAAATCATTTTCAAGTAGCATAACCATAATCCAAAAGAAGACAAATGTTTGGAGTTTAATTTTCCAACAGCTAAATACTAAGTAGCACATTACTACGATACATACATGTACATTTCAGTTTATACATGCAGATTTCAATTGTTAGAAATCTGTCTAAAACTGCTGCATTTTAGAATAGAAAATATATATATATATGTAAGTCATATACAGGTATCATGTGACATTAATTCCCTCATATGACATCTAGCATAAAATCTACCAACACACCCATACCAACTTTGAAATCAGATTTTATATACTGAGAGTGTCAACTAAGAAAATTCATGAAAATGAATTCGCTTCACAGTTCACCTACCCATGAGCATTGCAGGTTCTGCAAATAACCAGCAACAAGAGTTAGTACACAGATGGAATTCCTGTTTTTAACATCGGTTGTTTACACTTCTGTCTGCCATTTGGTTCACATGAACTAAGGCCTGTATTATTACAGGCACTTACATGAAGCATACAAATTCAGCGAGTCGAAGTACAGCCCCTCACATGATATTTTTATGATATTTGCAAATTACTGCTTGACTGAAAAAGGCAGATGTCAGACTGTCAGCTGTTGTACATATACCTACCCCATACTATCAGAGAAGTGAAATGTGACTGCTAGTTTCAAATCACAACCCTTATGTTTTTTTACTACCTGCATCATGAATTCATTATTTCCAAATTTAGTCATAAATGAACCCACAGCTTCGTTTACAGAATACATTTTGGAACTTTGCTCTTTTTTAACCTGTGTGACTCAGTGTCGTTACATAAGATGTAGATTTGCCCAGCCAAGGTCTTGAACTTGTTTGGATGCCTATAATGGCGGGTAATTCTGTCATTTAATTAGTACATATACGAGATAATTTCATATACCTATAATTTTCATATACCTACCCCATATTATCAGAGAAGTGAAATGTGACTGCTAGTTTCAAATCACAACCCTTACGTTTTTTTACTACCTGCATCATGAATTCATTATTTCCAAATTTAGTCATAAATGAACCCACAGCTTCGTTTACAGAATACATTTTGGAACTTTGCTCTTTTTTAACCTGTGTGACTCAGTGCCGTTACATAAGATGTAGATTTGCCCAGCCAAGGTCTTGAACTTGTTTGGATGCCTATAATGGCGGGTAATTTAATTAGTACATATACGAGATAATTTCAGCTGTAGTCACGTGTATTCCTGATACATACAACACCTACTAGTATATAAATAATGAATAATAAAAACTGCATGGGACCCCGCCTCCACCCTGTTGAAAAATTCTCTTGACGGGGAAACACACGAGGCAGTTTCATTAGCTCAAAGGAAGGTAGATTTGCTATGTCATAGTAAGGATCCAGCTATAGGGAGTTCTGAATTCAAACTCTTTTGGTAAAAAGAGGTAAAAAGAGTTCAGCTGTGTCATATGACTTGTCAAAAATCTCAGGCAATTTTGTTGATTTTAATTTACCAATCACCTGTCTCGCCGTGTTAAGGAGGTACAACCTCTCCTTCGATCACGAGTTTCTCAAATTAAAAAATTTCCCGCTCCTCAATTTTCCCTATCGTATGTCTGGTCTAAGTGACTTCTTTAAAAACTTTTCTTAGAAGCCCATGTTTAAGTAAATGTAATCAGAAATAATTGCCTAGCATCTTTGACAGGTTACATGGTACAGTAGGACTTTTCTTACCTTTAGGGATAAAAGAGTTCGATCTGAAAACTCCTCTATCGTCAATTACAGGCTCCTACAGGCTCCTTAAAGTCATAAGCCTAACAAACACGTACATCAGTGAAGCCAAAAATGATATATCATTTAACTTTTGACTTAAGTTTTGCTGTGATCTTTAATATGTGGTTAGGTGTAGATCACAGCCGAGGAGCCTTAAAGGTTAAAATATTGGTGTATAAAAATAGCTTATATTTACAAAAATCTGTGCCAATTAAACTAATAGAGACAGACTAATGTTCACCAAGACATTCCCTGTTCCCAATTTTTTTTTTTCACATTCTGTAGCCTTCATGACCAGTAAATCCAAGACAATTCATATTTTGACTTGTCGACAATTTGACCCACAACTTGACCGAAATACGCATCCATGGTTGACCTTAATGCAAATTGATTGAAGGCATCGATTTCTTTGGCATGGATGTAAATTTCAAGATATGATGTCATGGAAAGGCCAACCCACGCTGAGCATGTGTGCCTCGTTGACACAGACTTACAAAAAACATGGCTGCATGACTGTATTTTTGACTTCAGCTAAAATTTACATGAGAATGGTGTGTTAACACTACGTAGCAATGGTGGCTAAATGTGCGCAAATATTTCAGCTTTCTGAATTTTGGGTGCTTAACGTGCACTCAGTGAGAATCTAACGAGGTCGTAGCTCCTTAACAAGCTTTATACCGATATCAGCCTTCGGGCTGAGGGTGACCAGCGGTCCCTCGTATATATAAGCCACCCTTACACCGTGGTCCAGGGCTACCCCCGGCCTTGCTAACATGGATACACGGGTGCATGGAGATGGACATGAATACGATTCATCTGTATCTTTAGGTGGGGCGCAACATTCCTTCTACATTTTAACGGTAACTTTTCACAACTTTCAAAGTTTTCCCATAGCCACACATTGAACAATGTTGTTGTTGTTAATTCTGCTCACGGAACATGAATTCCTCATTTTGTGGAGTTTCACTCACGCACTCATACACATCGCCAATTATTCATTTGTTAAATGCATGAAAAAGGAACATTACAAGCCTCTATCACGAAAAAAACATCATAAGAAGCTGATGTGTTGCTTACTCAAACTTATGTTCTGGCACAATAACAACGAAAGCGTCAGATAGCAACATCAATGTCAGACGTGGGATTTTTTTGGCGTTCACCTCGCGCGTTTGCGCGACGTCTTCCCGCGCTTTCGAGTCGAGGCAAAATTCCTAATCTGGCTATGACGTATTCCACAGGCCTTTCTTAATTCGTACTGCAGTAGGCCTATATAGTATAAATCTTAAAAAATGAAAAGATTGAAGTAATTAAATAACGGAAACCACTATGAATTACTTGAAAAATGTAATCCTGCCATCCTCTCGGGATTAAAGTAAATTTTATAATGAACCTCGTGTCATGAATAATATGAACTTCGTTAAAAACAGCCCTTGGATTAGGCCAATGAGGTCTATAGGTTTATAACTTCACGATTTAAGGTGTTAAATTCGATCTTTAATCGATAGTATACCGCAGGCCTAAATCCGCTTAAACGGTATTTATTTATTTATTTATTCGATTGGTGTTCTCTGAAGTACTCCAGGGTATTTAACTTCACCTATAGGCCCTACGTGGGTGATTCTACGGAAAAAGTTCCAAACCGTATCCCACAAACTTAACTAATACACACAATTCTTTTATAAGCCCATAAATGTACCGTTTTCGCGTAGTGCAAACTTATAACAATAGTTCCCAATCGCAATAAACAATAACCCTCCAGTACGACATTTTTACTGGTTTTAAGTTCAGCTTACGGTCTCATCACTCTAAAATATCGGTGTCCTAAGTGATCAAGTTTGTGCTTCAGGTAGAATTTCAAGGACACTAAAACCCCTAGTGGGTTAAATTTCACATTTTGCCTTGTGTAGCCCAAAATGTTGATCAAATATGGCCATATGTACATATATTCTGAAAGCTAAACAGCTAAAAAGCTAAAGTTAAAAAAAAAACTTTAAAAATTTACGTAGGTCTAATATTTTTCAAAATGAAGAGAAAGTTTGAAAAAAAATTCAGAGCTGCTTTTCAAATTACCATTTTTTAGATTGGTGTTCTTTTACTAATATCTTTAAAACTTCAAAAAAAAAAAGATATCAAAAATTTGTGAAACTGTTTTTAGCTCAGGTATTTAGCTACACATGTGCCAAGTTCCATAGCGTTATGTTAAAAACTAAGCCAGGAATAAAAGTATTTCACCACACTATCGTCTCAAAAATAGAAAGGGAAAAAAAGAACATATGTCTGGCGGGTGGGGGGTGGGGGGGGGGCATTATGTGTGACAAAATTCGTCATTAATTAGTTTGCTAATTGATTTTAATCACAAATTGTCTTATCTTGTTCCATCATAGCGTACATTCTATGTTTTATCTTGACATTTCTGAGCAAACCCTGCTAGAATGTGTTTATAAATCTCTCCCCTGGTGGCGTCCCGGTGGCTTCCGTGAGCTAATCCCCCTTATCAAGGGAAACTAAGAAAATACAACTGTCTTAGTTCATCACATGTTATACTTTTTGTCAAATTTCAGGTATTTACAATGCGACTTGGGTTTTTATCTTTAAGTCACAGGAGAGATAGGAGAATGGAGAATAAGGATGTGAAATAAAAACAAATTGGCCAAATTTCACCCTTGAGCGATTCTAGTATCTTGTAGTGCTCTGTTCGGGCCCCATCTGGCCAGTACCATGGTTATAATGATAAAACAGGGTAAACGTTTAGCGGGTGATGGATGAGTACGATTTTCCAGCTACCCTTTTCTTAATTTCTGTATTGTGCCCTTGTTCCAAAAGATTGTCTTACCGTTACGAAAGTGAGTTTTGGTAATGCATGTTGGCTGTAAAGTCCTCTGGTCAGCTACCGTCTATTTTCGTAGCAGGCTGGTTGGTCGAGTGGTCTGGATGGTTGACATGTGTTGCTGGCGATTTGGTGCCTGACTCTGAGGTCGCTGGTTCGAAAACTGGATAGGCCAATTTGTCAGCACTAGAGCCTGTGCTACATCTAGAAAGTGTGATATCTAATAACGATAACTACTGTTACTTAAATTCACTTTCTAAATGACATCTAACAATCGGATAGTGTTGTGGTAGTTGATGCTTATTTAGCAAGTGAATTACCTACATTTTAAGGAACAGTATCTCGTACTTGTACATAGTGATTGGATTATGTGTCCTTATCGTTCGTGCCTGAGAAATGTTAATAATGCTTGTTTCAACCATTGTTTTGTGGTGGTGGCAGGCTGTGCGAAACACTAAGCAGTGGACATAGAGCCACGTGGGCGTAATAATGTCTGGCGCCATTCTTAACTGCTGCATAAATGTCCTCCCCGGTACATGGCGTTACCTTTACGAGGACATGAAATGAAAAATGTAAGGGTAAGAAAATAAGTGTAACGGTAAGGACACCCCCTCATTAAAAACAGACAGAAATGTTCAATAGAATACATACAGTATTTATTTAATTAAATTACAAATGCATTTAACCCATAGTAAAGGCAGCATATATTTCTTAAATACAATGATTTTTGTATTATATTTAGATGTCTCAGGAAACCGTCGAAAGGGTACGGGATTACAGAGAAAACATACGAATTATAGTCAGATCAGATCGATCTTGTGCAGATGACTTGATATATATTTTAATCTCTCCAGAGGACACTCCTCGTTTTTTGACTTCCACTCGTGCCATTACCCTTACACCTATATCTTTACCGTTACGTTCAACTTTACAGTTACGCAAAGAAAATTCGCAAAATATTATCTGTTTTATGTTCTTTTTATCATCTATTCGTCATAGTCTCCTTTTCAGCGATTTAATTCTCAATAAAATGTTTTAAAGTTGATATTGTTAACAAATTGTATTCTTCATATGTACAAATGTAAAAAATTATGTAACGTGTATAGGTTGTGGGCATCTGATGTATTGACAGTCCCCACTTGTGGCGCATTTCACGAAATACGATGAGCAGGGGTATAAAGTCCGTGTGTTTGTTTCCGTCATTACAGTAAAAATTGGTTTCCTTTTTCATTTTACGTTTTATAACAGCATATGTATTCGTAACAGTAAGGACAGGTAAGATGGTACACCTGGCAAGAAAATTGTAAAAAAATCACTAAATGAGCCAAAAGAAAATTGACTGTGAACAGTAGGCTATATATACTTAGAGATATATGGAATGAAATAGGATAGAAAGTTTGCTGACGAAGCAAATCTGAACTGATAGCTAGCTTCTCCCTTAAAATGGACTGCTTCGGTGGAATGCTCCACGCCGGCGGGCAGCATTATAGTGGGAGGAAGCCTGACAGAAACCTGGGGTGAAACCACGTCCATCCGCAGGTTGCTGGCAGACTTCCCACGTAGGCTACATGTGCGATGAAGTACGATCGGAGAGGAAGCCTTGAACTCACAACGAACGCATTGGTGAAAGGCACTTGGGTGATTACGGCTTACACGGCATTGTTGAGTAAAACACCACACATGCGCAGGGGTGTCACATATACCGACAGTCTAAACTTAGAGGCAAATCTACTCATACATGTACGTCGACACCTCAGATTCGGCCATTCTCGATGTAAACCCGACGATAGGCAAAGTCGGTCACGGCTGATACAGGCCTGCGTAGGCTACTATGGTAATTCAGCTGGCCGCTAACATCAGATGCAAGAAAAAATATATGAAAAATCAGAGACCCACAGGAGGAGCAGCCTCTGACGGCTGGCGAGTGGAAAAAATAGGCTAAATGAGGAACAAGCAAAATGATGAATAGGCCTACGCCTGATCTATAGGTACGGTTAAGCTGTAATATCTCACTGCGTGCAATCACGCGTGCGTGCAAGCCCTTTTTGTTTTTTCTTAAATAGGTAGCTGAACTGAACTATCGCAGCCCAACGACGAGGCACCGGAAACTCTGGCTGTTAAAATTGTAACAGGAAGATAAATTGTATTAGTCCCATTTTCCTCGGGTTTTCCTAAAAACTTGTAATGTTTCCTGGTTGCGGCAGCTGGATTATTCAACCACAGCCCAATAGACGAAGGCCTCGTGAGCCCCTGTTACTTCGGATAGCCGGAGACGCCCCTTCAGGCAATTTCTGGTAACTTGAATTAAAAATTAAAAATTTAAAACGCGCCTCCTATATCGTTTTTATCCGATTTCACAGAAACTCGGTTGAAGTGTAGATTTCATTGGGATACTCAGTTCGCAGTATCGATTTTACATTTCCGTAGATGGTTGTCTGCCAGTGTGTCAGTTCATTCAGAATAGGTGAACGTTAACATTTCCGAAACGCTACTCCTACAATTTTTGCCTGATTTCAATGAAACTTGGTTCTTGTGTAGACTGCATCAAGATGCACAATTCATAGTATCGATTTTCCATTTCATGACTGATTCTTTGTCTGTCTGTCAGTTAATCATCTATGTTAAAATATCTTTCAAAACGCTTATCCTCCTACGGTTTTTGTCGATTTCAGTGAAACTTGGTTGAAGTGACTGGATTAAAATAAGCCAATATATAAATCGTAGTATCGATTGTTACTTTTTATGATTAGTTGTCGAATGTTTGTCTGTTTACCCAAATGTTAACACATCTTTCTAAACGCGACTGCTCACTACAGTTTTTGACTAATTTCAATGGAAATTGGTAAATTGTAGACTACATCAAGATACATATGTCGTGCTATCGATTTTTCAGTTCGATGATCGGTTGTCTGGTTCTCTGTTTACCCAACATAGGTTAATCATGTTTGAAAATGCTGCTACTTTTGCACTCTTTGTCCATTTTCAACAAAACTTGTAAAAATGAATCAAGACACATATTTCATGCCGCGTTATTGATTTCCAATTTTGATTGTTCATTGTCAATTATTTATAGACGTCATAATTTCGTAATCGACTCTGTGATATTTTGTCCCAACTAGTAGAGCTACTGTCTCGTCAGAGACTCTAGTTAGTTCTATTTTTCATAAAGGCTAACAATGTTTGCTGTCTGTGGCAATTAAATTACTCTGTACACGGCGGGGGTCTAAGGGCCATTCAGGCCCTGGAAGCTTTAGCATTTCAGACAGCCGCGGAGACGCGTTTGCGGCCATTTCTTGTGATCAAAACTATGAGGCAGCCAGAATAAACTGCACATTTGTTTTTTTCTTCAACTTATGTTTTTTGGGTTCATAGCTGTCGCTTGGATAATTCTTCTTAGCGCACTGTATGTCCACAGTCTTCTACTTCTCCACTGAATAAGCGCATAAATACTGGATGTTCAGCAAGTTTTGTGCATAGTTCCGTGAAGTAAGACATTCCTCCAGAGGCGAAATATTGGTCACGCTCTGAAGACTCAACTCCTAATGTGACAAGTTAGCATCGAGGCTGAACCTCAGATTTCTTCATTATTTTTTATTCTAAGCCCCAAAAAGGGATTTCAAGCTATAATACCACAAAGTAACGAACTGTCCGATAATACCTGATTTGTCCATGGATGGCAATTCCCGCGAATTATTTTTAGCTACTCTCAGCCGGGCAAAAGGACTAGCAACAAGCTGCCAAGTGTTTTCATTTTCAAATAAAGTTCATAATTGTCGAAATATAATCATAGTATACGAATGTATGTGAGCCCCAAACTGATCAGGTGTTTTTTTATGAGTGTTTTATCACTAAAGTGGCTGCAGTGGCAAAACCCTGGTACAAATATGGGAGTTAGTGTAGTAAAAACAGCGACATTTCTAACAATGTAACCGAATAATGGACAGCGCGTTAAGCGGACAATGTGAACTGAACAAATGACACCTGACTGTGACTGAAGGCTCAGGAATACTATCCTGGTACAAGTACGGGTAAGGCATGTTGTTGTTGAACACGCGGTCATGCTTTCGACAGGAGCAATCACCCAGTCCAAACATCTCACATGCATGTAGGCCCTGTGTGTGCACGTGTTCAACGCTGTATATGCCCAATTTTTTTCACCAATGTGAAGACGGTTATTCTTATGCATTTAGGACTGCATTGGTAGATTGATAGACTGATTGGACGGCTGAACGATTGACTGGAGTTGATATTTATTAATTTAATATTTGATTGGTATATTATGCCGTACTCAAGAATATTACACTTCTATGAAGACAGCGAGAATTATGGTGGAAGGAAATCGAGCAGAGCCCGAGGTAAACCCACGACCATCGGTTGCCGGCTGATCTTCCCACGTACGACCTGAGAGGAAGCCAGCGTGGCCTAGACTTGAACCTACAGCGATCGCATTGGTGAGAGGCACCTGGGTCATTATACGTCGCAATGGCGCGCTAAATCCCTCGGCCATAGAGGACAACCCCTACTCCCACCCTACTGGTGTTTATAACGCAGTGCCCAAGAGTTTTTCTAGGTTCATGTGTTCCGGAAACCGGAACATCCGATTTAAGCAAGCAACCTTCACCATTTCCCTGATATAATAATCCTGACTTAAAGAGGCAGGCGAAACAGAAATTAAGGCTATCTCATTGGTTCAGGGCCCAAGAGTAGCTGAAGCTAGGCCAGTGGTTTAATTATCGAATATAAAAAAACTATAGATCAGAGAGTAAAATCAGAATAGGGATGACAGTGTGGAACTTGGTAAATGGTCACACGTTACCAGTGAAGCCCGGCCTCTTGTCAGTTTAACTCAGTTTCGGTTTCATTCTAGCTGTTCATGTAGGTGTTTAAGAAGTTACAACTTGCACATCCCTTCACAGCATTAGGTTAAAAAATACATTGATGTTAAATGCAAAATATTAGACATTTCTGGACTAGAATTACACAAAATGTTGTTTTGTAATCACATTTAAAGCGTGTATGCACGTATATGTGTAGGTATGTATGCTCTGGTGTAACGTCGCACTCAACAATTTTTTCAGTCAGACAACGACGAGGAGTCCTGAAAATGTAGACATGATGTGGCTCTTTGTGGAAGGGCGAGCCCAAGCCGCCAAAATGCTGCTGCCACCGGCGCATCATGCAGAAGACACCATACATGACAATCCACCCGGTCACATTATACAGATACCGAGCCGACCAATCTTGTTTCCTTGCTCTAACCTCCCGGTGCCGAGCGCCAAGCGAGATAGAAACAAGTGCTATTTTTAATGTCTTTGGTACGACCGGGTTTCATCTCGGATCTCCCGGATCTTGAGTTGGAGCTCTAACCACCACACCACCAAGGAGGTTCGCAATAATATGAGAACATTGCAAGTACAACTAATGACCTATGAGATGTGATATATTCTCTGTGTGCATTGTATATAGGCCCTTGGCACGTAGTTGACAGTGCATTAACTCTGTTTGTGTACCCAGGCCATACAGGTACAGGGGGCCTCTGTTTCTCAGTCGGTTAGCACGCTATCGCAGCACAATGACCCGAAGCCTTCCACCAATCCGGTCGCTGTGAGTTCAAGTCCAGCTTACGCTGGCTTCCTCTACAGCCGTACGTGGGAAGGTCTGCCAGCAACTTGCGTACGGTTATGGGTTTTTCAGGGGCTCCTCCCACAATAATGCTTGCCGCTGTCGTATAAGTGAAATATTCTTGAGTGTGGCGTGAAACACCAATCTCCAACAAATAAACATACAGGTACACGTGTCAGACATCCTGTCTTACATCAACCACACAACAAGATAAAAAATCGAAATGGGGTCACGAAATTCCCTGTTGTGGCGGTTTCACGCTTGACTGAACAAATGGATCACAGCAGCTATAGCCTACACATGTGGTCACGCGGCATTGTGATAAGAATACAGTTCTAGGGTGTCAAGAGTGACCGTATGAAAGGCTCACAGGTATGTTAGTCGTTCTCGAATATGATCACCAGAAAGCAGTTTGGATATCCGCTAGCTCTCTTCACTCTTGTGACCTGAGGCATCGTCTTTCTCGCTACAGTACATATATACGTGCACTTACGTCAGAGGGTGAGTTTATACATGTCAGTTCAACCCTGCCATAGTTTGTACATGTCAGGTCAACCCTGCCATAGTTTGTACATGTCAGTTCAACCGTGCCATAGTTTGTACAACCGTGGTATAGTTTGTTACAGTTTATATATTTACTGGCTTACGTCAATTACATCGCGCTTAAGCGTATTAAAAGGTGACGGTTCTTTGGGAAAGTATAGGATGTCAAAGATTTGACCGACCGACAGACATACAGTACGATAGGCACCATGACAGACAGGCACAACGACCGACAGACGAACAGACCAGGACAGACAGACAGGCGCAACAAAGTCGAATAGACAAGAACGGTACACAGAATGAAAGACTGACAGACAGCACGACGCACTCAATGGAGGATTGACAACGGTAGACAGACGGGCGAAAAGAAAAAAGAGAACGACATGCCATCGGGGACATACCAGCTATCATCTATTTGCAAAATTGACTGAAGGAAGGTTCTTTTTTTATTGTTGTATAACGCCATAGTGAAGAGTTTTTTCGGTCATTTTTTGAGACGAGACAAATAGATTAGGCATACGGATACACAAGCGTCGTGGACCACTTATCATCAAAGCCCAACGAATACTGAGAGTTGGAAAACCCACAATAGGCTCGGGTTCATTTATTTATTTGTTTATTTCATCGAGATTTTACCCCATTCTCAGGAATATTTCATTTGTACGACCGCGGCCAGCAGTGTGGTGTGTGAAAACCCGGCTCAGGGAAAACCCACGACCGCCCGTAGAACTGAGATTGAGCCTGCACGTCGTGTCATAGGGATTGAGGCTGGCTCGTTAACGACTTCCTACTGTCTGAAATGTTCTTGATATATGAATGAACCACTTGATATGCCAGATAGCGCCTCGGTATATCAAGCATCGGCGTAAGCAAACACCCCAGACAATTTTCATGGGTATTACACACTGACCCGTTTGCCAGTGAGTAGTGAGCTGTTGTGAGTCGTATCACCATGCATTCAGATGAAACCCAACCTAAACGGAACTGAACTGCTCCTGTTTCTTTTTGTTCGGTGTTGCCCCTTCTCAGTCAACCTGACCTAAACATTCTTGAGTATGGCGGTAAACAACAAACAAATGAGCGAATCTTTGTTACGTTTTACAGCCGGTAACCCCCCCCCCCCCCCGTCCTCCAAACGTAGCTGAATACCTGCTAATAATATCGGCCTACACACGATTTGTACCCTGACTTAGTCTGCAGTGTGTAGCCTAGTACCTGAATTGGTCTATCACCCAGCATAGAACTTGTATAAATAAAATGCAGTCGGTGCAAACACTTTCACTAACAATTGATAAGGGCGTCCATGTAAAATTTTAATAAAAGGCGTCGATTTATCTAGGGCATGTATATAATCAAAAGCTAACTATTCGGACAGCTCTTCAGTTTTTTATTCTAGCTTATATTATACTCTATGGACCAAAGCGATTTTCAAACCTTATCTACAAGTATGATAGGTTCTCGTAGTATATATAATATACTGGCATATAAGTGGGTCATGCAAATCCTACGTACACAGAGCAGCACGACGTTTTTACATGAATCTGAATTGCACCCTGCATGCTCTGAACTGAGCTATGGCATGAATATATTTATGAAGGCGTATTTGCGCTTTAAGAAAATCTTTAACAAAGAAAGACTAATGAATGCAACAGTAAATTGATTCACGAGTATTTTCTTGTTTGCTTTCTTTTCCTATAATCTGGATACTAGGGGAAAAAAGAGATGGACATAGTTAACAATGGTGGACATCACTTAGCTGTCTTCTATCATGAACCAGTATTGCATACACATTTACATACGCTTCCTAGGGGCCTCCTTGGCTCAGTTGGTTAGCACGCTAGCACAGCGCAATGACCCAGAAGCCTCCCACCACTGCGGTCGCTGTGAGTTCATACCCTGACTTCCTCTCCGGCCGTGCGTGGGGGAAGGTCTGCCAGCAATCTGCGGATAGTCGAGAGTTTCCTCCCAATGTAATCAGTATAAGTGAAATATTGTTGAGTAAGGTGTAAAACACCGATCAAATCAATCAATCATTCAATAAATAAATAAATAAATAAATAAATAAATGTAGCTTCCTATATGGATGAACATATGTATATGACGTAAAAAACATGTAAAAGTTTACTTCGTAAAAGCAGGCGCTTTGCTCCTTGCTCCTCTACTCATCGTATTGTTTGCCATCGTATAAATGAAATATTCTTGAGTAGGTTATTAAATAAACAAATCAACAGATAAATCAATAAATAAAGAAATACTATTATATATATATATATACATAAAACTAGCAAACCACTGTCCTTTCTACTTTTCTCATTCCTTGCACAGACCACTGAGATATGGGCGCAGCGCTACTTTGTTTCCTGGCCGTCGTTTCCATTGATACCGTGTCATCTACTATTGTCAACACCACAGTCGGTGAAATTCAGGGGACAGAACTGATTGATTTTGGGGTTGAAACGTTTCTGGGAATTCCTTATGCCGAGGCTCCGGAAGGGAACCTTCGGTTTAAACCACCGGTGAGAAAAGCCCGGATGGAGGATCTGTACGAGGCTGTGACCAATGAGTACATTTGTCCACAGAAGGTGGACTTGATTGTCAGAGCTGGAAATGTCACAGTCACAGAAGATTGTCTTCGGCTAGATATTTATAAACCTTTTCAGGCTTCAATGGTCAACCAGTTGCCTGTGATGATCTGGATACACGGCGGAAGTTTCATAGCAGGGGAAAGCCAATCATATAACGGAGTAGCATTGGCTGCGGGGCATGACGTCATTGTCGTCGCTGTTAATTACCGGTTGGGAATTTTCGGGTTTCTTGACACCTTGGATGAAAATGCCGTTGGAAACTTCGGTCTTCGGGATCAGTGTACCGCCATAGAATGGGTCAGCGAGAATATCGCAAAATTCGGCGGGAATTCGAGCAGAGTGACGATTTTTGGAGAAAGCGCGGGGTCCGCCTGCACCATGCAACTAGCCCTCTCGTCCTTGTGTCAAAGAAAGTTTCAGAGAGTCATCGCTCAAAGCGGAACTGCCTGGAATCTCTGGAGTCACAACAGACAGCCTCTGAAGTTGGCGCGAGAGGTTGCAGCCAAGGCAGGATGCCCCTTACAAACGGAGCCTTTGGTGAAATGCTTGAGGGAGAAGTCGATTCAGGAACTAGTACATCTTCAGACGTCAGAGTTTATTTGGGTGCCAACGTATCGCGGGGATGTGTTCCAGGAGGACCCGATGGAGGCCGTAAATAATCCGGCGTCCTCCGATGCTTTGAGGAGATTCCAATCCCTCGACCTCCTCGTTGGGGTAATGAACGAGGAGGGCGAATTTCCTATAAGCTTTGAAATAACGGGTCAAATTTTTGGCACCATCGCTAACGCGTCAGCAGCCGTTATATCGGACAAGTCGTTGGAAGACAGGATACAAAATAATCTTGGAATTTACGTCACCAAGGATAAATATGTTGTTGAAAAGCTTCTTGCCTTGGTGAAATATGAATACACGGACTGGAAAAGCCCGAAGGAACCATTTGCCAACACGCGGACGTACAATCGCTTTATGGGTGACGTACTCTTTGTAGTTAATGCCGTGCAAGCGGCTAGCTACCACGCAGGCGCCGAGACCTCAGTCCACAACGCCACTCAGTCAGGAAACACCTTCTTCTACCAGTTCGTCCACAAAAGCTCGTGGCGTCCCGTGTATCCATGGACTGAAGGCGCTACCCACGGGGAGGAACTGAAGTACCTGTTCGGCTACACAGATCCGCAAAATGCAACTCTGGAAGAAATACTTCTATCGAAGACAGTAAAAGAATACTGGACAAATTTTGCGAAAACTGGGTAAGTTATAAGCAAGCATTTATTCATTCCTAAAGCCAAAGAAAACGTTAACCACAAATATTTATTTATTTGAATGGATCTTTTTACACTATACTCAAGTGTACTGCGATCAGCATTATGGCGGGATGAAAACGGGATGGCATGAGGAAGGACAGTCTGCAAGTTGTTGGCAGACCTTCTAGCAGGAAGACAGCTTGAGCCGGCGATCGCGTTGTTGAGAGGCCCCCGAGTCATTGTGCTAGCCACTTCGGCCATTAAGGTCCCAGCATGAAATGTGTGAGGGTTAAAAGACCATTTAACTATGTACAGGCTCCGATGTAGAAATCCTTCAAATGCATTTTTCTGGATGCCAAAATTCTACAAAAAAAGAAATCTGTTACTCTGGATGGTGTTCAAAGAATTTTTATTTGATAGGCATCATTTTATTATAGACTTGTATTAAATTATTTCACTCGACGAATTTCTCTAAAAATAATTTCCCTGCCGATATTGGTTCAAAATGTCTCCCAGAAAATACCTTATTCATCAAACTGGAGAACCGGTTTCATTGGCAGAATCGTTGGTGTAATACAAAGAGCTTATTGTACAGTTGGAGTTGAATACCACAAATTTTGCTCGAGTAAGAGGTGGAAATGATCGCGTCTCGCGAGTTATCTTTTCCGCCTTTCACGAGAATGACATTTAGGATATTCGACCTTCACTGTGCAGTGTTCTTCTGATTATTTACAATTTTAACAATATCGGGATTTTTCTCTGTGTTTCAAGAAGCAACGTTTTTAGCTGTAGGTCTTTAGATATGTATGTAGCGTGACGTCGTATTTATGAGGTCTTTTATTAAACCACCATTTATTGAATTCAGCAAATACACATGTATATATGACGTCTTGTATGACGTCGTGTCTTTCTGTGTGACGTCGGAAGATAGCTATTGACTAAAATTGTATTATGACGTCATTAAGCAAAGCTTGATTTAAACGTAAAAAAAACAAGATGTTTCTTTTCCGACCTCATGGAATCTGGGTGTGAAATATGAAAATGTAATTATAAAAGTTATACTCCACTGCGATGAAATTTTGCTTTAATCAGTGAAGAAATTCCTGCAGTTTCATTTACATGTAAATAATAAGACAAGCCAGCTGGTGTATGTCGGAATGATTGTCGAAAAGTGAGACGAAGTGGATATGTATACAGGATAAACCGTGGCAAGGAAAACATGGCCTTTGGAATGATGGTGAGCTATATGATCTAAAGCCCTATTTTGGGAACAGGCAACGGGTCTAGAGCTTTCACTTTCTCTTTCCAATAATATCGAAGATTCATATATACCAGTGAAAGATCTTCATGCACAACCAACCCCCCCTCCCCCAAATGTGTAAAATAAAGGTTGAGTGTATTTAATATCTTCCATTTTGGCCAGACTGCAGCTTTCCGCCAGGCATTCATTGTCGCATAGTATAAGCCGATGGCAGTTACGACATCTGTTGGATGCTGGAAGGTCTGCCAGCAACATGCGGATGGTCATGGGTTTCCATGAGGTTCGGTCCGCTTTCCAACCGAACATTATGCCACCCGCCGTCGTATAAATGAAATATTCTTGAGTACGGCATAAGCAATAAAATAAATAAAAAACTATAAGGACGACGAGTTTCACACAGCTTTTGTTGTTGTTTTTTTTTCTTTCAGGAACCCTAATACCCCAAACGGAAGGTACATTCAAACAAAATGGCCGTCATTTGATACCGTTATGCAGAAGTATATCAAGCTTGACGTCAACATGTCAAATGACTCAACATCCGAGTACCCGTATGCCAGGAGAGTTGCATTCTGGGAATACTTGGTTCCCATCCAAGAAAAAGCTTTCGAAACTTTGAAGTCCAGCCAGATGGTGCATGCCACAAAATGCAACAAAGCAACAAACACAATTGGCAGTACAGCTTATGTCTATCTATTAGTTATTTCCACAGCTAAAGGTATAAGAAATGTTTTGGAACATTAATCGGCACAACCCATGTCCCAGTCTGGACGAATTCTTATAAAATAAATGTCTTCCAGTGTTCCTTCCCAAAACATCTCAGGTAAAACTTATCGAAAAGTGCGTTGCAATGGGTAATAGATGCGATGTCAACCCAAAAATGGGACGCGGGGTTTGTAGATTGCCCAGTCTCAGGGTTCATGGAGTTAGCATGGTCAAAAATGGTCGACGCCGCTTGTGTTTGCATTGTACATGTAAAACTTTTATTCCACAGCCCATTTCCTTCACGGGTAGGCTGTACGTTAAAAAAAATTGTCGATGGTTTAGCCCGTGTGGATACAACAATCAACTAAATATGATAAATAAATAAGCTGCGTTTACACAACAAATTTTAACCCAGGTCGGATCCAGATTAAACGTTTACACTGCACATAAATGAGGGACAAACACCATCCCCGACATCACTTCGGGCGGCCCACGTGGGATTTAACCCTGGGAAGATCTGTTATGTGTAAGCGCAGAACCAGGGCAAAGCAATTCACTGATAGGGTGCGCCCTTGTAGTGGATAGTGATCTTTGGTTGTGGAGGCGCGATTAAACGAAATACAGGCGACAGTTCCGTCTCACAGGCATTACCTCTGATGACAATTTCCTTTACAATGACACCCGCCTTAGACATACATGAGTTTGCTGAAGACACAGAAACAATCGAAAGGAATATAAACTGGTTTTTTACTCAGGAAAAGCTCCCTCTTTTAACCATGTTAATGGAAGCCATTTTGTTTAAGGAAATCCTCAAGTAAAAACGCAAAAGTTTCAGGTGTGAACGCAAAGTAAGGGCAGATTAACCGGTGTCAATTAACCACGAGCAAATGTTTTGTTAGTGTAAACGCAGCTATAAATAAATAAATAAGCGAACAAATTTTTAAATAAATAAATAAATACCTTATGTGCATGATTGCTACATCTTTCAAAAATAATTTATTTATTTATCTCCAAGTGCGCAAACGTACATTACTGTAATTATAAAACATTAGAATATCATAGAGCTTCTATAAAACATAGAATGACCATTTTCCATTCACATATATCCATTTCATGTCTTTTTTCCTCGACCCGGAGAGCAGTGTACCCCAACCTCGCATTTAACGGTACTAAATAAGCCAAAAATGCAACAAGCCAGGCAGCTGTGTGGAGTAATTCGCTTCACAGCGCACAAAATATATAGCCATTGATGCCTACGCATCACAGACATTACAGGATCCAGTTCGGTTTTTAAATTAAAGTTTTCATGCGTATTTTTCGAAAGGAAACTGCCTTGGGGTTTAATCTTAGATGTATAAAGTGCACGAAATGTGTTTGACTGTCGAGGCTTACAATGCTTTATTTCACGAGGCGACGTTTGTTTGTCCCGTAGGCAAGAAATTCCGGTCATGCGCAGTCAAAACAGACGTGTAGCTAATGACGTCTGTGGGGGAGAGTGCATATGCATTATCTACAGCTGGCTGATGGACGACTCTCTAAGCATGCCTTATTTACACTAGTCATGGATAACCTCGTGTATATCGCGTTTCCCTGGTATGCAGTTATATCTGGTTAGTTAAAAATCTAATTTAAACCATGTAAAAATCTGAAATACATCAACGGCACTCGCCTGTTAAAACGAATGGCGTGTGTGACTGACGTAAGTGGTCATCATCGTTGATTTTCAATGCGTAAGGTTATTTACATACTGACTGAACCCACCCGAGCGCACGGACACAGCACGAATGAGAGTTTTTATTCCTATCTTGTTACAGGGCGGTCCACCGGGATGCCAAATAACGCGAAATAACACGAGACTTTGCTGGATTAACTTTATATTACTACACATATACCATTAAAAGCAATTTCTTAGATGAACCAAGTTGAGATGTCATGAAAAAAAATTTTCTGCCTCGTTTCTACGGAAAAACTCCACGGTAAGCGAATAATTAATAAATGAGCAGGTAAATGACAATGCCTCAAACATAGTATAGGCCTAGGTGAGAGGCGTAGCCCTGGTAAACTTGGTAACAACTTAAGCTATGGCTACGGTAGCTTGCTGAGAGTATACTGTAATTGCACAAAAATCTCCTCCTTAGTTTGTTTTATTAAAGTTCCATGTTGTCTCCGTTGTTATGGCTGTAAGTCCACTCAAGGTGTTACGACTTTGCCCTGTTTTTTTTTTTTTGTCCTTTTGAATCGAATGCGCCGCCTGATCTCGTCCTCTCGTCTGCTCTCCGCGCAATGACGTGAAAACTCCGGTGATGAAGCTCCAATTGCCATGTCAAAATAAGCAGAGATCACGTGCTCGTTGCCTGAGGGAAGAGGCCAGCGCAAAACCGACACAGAGAGCCACAGCGGCCGTGGCTATAACAATGGGGATCAGGGTTGTGGCGTGCAGCTCGAATCGAAAACCTGCTGCACCAAAATGACAGCAGAGGAAGAAGCATTTGCAACAGTCTGGTTTTTAGCTGATTTCGGGTGAGCAAATAACGAATGAACTAAAACAAATTCTGCTAATCTACAGCCCTTAGCTAGTTAGATCTAAACAAAAGTAAAGAAATAACGAAACCAACAAACAACAAAAGAAATGAAACAAATTTCAGTTCATTTCCAATGATTCTCTGTTCTTTAGTACAAGGCAAAGGGAAATATTTAACAGCTGAACTAAAAGAAATTCAGGTCATTTAAAATGGTTAGCCTACCTGAATGTTTTCTACTTCAAAACAAAAAGTAACGGAGTAACAAAAATAACTAAAGCAAATTGAGATCATTTGCTGTAGAACACCTTTTCTGTTACTACCTAAACGTAAAAGCCAGGAAATAACAAAAGAGAACTGAAACTATTGCAACTGATCCGCTATATAGCTGTGTGTTTTTCAGTATAAAACATGTGTAACATTTGAAATAACCAATGGAGCCAAGCAAACTCTGCAAGGTAAAGCTCTTGAATGAACCGCGCCTACAAAGACCACTACGAACATGGATCTCCATTGAACTGAATGAAGGGTTCTGGCTTAACGCCACGTATATCGGTGGTATCTTAAGGCGATCATTGAATTGAATAAAGCATAAATAATGCAACAGAAAATACTGAGCTGACGTGATATTTTATAAAATGAAACAAAATGAAAGAAAATAAAGTTAAAAAGAACAGAATGCAGCAGAATAATATAAAATCATATTAAATAAAATTTAAAAAATGCAATATTCACCAAATAATTAAATAGAACAGAATGTTGTATTCTATTGTATTATGCTGAGGGATCGCAGGCTCTTATAGTTACTTCGCCCTCGTATAAGTGAAATATTCTTGAGTACGGCGTAAAACACAAATAAATAAATAAATATGATTACTTAGCTCTTAGCTTTTCATTTCTTAAAAAAGGCCTTGAAACAAAAGCGGACGCGAAACTTTTTAGACCTTTTGTTTTGTTTTATCCAAAGGGTATGTTCCAACTGAATCTGGATGCCCTCCTTCAATTCATAGGAATGAACGAAAAGCCCCTGTTTCAGCAGACATTAAATAAGCTCAGATCTACCTTTGTATTGCCTTCCCTTCTCGTCCTCCTGGTCGCTGACGTCACTCCAGACTGTTCTGGACGTCCACTCACTTCGTCGCGATGCGGTCAACGCTGACACATGCACACCGCAGACTTCTCCACATAGAGAGACCGGAAGATCATACGACGCCTCAGCGGAACTTGTGTTCACGTGCACATCCGAACCATTCTGGCGTACTACCCGGATGCTGTACGCTGACAGCAGAAAATTAAGATATGCACACTGTTCAATACGGTGTACAAGGGTATTCGCAAATAAAACGGAAATGTAAAGTTGTGTGCACATCAAGATTTGGGCCTACTGCTTAGCGCTCTAAGTGATAGCCCAGTATTATTTGATTTATTCGGTTGGTGTTTTACGCCGTACTCCCATTATCTGATAATGATGTACATGCATAATCATACAGACAATGTAGTAATGAAAAGGGAACCGTGAGGTTAACCTCATGTGAATTCCAAAATTACTGAAATCTTCTTTGTGGAGAAAATGACCCCACTCCCAACACAGACATTTCGCCTCTCATCCAATACGTACCTTGGACAAAATAAGGTGCGTAGAATGGTTCTCGCCATCTCAGTAGAAGATAATCTGTCCGTCGTGTAGACCGAATGTTCTTGGGAGATTCTAACTGAAGGCTAGGGGGCTTTTCGACTACAGAGGAAAAGAATAAAGCAGATTTTCTTAGGCCTAGCATACATAGAGCTGTTAAACTACATATTCAGAAATAAAAACCAAACCTTCCATGTATCCTTGAAGGCGACCTCCACAGCATCGTAGTCATAGCATGGAGAGCTAAATAATGCGCCTTTTCCCGACCTGAAAGACAATCCATCATGGAACCATAGTGGAAACCCAACTATCACAAAAACCAAACTAAAACTTCTACGTTTCCTTCAACGCCACTTCCACAGCATTGCAGTCATTGCGTGGCTAGCTAATGCGCCTATCGGGACCTGAAGGACTACGTAGTCATCATGGAACCATGTAGTCTTATTAGTGAGAAAATGTTTCTCTTTTCGAGTACTTTTTCATCAGTCGGTCGGTTTAAACAATTTCACAACATCTAGCTAGATGTAAATTCCTCCGGTTTCCACCCACCATAATGCTGGTCGCCGTCGTATAAGTGAAATATTCTTCAGTATACGATGTAAAATACCATGCCTATGTACGCTTGCTCCCATTTTTATTGAGAAAGAGTAGCTCCTTTATATACTGATTTGCGTGTTATTAGAACTGACGGCATGCATACTACCAGTTTCACGAAAGTCAGATGTATCAGAAGTAGTTGTCTACATAATCAGACCTGCAGGCATAACTTTAACAGCCCCAGCCTAAACAAAATCAGATGCCATAACCGTTCCATGCAAACCGATTTGTCTCTTAACAGAACTACAGGTATACTTGCACCCAGTCTCACCAAAATCAGATGCAGTAGCCGTTCCACACAAACCGAATTGTTTCTTAACAGAACTAGAATTACACTTGGACCCAGTCTCACTAAAGTCAGATGTCGTAACCATTCGACATAAACGGATTTGTCACGATCATTGTACAATCAGCTTCCAGAAACCACAAATAACACAAACCTCCAAAAACTGAGAAAGTTTACAAAATATTAAAATAATTAAGACGGATTCTTGCAAAGAGGGGCAGTCACCAGGTTTCAATGCTGACAAAAGAGCACAATAAATGTTCTTGGCGGACGAACAAAGTCAGTCTCCAAATCGTGTACCATTTGAGTGCATAAGGTGTCGTTAATCAGATATGCATCTCAGTTGAGCTTTGATTGCAGCTACCGAATGTGGCGATCATACTCATCGGGATGAAAATACTGCTCCGTTGGCCAGGTTTAGCAGAAGTAGACACAATATTGAAGCAGACTCCTCACTTACACGCTATATTTCGGACCATGGCTAAATCAGAATTAAAGTTAAAAGTTTAAAGCTGAATTACAGGAAAACAGTTTAGCCACAAATTCACAAATGGGTGAGAGGGAGAGAGACTTGCACTTTACCTGTAGCTTATCATGAAACCACATACATACAGAGTGAAACTTATTAGAGCTCCATGCGAGTAGGAAATAAAACACAAGAAAGCGTTCATTCGAACGAAATGGTCGGATTGAATAGGCAACGATCGATGTAGAGAAAATAGTGATGGTGTCTTTTAGCCCCCGTTCAAACCACCTGCAGTCCCTACTAAGGACTTTGGCCTGTTCAGTGGAAAAGGTGTGGCCAGAATTACATAGATAAGATAATACTGAGTAGTTGCCGTTACACGAAGGTTCTTTGCATTGTCTGATACGTTTACATAAAAGCTGTTGAGTTTCTCCTATGTTATTTCGTTAAAAGCCGACAAAAACACGCACATACGGACGAGAGAGATCTGTTCTCCGGATAGCGGAAAGAAACTAAAATACAAAAAGACTACAGCATAGAGAGTAAAACCAGAGCAACGACGACAGTGCGGTGGTTGATAAATGGTCACACTTTACCCGTGAAATCCGGCCAGATGTGAACTTACATCACATAAAGTTTCATTCTAAGTTACGACAATTTACCCGCCTCCTAGCACCATGGGGAGGGCCTCCGTCGCGCAGCCTGTTAGCGCGCTATTGCAGCACAATGACCCGAAGCCTCACACCAATGCGGTCGCTGTGAGTTCAAGACCAGCTCATGCTGGCTTCCTTTCCGGCCGTGCGTGGGAAGGCCTGCCAGCAACCTGCGGATGGTAGTGGGTTTCCCTCGAGCTCTGCCCGGTTTCCTCCCACCATAATGGTGGCCGCCATCGTATAAGTGAAATATACTTGAGTACGGCGCAAAACACCAATCAAATAAATAAATAAATAGCACCATGGCTTAGGCACAGCTCAGTTAAGATAAAATTGCAGAGATGTAAGCATAGTTCGGTTAAGATAAAATTGCGGCGATGTTAGATTCAATATAAGAGACGACTTAATAAGAATTACTCAAATGGTGTCTTATGTACATATAATACATGTACATAATAACATGAAAGCAATACCAAGGAACCAGGCTTTGGGATGGTTAGTCAACCACCAGAATCCGGTTTTATGCAGGAATACAATAAAAGAAAAACAATATACTTACGACAGTAATAAGGGGCCTTGAAGCGACTGTTCTCTTTACATCGGAATTTGGTTGGCTCTACCCAGATATTATCCGCTGGTCGGTAGCTAAAAATAACCTCGGTGTCATTGGCAATGGCCTGTCCGGTGCGGACAGCTTCCGTCAAATTGCTCACGGTGGTGTTCATCTCGCTCAGGACTTTCTCCAGGGAGCTGGCGGTAGTGTTCACTTGGTTTATCATACCCGCCTTGGGCTGGATAAGAATCGATACGAGGCGGTTCGACGTGTCGACAGAAACCACATCCAGTGAAAGAGAAAAACCTGGTCCGATGACGGTCTTCGACAGCTCACGCTGAAATAGCTTCGCCACAGAGACATTGTTGTTTGCCACGGAAAAATTGAAACCGTCAAATCCATCTTCGTTCACTGGAAGCAATGTGTATCCAAAACGCACAGATTTCGTGGGGGAAGAGGGTTTTGCCTCGTACACCAGGACAGTCATTTCCCTCGAATCCACATCACCGTGAACATTAGAAGCTTTGTATTTGCATATAAACCGCCTGCCTTTTGAATTCTTGAAGCCTCCTGGGAATTCTTTTAAACGGCTCTGATAACAGTGGACGGACGAACAGGCTACCCAAGTGACAGCGGCACTCGGCTTGGCATTCACCAGAGCCTTGGGTCGCCTTTCCACGGCTGGATGGAGGTGAAACACGCGAGGAAGGTCGTGGCTGACCATGGGAGGGTAACCGATATCAACACGAGCTTCAGACGACACGTTCCCAATGTGATTTCCGACCGTACAGAAGTAAACACCGTCGTCAGCTAGAGTGACATTTTTCAGGTTCAGTGTTGTCACATCCTTCCCGTACGAAATTAAAGTTCCGCCGTTGAACCAGTAGTAGGTTGGTGGAGGAAGGCTCTCGGCAACACACCGTAATTGAACATCACGTCCGACTTGCATCGAAGTGTTGCGAGGCGGGTAAATAATCACTGGCAATGTGCCGCAAAATATGGTCAAGAGGTCGTACAGTACAGAGACGTCCGGATCGAAGTCAGACGTCTCGACCATCGTCTTGGTTTCGTTTAGCATTATGTCTGTGAATGTATCTCGCAGTGTAACCAATCGATCACCAAACGGGTTTGACATCTCCGGTCCAAGCGAGTCCAAGAGTAGAAAGAGCTCTCCAAAGCTCCACTGAACACAATCCTGAAGGTCTGAACATTCCGCAGAATAATTGCTAATGTCCACGTTGGCCAGCCACAAATTTTGAACACTTGTCTCTCTCAGATGCTCTATGCTCTTCAGGTTCATGTCATGAACGGTCCGCACGAAATCCCGGGATGCAGTGATGAGTTCGTCATTCTCAACTCGAGCCATCTGTAAAGCATGCTCTATCTGCTCCCGGCTTATGCTGTACTCTTCCCAGGTCATGCGCAAGTTCACGTTCAGATCCTCGAGTCCAAAGCCATTCTTCTCCACTGCCTCGTGTTGTCGTTGGTTTGTGATTATCTCCCTTTCAATAGCGTCTGCTTCATCAATTATCTCCCTTGAAATGTTCCTAAGAATAGCGATACTGGAGTTGAGGAAAGAAATAATAGCCTGGTATTGCTTGCATCTAACGGCCCAGGAAATATATTCTAAATGCGAGGGATTTGAAATTTCTTCTCTTCTGACTGAACGTTTCGCTCTTTCGAATCCGGTTTTCACCTTGTTAATACACGATTTGACAAATCCTGACATCGTCCCAGAGATATCCCTGAAATTTATAGTAAAATTACTAATTTCCCATCCCCGGTCTAGGACATTGACCCGGCAGTAGCCCTGAACTAGATAAAAGTCTTTAACAGAAATCTCAACTCTAAATCCGCAGTTTTTGAAGTCTATAAAGTTGCTTAAAGGTTTTATAATTCCGCCTTCAAACATTTCGAAAACCCATTCCGCGCCGATTTTCAGGTAGTGCACTCCTTTACTGGCTAGTCCAAGTGCCGTGGTAGCAATCTTGGTCGATTTAGCAGTAAAGGAATAGAGCTGTTTCACGGTATCCAGCGATAACCTCGCTTGCTCCACGACAACTTGGGCTGCCAACACGATATGTTTGGCCAGGTCAAGTGTTACCTGGGCACCACTCACGATCCGTTTAGCGCCTGCCAGACCGGCGAAGGCGATAGTGTTAACAGTATTACATCCAAAATTTTGCAACTGACATTTGAATTTGTTTAACTTGGCCTTGCAGTTTTCCTTTTCTAAACACGGTCTGTTGGTGTCGCTGCATAGGATGTTGTTTACGGTAATCAAGCATTCAGACTCACAGTCTGCTATGGGGCAAATTCTCTGCACTTTCCTCTGCTCGACAGACAGTACGTCTATTGCGTCATGGAAAGACGATTTGGCTTTTTCCATGTCATATTTGGCTGCCTCTAGTCTTTCAATGGCCTTGTCAAAGTGTGCTTGTTTATCGTGCACTTCCGTCGATAACTTTTCGAGCCGCTGCCGTAAATTATCCACCTCTTTTTGACGTTTTTGCACATATTTCTTGGAGGAGCCCAGTCGGATTAGGACATCTCGTCTTACAAGCTTCAGTATGTGAGCGGTCCAGTTCTTCAGCGAGGTATCGAAGGTCGTTTCGTCTCCTGCAAGAAATTCGCCACTCAACCACACGGGCACATCTGGGTAGGTCTGTTTTGGTATGGCGAAGCCAAGCGTTATCCTAACGCGAAATAGTTTCAGAACAATGAACTCGGTCAGCCCAGTCACTTCGTCATTAGATATGTGCAGAATTCCACGCGTTTTAATTCCAAAAATATCATACGAAGCGAAAACTCTGAAGACAAACAAAGGGCGACTTGCCGAGAAGACTGCCTCTACATCTGAGCCGATCTCAGGGGTGAATATGTTTGAGAAGCTCTCCATAGTATGGTACTGGCCGCCAAACATCATCGTATGGCTTGAATACAATCTACCCATCAGCCTGTAAATCCTGTCATCCGGATGAGGCACGACATGGTCATAGTACTTATACAGATCGCTACACCTCATGAGCTCTTCGGAGGAGACCGTGAATTCACCATCAACCCCAACGGCCCACATGCTAACTTGGAGGTTGATATTGCCTTTCAAACCAATGACATTCTCCTGGGGAAAGTATGGAAGAGATCCTTCAAGCAAAGCCCACCAAATGTGTTTGCTTTTCGCCCTGACCAAATCATGTGCTTTAAATAGCGCGTTTGTGTAGCTCTTGGGTTGCGGGTCAAAAGTGATCTTTAGGTGGCTTTCGAACAGGTTTATTGCGTCACCCAATGCCGTGACCCGCCAGAGAATGCTGTGTGAAAAATCCGCTGCCGACTGTATGGTCATGTTGTCCACCTCGAAATTCTCAGCGATTTCTATTATTTCGTTTGTCAACACAGCCATCTTCGCCAAGAGGTCTTTCTTCCGTTTAGCTCCATTGTCCCTTTTCATAACGTTTAAAAATCTGTTCAGGTTATTAGCACGTCGGCTTAAGCCGGAGATTTCAAGCTTGACCCACCTTGGATTCCATCCTAGGTTGGTGTCTTGCTTTTCTTTGAACGTCAGAAAGAAGTAAATCTCTCCCGAGAATGCCAGAATTTTGAGGCTGGGTAAGCCCCGCGTCATGTGAGACTTAACCCTCGTCCATCCAAAAATGCCCGGTGGATCAGCCACCATGCCACACTCTATTCGGTCTAAATTCCCTATTGAGGAAATGTATGTTTATTTACTTTGTTCAAAAACTGGTTTTCTTCTGCAATCCAATATAACGACGTACAGATGTGCACCACTCGGGTGAAAGTTAGCGAGTAACTCTTCAATGGTTAGTGGTTTACCCAGGGCATAGAAAGCCTGACTGACATTATACAGAGAAATATTTCCTAAGCATTCCGTTGAGAAATTATAATAAAAGTAAAATGAGTAAATTTACATGTAAAAGAATATTTCACTTATAGTATGGGAGATGCATAATAGTGTGATGTAACCAAAAATTTCCGCGGACGACTCTTACAAGGCGAGGAAACCTGAGATACACGGGATCGTCTGTAACTCAGAAGAGGAAACCACCACCACCTTTATACGCCCCATACCCAACAATTGAAGCCACCACTACACACGGACGGCTCTAACTCAGAATGGGAAACTACCGTCACAGGAGGATGGTCATGCAACATCCTCTATTTACTTTCGACAAAATCATTAAGTGAACATAAAGTCAGTCACTAACCCTCAATTAGTTCCAAAAGAAGTTTTCCAGTGGCGTTGGAAAATATATTGAAAATTCTACAACTCTTATTAGCAGAACAAATTGGATATGATGGTCACCAGTTAGCTACTCATTCGCTGACACCATTTGACGCGTGTACCATCTAAAGTGAAGTCACATTACCTGGGAGATGCACAATCGGGGATAAAATAAGCGGTTTCAAAATTACAGTCAAGAGTTCGTGACTAGGCCAAAGATTTGATAAGTACAAATTTAAACAAAAACCACAGATACCCAATTCAAGGGTTTCACCCATATTTTTGTTGTTTTCAAACGGTCGAGTTCGGAGGTTTTTCCGCGCAAGCTTTCTGGCCGGCATAAGGTTGTACGGCTTTAAATTCGTACCTTCGCCATCACCTGCATGCATCAGTGCCAGTATTTGCTGGATGTAGCCATCAGGGAATATCTTGAACACACTAGGGTATTTGGGGAAGATTCTTTCTGCCGATATGGGGAATGCATTTCGTTTATAAATCTGGCTTCTGTTCCAGGAATTGCGCCACGAAATCTTCTCATTCTCAGGCAATGGCTGCCGGGAGGCGCTATTCTTGACAACTCACCGGGAAAAAATAAAGAAACCTGCTGTCCATTACGTAAGCATGTAATATGGTAGCCGTTGTATATTCTACGCAAATCTATGACTGTCCTGTTGTTCCAAAGTACTTCAAGTAAACACTTAAAATGACCTCAAAATCCGATTTATATATGCCCATTCACACCATAAAAACCTCAAGTAACAATCAAGAGCTGGCCTGCCATGTGACATCGCAACCTTGGTATCACGTGACATTTTCATGTCTGGTGATTGTCGAAGTCCCCCAGGGCTTTCGAAACATGGCTACTCTGAATGAAGTGTCCGATAATATTCACTTCCTGGAGCTGAATTGCATCTTCTCGGTTCTTAAAGCGCAGCTGAATTTTCAAGATATTTTTCTGTGATTTATATTCCTTAATTCTTTTATTCTATGTACAGTGTATATGTAGTGACACTTTATGTTCACTTTAAATAACCTTAAAAGAATAAATGATAAATAATAATAGGTGACCGGCCATTCCGTTTACTAATAGTCCTGATCCGTCGAATATTTCCGACGAGCTTTTTCAACGTTTTCCACTGATAAGTCCAAACTTTTCTGCCGTGAAAGACAATCCAAAAACTCTGCAGAATTTATTCTAAAATTTATTTTGGTGAAAGAAAGGCCATCACTGGTTAGAAGTCAGTGAAACGGGACCTAATGTCCCTAACCACCGCCCCCTCCCCCATCCTTTATTGCCCTACAGTCCTAACAAGACACACGATCCCACCCATCAGTGCCGTCATCCACACCTTGGCAACTTCACTCACCCACTAATTTCCAGCACCCCTAACCAACCACGCATCTTCCCATCCCATCAGTTCCCCACTCCACATCTCAAATTTTTATCACTGTCTCACCCCATGAGTGCCACCATTCACACCCTGCAACGTCACTCACATACTAATAACCCACAGCCCCAACAAACCCCACCTGATGCCATCCATCAGTGCCCTAGTCAACACCCCATCCACTACCACCATCTCAACGCATCAGTGTCCTATATCCTAGCAACTTCACTCACTTACTAATGATCCACTGTAGTAGTAAGGCACACATCATCTCACCCAATCACTGCCACCATCCACGTCCTACCAGCTTCACTTACCCCCAATTCCCCATTACCCTAACACACCACACATAATCCCATTGATCAGAGTCTCAGTCCGCACCCAAACTATTAACACAACCTCACCCCATCAGTGAACCCATTAACACCCTAACAGCTTCCTCCGCCCATTTATGGCCAGCATACCACACATCCTCCCACCCCATCAATTTTCCAGTCCACAACTCAACCATAACCGCCATCTCACTCTAGTAGCTTCACTCTCACACTAATGCTCCACAGCCCTAACAAATCACGCATGATGCCACCCATCAGTACCCCACCCAAACAGCCATCACCATCTCACCCTATCCGTGCCCTCACCAAAACCTGGCAACTTCGCTCATCCACTAATGCATCACAGCCCTAAAACAAGAGCACATCTTCCCACCTTATCAATGACATAGTCTACAGCCAAAATACTACCAGTATGTTACCCTATCAATACCCCCTCCACATTCTTTCAACTTCACTTACCCCAAATTCCCATATCCCTAACAAACCACATATGATCCCATCCATAAGTGCACCAGCCCTCACCCAAATAACTAACACCATCGAACCCCATCAGTGCCCCCATGCACTCCCTGGCAACTTCACTCACCCACTTATACCACACAGGCCTGACACTCCACACATCTTCCCAGACCATTAATACCCAAGTCAACACCCCAACCACAAAAACCATCTCACCACATCAGTGCCCTATCCACAACCTAGCAACTTCACTCACCCACTAATGCCCTACAGCCCGAACAGGTCACGTCATCACACAACCCCTATTACTATCTCACCACATTAGGGTCCTCTCCATCCACACCTTAGCAACCTCACTAGCTCACTATTCCACACAGCCCTAAAAAATACCCACGACCCCACCGTCCAGTGTCCCAATCCATAGCCAAACTACCGACACAATCTCACACTGTCAGTGCCCTCATACATACTCATGCAACTTCTTTCACCCACTAATGCAGCACATCAATAACAAACCACACATGTTCGAAGCCCATGAATGCCGCAGTCCACAGCCCAACCACTGCCATCATCTCACTCCATCAGCACCCCCAAATACGCCATGGTAACTTGAACTACACACAATTCCCCATACCCCTAAAAATTCACACATGTTCCCACCCAATCAGTGCTCCAGTCCACACCCAACTACTACCGTCATATCACCCGATCAATGCCCCATCCACACCATTGCAATTTCATTCATGTACAATTCCCCATATCCCCCAAAACCACACATGATCCCACCTATCATTGCACCAGTTCACACCCGATCCGCTAACACCAACATCACTCACCAACTTATGCTCCACAGTTCTGGGAAACCTCACTTATTTCTACCAGATGAATTTCCTACTTCACACCCCAACCACTACCACCATCCCATCCCATCACTATCTCCATGTACATCGTGGCAAATTCACTCAACCACTAATGTCCACAGCCCTAATAAAGCACTTACGTTGCTACCCATCAGCTCCCCCCAACAACCACTACTACCATCACACCCTATCTGTGTCCCCATCCACACAGTAACAGCGTCACTCACTCACATGTGGCCTGGAGCCCTGGCACATCATATATCTTCCCACCCCATTGGAGTCAAATGCGCGCCAAGACTACCAGAATTTCACCCCATCAGTGCCTTCATCCACACCCTATCAATCCAATCACCCATAAATGTCCCAAAGCCATAACAAACCACATATGACCCCAGTCATCAGTGCCCCGGGCCACTATCAAGCCCCTACCATCATCTTACCTCACGAGTGCTCCCATCCATACACGAGCAACTTCACTCACCCACTACTGCCCCTCACCTACAAAAAAACACACATCTTCTAACACCATCAGTTCCCAGTCCATTCTTTGACCACTAACGTCATGTCAGACCATCAGTGCCCCCATTAACACCCTAGCAACTTCACTTACAAGCAATTTCCATAGCCCTAGCAAACCACACATGGCCCCAACCTTCAGTGTCACAGTCCTTACCAAAATAACTAAAACTATCGAACGGTACCGGTACCCCCACCCACACCCTAGCAACTTCACTGACCCACTTAAGAACCACAGCCCTAATGAACCACACATCTTCCCACCCCATCAGTGCAGCTCTCCAAACCCAGCCACTACCGCCATCTTACCTGGTTAGTTCCCCCTATTCGTACCCTGGCAACTTTACTCACACACCAATGTCGAACAGCCCTAAAACTCACGCATCGGTACCTCACCCCAACCACTACCTCACCGAATCAGTGCCCCATCCACTCCGCAACAATTTCACACACCCACAAACGCAACAGAGCGCTAACAAACCAAACATGATGCCACCTATAAATGCCCAGGTGCTAACAACAACCACTACCACCATCTCACCGCATCAGTGCCCTTATCCACATCGTAGCAACTTCACTCGCCCAATAATATCCCACAGCCTTAGCCAACCACACTTGTTTCCAGCCTACCAGTTCCAAAGTCCACACCCAAACCCCTACCACACCTCACCCCATCAGTAAGCCATCTACATCCTAGCAACGCTACTTTCCCACTAATGCCCCACAGAACTATCAATCCAAAACATCCAACCCATCAGTGTCCCAGTCAACACCCAATCCACTACCATCATCTCTGAGATCAGTGCTTGTCCACATCCTAGCGACTTTATTCGCTCCCTATTGTCCTACAGAGCCAACAAACCAGACATCTTCCCACGTGACCAATGCTTCAATCCACAGCCTAACAACTACTATCATCTCACTCCATCAGTGCCCTCACCCACACTGTCAACTTCACTCACCCACTAATGCCCTACAGCCCCAACAAGCCACATATCTTCCCACTAAATCAGATCCCCAGTTCACACCCCAAACACTACCGCTATCTCTCCCCACCAGAGCCCATGCACATTCTAGTAACTCCACTAATGCCCCACAGCATCCATCACCAACATCTCACTCCCATCAATGCAGCCATCCACACACTACCAACATTACTCATGCACTAATGCCTCACAACCGTAGCAAACAATACATCTACCCACCCCACCAGTGCCCCAATATACACCCCAACAACTACCATCATCTCACCACATCCACACCCTAGCAATTTTATTTACCCACATTTCCCCATGGCCCTAACAATCCACACAGGATCCCACCCATCATTGCCCCAGTCCAAATCCAAACCACTTATGCCATTTCGCCCCGTCATAGTCCCCATTCACACCCTAGTAACTTCACTCACCCACTAACCCCCACAGCCCTAACAAACCACACATCTTCTCGCTCCGTCAGTGTCCCAGTCCACATCCAAACCACGAGCAACATATCACACCATCAGTGCCCCATCCACCTCACAAGCAACTTTACTCAACCTCTAATGCCCCACAGCCCTAACAACCATACATCTTCCCATCCCATGAATCCCTAGGTCCACAGCCCAAGCACTTCCTCAATTTCTCACCACCAGTGCCCCCATCAAAACCCTAGGAACTTCACTCACCCACTAATGCCACACAGCCAGAACAAACCACTCAGCTTCCCACTCCAGCAGTACTCCAGTCCACACCTCAAGGATCCCATCAGTGCTCCATAAACATCCTCGCAGCTCCACCTAGCCCTCTTTCCCCATGACTCCCCTCTTTCAGTACCCCAGTCATCAGTGCCCCAACCAACTCCCAAACCACACACACCATCTCACCCGAGCAGTGACCATCCACACCCTAGCAACTTCACTTATCCATTAATAATCCACAACCCTAAACAAAGCACACATGACGCCACCCATTAGTGCCCCGGTCTATACCCGGTCACTACCACCATCTTACCCAACCAGTGCCCACATCCACACCCTAGCTACTTCACTCACCCACTAATGCCCCTTAGCCCTAACAAACTACACGTGATCCCACCTATCAGTGCCCAACTTCACAGCCCAGCCAATACCGCCATCTTACCCATCAGTGCTCACATTTACATCCTAACAACTTCACTCACACACTAATAACCCACAGCTCTACTAAACCACACATCTTCTCATCCCATGAGTGGCTCAGTTGACACCCAAACCACTTACACTATCTCACCCCACTCAATCAGTGCTTTCATTCATACTTCAAGAAGCATCTCACATATCCGTACAAATGCATACGGGTATATTTATGGAAATCCTACCTCCAATGGCGATGACGGCTCGATCTCTTTGGAAAGGGTCGCCTGCATACAGGCTATATGTGCTGCCCAAAATGGTGAATGTTACAGTCGATTGTAGTTCATCAAAGAATAAGACGTAATTCGACTTTACGGTAGGCACATGGGTGAAGATCTGAAACGAGGGGAACCTCTGCTAATCTCAATGTTCGATGTTAGTTTTGCGTACACCAATATATATATAGCAAGCAGAAATACAAGTCTTAAGAATGAAACTCTAAATGACTAAGAATAAATATTAACCCTAGTCTATTACAAAGGCGACAGTTCCCCAGCCGAATTGACCAGTCACCTAGTATGTGATGCCACCACCACCACCAAACGAGTTCTACGACGTCACCAGTAAACACTAGTCCTTGCTGAACTTTCATTCCAGAACAGAATTAATCCTACTTCATTCGTCAGGCCCGTGCTGAGATATCAGCTCTAAGATACACAGGGCCCTTTATGTTCTGCCGGACTCCTTTCAGAGGTCAAGCGGTAAGGTCACTCAGTCAAGTACAAGCATCTTGTGATTTAGAATCAAGTGAAGATTGCATATGTTCTTTTCGTCATACTACTAGACGCCGACTACGTCATGTAAATCGCATTCGTTTTCCTTCGCTGATATATCGTTCACTTTTGTTCCGCAGGCAGTTCTAAGCGTACTTTGAAGCCAGTATTTTATTGGCAGCTTTCAAAAATGCTGTGTACGAATGCATACATTAGTTGATTGCTTGATAGATTGATCCAATAACAAATGAATAATTCATTCATATATTTAATAGTGGTTTACCGCCGTACTCAAGAATATTTCACCGATAAGAATGACTCATCCTTATAAAATAAAGAATTATGGTGGCAGGAAACCTAAAAGAGCAGGGAGTAAACCCACGACAATCGGCAGGTTGCTGGCAGACCTTGCCACGCACGAGCGGAGGGGAAGCTATTCTGACTAGAACTCACAGGGACCGCACTGGCGAGAGGTTTTTGAGACAATGTGCTCTCCCAACCGCTCGGTCACCGAGATCCTAGGCCTACAGATTAAAATCCTACGGTCAGGCAGTCAGTCAGTGACCAGTCATATCTGCCAACCGGTGAAAGTCCAATCGTCTAGTACCTAAGGACAAATGGTATACAGTCGAAGCCAGATTGGCTGATTCTCCCTAAAACACTATTCTGCACATAGGTTTCTGGTTCCAGCTTTTCCACGATTGCCTGAATAAGGGAGAACATGAGTTCTTTTTCTTTCATTTCTCCTCTAGGCGTAGTTCTGCAAATTGACTAACAGCTAATCTTCCTTCACGTGGACTCTTGTCCCTTTCACACCCTTTGTCCGACAACCTTGTTCGGAAAAAAAAATTTAAATGAACTTGTGTTCTTGCACTGGTATTGACCTTGGCGATTTTTTTTTGAAGCACTGGTAATAACAGAACTTGAATTTCATATAAAGTATGGATGTGTGTGTCAGTGTACACATCGGTTATTTATATTCCAAGCCCTTTAATGACATATTCAAAGAAAAATTGTGCGTTTACTTGTTTTATTTTATTGTACATATTGGAACCTGTTGGAACTGTAAAAAACAGGGTAAGAATGTAAAAGGATACTTGTATTTAATCGCTTACGACATCAGTGAAATATTGCACTGGAAAGATTAGAGTGAGTCTTTGGTTATCGATACCATATACACTAAAATGGTATTCGATTTAGAGTGAGTTTTTGGTTATAGATACCATATACACTAAAATGGTATTCGATTTGGAGTGAGTCTTTGGTTATCGATACCATATATACTAAAATGGTATTCGATTTAGATGCTGTTATTATTCATCTGCAGAGAACATTCATTGCGTCCTTTCGTCATGATTGAAAACTGTTGACTGCTTCTCTTTGTATGAATCCGTTTTGATCTTTTATACTTTATATATTTTCTTACTTCTATGGTAGGTTGTGTTATTTGTCGTTTTTGGAAACTGGGGAACGCCCACTTTGGATGACGTGTGGTATACAAATGTCGGTTTCGACGCTTAGGTTTTTCTCTGGTATCGGAGCTAAATTAAGACTGCTGAGAGAATGGATGCGCCTCAAGAGGGAAGTGTCACCATATCCGGGACAAGTTCACGCTGTGTCAGTGTATGTCAATGTGTTCTTGTTCCAAAGTAACGATCAAAGAATATAGAAATCTATCAACATTTGCCTGTTCGTCGATCCAGTTTCTTTCACTTTAACAAATAAATTTATGCCTGCTTACATCGTGTATAAAATTAGAAAGAATATGAAAAACTCTAATAGCTTAGATCGAAGAAATGCATTTTTAGAAATAGAAAGTGCACCTGCACTTATATTCAAATATATATATGTGTGTGTGTGTGTGTGTGTGTGTGTGTGTGTGTGTGTTGGGATTACTACACACATTGGATTACTACCAAGACTTTTACCATTTATTTGAACTTTATAATAATATTAATTTATAATTAATACAGAAGGACGTTTTGAAATGTATAAAATGACCTGGAAATCGAAAGGCACTGCCACTGAAAACGTGGTCTTAAAGATCATGACGCTCCGAAAACAAACGGTGGCGATATGAGTAAGGATACTAGTCTGTGACACGGAGTTACGAAGCTGCATGTGTCAACACGCATTTGCCATACCTATGACGAAACCCTGTCACTAAGGATCACCGCATCTGTACTTAAACGCGTGTCAAGGAATATCCTTGAGCTGCTTGCAATAATGAAGTCAGGGACGACAAAGAAGCCTTGGAGTACAAAATATGCGGCAACAAAATTGAAGGTGTTCTGTAAGCCTAATATAGACATCAGACATGAAGGACATGTCTAATTACAACCAATCCACAGAAAATATTGAGACAAGGAGCCATTAAATAATCTCCATATAGTAATAGGCAATCTGAAAAAGACCGTACACGATTCGACATCAGGTGTTAGATGGATGTGACTTCGACAAGTTGGCAGTTATAGGATCTGTGTTCCGTCATTCAAGTGACTGTACAAACACCGGCTCACCGTTTCTGCATCGAACGGGGAGTAGGCCTTCACTTTCGCACCAAAAGTGTAAGACTGTTGTTGTCCAAAGATAAGTTTCTTCTCGACCACAAATGAAAACATCATCGTCACTTTCTTAGGCGTCCTGTGAGAGTACAATTCAGAAGAGAACGACATGAATTTATTTATTTGATTGGTGTTTCATCATCGTCACTTTCTTAGGCGTCCTGTGAGAGTACAATTCAGAAGAGAACGACATGAATTTATTTATTTGATTGGTGTTTTACCACGTACTCAAGATTATTTCACTTATACGATTTCGGCCAACACTATGGTGGGAGGAAACCGGGCAGATCTCGGGGAAAACCCACGACCTTCCGTAGGTTGCTGGCAGATCTACAACCGGGGAGTAAGCCAGCATGACCTGGAGTTGAAATCACAGCGACCGCATTGGTGGGAGGCTTCTGGGTTATTGTGCCCGACTGAGCCACGGAGACCTCCAGAACGACATAAAGAGCAAAACTTGAGTTTCAACGACAACAGTACTGGTAGTGAACATATAGTCGCACGAAGCCGGAGATATTCGGCTTCTTGTAAGATTATCTCAATTAGAATTTAATTTTTAGAGTTCATGTAAATGCATAAAATATAGCGGTTTACTGGGCCTCTAGCACCATATCTTAAGCAGAAATAGGCATAAAATGTAGTGGGTTATATATTTACTTATTTGATTGGTGTTTCGCACCGTACTCAAGAATACTTCATTTATACAACGGCGGTCAGCATTATGGGGAGAGGTAGGGGGGAAACCCACGACCAGTGTGTTAAATAGAGTTGGTCCTTGGTACAGGACTATCAAAAACACGGTGCTGTCTTCACGTGAAATTAACATTTCAATGGAAACAATCCAAAGAGTCCAGTCATCGGGGATGAAAAAAGAAAAAACAAAAAATGCAAGTCGATGGGCAGATAGGGAGGTAACCCGACACTTCAGGTTAAAACATCAGAAAAATGCAAGGATATGGGAAGCTATGGGGGTAAACCTACACGTATCGCCAACACTTCAGAAAAATGCGATGTTATAAGCAGATAGGGGGTAAGCATACACCTAAGGCCAAGACATCAGAAGACTGCGAGGTTATAGTGCAGATGGTGGGGTAAGCCGATACCTAAGACATCAGAGGCATGCGACGTTATGGCTAGATATAGGGGTAAGCCTACACCTAAAGCCAAGACATCATAAAAAGCAAGGTACTTAGCAGATAGGGTCGTAAGCCTACAAGTGCTAAAGTATCAGAAAAATGCGAGGCTGTGCGCAGCTTTTGTCCAAAATGGCCGACACTCTAAGGGGTACATTATCCAGGGTAATCATAACTATGATTCCAGAGGGTTATGCAATAGTAGCCATAACCCTTACCCTGTATGGTATTAAACATCACAGAAACTCTTTTTTAATCTCAACAAGTCATTTCGGCAAGTTTGAAAGTGGAAAGAGCTGACAACTGAATTAAACAAAGCATGTTACTTTTGTTGCCTACCTCCATTCTCGAACCTGATAGAAATCTCCACATGGACCGTCTCCTATTTACACAAAGCTTGTACAATTTTAATCCATTTCATAAAAATAAAATATAAATATTTCGAGACTAGAAAAAGGAAATTTAAAAAAACAGGCTTCGTGAAAATGGAGATAAAATATGTATCACCATTAGAAATATTAATCGTTCAACAATAAAAGATAAGGACCACTTTCTTTTTCCTATTGCTTTTGAGTGTTCACCATTGGCGGTTTCCTGGTTTAAACATGTTCCCGGGCCACGATATAGCTAAGATGTTGCTAACTTCGCGTAAAGCCTTAATCATTCATCCAACCATTCATTCATTCTTTTTCGCGTAAACTTTTAGGCATTTCTCTCGACGAACGCCAAGTAAGTCCCCGGACGTCTTAGGGTTCTATGGTTCCAAATCTTTGAACAGTTAACCTCTAATGCGAAGAGCAAGGTTACAGTGAGATCTTCTTCTCTGATTATAGGTAATAGATCTTAGATCTTAGATCATAGGGAGCGTTGTAAACCCTCAGTTCATCCATAGCTTAAGTCACTCGATCCATCGGCCGTCAATAAGCCGCCTATATGCCGAAGGATCGAGTTTTTATCAGCGCACCTTTCTTTCTCCAGCTTGCTGAAACAACTCAATGGTGAGAATTACATTCTTAAAAGTATGTTATCCTGAAAGACAATGTTTGAATGTCACGGAATATCAAAACTGTTATGGAAGTTTACGTAACGTAAGGCTAGACATGCCCTTCCGAGATCATAGGTGTCATTAACAAGTGCTCCACTTTGCCATCGGTTGACTGGGATCAGCTGTCTACAGTATGCTCGGCAGGTGGCTTAAGGTATGATATTAACTTGTACTAAACCTATTTGAAAATGCCTTTACAAACCAGCAAAATCGCAGCCCATATTCACGTCGCTTTTATATTTTCGGTACGCACGTTTGTTGTTACAACCGTTTATAATGAGTTTGTCGTACGTGGCCTTGTCACTGAAGTAGGGCTTTAAGTTGCGCAAAACTTTTATGCGTAGAGTACATCTGTTTTTATTTATTTGATCACTTATACTATGGCGACCAGAATCATGGTGAGTGAAAGCCAGGCAGAACCCAGGGGAAAACCCACGACCATTCGCAAGTTGCTGGCAGACCATCCTATGTACGGCAGGGGAGGAAGCCAGCATGAGCTGTGACCACAGCGACCTCATTGGTGAGAGGCTCCTGGTTTCATACGCTGCGCTAGGACCCTAACGGACTGAGCCACGGAGGGACCGGTACATCTGTGCTTTCCTTTCACGCTCACACCACTGTCATTTTCACTTAAATGTACTTTCCCAATATTTTGTTAATGTACAAACCTGCGGAAAGTACGGGTGAAAATATAAACGAATACATGCGGGGAAGTCCTAAGAAAAACATATTAATGATGTTAAATGGGTACAGACTCGACGCTGATTGGCTGAGAGTGGAGATAGGGCGTCCTAGAAAGAGCCCTTCTGGTTTGGTCACGCTTGGATGAATGCGCCATACAGAATAGCCACAATAAGTTATGCATAACCAGGGCTTGTCGATCTTTTACTTCAGGCAATTCAGGAGACAAATCCTCATCTGTTCACTATAATAAAAGTGACAGATAAGACCTTAATCAGTATATAGTTAAATACTCACTGGTACTCAAACAGCTCATTTCCATTATAAAAGATGTAGTTTTCATCGTACTTCGACAGGTAGTCCCAGCCTATAGAAAAACTTATACTATTTGGCCTCATACTCATGCCAAACTTCTCAAGCAACTCCGCCACCACGGGTATTTGTCGCACCATCTGCGACGCGTCGTTGTTGAAGACCATCATCAGCGTGTTAGTACGCATGAACTCCAAGGCAAAACAATAAGACTGCTCCACAACTACTTCATGGTGATAAAATATTTGACCGCCTCCCCGAAAAGTGAAAGCGTCATTAAAGAGAACGATCAAATACATCATGTTTTCCTGGATTAACTCCCCTTGGCATCTACCGTCTGTCACAAGCATTTCGGACGTCAAAAATTTTGTCTCATAATGGTGCGGTATGGTCTCGGTACTGCTTTCGGGCTGCCCAATTTCTATCTCCAACCAGTAAGGTGCGTATTTTCTGACAGCTTGAAAGAGCGATCGAAGTAAACTCCTGCCCTCCAGAAGTTGTGATCGTTCAGCCGACGTCAGGACCAGTTCCTCACAGCCCACGTCACGAGGGTCCGTGTGACGTATGCCATGTGACGCTTTGCGCCCTGACGTCACGCGGTCGATGTGGATGTTTCTGCCTAGTGTCACTTGCACACCGTCTAGGCGCAGAGGAATGGCCGACCTCACTACGAGGTAGTAAGCGACACCAAATGTGAAGTAAATGTTCTCGTCTATTTTCAGCCGATACCACGGCCTAGTGGATCTAAACTCGTAGTCTGAGGAGGCGTTTAAATAAAAGCAGCCTTGAGGAAGCGTCTGTAGTAAGATTTGGCGACGAGCGTACACGTCCCACGATTTCACTTGCATCGTGTGCTGTTTTGTTGTCAGTTGGGGGTTTTCGATTTTAAAAGTCACAGTGAAAAGACCTGCTTCATTCGCACGTAAGTTGAGGTTGACTTTGTTCTCGGAACCCCAAACTGTCATGGGATTAGGAAACACAATTACTTTTGGATCACTGGGAATGGCCCGGATAATAGTGTCCTCATCTGAACTGATCCAGATCGTCAAGTTGCTGTAAGTCACGTGCTTTTCAACTTCAAACATGGCCGGAATTTTCACGGAACCCAACTGACAGATTTTTCCGCTATATCCGGTTCCGGTGCAGTTGCACTGAAATCCGGTCTTCAGATCAGATTTGCAAATCCCTGCGTGTAGGCACGGAACACTGGTACATGGATCTAGAGGATGGGGAAAAGACATGGATGAATTAAGTTATTTTTGGGTTGATTTTTAACCACTAATTTTGTATAGGATTGAGGTCATGGGTGGAGGGAATCGAAATGACCGGAGATATTCACCGTCAGTGTTAACGTGTACCTGACCAACATTTTGCTCTCACGCCATAGCCCAAGCAGCAATACTGGAGTACAGTAGGTCAAGTAAATAGGAGATCTCTCGCGCAAGAGCCGTGAGTTGAATTCCGAGGCAAGTCGAGCTCAATCTCTCTTAATATAGAGAGCCAAAAAAGTAGTACATGGGTTGAATTTTCAGCTTTAACAATCTGTATTATTTAAAGATACATAAATAATTAAAGTTATTCGCATTGTCTTGCTCAGCCACGCTATATACAGTAAAGAAGTCATAATAATGAAATAGAATAAAATCCTCTAAACGTTACGAGCAAAATCTACCATGACAACCAGCACCGTTGGTATTATGTCGCGATGGTAGCTATGTGTTCGTAACGTTAAGAGGGCGTCGTGCAAGTGGGGCCTGCTTTTGACTCTTAATCTTCGAATCACGTAACACAAGGCGTTGTTTAACATGCCAATGACAATAGCAACTCGTAAACAGAATACAACGAATACATTCTCTATCTCTTTGTTTTGTTTTGTTTTTTTTTGTTTTTTTTTTTGTTTTTTTTTGTTTTTTTTTAGTTGGATTTTCAAAGGAAACCTGGTAATAGACATTCCTGGTAATATCGACCCTCCATAGACATTTTTGCACGTTACTGCTATAGCATGTGCTGGTGCGCCTTGGTGTTATAGCAGCCTTATAGCAGTTAATGCTGCTCGTTAGTGTGGTAGTATGTGCTGTTGTCTGTTACTGTGGTAGGATGTGTTGTTGCCCGTTACTGTGGTAGTATGTGCTGTTGTCTGTTACTGTGGTAGTATATGCTGTTGCCCGTTACTGTAGTGGTATGTGCCGTTGCCGGCTGCTGTGGTAGTGTGTGCTATTGCCCGTTACTGTGGTAGGATGTATTATTGCCCGTTACTTGGTTATTATGTGTTTGTTGACCGTAACTCGGGCGGTACGTGCTGTTGCACGTTTCTACTATAATATTTTCGTTGCATGTTACTGCTTCAACAGTGTCGTTTCACGTTACTCTTATTATAGTATCGTTGTACTTTATTAGTTGTTATAATGGTGTCGCTGCATGTTACTTTTATAGTACGTGGTGGTGCACGTTCATGTTATAATACTGTCGTTGCACGTTACTCTTATAATAGTGTCGTTGCACGTTAGTGTGGTAGTATGTGGTGTTATCCGGTAAAGTTTTAGTATGTTGTCCGTTACTATGGTAGTATGTTCTGTTGCCCGTTACTGTGGTAGTGTGTGCTGTTGCCCGCTACAGTTATTTTTAAGTCAGTGTTGTTGCATATTACTTCTATAATAGTGTCGTTGCATGTCAGTGTTATAATGGCGTCGTTGATTCTTACGGTTATAATAGTGCGTTACTGTTATAATAAAGTCATTGTGCGTTACTGTTATAAGTGTTGTTGCACATCACTGTTATGATAGTGTCGCTGCAAGTTACTTTTATTATAGTGTCGTTGTACTTTATCAGTTGTTATAATGGTGTCGATACATGTTACTGTTATAGTATGTGGTGTTTCACATTCATTTTATAATAGTGTCGTTGCACATAACCCTTATAATAGTGTCGCTGCACATTACTGTTTGCACGCTACTGTCATCATAGTGTCGTTGCACGTTACTGTACTAACGTTGTCTTGCACATTACTGTTATAATGGTGTCGTTGCACATTACTGTTTCTACCTTACTGTCATAATAGTGTCGTTGCAGGTTGATGTTATAACAGTGTAATTGTAAGCTACTCTTTGCACGTTACTGTTATAATAGTGCCGTTGCACGATACCGTTTGCAATGTACTGCTATAATGCCGTTGTTGCACGTTTCTGTTTGCAATGTACGGTTATAATACTTCTCAAAAACCGCCATTCTCACCCACGCAATGTAATTTATCCACGTGTACCTCCATACCCTCAGGACACAAACAGTCACCGTTAGTACTGGCCCGACAGCGAGGAAAACAGGCCGTCTGGCCCTCGGTCTGGCAGAAACTAATCTCTGTAGAGGAGATAATAATGACAGTTATAATAATAATAATAATGATAATAATTTATATACATGTGTTAAGGTTTTACAGGAGATAAGGAATTATGTCAAAGCTTTTTCTGAGATTTAGTTCAGAAGTTATTTCCCTGAAGCCATAATTTTATGCACAGAGCTCCTATATATCATAAGACAAGCATACTGAGTCTTCTCGTTCAAGCGCGTAGGCAGCCATTATGGCCTAAATGATAACGTCATGCCCACGGTACATCTACCCGTATGTTCGAATATTATGTAGCTAATAGTTACAATGAAATGCATTTTTTGTCGGGTCCAGGATGTTTATAAACCTATTCTTGAAGTGAAAGACTCCGCATGTTGAAAGTTAAGCTTGCCAAAGAGGTTGGACAGAATTATGTTTATTTCGATACAGTATTTGTTTCCCCTAATGGATAATATGACAGTGGAATTTGACATTTGACCGTGTTCCTTCGGCTGGCGTGAAAGGCAGCCATTCTGTCTGGGCTGTGACGTAACTGTTCCAAGCACTGAACACTCTTGTCACATGAGACTGTAGTAAACTCCTAGGGTTGTGGCTGAAACGTCAGTATATATGTAAATTTATAAGTTACTCCCGCCACAACTCAATAGTCTGGAAATACTTAGCAGTGTTCTTCTTATAATTAAATATATTGCATTAAGACAGTGTCTTGTCCCTGTGTTACATTGGCAGCCAACTCAGAAGATTTGCGCCACAGCTTAAGAATAGCTGATATTTCCTTGCTCTCTGACAGGTCAACGTCTCGTAAGCTTAAAAGCATGGTTGCCTTCAGATCCCCGGTCGGCAGCAAAACATTCTACACTTCAACCGAAGATAATTCATCCAAGAATTCATACTATTTCAAAAAGGTTTTTGCATTCACGAGACAATCTTGTAATATTTTTGATGAACGGTGCCTCAGTCATAAACTGTATATTACTTGAACTGTACCTCTAGCCTTGAACACTGTGTGTTCACCACTGAGCCATTTCGCAAGTACTTATGCCTATCAGTGGTGACATGTGGTCATAAGGTCGGCTTTCGGGCAATAAAACTGATCAGTTTTCCTCCCACACCTTTTAAGCATGCCTACCGGAACTATCCTTTAATATTTACGATTAGTTGCGATTCTTAAAGGCAAGAAACCAAGAACAAAAAAAATCTGTATTCATAAACAGAAATAAATGCGTTTAAATTTATATATCTATTCTCACAAATAAGAAGACTATACTGTTAAACAGAAACAGCCATACATTCAATCTCAATTCCAGCCGGCATAATTTAATACGAATACAGAACAGTATATCTTAGCAAAAAAGGAAACCTTTAACACAAAAGCAGAACTGTACATGTTAAGACTAACTGAGGGGAATGACTTTAACACAAGGACCGATGAGTAGGCCTACGTCTTAACAGCAAGTGAGATGGAAGGCTTTAACAAAACAGAGCAGGTATATTTCATCTGAAATTGACACAGAAGCCATTAAACAACAGTATACCACAGTATGTCTAATTCAAAGCTGAGTAAAACCTCAATACAAACACAACACGGTGTACGTGTATCTTACCAGCAAATGAGCAAAAGACATTAGCACTTATACAGATCGGCCCGTCAACCGAGAGGAATGGATTTTATGCAGTAAAGTATATGTTAGTTTTGCTCCAGGGAGGACAGAATTTAATGCAAGTACAAGATGGCAAATCTTAGTGGTAAATGAGAACACTGACAGAAATACAGCACTGTATATCTTTAATAACAGCAAATTGAGAAGAAACACAAGTCCACATCAGTCTCTCACAAGGATGACATAAATACAGACAAAGCACTGTATATCTTACTTACATACAGACAGAAAAAGCACTGTATATTTTACTGACATATATACAGACAAAGCACTGTATATCTTACTGACATATATACAGACAAAGCACTGTATATCTCACTGACATACAGACAGAAAAAGCACTGTATATTTTACTGACATATATACAGACAAAGCACTGTATATCTTACTGACATATATACAGACAAAGCACTGTATATCTCACTGACATATATACAGACAAAGCACTGTGTATCTTATTGACATATATACAGACAAAGCACTGTATATCTTACTGTAACACGTTTTGCTGTCTGCTGACAAAGCAAATCCTTTTTCACATCTACAAGAGAAGGAGCCGTGGGTGTTTACGCAAACCTGGGAGCAATCGCTGGTGCCTTGGTGGCATTCGTCTACGTCTGTAAACATACAATAAAACGAGTTCTTGTATATGTCTGTAATTACCCGTTAACATGTCTACAGAAGAACACTTTTGCTATACCCTATATGTTTTGTTCATTAAGATGTTCCACGTCTGTAACTACAAGACTAGATCTTGTTCTTGTCGAAACCGACATTTGTATACCAGCCGTTAATCAAATTGTCGTTCCGGGTCAATAATCGCAACAACAGTTTCCAAAAATGACAAATAACACAAACAACCAAAGAATTAAGAAGGTGTATAAGATGAATAAAATCAGTACCCAAATCGCGTACCATTTCAGTACATAAGTTGCAGTTAATCCAATATTGTCTCAGTTGGGCTTTGATTGCAGCTGTTCATATAGCCAATGTGAGAATCATACTCAACACGATTAACATACGGCGCCTAGTCCGGCTCTGGACAACCGTTTTCCATCGATAGCGCACAATACCGTATTCTCTAAAACGACTCTGTATCACAGGAATACACAACTGTAGCAAAACTGAACCTCTACAATTTTGCATACTAGAGGTACATAAAAGTGTGTGATAACAACACACACTTTATTTCCTCAAGTACACAAACGAGCAGAGATTCCCATGTGGTACACACACGGATTTTCAGAGAGTGTTTATAGAAAAGTTCCTCTGGCACGCACGATGGGCTGGACCTGTAAGCAGACATTACGGCATGTTCCTGTCTTACGCATGCATGCCCACTCTTAGACGTTCACGGAATCGTTCTTCGGGTATGCCCTATGAGGATCAGATAACAGAAAAGTTTCCCCAAGGCTGGTCTAGCTTTCCCCCGACCATAATGCTGACCACTGTCGTATGAGCCAAATATTCATGAGTACAGTGGAAAACACCAATCCAATAAAAGTATGAATAAATAGACAATTTATACATGAAAAAAAAACTTCAACAAGTTTACTGAAGTTCGTTTTTTTACAGAGGATTTAAATTACACTCTTACAGTTTTTTCTTCTTCAAAGAATATCCTATGTCGTGAAGCTAACACATTACACGTTTCTGGCAATATTTTCTAATTGTAGTTAAAGAGTATTGCTGAACAGAACTATAAAAAATTTATTTAAACGCGTTAACCCGAGAGAATAGTCTTTACGAATAGCTTCTCTGTACAGAAAAACTTCAGATGTATACAAGATGGGATAATGAAGTTTATCAGAAGAAGGACTGCCATATTCGTTGGACAGCAGTGGTCGCGGGTGAGAGAATGAGAGCGCAAACGATGATGTTACTGAAGCAATTTGCCGGTACATCGACCATCTGTTCTGAACTCATGGGCACATTCCTTTTGTAAGGATATATTGCTTACACGTTTCTAGAGTGAAGGGATTCGGGAAACATAGGGTGTGAGAAACCATCGTATTCTTCTTGAAACTATATATGCCTATATGCGCATATATATATATATATATATATATATATATATATATATATATATATATATATATATATATATATATATATATATATATATATATATATATCGATTGATAGGTTAAATGGCTGCGGAAATGCAGAGAAATGACTACCTTCATCAACACTGAAAGCACACATTTATCATCATATAATTATCGTTGATGTGGTACAAAAAGATCCAATAAGCTGATTTACTATTAAGAACCACCCTTTACAAATTGATTTAAAAGTATACCCCTGGAAACTTCCATACATAAAAGCTCCGGTGTAAACAAATACAATACGAAATACATACTTTCATGAACTAGAGCCAGAACAGTAGAGCGAAAGATACCGGAAAGATAATGATGCTTTAAATCCTAGATCTGATAACAGAAGATGTAAAATCATGCACTGCGTATCAAGGAAACGGGCACCCAGGCAGCTGAATTGTATGTAGATGAAGAACAAGCATACCATCGCAGTTCCTGTCGTCAGCATTCAGCACGAGGCCCCTCTTACACTCGCAGACGTAAGTTCCCGGAGTGTTGGTACACCGGCCAGCGCAGCCGTGATTGCCCTCGCATTCGTTAATGTCTTGGAAGAAAAAAATAAAGAGGCAAATTGATTGGTTGATTGATATGTTGGCTAACTGATTGATTGATTGATTTATTAATTAATTGACAGACCGACGGGCTGTGTAACTGAGTGACTGGATTGATTGATTGACTTGATTCTCTTGCCAGTTTCATTGGTTGATCGGTTGATGGATTGACTAACTAACTAACAGAGATAGATTGGCGGATTTGTTGAAATGTGTGATCCATTAGTGAGAAACTTCACACTCTAGCCAGTGTTACTGGGGCCATCGTTTTACTATCAGTTTGTAACGTCCATATTTATAACCGTCACGCTTATATATACATACGTCTGTACTGGTCAACGTTTATTGATTGTTAAGAACATTCCACCAAACAGGTTATCGCCCTTAATTTTACAATGAGTATAATTCCCTAGCGAGGAAATACGGCAGGAGAGTTTCTGGAACTCTGGGTGACAATACACTCACAACGAGGGAATTAGTACATGCACTTAGCCTCAAGCTTCTCACAGAAAGGGGTGGTTAACACAAAGAAAATAGCGTTAACCATTCTTGTTTCTACTTGAAGGTCATGTTGATTTCACATATCTAATGTCAGGGTGGCTATTGTGCTGGCAAAGGTAACGCAATACTTCTGAGCGTATACGTGTTATAGTGTTGAATAAATCATATTAGGGGAGTTTCGAGTCCGAGCTATTTAATAGATAAAGGTAAGAAAAGTCCTATTGTATCATGTGACCTGTCCAAAATGTTAGGCAACTATTTTTGATTGCGTTTACCACAACATGGGCCTCTGAGAAAGGTATCACAAAAAGTTATTTAGACTAAAGGAACGATGGAGAAAACTGGGGGGCTGGAAGGTTTTTAATTTAAGAAGCCCCTGAATGAAGGAAAGGTCGTTTTTACCTCCATAACACAGAAGATCCATAAATGTATTGCCAACAAAATTGCCTGACATTTTTAACAAGTCACATGACACAGTTGAAATCTTTTACCTTTTGCCAGAAGAGAGTTCGAAATCGAAACCCCTCTATTATACTGCTCTGCCCGAACAGGCGATCAAAAGGGTACAGGTAGCCTTTTCAAGCTGTGGCAACGGAATACGAATTTTGAATACGAATTTAGTCTTACTGTTCCTGTAACAAGTGAAATGCACCTCTTGCCAGCTTAAACACCAATAGGGTTTCAGCCCGACTGTTGACGTGAATGTTGAAGGTTTGGCAGTTGGCACATAGCCACATGCAATCAACGAAATCTGGCCACATGAAAATTTAACGACAGTTTGGGTTTAATTCCTACTGTTCATGTAATGGGTGAAAACACGGCCTCATGTCAGCTAGACAAAGCTAGGCAAAAGGGTTTTGTTTCAATTGTTCATGCAACCCTTGAAACCCAGCCTCCTGTCAGCTAAATCTCCGTTGAGGCCTTATTCTAAATGCTCAGGTAACGTGTGAAATGTCCGGGTGATTAAACAACAAACATGTTAACGACAATATTATGGTCTGCATCCAAAGTTATCCACGCATTTATTTTCTAGTTGTTTGACGCCAACGTGAAGGCTCTTTTCCTTACATGATGACAATTTTGCAAATCACCGACCTTTGGCAAGTTACTAACAAACTCTTCCACTTGGGACCTGCACTTCGGATCTTCAAAGAAAGTTAGACAGCACATATGGTCACACGAGCCTCGGGAACCGCTTATACATTGCGACAGCAAATCAGCAAATTCCCGACCCAACGCCTGTTTTTTTCCAAGTAAGAACATTAACCACTGGATATATCGAAAACATACAGCTGTTAAATTTAGCATTTCAAGCTTATGAGAGACTCAATTCAAATGATCATTCTGAAGACAAGACAACAATGTATTTAACCTGCACAATGCTTCTTGTTTCTCAATCGATAACCATCTGGGCATGTGCAGACGAAACTTCCGTTGGTATCCTGGCAACCGTGAGAACACCCTCCATTGGAAACGGCACATTCGTCTATATCTGAAATTGGGAAAAAATATCGCTCTCAATTTAGAGTTAACACAACAATTATGAAATTATATGCCACTATACTTCATCAATGGCTTTCAGTCAGAAAAATGATCATGTACCTCACGCGGTCAAGTGTTTCTCTTGGCCTCAAAGCTCATTGTCGTCTCATAATTTTATGATGAATAAATGAAAGATTACTGCATACAGAGCAAAACGAGCGCAATGATGCTAGGGTAACAGTTGATAAATGATCACACGTGACCGGTGAAATACGTTCTCTTGACTATTTATTTCGGTTAGGTTTTACTTTAAATGCTCATGTAAACTCTTATAACCTAGCAATTTGGAATTTGCTAGATTGAAACAAAGATGTTCTATAGAGAGTCATTTTGTTCAGAAAAAAGCAGAGCATATACTGTTTTCTGTTAGGTCACGGCATTTAAAAATCATTGGGATTATTCCCCAGTAGCCTTCCTTACAATCACCGTTGTAGTTCAAATGGACTGCTAAAACCTCTCTGTTTTAAACATGAAGGCAAATCTTCAGCATGTAAATTCCTGACTTAAATTTCATATTTTTCACGTACTATCACATTCGGGTCCTCCAAATCCCGCGAGACACCGACACGTGCCGGTCTCTAGGCAACTGCCCCCATTAGGACAAATCCCCAAATCCCACGCACTGTGACAGCGCGCTGAAACAATGCAAATATACACTGAAACAACAAATGGTGTACTTGTACAGTAAAATATGCAGGCAGTCGGCTCTACCGCGTACATTTGTGTACGTAAGCAGTTCCCTTTTGAGAGTACAGTTATTACCAATAATGAGTGGCTGATTATGCATGCAATCTGACCAACGTAATTTCTCAATGTGTTTTGCATAACGCTCACTCAGCAAATTATGATATTTTTATACGCGATCTTCACATTTTAAGTGAATTTTTCCCAAGGTCAGATATGCAAATAGAGCATATCCTAGTCAATCCACTGATTTGCGGGTAGCCCAGGGAAATGCCTAGATTGATTTTAATCTGACAATGTCCCAGCACAAGGCGACAATTCGACGAAAATACCCGTCAAGCTGTCATACCAGTGTCAGATTTCAGCTGAGCTCCACAGAGAAACATCACCTGGGAATTCATATTGCCTAATACAACTACAGTACCTCTCTCGTACACGAACACTTGTAATGATAGATTTCATCACACAAGGGCTCATTAACGAGACTGAGGGCGATGATCTTTTGAGGGATACATGGAACAAGGGAGGGGGGACGCACTGGCCCGTATAAATTGACTAATGACTTGTGTAATGAATTGGAAACCATACTGTTCTTTACACAGGTACCTTAACGGATACATGGAGCATTCATTCGCAGTAAATTCAACAGTGGCGTCATCCGCTGCGACCAATAGCGGAAAACATGCATAAAACTGATGGGTTATTACTAGACATAAAATTTGCCTTAACAACATGAAATTTTTGAAAACATTTTGACATAACTTTCTTCATTTCCATAAAAACCATAACCTGACTTTCTTTTTATGTAACCTTATGGAGTTTTTTTTTTGGGGGGGGGGGGTTCATTCTAAAAATAGCCCGAGCGAAGCCTTGGGGTTACCTAAACAGCCTTTGCCGTCTGCCGACGTCTCCAAGCCGATGGGGCATTGACAACTATAGGATCCAGGAGAGTTAGCGCAGATGTGGGAACAGCCGCCGTTTCGTACTTTGCATTCGTCATTATCTGTTTGAGATAAAATTCAGACTGAGCCAAAGGAAAAGAAAGTAAACCACCACCACTGAAGATTTCTCTTACCAAATACTGAGCACAGTTGCCCTTAAAAGCACTAGGACAATCTTTAATGATATTTTTACATTTCGTACATAAATGATAAATATTAAAAGGGAAGACAACACTAGACCAAATGTATATATATGTATCGATAATGAATCCAAAAATAGTTCAAACAACGTCCATTTTTTTATTTTTGTGATGTAGGATAAACGAGATATCGCGGTTCAAAGTGAGCAAAAATGGCCACTTCGGGAAAATCGAACCGAAACACCGTGCTATTGTATCAACTTTAGCCGACCAAGGGCTAGACCATTCAGCCACTCAAGAAGATATCTGCTTCCAGTCTGACTACCATTTCACCATGCAGAAGTAGTTAAATTAGGTGTTTTCCTTCTAATTACGAGACAATTCGGATATACTCTAAGGCCATTTTCAGCGCGAAGTTGGTAGTAGAACACGTCTGGAATGTCTGGCATTCGACTGCAATAATAAATGGACCTTACTTCGCACACAAAGGAGTGCCTGGCCTGTAAATACTGAAGAGATTAAGGGTATGGATGTCGCGACATCCTGTTTCCGATTTCTCTAAAATGACGAATGCCACTGCCTAGTAAGAATCCCAGATTAAAAGGTGATTTAAAGAGTTACCAAGCACGTCATAAAAAAAAATTGCCTGTGCCCGTTTAGGTCTGTATGGACCCCTCTTTGTAATAACTTGGTTATGCTTCATGTTGTCTTTTCTTTTAAAGCTGCGATCGTTGCTGTATATATTTTAGAGCCTTGTGGTTATCCTGCCCCCCCCCCCAAAAATCAGTAATAACTGGAACAAGGATGAGTTGTGCGACATTACAGTAGTAGTAGTTCAATCATCCTTACCATGGCACGTTTTGCGGTCTTCTCCCAGGATATAACCAGCCTCACAGCTGCACCTGTATGACCCGATCTCATTCGTACACTGCTGGCTGCAGATGGACTCGTCAACGCATTCGTCAATATCTGTATTAACCAAAATGAATGCAGCTGAAGTTGAATTCTTCATGTAACAAGAAAATTATCAGTTCACTCAAATACCATATCAACTGCATTCAGTTTTGCCTGTTTGTGGTGAGTCAGTTAGTCTACGGTAAAACAATTTCAGATACTAAGAATACCACGTTACAGGGCTTCAAAAAGCATCCAGGTTGTCCACACTAGTAGCACTTTACTTCCTCTTTGAGCATGCGCAAATGAAAACAAGTATGAATAAAATGATCCACAGGCCTACATACCATTTACACTCTGGTTTCAATCCCACTGATAACGTGCACATCTTTCTGTGAACTACAACTGCCATTATTTCTGTTCCTCACCCTCACCCACCCCTCTTACCACATGTCCTTACCACGGCAGTTGGGAGGTTCAAACCCCTCGGTACACCGACACACTCCTGGTTTCACACACTGTCCACCGTGTAGACAGACACACTGTGCTACAAGAACAAGAACAAGGACCACCACAGCTCTGTTTATCCATGACATTTTTCCGATTAGCGCGTCGCGCCATGTTTAAAAATTCTTCACTAATGCGGCGGCGGTATAATTTTTGGGTGGAGAAAAACAACCCCCTGACGCACAACAGTATACCGATGGTCTTTGTCTTGAAACGCTTTTTGTGCGAATTTTCTTGCGGTTAAGGCCTCGGCAACGACCTAACTGGACAGGGGATGAGAATACTTGAGTATAAGACACCGGCATGCGTAATGGAAAATAATAGCATGGTCAATTAAAGTAGCTACGGGCCATCTGTTCATGTATGTTGCCTGTCGAAAGATAACTCGATTACGGAGCCATTACTGAGTGCCATTGCCCATTGCTTTATCCCATTGAATTATCCTCCCTTAGACAAAAAACAGACTGCGCTATGAATATCTTGGTCATGGAACAGCTCAGTGTTCTTTCCCATTCAAATGTGCACGGCGCCTGGCCTCCCTGGCTCTCGTGCCAAAAGCGCTGGTGTCCAGCGACCGCCTATGCTCATGAGATGAAATCCCGCTCTCGCTTCTTCGCTATCGTCCTTCATTTAAGAAGTATGTCAAGTATGTTGAAAATCAAGTACATAAGTAATGAAATAAATTAAATGTGGCATTTCACTTAGCAAATCTGTCTTTAATAAAGTGCGTAGTAATTACAGCAAAGAGCAAGACTGTCGTAAGAAAAGGAAACGAGACGGTGAAAAATGGTACCATTTTTTTCATCTCTTATTTAATTTTCGAAAGCATTAAGATCTACGCAAGCTGCCGTGTATGGGCATGTCTACCAAGTTACAAAAAATGCACATGAGAAAACAAGGGGTGTGACAGTGTGCTTTATATCGCCAAAAAGCTTGAGAGAAAAATATCCCATATGGCTACATCCCATGCGCAGCTATACAGGAAGCTCACAACACTTACGTTCACAGGTCCTGTTGTCTTCACGTAAAACAAAACCCTCGTCACAAGCGCAGGAGAAGGCACCGGGTGTATTGGTGCACACGTGCTCACAGGAATTCGCCGAACACTCATCATAATCTAAAAGAAAACACGAACAAAACAAATGAACAAGGTATATTTTACCCAGATAAATTCCATATGGCTTAAGTATACAATAACGCCGAATCTATTGCTCTACACACTACCATAAATAGAGTGTTTAATTTCAAAAAGCGGAAACCTCATTTTGATGCAATATTCCATGACCTCTGCACACTGGAAGACATGCCTTTCTTGTTTCAAAGTTTAGATGAGGACTTGGGTGAATTGTCAGTTTCTTCCTTTTCAACTGGCCATGCAGTGCTCACCAATGTAACATATTTTTAAGTTAATGGTTATTCTTAACTTTCTTTACGCGAATATAATACCTAAGTAACTATGAAACAGAACACTTCAAGAAAGGTTCCATAAATATGTGTATCTACTATATTCTACCATATCACCAATCAGAATAATTGCCTTTTGCTCAACCTCGCGAGAGCTTCGGAATTTAGCGAGTAGTCAGGAGAGACTATGAAAAGGCCTGCAAATTTACTCTCAATTTCCCGGTTTGACACGGTGGTATACTCGTGAATTACAGCCTGATAATGAAAAATAAATCACCCGTTCCCTTTCTGTCTCTGTCTACAAATTAGTCGATATGTATTTTGTTTCATTGGATGGCGAGCATGGAAATAAATAATAAACACTGGCGCAGCCATCATCAAAACAAAACCATTGCATACTGCATGACAATCCTCCATCAAAAAATGTCAAGACATTCAACACGCAAGATCTCGTTGTGTTAGCTGCGACATTAGGTCACAGTATTTTTCATCTACCTGTCAAGATGCAGTAGATTATCCCGGATGTCTGTATAGTTTCCTAAGCGGCGAAAACCTACAGGACCGTTGTCATGTATAAGCATCATAAGCGAAATATTCTTAATCACATAGCGTAAAACACCCAAAAAAATAAATCATACCTTCACACTTGGGCTGCACATATCCATCCGCGCACTCACAGATGTCCGGGAATTTACAAATCTGATCGTGGAGACACTTGCCCGCGGGTTTGATATCATAACAGGACGCTGGATGATACGAAAAAAAAATAGGACACACACCCAAGGAATATCATCCAGCAATTTACACGTCTTTATTCAAGATTTATGTGATGGAAATTTGTGTAATTCGCCTTAAATACATATTTTCTACCGGTTACTGAAATTTTACTGCAACTGTAACACAGCTGTAACAACAACAACAACAAACATATTGTATAAATATATACAGTCTCTTCCAAACTGTACAGGCTTACCTTTATAACCTATACGTTTTGTGAAGTGGGAAATGGCATAATAGGGACAATTCTTAGCCCAAGAGCCCGCTGAGATTTACTTGACATGAGAACAAGACAATCTTGGGCTGCTTGGATGGGCAAACGTAACATTCTTGCTTGTAGAAATTCTTGTAATAAGGGCGGCCAGCAGTTGGGGGTGGGGCAGTGGGGGCAGTGGGGCCCATTCTATTTGCCCCAAAATTCAGTTTCATTTGACTTGGTGCCTGTAAGCTTGACACCAGGGCTACATTACAGGAAACTCACCCTGGGCAGGAACCTATAACTTAAGATAAAGGTTGAAGTGGTAAGGTCACTTAAAACAATAACTAATTAGAGCAAATCGGAGATTTACTTGACAAAGCTTAATTCAATAATTGGTGCAAATCAGGGATTTGCTTGAGAAAGCCTGTAACATTGAAACCACATCTGAAATGTCGGACGTGGTTTAAATAGCAAGAATCGCCAACCTAAGACAAGATTTAGTTTGTGGAAAGGTCACTCAAGAAGAAGTCAACGGTATAATTTGCATCGTTAGACCTTTGATCTAGTAATATGGCCTTCATATCCATAGTCCTTATCCGAAATGCTATGCACAATGGACGATGACGAATAGACACCTGACGTAATTTTATTAAATAATGCTGATTTCAAGAATAACGCTAAAGCTTAAGTGCGTTGCACGTGTGCCAAATATCAAGCTAACCCAGTTGTGACAGTGATAACAAAAGAGTACAGAGGGCGGCGAATGGGCTGTACAGAACAAGAAGAGGTCCTCCGACCCTTGCCATGTGGAGAGAAAGACCCTAGCTTATATCTCTCCACCTAGCCACCTCGGCTTTTCTACACGTAGTGGTGGGCGAGTCAGCGAGATACGGAGAAGGAGATGTAGTGAAGCTAGGTTTTGTTGGCTTCGCTACATCGCTACCCCGCAGCCTCTCCTCCTCTCTACTTCGCTGCCTCCCCCACTATTAGAAAGCGTCGAGGTAGTGAGGTAGCGAGATGTCCTCTGTCGGCTTCCATACCCTCCTCCCATCCCCAACCTCCCGTAAAATTTCTGGGGAGGCACGAAGTGAGTTTCCATCTCGGTACGTGCACATACTTACGTGCGCACGTGCGCTGGTCAGCCAGCAGACCGAAACCTTGCGGACACTGGCACGTGTAGGAGCCTTCCGTGTTGACGCACTCTGAGTCACAGCCGTGGTCAGGTGTGCCGCACTCATCTTTGTCTGTAACAACAACAAAAAACTACACTAAGGGAAAAGTTTAGTTAAAATGACTAACACTCCGGAGTTTTCCAGTTGGGCTAATTTAACTAAGAAAGCTGAGTAATTTTACTGACCAGATCGATTAGGTCATATGAGACTCATCTGGTTTGGTGACTCACAGGGAAGATCAAAGGAGTCATCTGCAGTTAGAAGCTATCCGCGACAGTTTTGGCGTATAACTCATATTACCGCTCTTTGGCTATTAATAGACACATATCAATACGGAGTGTTGACAGGCACGTTCCAGCTAATTCGGTGATGTCTAATAGCGCTGGCAGAGAAATTCCAGTTAAACCAGTGATGTCCGATCACGTTGGAATAGGCACTCCAGCTATTCCTTTGATGTCTGACAGCGTTGGAAGGAACATACCGGTAGGAAAGGATTAATCATCTCATTAAAATTCAAACCTACTGACCAAAGCCTACAGACTGGTGAAGAAACTTCCCCTCCGGTCACACGTCGGTAGATCTGTAAGCACCCTGTGGGTGGCTCCCAGACCCCCTCCCCAACAATATTGCTGACAGCAGTGTACAAGTGAAATATTCTTCAGTACGGCGTAACACACCGATAAGTAAACTAGCTGAAAAGAAATTGACAGAGAGATGTGCTCTGAACACCAAGCTGAAGGCGATCCTTATACAGCGCCATCGGAACTCATAATACAAAAGTTTGACGCATGTCAGTCGCTCGAATGCGGGAGTTCGAGGTGGGACTCTTTTGTCGATAAAGTTAAAAATGTCTCCCTGCACCATGTGACTTGTTCAAACGTTAGGTCACGTGACATCGCGATAAAATCTCCAAATTATATTCTGTATGGGCATAAGCAAACTTTTTCGTGGAATCAAGAATTATTATGAGGAAACCGTATCAACACTTCACTTCTCTCGTAAATACACAGATCTAATACCCTGTTCACATGGTCAAAAGTCTAATCCGGCTTAGCACTAAACCGGCTTAACCTCATGCCGGCTTAGATTTCTGTTTTGTCCCTTCACAGGACATCATAGCTAAACCGCTTTCGGTATATCTAAGCCGGTTGGGGAAACTTTGCGTTCTCATGAGCGATTTTTAAACCAGTTTAACTTTTTTCACTCTGGAAATTATATGAAACCAGTTTAACTCTTTTGAACAGGGTATAAGACCTGCTGCTTTGTGTCTAAGCCGACTTTAAGTGAGGATGAAACCTCACTTTGAGTTCAGTGGGCCTTGAGCTAACTTTGATGGGAGTCACTTGTCCTAGAGTTCAGTGTGACATGGGAACTTAAGTGCGAAATGCCACTTAAAAAAACTTTCATGAAATCGGGCCTAGATTACGTAGTTGTAACGTAGAACTATAGGTGAACTGCGTTCTAGCGTGCTAGCTCACGTGCGATCGAGACTTGACGTGCCTGAGTTTTGGGAAATAGACGAATGGAACACACAGTAGGAGATGTGTCCATATTGACTTACCAAGACACCAAGGTAACTCGTACCCTGTCGCACACTGACACCTATCCGGTGAGACGCATTTGCCACCATTCTCACACGTGCCATGGTCATCCCCAAAGCGCTGAAAGCAAATCGCTGCAGGATGAAAAGATAAAATAAAGGTTAATCAACAAAAACGTCATTTAGGCAAACTGCAACACAACGGTGTTATAACTGATATCATAGTTACTTTACATACATTTTGTTTTCGTTTTCAGTTAATTACATTCAAATATCATGTTCGTCTTTTCTTTATAGTTGCGATAAATTTCATTGATCTATTTATTTCTTGATTTGATCGGCGTTTTACGCCGTACTCAGGAATATTTCACGTATACGACGGCGGTCAGCATTATTGTGGGGGAAAACTCACCACCATCCGCAGGTTGCTGACAGACCTTCACACATACAGCCAGAGAGGAAGCCAGCATAAGCTGGGATTTCATTGACAAATACTTCTTTATCAACCAAAAGAACGGGTGCGCTAGCGAGCTAACCGACTGAGCCACGGAAGCCCCCTTTATGTTCACGTAGAAGGTAGACATAGCAATTAGAGTAGGTTCAGCCGCCATATTTAATTTCACTTGTACGAGGGTGGTCAGTTATATAGGTATAGAAACGGGACAGCCCCCGGGACAAATCACCGCCCTTCAGCAAGCTACTGACAAACTTTTCCTGACGGGACTTACAGGTAAGCGCAGCATACTGGTGGAGTGAGTGGGTGCTTGGGGTTTAACATCGTATTTAACAGTGCTTCAGACATATGACGACGAGGAGTCCTTCTGGTGTGTCTTCTTGTGGCAGGGCGAGTCCATGCCGCCAAGCATTGACAGCAAAGGCATACATGCAGTAAGTAAGTATTATGCGTATGCACAGGGTGATTCTTGGTTTCCATTGGTAAATGGACGGTCACATGATATTCACCAACACTTGATAACGTGCCCACTCAAAGCAACGGCAGGCTAATATCCAACGATCTCGTGCGTTTATTTTATCGGACTATCTCCTTTTGGGGACCATGTGTCGTCCGTCCATTGAAAACTAAACAGTCCGACGATGGTGTGCTCAACTAGCGAAGACGGAGAAGTTAAACAATTCAAGTTTTCAACAGGGCAGTCTATTTCCTTTCGACTTTCCCTCACGCTCTTTCCCGGTATAATAATACCGATGTCATATCCCACGGCATGTATTAGGACTATAATACTGCACAATTAACAGTATTATCGTTATTACACTTTCTGGAAATAGCACATGTATCTAGTGCTGACAAATTGGCTGAGACCCCTCCGGGTTTCGAGCCAACGACCTCAGAGTCATGCACCAAATCGCCAACGATACATGTCAACCATCTAGACCACTCGACCAACCAGCCGTCTACAAAAAATAGAAGATAGCTGACCGATAGACTATACAGCGAACATGCATTACCCGTCTAATGATCAGAAATGACACAGCTCCCTTAACTGATCACATCAGATTGGTAGCTAAGAGAGCTGCGTCATTTCTGAGTAATGTCTCAGTTACTCACGAATATCACAGTCCTTATATCCACTGTCTACAGCCACAGCTTCCCATCCGTCACAGCATATAGGCTTATTCACTGATTTGTACTTTGTTAAGTATCTGTCCGAAACATAACGCACAACAGTGTATCACAATAACACTCGTTATTGACAGCACATTGATAGGCTTGTAAACATGCATATCTAAAGACATAATAGCCCGGTTTATTGTACATACACATTTAAAATGAACTTAGGTTTGTGGTACAGCGGCTACATAGTGTCACACGATTGGAAGCTTCTATAATGAACCCATGAAAGCTGCTTCACCGTTCCAGTGCTAAATAGCAAAATTTAGCCAGGCCTTATGGGTAGATTAGGAAAATTACTGGGCATCAACGATGTTAAGTGATGTACCGTGTTCAACTGTTTCTTTCTAAGGTGACAATCTGACGTAACTGATTAATGAAAAGCGAGTATGACGCACGCGCATCACAAGAGTACACTGAGAGAGTTTGAGAGAAAAGAAAAGGTCAACAACAAAGGGTGAGATATGCAAACCGAGGCACAAGCGTCATTGATTACTACATTATTTTTCATCCGAAGACATCAAGATCATATCGGGCGTGCATATAGCAGCGGATTTAGACTACGTTATCTCCGTGAATTATACCCATCCATGCAACGTTACGCAAATTTCAAACGGTACAGCGTTAGTCTGTTCTGACCCCACTGGTCAGAGTACAAACTAGGTAGAGATATGAAAATTATATGACACATACCCTATAGAACTAACCTAACACCATGGTTCAAAAGGATTTTGGACAAATAACAATATATAACGCACTTAACTGAAGATTCCTTAAAATAAAATATTCGACTGTGTCCTAAAATTTTTCTAGTGTGACGTGACAATATTCCAGATATGATGTCAAATGTGACATCGAGTAAGGCATTTATGCTGTGATGACGTCAAGAGCATTTGAAAGGGCACCGTCATTTGTGAATGGACGTCAGCGATTGGTGACGTCATGTCATAGTGCGTTACACCTGTGGCAAATTCTAGGAAGACAGTTTTTACTTACGTCAAAATTTTAAATGTCATTTTTGACACTTATTTTTAGACCTTTTGGGAAAATCATGAACACGTAGTAACAATTATATTAAGACAAAAATGCCCAAATTTGAACATCTGGGGCAATACACTGAGTAGTGTACCAAGGTTTTAAGTCTTGACTTAAAAGAAACGAGAACCTTAGATCGAATGTTTAGATTTATCGACAAAGAATCCTATTCTCACTTTAAAAAGCGTCACTTTTTATTTCTGCCATGTATGATAACCGAAATGTCGGATCTGAAAGTAAGCAAAAACGCCCACGTGGTGGAAATCGAGCGTGCCGCCATGCTCTTAACTTTAACCAATCAAGAGCGAGATATTTCTACCTCTAGAGAAGACGTCTGTTTCGGCTTTGACGTTAGCGGTACTTAGTTGACCATTTTGTCGTATAGAAGTAGTGTTGAATCAGTTCTTTCCCTTGTGATTACGAAAAAGTGATAGTGGAATACATCTGAGGTTATTCCCCAATGTCACAACCAGGAGGCCACAATGCGCGGCCTTCGATTGTAATAATAAACGGATGTGTACTGTGCACATAAAAACGTGTGTCGCCCCTAATATTGAAGAGCGTATTGTACGGATAGCGATCGTCATTGTGTTTCCGGTGTCTCTAAAATGGTGTATCCTATGGCCTGGTAAGAATTCCAGATTAAAAGCTGATTGATGGAATTACCAAGCACGTGGTAAAAAATGCCTATGCCCGCTTAGGTCTGTATGGACCCTTCTTCTGAAATAACTTTGGTTATATTTTTTGTTGTTTTTTCATTTAAGTAAAAAATCTCTTTGTCGAATCGGCTCCAAAATTGAAAGGACTGACAAATTTTGTTCCCGCATTTTCTGAGGAAATGTACAGGCTTATCTCACCCTTAGCTGCAGTTAGGCTGATTACGAGGCAGAAAAAACGAGCTGTAAATAGTAGCATCACGTAATTCTCGAAGTTTATGAACTCTGCCATCATCATAAATACAATGTTTTTTAGCATAGCGGAAATTTCTCACTTTGGAGGAAAACATATTTTCGTGGTGGAAAAGTTTTTCCCCTTAAGTGGTGGTTAAGAAAGAAGTTGGAAACGAGCTATAAATAACTGCACTACCTAATTCTTCAAGTTTTGTAAAATCTACCAATATCATGAAGACAAACCTTTTCCTATATATAAAGGGGCACTCTATGTGTGGAGGAAACATTCTTTCATTGTGCACATGTTTTTTTTTGATTTTTTGGGGGTTTTTTTTGACAGTGAAAAGTTTTTTCTTGGTTCAAGAAGTGTTTTGGAAAGACTATTTAAGGTTTTCTGACCAACTAATTCCACTCGTGCCAATATTTTCTCATCTGTGTGTAGTTTTGTTTTCCTGTGATTTAAATATTGTGGTCCATTCTCCGAGTTAAAGGTGTTCGCTCTTCCCCAAGGATTTTCCGCGTATAGTTCTATTTAACAGGTTAACTCACTAATGCAAAAATTTTCCGAATTCTCCATAATGTTTAGATTTTTGGAGCTGTCGGAAGATTTTTTCGTGCATTGTTCACAGGTTTTCTCCGTGGTCGAAAAATTCCAGAGTACAGAGTTAAATGCTAATCCAACAAAATATACAAATAAATAAGTATATTTAACGGTTTTGTAAACAGATTTCATCACCTCTTCGCCGTGCACTTCTGAATTCCCCATTTTAAGCCACAAAGGGTGTCGTAAATCTCCAGTTCTTTGTACACAATTCTGGTTTGTCTGCAAACGTTTCTCCTGTAATGGTTACAGTAATGGTAATTATAATGGTAATGAGATATAACGTAATAAACAATTCAAGATTTATGTCAACATTTATGGCTGGATTGCAAACGTTTCACACGTAATGAAGACAGTAACGGCAATGATAATGGGAATGCAATATACCATAAGTTAAATACATGTATACAACTCCAGATTTATGTCTTCCTTTTTAAACTAGAAACGTTTCTCCAGCAACGGTGATGGTAGTGACAATGATAATGATAATCCGATATACTATGATATATAACCCAGGAATAACTGGTTTAGAATGACTGAAATACTGTCTTGGCATCACATCACAACAGCATGTGAAAAATGCAAAAGAACCCGGCCTTCGCGCCCTTTAGTCCAGCAGTAAAAGGTATTTGTCACCGGGTCAAACATGGAAAAGCTTACGTGCTATTGCTTGTCTATACGTTAGTCTTTAAACCTTCATTAAACTGCACATGAATTCAAAACAAAAACGTGTCTCAAAAGACCCCAACGAGCAGTGTCCACAAATACTTTAGATTATTTTTTTTACATTTTTCAGTGGGTTTCTAAGACCATATTTTCCAAAGATTTTTCACATTTTTTGGCGAAGAATCCATTATTCATCATAACTTACTAGACTGATCCACATGTATTCCATCAACGATGATTTCAAAGGCACTACAACTAGTTTCAAAGTCTTTCGAATACAAATAGGTGAATTTTTATGACGTTTCATCGTTTATACGTGATCTAAAACGACCTCCGTGTTTATGCTTCTTGTAATGAAGAATTGTGAAAAAAAATATATATATACATATATACTTTTTGGAAGCAGTTTTGCATATCAAATTGTATGGCGCGGACTTGATCGCAACGTTTATCCTCGCCTAAAATATTTACATGTAGAAATAAATACATTTAAATAGTTCTTTGGCAAGGTGAGTTTTGGTTCCATTTTGATAACGTGAATCGGCACAACCTAACAGCTTTTCTTCCCTACTATCAGAATCGCTATATGTATACGTCCAGTATATGTAAGGCACATTATATGTTGCACAAAAGAGATTTAACCACGTGCCTAAAAGTGAAGAGAATATCCTGTGGCGTCATCAAAGGCGTTGTTTATAAGTGGCTTCACATCTGCCGTCCATGTATTTCATACATATTTACATGAACATGTTCTCTCTCGGGGTAAGCGATACGTACCTTCATGACTGAAGAGTCCCGAGAACACGGGAGTGACGTCATGCCCTCAGCCAGTGGAAAAGTATGGCATTGGTGCATGGCGTCCGTGTCACTCAAGAATATTAATACGTGAATCACAGAAGAAGAACTTCACAAAAATCAAATGGCATGTAAGTAGCCATGTCTTACCCTCCTTCCAGTTGACCTGTTCCAACGTTTGCAAGTAAAAACATGAGAAAAAGCCGAATGGTCCATCTCGTCATGACGTTCTGGTAAGCCATCTCTATTGGTCAACTCATGAACCTATCAGAATACATAATAAGCCTTTCCAAAAATAAAAGAAAATAATAATAACATCGCGTAACGGAAGTGCACCCGGCTTAAGACAAAATATTTCCACAAACTGGATGATTATTTATAAACAACAAGTTCCCCCGGGCTCGGCCCGGTTTCCTCCCACTATAATGCTGGCCTCCGTCATATAAGTGAAATATTTTTGAATACGGCGTAAAACACCAAATCAAATAAATAAAGTAAATCTAAATAACAAGCAGAGTTATCCGAGCATTTTGTTATCAGCTATTCAATCTAGTCGTCAGTAATTATTCTGGATTCCGAGTCTCCCATCACCTGGAAAGCTGCCGGGCCCGGAATCCAGGAGAGTCAGAGGCGCAGTCTGTGCAGATCGTTGTTTTCCTTGTACGCCACGTTACACTGGTCGTACAATTTCCTGGTCCCAGAATCACGAAGCTGTCTTAAACTTACGCCAGATTTAGTCTTAACTTTAAGACAGCTTACCGTGTCAAAATTATGACTCACGTAAACATATTTTAATTTAACTTAGACGTCTTTGACCTTATTGACAGAAGTGAAAATTGGCATTTAAATTTAAATCCAAGGTCAGTAATGGCAGTACCAATTAAGACGAAGTCTGACTTAAATCTCAGAAAAGCTTTATGACCCTGGGGCCTGGAATAAAGATGTCCCTCCATGTTGTCAACGGTAAGCTGTCTTGAAGTTAAGACTAAATCTGACTTACGTACCCGTTGTCTGATTCAATGTGGATATAACGAGTGACTTGTTTGCTTGATTCTTGTTAACAGCGTGATCATAAAATTTCGTTTTTGTACATGCTGTATTTATTTATTTATTTGCTTGGTGTTTCACGCCTTACTCAAGAATATGCCACGTACATGACGGCGGCCAGCATTATGGTAGAAGGAAACCGGGAAGAGTCCGGTTGAAACCCACGGCCATCCGCAAGTTGATGGCAGACCTTTTCACGTATGACCGGACAGGAAGTCTGCATGAGCTGGATTTGAACTCACAACAACCACACTTGTGGGAGTCTTCTGGGTGAATACGCTGCGCTAGCGCGTTAACCAACTGAGCCACGGAAGGCCCTGTACATGATATATGAATTAATGGGTTAAATTAATGGGTGTTCGAAATCTGAAACACGGGGAACAAATCACAGCCCTTTGCCAGGTAACTGACTTAGAGCCACCACTGGATTACTGAGGCCAAGCCCCAAGATCACAGAGCTGATTTAGACTAAAGTCAAACTTTATACCCTTAATTTTACAGAAGCTGACTGCGCTAAAATTGTTACTTACCCTAAGGTCACGCGAATTTAAATTCCAGTATATTAAGATCACAAATTAAGTCTAAGCCTGGATTAAGTGCAGGACAACTTCCTGATCCTTGGGCCTGGGACCATCGAAAAACTATTTATTTTTTAACAAACGAATAAAAAATTTTATTAATCAAAAACGTCCACCCTTGTGTGAGGAGATGGATTCGAACTCGTACACACCTCCGAGAACTTTCTACTGATCACCACGTCGTTTTAATCACTGCAATACACGCATTAACACTTACAGCAATGTTGCAAATCGTAACATTTTAAAGTTTTACGAAATACCTGAATCACACATTCAGCTGTTCCATTGGTCAATAAACAAATTAACTCAAAAGTCAAATATCAAATCAAATGAAACCAACTACGATGTTTTGTGTCCTGGGCTATAGAAAAATTGGCTCAGTGAAACATTCCTTATTTAACAAATGCAAACAACATACATGTACGTGTGCCTTTACACGGACAAACAGAGCGTTCAGGTTCACAGAGAAAGTCTACTGTATCACAATCCGAATGCAGATCTTCGCCACAATTCTTTCTCTGCAGGTGGGGGCCTTCGTGGCTCAGTTGGTTGTCCAGCCTACAAAAATACATACCATTGCTGAACAGCGTGATCTTCGGACAAAATTGAGGCCCGGATGTCTGGAGCCGTTTTCGAGAGAGAATAGGCTATGTTTCGTTACTAGAAGTCTCACCAACAGTTCGTGTTTTCAAATACACTCACGTCTGTTCAGTAATTCCAGCGGCGACCTGTGGTTGTAATTTACGTGTACATCCAGATGTTGACTTCGTCAGCGCTGCTCAGGGTCTAGTGAAGGTTTGGCTTTGCTTCGGTTGTATCGCTGCACAGACAAAGTATCGGTTGACACCAGCGACACAGTATTTGGTAGCTAAGAAGATGCCATTGTTCTTACCGTTGATAAAAACAGGGGAATCGTATGACTGGAACAATGGTTTTACTTTGAACTGTAGCTGCCGTAATTATTAGGCCCTTTATGTATTTGCAAATGGCCCTCTTGACCCTATACGAGCACATATAAACATCTATGACTTTATATACAGCTGCCTGCAGTGCTGGTTATTATTGTAATGGGGAATTTGTAAAATTCTTTCCCGCCTTTAACAAAAAGGTCACAAACTGTGAACTCTTCTGTTCTTTCCCGGTAGTACGTCGCACCTTTAGATGTATTTGTGCTCACCAAACATTTTGGTTGTATACAAGCGCTACAGGGTCACGGCAGGAAACGAAGCGTTTTAACTCCAAATTGGCCCCTTCTCTGTACCCTCTCAGAGTCTCCCATGACGAGCACGTAAAATTAAAAGGCAAAGAAAGCGATAAAATATATTATAGCTCAAAGACTCTCAGTGTCCAAGAAAATTATTCCATTAACATTCCTTGGTTTTTATTTTAACCCAGTAGAATGCAAATGAAATTACCGGATTCTAGTACGTAAGAGTTTTCAGATGTCGTAGTGATCAAAGGTATGTCAAGTTTTTTGCCACTCAGTACGCGTATGGACTTGAAACCTCTGAATTCAGAGCATATATACCCATCGTGTGGTAACGTTTAAGGACATTTGCCGAATGAACCTTGAAATGAACTACTTAAAGCACCAAATGTACGGATGTGACGTCATTACATACCGTCGTGGAATTGGGTGTTTTTAAAAAGGACTTTACTCGGTTCAGCAATAAAATCTATCTATTTTCCAGGACCAACTTGTTTCAATGATCTTTCCTTAGATATATCCTTTATTTTAGTGTGTTTTTTCCTTTGGGTTTGTACAAGGCAACAATAGACAGAATATATCCATGCACCGTTGTGGAAATCTCGACACTGCACCTCGTTACCTATTCTTTATAAGTAATAATTTTAATTTCGTCTGTCATTTTGTACCCCACCAAACTAAACCTCCCTTACATAGTTACAAGTTTTATTTTTCCCCCTCTCAATGACAATTAATAGGAGATCGACCATGCTCGTACGGCTATTTGTGCAGTCTAACGTTCGATGAAGACCACATGTTTTCCCACCAGTATGGTGTGAATATCGGTATGTGAAAGGAGGGAAAGTTCGTCAGTAGCTTGCCAAAACTCGGTGGTTTACGCCAGGCACTCCAACTTTCTCATTCCATAAAACCGACTGCAACTGTATTTGTGAAAAATCATCAGCATTGGCGTTAAGCCAAAATCCAAAAAAGTCATATTTATTTGGTTACATTGAGTGGATTTTTTGGTTTATGCTTAAAGTTTTAGAACATTTATGTTAGTGCTTCTATAGTCTACATTGTATTGTTTGAGATACCGGGATGAACACTTAATACATAGACGCAGTAAACAGACGGCATCATAAATAAGTTTTATTTGCGACTCTCCAAGGAGGCAATGCAGAATCATGCTGAATTGAATTACCTTCTGAATATTGAAAGATTTAGTTCAAAGCTTTATAACTGACCCTGGAGTACAAAGCCCTCGATGGCTCAGCATTAAAAGGGGTCTGTAGAGGGAGACAAAGGCCATGCCTATGAATAATAAAAATCCGTTCATTGGAAGACTTGACTTGCCAGGCAAGAGGAAGAGCGGACACATTCCTCCGAGCAAAAACCTAACTAAAGTCATGAGAAATGAGCTGCGAGTCAGCGCAACCAACCAGACTGTGGTCTGTGTCTGTTAACATGACGACTGTATTCACCTCTCGGTGAAATCGTTCACAGTGACTATCAAATAGTCTTGAGTCAATGAAACGTAACACGATAAGTCCTACTCATTGGTGTTTTGGATGTTTATAATAGTGTTCAAAAATGCAGATGGAGTTTCTTTCTCTCGTTCATAATGTGAAACTCCATAAGTTTGTTTTCTACGCCAAAACAATATTGGAGGTCCATCATCTCGATGCGTAGAGCTTGTAGTCTTACCTGTCACTGACGAAAGACACTTGTTGTAACGAGAATGTCTGATTTTATAGTAGGCTAACTATAGACGAAAAAGAACAGTTAAAATAAACATGCCATAAGCAAGGAAAACGTATAAAGAAATGATGAATAAGTTCTCCAAGTACAAATCTCACAGACTTCCTGAGAAGCAATGCATGAATATATGCTTGGGTTTGAAGTCGTACTCAACAATGTTTCAGTCGTATGACGACGAGGAGTCCTTAAAATGTATGTATATCATGCGTATACTTGTGGTAGGGCGAGTCCACGCGGACAAAGTGCTGTCGCCACCGGAACATCAAGCCGAAGACACCAGATATAACACCCAATCAGTTCACATTATACTGACACTGGGCCGACCAGTTCTGTTTCCTTGCTCTAAACTCTTTGTGATGAGCGCCAAGCAGAGCGCCATGCGCCATTTTTAAATTGTTTTCTTGTCATTAAGTCCAGGAAGGACCGGACAACAGATTGGCGGACGCTCTATTAAACGACTAGTTAACTGAGGTGGCCCCTTCGTGAGAAGTGTCCACTCTTAAAAGTTTACGGAGGATTTATATTAACATTTCAACATTTTCTGGGTGTTTAAAAGGTACATCATATTTAGTGCAAAGTTGCTTTCATGTTGTCACATACGTCTTATACTGCTGTAAAATGTTGTAACATAATATGCCATATTGATGCGACATGTTATAACATAACGTGCTATATTGCCGTAACATGTTTTAAAATAACATATGTATTCGTGTTACAAGTTGTAACATAATGTGATAAATTGTTGTAACATGTTGTAGCATAACATGTGATACTGACGTAACATAATGTAACATAACATACTATGTTACAAGGTGTTTCAGATCTATAAAGCGCAACACAACACCTACAGGTTTAATCTGACATGTAGTAGCGGTGGAATGTACCACTTTGTAAGCATTTTGTAAATTGTTTAATTTCTAAATTGGCAAACTAAACGTAGTGGTAATTAGGCATGGACTACACTCAGCTGGATGGGGGGTGGTGGAGGGGTGGAGGGGTGACTTAGCGTCTGCCAGCAACTTGATGATGCCTTTGGATTTCTCCCGTTTTTTGGCCGATTTACTCCCATAATAATGATGACCGCCATGAGATAATATTCCTGAGTAGAACACTACGACGTGATTACCCATTCACGCAGAAAAGGACAATGTGATCACCCATCTATCCCAACAATATGGTCAACGATCAATCGGGACAATGTGGACTCTCCAATAAGTGTTAGAAGTGAAAGGGTAGGATGCCCTTGTGTCCTATGTGAAAATGATGAAGAATCATTTGAAAACGTCCAGTTTCGGATCACCACCAAAATTTGATGGACTGGCACTTTGTCCAAGATCACGGATTGAGATCTATGTATAACGTTTTCCGTAAAAAGTATTTATTTATTTCATTGTTCTTTTACACAGCGCTGAAGAATATTTTACCTACACGACGGTGGTCAGTATTGTGGTGGGAGGAAACCGGGCAGAGCCCGGTGGAAACCCACGACCATCCCCAGGTTGCCGGCGGGCCTCCCCATTTACGACCGGAGACGAAGATAGCGAGAAAGAGAAACAGCAGGTGAAAACATTAACTTCCCTGGCGGGGGAAAATGCACGGTAGAACAAAGAACCGGTGCTGCTACGTTATATGTATATTTGCGGCAAAACGTATATATGGCAAGAGGCCAAACCCAGGTCTTTTACGTGGGCTATACATTGTCTGAGGGACATCGTGCATGGTGTCTAAGACAGAGCAGATGAATGACGCACAACGACCAAAGCTTTTCGGGGAAACCTAACCCGAACAGTTGGTTCTTTGTGAAATGAATATGTTAAGATAAATATAAATGCACCTGGCAGTGCGGAAATAAAGGAAACTGATATTCAGTAGTCGGACAATACAATACATGACTTAATTATTCAGAAGAGGTCAGCGGAATTTCAAACGAAGAGATTTTACCAAAACTGTAAATATTCCAGTGTTAAGGGGGTTAAAAATATATGTTAATATTCGGCCTTTTTTCCCCTTTGTTGTAAATCAAGTGTTTAGATATTCTATCATAGGCTTAGGTGCTCTAGAATTCTATATGTGCCCGAACAAATACAGGCTTATTCAAAGCAGGTACAGATACATGTATATAACGTAGACATCTGCAATGTCTCATTGATAAAGGAAGTAAAGGGACGATATGGAAGGAGCCGAGGGAATGTCTGGAGCTGGGGTGTGGTACAGGGAGGTGCCAGGAGGTACAGGGCTTTGTACGGAGGTGCCGGGGGGTAGAGGGTGGTATAGGAGGGAGTCGCTGGTTACAGGGCGGTACGTTTATTTATTTATTTCTTTGGCGTTTTACCCCACACTCAAGAATATTTCACTCATACGAAGGCGACCACCATTATGGTGCGAGGAAGCCGGGCAGAGCCCGGGGAAAACCCACCACTATCCGCAGGTTGCTGGCAGACCTTTTCATATACCGCCGGAGAGGAAGCCAGCATGAGCTGGACTTGAATTCTCAGCTACCACATTGCTGAGAGGCTTCGGGGTCATTACGCTGCTCTAACGCGATAACCAACTGAGACAGGGAGACCCCCCTCCCCTCCCCCTACCCACCAGGGCGGTACAGGGAGGACTGGGCTGCAAGAGAGGTGCAGAATGGGGGTGGTACAGTACGGTACAGGGAGGTTCCTAAGGGTATGGGACGGTAAAGATAACTCCTGGCCGTTTTTTTAGGGTGCTATTACACAGTCCTTCAGTTAAATTTTCTTTTCGTTTCAAGGTTAATGTGTATCGAATAATTTACGTATGTTATTGTGTACATATTTTTGGAATATATAATGGTTATTTTGATCTCCAGAAACGTAAGGTAAGACCAATGAAGAAAGAAAACAAATATAAAGGTCAGTTCAACTTTAAAAGGGACCTCTACGGCCCAGTGGTTATCATCATAGGGCTGCGCGAAGCCTCCCAGAAGCCTCTCGCCAGTGCGGTCACTACCCGTAATTCTATGATTAGCTCATGCTGGCCTCCAATGCCGCCGTAAGTGGAAAGGTCTCCGAGGTCTCATATGAGTATAAGACATTATTAAATGTACGGCACAAAACTGTACTGAAATAAATAACTAAATATATCAATTTGTGAATGTTGGCATAATAAAATCAGCAACCCCATACCGATAGAGCATCCTTGGGCCTCGGATTGCAAGTATTGGAAATTCAACTCGCTTCTGGCTAGGTTTGGGTGTGTTACACACCTTATTCCAAAAAGCTGAAAACGTTCTGTAAGGATAGGAAACGAGTTTCTCAACATTCTTCTCTCCGTAATTTTCACTCTGTTGTAGGTTTTCCAATTTAAATCAGAAAACTGGCCAGCACAGCCCTAGAGAACACCACAGCATCTCACCCGGTGCTTGGAACACACCCCACCCCCACTCACACAACAGCACCTGTGTACTTCACCGCCCCCGTCCCCTCCCCGAAAAATAAAAAACGTAGTAGAAAAACAAAGCATGATAATAATATGAAATTCCTGTAGTTTTTAATGACAAAATCGTAATTTTCTAATAAGAATTTTCTTGGGTTTCCTTTTAAAAGTATCAAATTTTAAAATCAAGATGAACATTCATATTTCACAATGACTCAGGAGCCCCTCATCAGTGTGCATGCCGTGCGTTCACGTCCAGCTCTTGCCGGCGTAGGCCTCTCTACAGTCAGATACAACAAAGTTTGCCTAAAATCCCTGCATAACTGTGGTTTTCCCCTGGACTATGTCCGGTTTCTTTCCACAATTACTTAATTTCTGAATAATGCCTTTCAAATAACAAATATTCTTTTTTAAATATATTTTCTTCTTAAAATGTAATGCATTTAATTGAAACCAACGGTTTTTACTTTAAATATTCATTTTCGACTTCATTTTACCTAAGAAGAAAAAACATTTTTCTATTCATGTCGTGTGTTCATGGTACTTTTTAAAACTATCACCAAAATGGCAATGTTTATCAGAAAGAAAAAAAAATCAGTAGAAACGTATTTAACTTTGCTTCAACCATGTACACTCGAAGTTGTTCTCTTTATACACCATCCAAGCAGTAATTTTCGGACAAATTTTTTGTCTTGCTTTTTTCCCCAACTATATGAGCTCTACTTGTAAATTTTCCTCTCACTCAAAATCATCACCACTTTGTCTTTCTCAACCTTATAATATTGCAATTGCTACATTACCGACTTACAAACAGGAGAAACACGAGGGCTTCAAGCAGCGCCATCGGTGATGTCACTTCCACGTGGCTTGACTTTGTTTTAACTGTTGCCTTTTTTTAACTGAGTGATTTCTATAATACGTGCTACAAACACTAAGAGACGATTCCAGTTCGATACATAATGGCGCAATTTGTTGTTAGTGGCGAAGTAACATGAGTATGGAGGTGTAGCTGGGTGACGAAAATTGGATCATGTATAAGGCAACAACGACAACTGTCAATTGGACGAAAAACGTTTAATAATTTGTTTTGATAGGTTAGTTCCACGAATTAAATTGCTCACGTTTTAATTTAATAAAGGGAATGATATGCTCCTCACAGAAATAGAATTTTCAAGGAGTTTCCTGGAGTACTTACTTTTCCGAAAAATGTCCTCAAGAGTTCAGGAAAGAAAAGTTTGAGTCGGCCCGAATTTAGTAACAAACATGTTTGCCTGACCGAATCACTGGAATTTCTGATATGTTGTATCATGGAGCAAAGGAGAGCCTGCAACAACACACAATTGTTATTGTCAAAAAGTGGTCTGAATCGTATTCCATGACTTGGTAACGTTGTGCTATACAACGGCAACTCCGCAGAGGGGCTTGCTTGCCCAAATGCAAGAAAACCTTTCAGTGATGCTGAAACAGACGGCGGCAGTAAACACTAAAAAACTGGAAACACATAGGTAAATCGGTGACAATTCTGGCCACCTCTGAAATGCCCTCATAGAACTCTGTCCGCTTCGCGCCCAGAATCCAAACACCCAGCTTTTACTTACTTACTAACTTAGTACATTGATTATGCAATGGCGGTCCGCTTTGTTTTATACGGAAAGCGGGACGCCCGGTGAAAACCACCGTCATGTGGCAAGAAACTGTTGGACTTCTCCACATCTGACTCACACACATTTGTGAAAGGCAAGTGATATCGACGAACTTCATGGAAGACTGTCTTGAAGATCACACGGGCCAACTCGACCGCCTTTTACCACAAATTAGAACCCCTAGAATAGTGAGGTGTACAAATCTAGAGAATTCTTGCCCGAGGTTGGGACGGGCTCGTTTTTTGTCATTTTGCACCGGGGTAGTATGTTTCCCTCTTATCGTTTATCTTCAGCTCTCTGTTTAAAATTGTCTTTTGATGTATTCGACTGCGATCTGCCAGCAACCTGCGGATGGTCGTGGGTTTCAACCGGGTTCTGCCTGGTTTCTTTCGACCATAAGGCTGGCCGCCGTCGTATAAGTGAAATTTTCTTGACTAAAGCGTAAAACACCAATCCACTGAAAAAAAGGATAAATTATTTCACTGCTGTTTTACGCCGTACTCAAGAATATTTCACTTATATGACGGCGGTCAGCATTATGGTCGGAGGAATCCAGGCAGAACTCGGGATAAACCCAAGACCACCTGCAAGTTGATGGCGGACATTCCCACGTACGACCGGAGAGGAAGCCAACGTGATTTGGTCTTCACAGCGATCGCATTCGACAGAGGCACCTCAGTCATTAAGCTGCACCAGCGCACTAGATCCCCACGGTCCACGGAGGCCCACCCTCTGTAAAAATAGCTCGCTACCAAAACTGCCGTCCTCATATCACACCTTCTATGCATCGCTATGTTTAACGTGCATAGTATTGCGAGGTGAAAGTGCAGTTAGAATATTTCTACGAACTGTTCACATTTAACACCATAAGCTTATGCTTTCCAGACAAAGACTTAACCAGCTTCAATGACGTCATTATTATATGCATTCTGTAGAATGAAGTCTAAAGATACCGCTATAGATACTGGCTCTTCGCCACGAAAATCATCCTGAACCGGCGGGGTCAAGTCCATCAGATTCCTCCCTGGACGCCTACGTGTGGTAAATCCCGTGTACAGAGACACTCCTCAACATACCTGCGCGGCCCAGCCGCGAGTTCACACCGCAACTTGCCCCTAGAATTATTGCATCTGCTAGGTTACATCATATGCAAGGTGGCAATAACAAAAACAGTAGATGTCTGCGACAAGATTTACATCAAAATTTAGTACTTTGCCGAGACTTTTGGGCTACCAAAATACTCGAAGGCAAGTTACAGACTGAACTCGCGGCTGGGTCGAACAGGTATGTTGAGGAATGTCTGCACACCGGATGTACCACACGTAGGCGTCTGGGGAGGAATCTGATGGACTTGGCGGGTGATTTCGGAGGGAAGAGCCAGTATGTATAAAGGCATCAGTCCAATACAGAAAGTAGTCATGTATACACAGTATCTACCTCATAAGTGTCACTGACGAAGGGCAGTTCTGGTAGTGGCCATCTGTGATTTTAAAGTTAACCGAACACATGCGACAACCTTGAAAAAAATCTTCCGTTAAATCCTTCATATGAGGGATGACGGATTGCCTTCACGGTAATCTATGAGATTAATTCATTCTCCGATTATGAATTAATTCGTTATTATGAACGGATTCAGTCATAACCAGAAACGGATTTAACGGAAATTATTTTTTAGGGAAGTTAAAAGAAAATTACTGTACTTGTAGATATTTAAGGCAACTTTAAAGAAAGAAACCAACACACTATTTCATGTTTCTGAAGCAGGAATCTATGTTTTATACCGATAGCATGATCTAGGCCTTGAAGTTCTGTTGTGCACTATTATAGCACCGGTCCCATCATACACTGTTTCGTAAGGACAGCATAACGTCAAACCAGCACCGTAATTAATTTTACCGAACAGTTTCTCGAGAACCTGCGCGTTGTAATCGGAGTTCGGTTTAGCTTTCCTGATGGAGCCGTCCTTTGGCGTGTCTTGGTGGACGGCGAGAATGGTGCTGGTTGCGTCTATGACGATATGGCCAAGCTCGTTCCCGCGTAACACCAACCAATTGTCGTACGCTCGAATTCCGATGGCTATCCGCGGGTAAGATTCCCACGGGTAACCCCGAGACGTGATAAAGTAGTCTTCCGACATTGTAATGAAAAGTTTACCTCTAACTGCCGCCTCCTCTCTAAGCAGTTTCCAGGAATTCGCCTCGGTGCCACTGACGTTCGCCACATTCATACGCCTTCCCGTAATCAGCATGTTTTTGGAAAGCAGTAATGGCGACAGCTCTCGACTCTTCAGCACAGCGATGACACTCTCCACTAATTTGTCGTCGAACAGAATATCACCGTTTACAAACCCGTATAGTTCACTGTTTACGGCCGACTTCACTTGTACGAACATTGACGGGAGAATTGGCGTGCCAGCGTTTCCCGGCAGATTGTCGATCACCGGAAGTGTCATCCAGCCTAATTCGCGAGCCTGTGCACTGAGAGCGGTATCGTTCGTGAACAGCACGGCAGAAATGTTAAGACCAAAGAGAAGGCTCCAATTATGGAGCGTGTTGTTGTTGACTTGGCGTCTAGATGGTACTGCTAACATAGACGTGAACAGAGTCAGCAAAGTTGGTTTGAGGCCTGTTGTCTCGGCATCATATGTGCTATTCCTGTGAACCGGAAGTGGGATGTCCGACCGCCTAATGACGACAGGTAGTTCCGGGTAGAAAAGCCATGCGCAGAGAACTAATCCCAAGGTTAGCACAACTGCCACAGGTGCCCCCTTTAAGAATGATTGTGACATCTGAATAAAATATCAAAACAGAAATATAGGTCATAAAACTTTATTATTTGGGATAAGGATCAAAGCGATAACATGATATGATGGGGTTATGACTCTGCTTCACGCCATGTAAAGATCCAGGTGTCAGGAACATTCTCCTGAATTGCAAGAAATTTGCTAGATTGTTTGTTGGTTCCACAGCTAGTCTTTCATAAACTCCACTTTTGTTCCGATACTTGGATGCCGCTATACCACTGGAGTAACACTACCTTCCATTTAATTTCCTTGGAGTAGTGCCAGGATTCTGTCGCCTCGCATCTCAGCCTCTTATCGTTTGTCTCTTGCCAAAGTACAGACACTTGCAAACAAGTGTGCTACAATTTCGGCGGTCTCGCCTTCATAATTTAGGAGCTGACCAGCCTAGAAGCACATCGCTGCATGTCAAGTGAAAAACGACGTCATGTTTTATAGTTACGCGCCACAAACGGCGCGCAACTATTTAGTTTTAACATGAAGCGATGAAATTCTAGACCGGTCAGCTCCTAAATAACGGAGGTGAGCCCGCTGAAATTGTAGCGCGCATGTTTGCGAGTGTCTGTACTGTGGCAGAGACATAAGATACGTGGCTGAGGTGCGAGGCGGCATAACTCTGGCAGTACTCCAAGGAAATTAAATGGAAGGGTGCATGACTCCACTGGTAGGCCTATGGCGGTATCCAAATATCGGAGCGACAGTGAAGTTCGAAAGAGCTATCCCGCTAAACAGTTCAGCAGTTTATCGGTATACCTTTTCCTAATAGTTGCGACGATCCTTCGTGGCCAAATCTTTGTCGACTGCATAAGTTCAGAACACGAGTCGCTGGCCATTGACGCTGTATGTTCACATCATACATGCTGAGTGGCTGGCGTGAAATTCATGTACGGCGAAATCAAGCATCGGATGCATATTATTAGATAGACTCGAGGTCACTTGTCAGTCCAGACATGTTAAAGAACTAAGATATTGTGCAGCGGGGATTCGCTTTATATAAACCGCACTCGATTTTCGGGATGTGACCTACATACCATAAATTGGGAGGAAGATGCGGAGGGGCCAGGTGCCTAGCCAGGACCGGTTGCTTCCTTCTGTGTTCATTCCCTTTTTTCCATTTAATTATTACTTTGTAAGATACACATAAGTATAGTTTTCAATTTGTCGATAGCTGTTCGCTCTCTGGGAATAAAGGAAACTGAAATTCACGGGTAAACCCCCGACCTGTGGTATGTTGTTTTCCCACGTGTTTCGTGCAGAAACACAAACCATACTGGTGCAAGACAGACGGTTTTTAGCTCTGATATGGGTTACCTATGTTTCCAGCTCAGCGCCCGCATTAACCGCTCTGAATCAGTGCATTTACTAACCTGAAATTAGGTCCTGTTGACTGCGCTGCCCCCAAATATCAAAGTGGTACACTGGAAATTTCGATGTTTAAAATACTTTTATGCATCACATATTAAAAAATTGAAGATTATAGCTTTATAGTATAGGTCTATATACATGTTTTAGACACTATACGTGTTTAATATTTAGATATATGTGTATGTTTAGTTATGTCTGAAGATTAATCACCCATTAAACGCGTTGAACATTGAACATTTTACAGTGTAACGCAACGTAAACGGATGTTCCGTGATCTCAAACTAATTTTGAATCTGTATCACCTCATGAAGAATGCAGGTGAACATTGAAGAGCCGTAACAGCGGAATTAACACAAATGTAACCAACGCATCCATTGCAAGGCACAGACAACTATTGGGAAACCCCACTCGGGACTTGCACAAGCCTTAAATAACTCGTACATGCTCCACGTCATTTTTGAACGACGTTGTGTTAAAGGCATCACGGGATATGGATTTACCTTTAGTTACATGACCTCTGTTGGCGTCGTAAGCAATCCTCACAAGACGAAACTGATGTCTTATGGAAATTGGGTCAAGGATCTATGTTTTCCATTTTCATATGAAATGAACAGTTTTGAAATCATTTCAAACACAAAAACGTCTCAAACGTAACTCACATGCTCTTAAAGACGGCGACAAAAATATGTGTAAAAATAAAACTATATATATATATTTATATTTAGCCTTTTCATTACGCTGTGTGATTCGGTTCATCGGAAGAGTGTTGCAGTGCCAGTTTACCCTGGAATCATTACCCTGCATATCCCATCCAAGCTTATTTCAAATCGTAATTATGAACAGATGTTCCAAATGCCTCCAAACTTTAATAGCAAACTGCGAAATGTTTTTCAAATCACGAGTCTCAGTTCGTAGGTTATAATCGTCTGCTCCTCCTGAAACCTTTGTTTTCACAATTTTTACTAATATAGTTAAATCTGTTCATTATTGACGACATGACGACTGTATTCACCTCTCGGTGAAATCGTTCACAGTGACTATCAAATAGTCTTGAGTCAATGAAACGTAACACGATAAGTCCTACTCATTGGTGTTTTGGATGTTTATAATAGTGTTCAAAAATGCAGATGGAGTTTCTTTCTCTCGTTCATAATGTGAAACTCCATAAGTTTGTTTTCTACGCCAAAACAATATTGGAGGTCCATCATCTCGATGCGTAGAGCTTGTAGTCTTACCTGTCACTGACGAAAGACACTTGTTGTAACGAGAATGTCTGATTTTATAGTAGGCTAACTATAGACGAAAAAGAACAGTTAAAATAAACATGCCATAAGCAAGGAAAACGTATAAAGAATCGATGAATAAGTTCTCCAAGTACAAATCTGACAGACTTCCTGAGAAGCAATGCATGAATATATGCTTGGGTTTGAAGTCGTACTCAACAATGTTTCAGTCGTATGACGACGAGGAGTCCTTAAAATGTATGTATATCATGCGTATACTTGTGGTAGGGCGAGTCCACGCGGACAAAGTGCTGCCGCCACCGGAACATCAAGCCGAAGACACCAGATATAACACCCAATCAGTTCACATTATACTGACACTGGGCCGACCAGTTCTGTTTCCTTGCTCTAAACTCTTTGTGATGAGCGCCAAGCAGAGCGCCATGCGCCATTTTTAAAGTGTTTTCTTGTCATTAAGTCCAGGAAGGACCGGACAACAGATTGGCGGACGCTCTATTAAACGACTAGTTAACTGAGGTGGCCCCTTCGTGAGAAGTGCCCACTCTTAAAAGTTTACGGAGGATTTATATTAACATTTCAACATTTTCTGGGTGTTTAAAAGGTACATCATATTTAGTGCAAAGTTGCTTTCATGTTGTCACATACGTCTTATACTGCTGTAAAATGTTGTAACATAATATGCCATATTGATGCGACATGTTATAACATAACGTGCTATATTGCCGTAACATGTTTCAAAATAACATATGTATTCGTGTTACAAGTTGTAACATAATGTGATAAATTGTTTTAATATGTTGTAGCATAACATGTGATACTGACGTAACATAATGTAACATAACATACTATGTTACAAGGTGTTTCAGATCTATAAAGCGCAATACAACACCTACAGGTTTAATCTGACATGTAGTAGCGGTGGAATGTACCACTTTGTAAGCATTTTGTAAATTGTTTAATTTCTAAATTGGCAAACTAAACGTAGTGGTAATTAGGCATGGACTACACTCAGCTGGATTGGGGGGTGGGGGTGGAGGGGTGGCTTAGCGTCTGCCAGCAACTTGATGATGCCTTTGGATTTCTCCCGTTTTCTGGCCGATTTACTCCCATAATAATGATGACCGCCGTGATATAATTGAAATATTCCTGAGTAGAACACTACGACGTGATTACCCATTCAAGCAGAAAAGGACAATGTGATCACCCATCTATCCCAACAATATGGTCAATCGGGGCAATGTGGACTCTCCAATAAGTGTTAGAAGTGAAAGGGTAGGATGCCCTTGTGTCCTATGTGAAAATGATGAAGAATCACTTGAAAACGTCCAGTTTCGGATCACCACCAAAATTTGATGGCCTGGCACTTTGTCCAAGATCACGGATTGAGATCTATGTATAACGTTTTCCGTAAAAAGTATTTATTTATTTCATTGTTCTTTTACACAGCGCTGAAGAATATTTTACCTACACGACGGTGGTCAGTATTGTGGTGGGAGGAAACCGGGCAGAGCCCGGTGGAAACCCACGACCATCCCCAGGTTGCTGGCGGGTCTCCTCATTTACGACCGGAGACGAAGATAGCGAGAAAGAGAAACAGCAGGTGAAAACATTAACTTCCCTGGCGGGGGAAAATGCACGGTAGAACAAAGAACCGGTGCTGCTACGTTATATGTATATTTGCGGCACAACGTATATATGGCAAGAGGCCAAACCCAGGCCTTTTACGTGGGCTATACATTGTCTGAGGGACATCGTGCGTGGTGTCTAAGACAGAGCAGATGAATGAAGCACAACGACCAAAGCTTTTCGGGGAAACCTAACCCGAACAGTTGGTTCTTTGTGAAATGAATATGTTAAGATAAATATAAATGCACCTGGCAGGGCGGAAATAAAGGAAACTGATATTCAGTAGTCGGACAATACAATACATGACTTAATTATTCAGAAGAGGTCAGCGGAATTTCAAACGAAGAGATTTTACCAAAACTGTAAATATTCCAGTGTTAAGGGGGTTAAAAATATATGTTAATATTCGGCCCTTTTTTCCCCTTTGTTGTAAATCAAGTGTTTAGATATTCTATCATAGGCTTAGGTGCTCTAGAGTTCTATATATGCCCGAACAAATACAGGCTTATTCAAAGCAGGTACAGATACATGTATATAACGTAGACTTCTGCAATGTCTCATTGATAAAGGAAGTAAAAGGACGATATGGAAGGAGCCGAGGGAATGTCTGGAGCTGGGGTGTGGTACAGGGAGGTGCCAGGAGGTACAGGGCTTTGTACGGATGTGCCGGGGGGTAGAGGGTGGTATAGGAGGGAGTCGCTGGTTACAGGGCGGTACGTTTATTTATTTATTTCTTTGGCGTTTTAGACCACACTCAAGAATATTTCACTCATACGAGGGCGACCACCATTATGGTGCGAGGAAGCCGGGCAGAGCCCGGGGAAAACCCACCACTATCCGCAGGTTGCTGGCAGACCTTTTCATATACCGCCGGAGAGGAAGCCAGCATGAGCTGGACTTTAATTCTTAGCTACCACATTGCTGAGAGGCTTCGGGGTCATTACGCTGCTCTAACGCGATAACCAACTGAGACAAGGAGACCCCCCTCCCCTCCCCCTACCCACCAGGGCGGTACAGGGAGGACTGGGCTGCAAGAGAGGTGCAGAATGGGGGTGGTACAGTACGGTACAGGGAGGTTCCTAAGGGTATGGGACGGTAAAGATAACTCCTGGCCGTTTTTTTAGGGTGCTATTACACAGTCCTTCAGTTAAATTTTCTTTTCGTTTCAAGGTTAATGTGTATCGAATAATTTACGTATGTTATTGTGTACATATTTTTGGAATATATAATGGTTATTTTGATCTCCAGAAACGTAAGGTAAGACCAATGAAGAAAGAAAACAAATATAAAGGTCAGTTCAACTTTAAAAGGGACCTCTACGGCCCAGTGGTTATCATTATAGGGCTGCGCGAAGCCTCCCAGAAGCCTCTCGCCAGTGCGGTCACTACCCGTAATTCTATGATTAGCTCATGCTGGCCTCCAATGCCGCCGTAAGTGGAAAGGTCTCCGAGGTCTCATATGAGTATAAGACATTATTAAATGTACGGCACAAAACTGTACTGAAATAAATAACTAAATATATCAATTTGTGAATGTTGGCATAATAAAATCAGCAACCCCATACCGATAGAGCATCCTTGGGCCGCGGATTGCAAGTATTGGAAATTCAACTCGCTTCTGGCTAGGTTTGGGTGTGTTACACACCTTATTCCAAAAAGCTGAAAACGTTCTGTAAGGATTGGAAACGAGTTTCTCAACATTCTTCTCTCCGTAATTTTCACTCTGCTGTAGGTTTTCCAATTTAAATCAGAAAACTGGCCAGCACAGCCCTAGAGAACACCACAGTATCTCACCCGGTGCTTGGAACACACCCCACCCCCACTCACACAACAGCACCTGTGTACTTCACCGCCCCCGTCCCCTCCCCGAAAAATAAAAAACGTAGTAGAAAAACAAAGCATGATAATAATATGAAATTCCTGTAGTTTTTAATGACAAAATCGTAATTTTCTAATAAGAATTTTCTTGGGTTTCCTTTTAAAAGTATCAAATTTTAAAATCAAGATGAACATTCATATTTCACAATGACTCAGGAGCCCCTCATCAGTGTGCATGCCGTGCGTTCACGTCCAGCTCTTGCCGGCGTAGGCCTCTCTACAGTCAGATACAACAAAGTTTGCCTAAAATCCCTGCATAACTGTGGTTTTCCCCTGGACTATGTCCGGTTTCTTTCCACAATTACTTAATTTCTGAATAATGCCTTTCAAATAACAAATATTCTTTTTTAAAGATATTTTCTTCTTAAAACGTAATGCATTTAATTGAAACCAACGGTTTTTACTTTAAATATTCATTTTCGACTTCATTTTACCTAAGAAGAAAAAACATTTTTCTATTCATGTCGTGTGTTCATGGTACTTTTTAAAACTATCACCAAAATGGCAATGTTTATCAGAAAGAAAAAAAAATCAGTAGAAACGTACTTAACTTTGCTTCAACCATGTACACTCGAAGTTTTTCTCTTTATACACCATCCAAGCAGTAATTTTCGGACAAATTTTTTGTCTTGTTTTTTTCCCCAACTATATGAGCTCTACTTGTAAATTTTCCTCTCACTCAAAATCCTCACCACTTTGTCTTTCTCAACCTTATAATATTGCAATTGCTACATTACCGACTTACAAACAGGAGAAACACGAGGACTTCAAGCAGCGCCATCGGTGATGTCACTTCCACGTGGCTTGACTTTGTTTTAACTGTTGCCTTTTTTTAACTGAGTGATTTCTATAATACGTGCTACAAACACTAAGAGACGATTCCAGTTCGATACATAATGGCGCAATTTGTTGTTAGTGGCGAAGTAACATGAGTATGGAGGTGTAGCTGGGTGACGAAAATTGGATCATGTATAAGGCAACAACGACAACTGTCAATTGGACGAAAAACGTTTAATAATTTGTTTTGATAGGTTAGTTCCACGAATTAAATTGCTCACGTTTTAATTTAATAAAGGGAATGATATGCTCCTCACAGAAATAGAATTTTCAAGGAGTTTCCTGGAGTACTTACTTTTCCGAAAAATGTCCTCAAGAGTTCAGGAAAGAAAAGTTTGAGTCGGCCCGAATTTAGTAACAAACATGTTTGCCTGACCGAATCACTGGAATTTCTGATATGTTGTATCATGGAGCAAAGGAGAGCCTGCAACAACACACAATTGTTATTGTCAAAAAGTGGTCTGAATCGTATTCCATGACTTGGTAACGTTGTGCTATACAACGGCAACTCCGCAGAGGGGCTTGCTTGCCCAAATGCAAGAAAACCTTTCAGTGATGCTGAAACAGACGGCGGCAGTAAACACTAAAAAACTGGAAACACATAGGTAAATCGGTGACAATTCTGGCCACCTCTGAAATGCCCTCATAGAACTCTGTCCGCTTCGCGCCCAGAATCCAAACACCCAGCTTTTACTTACTTACTAACTTAGTACATTTATTATGCAATGGCGGTCCGCTTTGTTTTATACGGAAAGCGGGACGCCCGGTGAAAACCACCGTCATGTGGCAAGAAACTGTTGGACTTCTCCACATCTGACTCACACACATTTGTGAAAGGCAAGTGATATCGACGAACTTCATGGAAGACTGTCTTGAAGATCACACGGGCCAACTCGACCGCCTTTTACCACAAATTAGAACCCCTAGAATAGTGAGGTGTACAAATCTAGAGAATTCTTGCCCGAGGTTGGGACGGGCTCGTTTTTTGTCATTTTGCACCGGGGTAGTATGTTTCCCTCTTATCGTTTATCTTCAGCTCTCTGTTTAAAATTGTCTTTTGATGTATTCGACTGCGATCTGCCAGCAACCTGCGGATGGTCGTGGGTTTCAACCGGGTTCTGCCTGGTTTCTTTCGACCATAAGGCTGGCCGCCGTCGTATAAGTGAAATTTTCTTGACTAAAGCGTAAAACACCAATCCACTGAAAAAAAGGATAAATTATTTCACTGCTGTTTTACGCCGTACTCAAGAATATTTCACTTATATGACGGCGGTCAGCATTATGGTCGGAGGAATCCAGGCAGAACTCGGGATAAACCCAAGACCACCTGCAAGTTGATGGCGGACATTCCCACGTACGACCGGAGAGGAAGCCAACGTGATTTGGTCTTCACAGCGATCGCATTCGACAGAGGCACCTCAGTCATTAAGCTGCACCAGCGCACTAGATCCCCACGGTCCACGGAGGCCCACCCTCTGTAAAAATAGCTCGCTACCAAAACTGCCGTCCTCATATCACACCTTCTATGCATCGCTATGTTTAACGTGCATAGTATTGCGAGGTGAAAGTGCAGTTAGAATATTTCTACGAACTGTTCACATTTAACACCATAAGCTTATGCTTTCCAGACAAAGACTTAACCAGCTTCAATGACGTCATTATTATATGCATTCTGTAGAATGAAGTCTAAAGATACCGCTATAGATACTGGCTCTTCGCCACGAAAATCATCCTGAACCGGCGGGGTCAAGTCCATCAGATTCCTCCCTGGACGCCTACGTGTGGTAAATCCCGTGTACAGAGACACTCCTCAACATACCTGCGCGGCCCAGCCGCGAGTTCACACCGCAACTTGCCCCTAGAATTATTGCATCTGCTAGGTTACATCATATGCAAGGTGGCAATAACAAAAACAGTAGATGTCTGCGACAAGATTTACATCAAAATTTAGTACTTTGCCGAGACTTTTGGGCTACCAAAATACTCGAAGGCAAGTTACAGACTGAACTCGCGGCTGGGTCGAACAGGTATGTTGAGGAATGTCTGCACACCGGATGTACCACACGTAGGCGTCTGGGGAGGAATCTGATGGACTTGGCGGGTGATTTCGGAGGGAAGAGCCAGTATGTATAAAGGCATCAGTCCAATACAGAAAGTAGTCATGTATGCACAGTATCTACCTCATAAGTGTCACTGACGAAGGGCAGTTCTGGTAGTGGCCATCTGTGATTTTAAAGATAACCGAACACATGCGACAACCTTGAAAAAAATCTTCCGTTAAATCCTTCATATGAGGGATGGCGGATTGCCTTCACGGTAATCTATGAGATTAATTCATTCTCCGATTATGAATTAATTCGTTATTATGAACGGATTCAGTCATAACCAGAAACGGATTTAACGGAAATTATTTTTTAGGGAAGTTAAAAGAAACTTACTGTACTTGTAGATATTTAAGGCAACTTTAAAGAAAGAAACCAACACACTATTTCATGTTTCTGAAGCAGGAATCTATGTTTTATACCGATAGCATGATCTAGGCCTTGAAGGTCTGTTGTGCACTATTATAGCACCGGTCCCATCATACACTGTTTCGTAAGGACAGCATAACGTCAAACCAGCACCGTAATTAATTTTACCGAACAGTTTCTCGAGAACCTGCGCATTGTAATCGGAGTTCGGTTTAGCTTTCCTGATGGAGCCGTCCTTTGGCGTGTCTTGGTGGACGGCGAGAATGGTGCTGGTTGCGTCTATGACGATATGGCCAAGCTCGTTCCCGCGTAACACCAACCAATTGTCGTACGCTCGAATTCCGATGGCTATCCGCGGGTAAGATTCCCACGGGTAACCCCGAGACGTGATAAAGTAGTCTTCCGACATTGTAATGAAAAGTTTACCTCTAACTGCCGCCTCCTCTCTAAGCAGTTTCCAGGAATTCGCCTCGGTGCCACTGACGTTCGCCACATTCATACGCCTTCCCGTAATCAGCATGTTTTTGGAAAGCAGTAATGGCGACAGCTCTCGACTCTTCAGCACAGCGATGACACTCTCCACTAATTTGTCGTCGAACAGAATATCACCGTTTACAAACCCGTATAGTTCACTGTTTACGGCCGACTTCACTTGTACGAACATTGACGGGAGAATTGGCGTGCCAGCGTTTCCCAGCAGATTGTCGATCACCGGAAGTGTCATCCAGCCTAATTCGCGAGCCTGTGCACTGAGAGCGGTATCGTTCGTGAACAGCACGGCAGAAATGTTAAGACCAAAGAGAAGGCTCCAATTATGGAGCGTGTTGTTGTTGACTTGGCGTCTAGATGGTACTGCTAACATAGACGTGAACAGAGTCAGCAAAGTTGGTTTGAGGCCTGTTGTCTCGGCATCATATGTGCTATTCCTGTGAACCGGAAGTGGGATGTCCGACCGCCTAATGACGACAGGTAGTTCCGGGTAGAAAAGCCATGCGCAGAGAACTAATCCCAAGGTTAGCACAACTGCCACAGGTGCCCCCTTTAAGAATGATTGTGACATCTGAATAAAATATCAAAACAGAAATATAGGTCATAAAACTTTATTATTTGGGATAAGGATCAAAGCGATAACATGATATGATGGGGTTATGACTCTGCTTCACGCCATGTAAAGATCCAGGTGTCAGGAACATTCTCCTGAATTGCAAGAAATTTGCTAGATTGTTTGTTGGTTCCACAGCTAGTCTTTCATAAACTCCACTTTTGCTCCGATACTTGGATGCCGCTATACCACTGGAGTAACACTACCTTCCATTTAATTTCCTTGGAGTAGTGCCAGGATTCTGTCGCCTCGCATCTCAGCCTCTTATCGTTTGTCTCTTGCCAAAGTACAGACACTTGCAAACAAGTGTGCTACAATTTCGGCGGTCTCGCCTTCATAATTTAGGAGCTGACCAGCCTAGAAGCATATCGCTGCATGTCAAGTGAAAAACGACGTCATGTTTTATAGTTACGCGCCACAAACGGCGCGCAACTATTTAGTTTTAACATGAAGCGATGAAATTCTAGACCGGTCAGCTCCTAAATAACGGAGGTGAGCCCGCTGAAATTGTAGCGCGCATGTTTGCGAGTGTCTGTACTGTGGCAGAGACATAAGATACGTGGCTGAGGTGCGAGGCGGCATAACTCTGGCAGTACTCCAAGGAAATTAAATGGAAGGGTGCATGACTCCACTGGTAGGCCTATGGCGGTATCCAAATATCGGAGCGACAGTGAAGTTCGAAAGAGCTATCCCGCTAAACAGTTCAGCAGTTTATCAGTATACCTTTTCCTAATAGTTGCGACGATCCTTCGTGGCCAAATCTTTGTCGACTGCATAAGTTCAGAACACGAGTCGCTGGCCATTGACGCTGTATGTTCACATCATACATGCTGAGTGGCTGGCGTGAAATTCATGTACGGCGAAATCAAGCATCGGATGCATATTATTAGATAGACTCGAGGTCACTTGTCAGTCCAGACATGTTAAAGAACTAAGATATTGTGCAGCGGGGATTCGCTTTATATAAACCGCACTCGATTTTCGGGATGTGACCTACATACCATAAATTGGGAGGAAGATGCGGAGGGGCCAGGTGCCTAGCCAGGACCGGTTGCTTCCTTCTGTGTTCATTCCCTTTTTTCCATTTAATTATTACTTTGTAAGATACACATAATTATAGTTTTCAATTTATCGATAGCTGTTCGCTCTCTGGGAATAAAGGAAACTGAAATTCACGGGTAAACCCCCGACCTGTGGTATGTTGTTTTCCCACGTGTTTCGTGCAGAAACACAAACCATACTGGTGCAAGACAGACGGTTTTTAGCTCTGATATGGGTTACCTATGTTTCCAGCTCAGCGCCCGCATTAACCGCTCTGAATCAGTGCATTTACTAACCTGAAATTAGGTCCTGTTGACTGCGCTGCCCCCAAATATCAAAGTGGTACACTGGAAATTTCGATGTTTAAAATACTTTTATGCATCACATATTAAAAAATTGAAGATTATAGCTTTATAGTATAGGTCTATATACATGTTTTAGACACTATACGTGTTTAATATTTAGATATATGTGTATGTTTAGTTATGTCTGAAGATTAATCACCCATTAAACGCGTTGAACATTGAACATTTTACAGTGTAACGCAACGTAAACGGATGTTCCGTGATCTCAAACTAATTTTGAATCTGTATCACCTCATGAAGAATGCAGGTGAACATTGAAGAGCCGTAACAGCGGAATTAACACAAATGTAACCAACGCATCCATTGCAAGGCACAGACAACTATTGGGAAACCCCACTCGGGACTTGCACAAGCCTTAAATAACTCGTACATGCTCCACGCCATTTTTGAACGACGTTGTGTTAAAGGCATCACGGGATATGGATTTACCTTTAGTTACATGACCTCTGTTGGCGTCGTAAGCAATCCTCACAAGACGAAACTGATGTCTTATGGAAATTGGGTCAAGGATCTATGTTTTCCATTTTCATATGAAATGAACAGTTTTGAAATCATTTCAAACACAAAAACGTCTCAAACGTAACTCACATGCTCTTAAAGACGGCGACAAAAATATGTGTAAAAATAAAACTATATATATATATTTATATTTAGCCTTTTCATTATGCTGTGTGATTCGGTTCATCGGAAGAGTGTTGCAGTGCCAGTTTACCCTGGAATCATTACCCTGCATATCCCATCCAAGCTTATTTCAAATCGTAATTATGGACAGATGTTCCAAATGCCTCCAAACTTTAATAGCAAACTGCGAAATGTTTTTCAAATCACGAGTCTCAGTTCGTAGGTTATAATCGTCTGCTCCTCCTGAAACCTTTGTTTTCACAATTTTTACTAATATAGTTAAATCTGTTCATTATTAAAATATAAATATAAGTTAAAATTCCGAAAAATATATTTGTAATTCTCCGTGTAAATTGTGTACTTCTTCTTGGTTTCAGTCACAACTGTCCACGAGTATATGGGCTTCCGGACCATACCGGGTAAAGTCTACGCGAATCGAAAATGGCGACTGGCAAAGATTGGCTTGTTGTCGATGCGTCTGACACATTTGCTTCAATTGTGAGGTTCCGGTCTTTATTATTCCAGCATAAAATGGTGATATAAATTCGGGAAGACTTCGGGAAATCTGTTTTCGTCGCGTACAGATTTGACACTTTGAGGACAGCGCCGACGACAGAACCGAGTTCTAGATAGGTGAATGGAAAGTGTAAAGGGTCTAATTTCACTAACAAGTTTAAAGTTGTAAATCTTAATCTCTAGTCCTAAGTCCTAAGTTTTACTAGTCGGTACACAGTAAAGCATAGATAATATTGTTTTATCAAACTTTTGTCTTAAATTTTAATTTAGGACCTGAGTTATGACTCCTAAAACCGTATTCTTCACAATATTTACCAATATCGCTACATCTATTCATTATTAAAACAAAAATATAAGTTAAGACTTAAAAAAAATGTTTGTAGATCTCCGTTTAAATTGTGTACCTTTTCCTGACTTTAATGTAAACGTTCCACGAATGTATTGTTTTCGGGACGATATACCGAACTTAGACGACGGGAATCGAAAATGGCGGTTAGCGAAGATTAGTTTGCCGTCGATGCGCCAGACACATTTGTTGTTTTTGTGACATTATGATCTTTATTATTCCTACATAAATAGTTGACTATGTAACCACCTGCTTAGTGTCGCAAAGTTCCCTCCAAGGCGGAGAGCAGGAAAGTGTAGAGATATCTACACAGACTAGACATTTCTCCACTGATACATTTTGACGCCACCAAAGAAGTAAAATTATTTCAGAAAATGTATGGGTTGTTTTTCTTTTCTGAATTGCTTTATAACGTGTGGCTGGTCTGGGGTTTATGTATGGAGGTTAGCGAATCACCCGCTGTTAACCACAGACCTTAACCATGTACATGACAAACCTGCTGAGTTAAATAGTTTGACCTGGGCAAAGGTATACGTACGTTCCTTATCGCCTCAGTGGACTAAGAGTTAGAGCATTCGCCTCGCGCGATCAGGGATCAATAGTGGCATACCAAAGACTTTCTAAATGGTACTTGTTGCTGAGGGGTTAGAGCAAGGTAACATGACTGGTAGGCTAGGTCTCAGTATAATGTGACTGGATGAGGTGTCATGTCTACTGTCCTCGCCACTGGGCGGAAGGACTTTGGTGGCACGCATTTGACTCGCCCTGCCACAAGAAGATAAAGTGTATGTACACTATAAAGACTCCTCTTGATTATATGACTGAAAGATTGTTGAGTAAAACCCAAGCATCTACTCGATACCAAAAACAGCATCTATCAAATGAATACTTACGGTTTATTTAAACCCGTTTATTTGACTGGTGCATGATGTATGCTGTACTCCAGAATACTTTACTCATATGAGGGCGGATGAAATTATGGTTTTAGGAACCTGCAGGTTGGTGGCAGACCTACCCACGCACGGCCGGACTTGAACTCACAGTGACAGCAAATGGTGAGAGGCTCTTGTATTAGCGCATTGCGCCAGTACGCAAAGCACGCGGCCACGGGAGCTCCATTTACAGTTTGCAAATCTCTGTTACATACGCCTACTTTACGGTGGCGTGATTCAGCAACCCACTCTTTTGTTCTCGAACAAAGAGACAATTGCTAATGCAGTGAGACAGAGAGGTATAGCGAGACGGCAAAATATTGAGTATTCCGTTGAAATGAATGAATTATGCTGGCCGTCGTCGTATCAGTGAAATATTCTTGAGTACGGCGTAAAACACCAATCATATAAATAAACAAACAAATAAATGTGGGCATCCATATGTCTGATTGTAATCTCTCTAGTGTCCTTAGAGCCTGTACTGTCCCGTGCACTAATGCTGTCTGATCAAACACTTGATCGCTCCGGCTATTTGATTTTGTCTCAACACATGTGCGAATAAGTTAAGTTACGGTACATAATAGAGGTGTATACAGCTGGCCATCATGCATGTTTGCATGCTTACTTTCTCCCCAGCCGAAAATAACAATATTTTATGTCATAGCATCCTCATTTGTACACATAGGTATCGACCTGTCCACACTGGAGTCCTCTCTTGTCCTCTTTTGCAGTACGTGAGAAGGTCTGCCAGCAACCAGCAAATCATGGCTCACATACTGCTTTACATCGTACTCAAGAATATTTGAGTTATACAAGGGCAATCAGGTTTATGTTTTGAGAATCCTACGAGGAAGATGCCTCAGGAAACCACCGCACCCCGTCAAGTATCACGTTGAACCTAATGACCTAAAACCAAGGACGAATCTTTGGAAGCCCAGGAGTTCAAGGTCTGATTGTGACGGGCTGATTGATCGATCATTGGGAAAAGTTATTAAACAAAATAAAATTTTCATGTATATTAATAACACTGAAGTTTGCAGCCTTAAAGCTTTTACAAAACGGAAAATTACATGTAACTGTGCATGTACGTACATATTTATATCTGTATGAATAAATTGTCCGGGTCATTGTATTGTTTTTTAAGAATAGCTGCACATTGCAGAGCCATCTATGTTGCTGAACAGTTCACCTCAGAAAACCACTTCCACTTGTAAGCTCCTTTCTTCCAAATTCCAAATTTCGGCGTCTGTCATTCATAAAACTAGAGGATATGTAATTTCTTATGTAAGATTACCAAGTTGTTTTGACGAGATCGGCATTTTAAATTGACTGCCAGTGTACCAGAGGTTTCCTCTAGAAGATTACCGATACATAAGAAAAAAACAACAACAACCGGGCTACACAACACTGCACAGAGTTTCACACTAAAAGAATTTAACAGTACAAACCGGTTTATGTCCCGGGATACAAATGAACTGTTTATGCGTTCTTTCCGCTAAGTTATTTGAGCGGAATCTGACAAATGTCTCAAGATACGTGTAATGTCGGATTGTATCGATTTCATGACCGCGTTTGACGCGAGTAACGTAATACTGTATATCCAGGTAGGCATATTTCAAGGATCAGCATATGCACAGGCACTCGAAGTTATCTCCCTTTATAAGTCAGTCACATACGGGCTGGCCGGAAGACCGGAAGAACAGATTGAACAAGTAAAAAGACCGAAGAGAGGGAGGGGAGGGGAGGGGAGGGGAGGGGGAGGGTCCGCAGCATAAAAATGACGGTAACACGCAAACTACTGCGTAGACATATGCTGGACCAGACCGGCGAAAATCGCAACAGCCCGTGCTCGTTTCGGAATCCATGTTGTTTGAGTCACGTGACCAAACCAGCGTCACAAAGAAGAGAGATAAACGAGTCACATGGAAAGACATTCACTCTGCGAAAGAAGGTGAAAGATGCAAAAGGACAAATTCAGAAATTTCTTTCTGCCTTTAGAATAACAATGTAGTCTACGTAAAATTTGTTATATAATGTAATACTGAGCTCCTATTTCTCATACATTCTGAATACAAGGAATGTTAATGCGGTAATTTAAATTATTTTGTTTTTTTTTTTGTTTTGTTTTTTTTTTGGAATGACTTCTTGTGTCAGATGATTTCTCAGAGAAGGTCTATACTAATTAATATATTATCCCTAAATCATCATAAGACTAAATTTAATACGTTGTAGTACATTTTAACAGACTTCGGTTCGGAAACAAAATGCTCTGTATTCTTTGGATCTGGTGGTCTTGAGATTTTCTCATCTTAGGCATAAAAATACTGGAAAAATATCAGTCCAGAAAAGAAAGACAAGAACACTAGATAACATAACGTCACCAGTAATTGGTACAGAAACATTATGAGAGATGACAAAAATTTCTTTTTATAAATAAACGTAATGAGGAAGTACAGCATACAGTTAGCACAGTCAAATTATCTTTTCCAAAAGCTTATGATCAACTTTAGCATTTTCTGTACACGAAAACACATCTGTAAGCAAAGCGCAAAATTATCACCGTATATTGTTATTTTTTGTTAAAACTGCTCGTTTTAATAAATTACCAAGCACATAATCATGATTACACTGTTATCTATGTCACATTTTAATTTTTTCTGATTTGAGTGGGGCTTTACTGCGTGCTCGAGAATACTTCGCTTATACGACGACAGACAGTGTTATGGTGAGAGGAAATTCACGGCCATCTCCAGGCTGCTGCCACAGTTTTAAGCTTACGGTGTGAATCTAAATAACCTGGTAAGAGTACATTCTCCGTGATCATTAGAACAGTTGAGCATATTAGCAAGTCATACATACCATCTTATCAACTGCAGTAATGCTAGATCAACTTGCTTTGATAGCTTATCAAGCTCAAAAATACATGGAAACAGTGGCATATAAGACATCTGAATTGGTTTCCTTTCATTTTTTCTCTCTCCCATTCATACACAACAATGTACACGAAACCCAAATGATAAATCAAATCTGACCTTGGACATACCTTCCCACATACGGCCGGAGAGGAAGCCAGGGTCATTGTGCTGCTATAGCGCGCTAACCGACCGAGCCACGGGGCCCCATCCCCCCCCCCCCCGGCATTTTAGGTCACAGAAATCTATGTATTTAACTTAAATAGGTAGACTGAATTCCGTTTTCTGCCCAAGAAGCTTTGTGATGTCCACTTTTCAGATATGTTACAGCATTCAATGAATGTGTGAGAAAAACAAATATCAGACCAGAAGCAGTCGCTGAGACTATTCCAAACTACATGTGTATGCCAAGCTACGTTGATTTGGTTCCAACCCATCGTTCACCCAGCTCGGAGGGTACTGTCCTCATGTATGATGCGCCTGTGTGCTTGTGTGTAGGTCAGATCCGTCTTATTTGCATGATATATTTGCAGGAATTGTCCTATAAGTAAACAAAGCGGATGCCACGGATGCACAAGGGCTCGATTCGGGACCCTATTGAATTTCTACCTGATTGATCACACCGCCTTTAATTTACAAAAATTCATTGATTACTTATATTTAACTTCCTGCTAATATGAAACAAAAATTACAGAACTTGCTTCAAGACACTGATGTATTCAAAGGCTTTAATTTAGGCTCAGAGTTCTAGCTATGACTGGCGAATAATTGTGACGGCCAAATTTAATCCACTGAAAATAAAGAATTCCTAATACTTCATCAATTTCTTAAGTTATGCCCTAAAATTAGGTTCAAACGTAAGTCTTTTAAATAGAAAATTAGTCAGTTATGTTTCCATTGTCCTCTTTAGTTTACTGGAAACTGAATAATTATTTACATTTCACGTAAGGGCATCAAGAAAACAGTGTTCGCTATGTGTTACACTATACACGCAACTTTATTTATCTATTTATTTAACTGATTGGTGTTTTACGCTGTACTCAAGAATATTTCACTTACACGACGGCGGCCAGCACACACAACTTCATTAATTGTTACAAAACCTGGCTGTGATGAACAGATTGCAGCTTTTCTTTCATGCAGGTCTGTCTGTCCTTTTCTGAACATACAATCACAAACAATTTTTTTAAATCTAAAATACCACATTTAATGCTCGGTAAATTTTGTTCATGAGCAGATGTACCAGTCAGCGTTTCACACAACAATTTACACAATGGTTTTACACAATAAAAATTTAAAGCCCGTTCCAATAGTACGCATCCACAAAGTTGCACAGATGCAACAACAACAACAACAACAAAATAAATAAATAAATAAAATAATAAATAAAGAAAGCCTAAATTATTAGACGGCAATATATTTTGCGTTTTTTTTTTGTTTTTCTTTGTTTTCTTTCTTAATTCTTTTAAGTCATATTTTGATTTGCAGGACAATACACGTAACAGCTGTGCACATCATAAATCCCGATGAAGTCTAGGATCTATAAAACTGGTGTGAGGGTCATCTATCTTAATACAATGGGGACAGTAACAGCTGGCACCTCATGTGAATTGATACCCTGGCTGGGCACAAATCTGTTGAACTAGTTCAACGTGTACAAATATTTATAAGATGATACGAGTCACAACAACGATTAAATGTCATACTACACGGCACATCTGATTAGAAAGTCTCTTTATCTGACTTGCCGTTACACAAACAATTCCCAATAGTGCAAGATATTTAAGGACAAAATCACTTTTCAAGCTAACTTACTTGGCTGGTGCAAAGGCACTCGAAGCTATATCCTTTTATAAGTCAGTTAAACACTGATATATATATGCACGGGCGAGCAACACAGTTGGCAAGAAATCACGAAACGGCAATAAAAATACCTTTGTTTCTCGACTGTTATCGCAACTGCTAGCACTAATCACATACCTTTCTTAATCCCAGTCCAATAAACAGCTCGAATTTCTTCATCTTCATTATATAAAGCCAGATACTCTGTGTATCGCTACTCTTTTGACCCAGATTTCGGCCTTGATCAATCGACGAAGCGAATCTGTTACAGTCCGAAACTGAAAAGCCCTCAGTGTTTTCTAATCAGATGCTTGCCTGCTCGGTTTGGCAAAGAATTTATGCACGTACTCACAGGCCATCGCATCGATCCAGTAGGCCCGGTCGGATTACAACATGTGTGGGCCTACTATATGTATATAGAAAGACAAGTTCGGATACAAAGATTCACTGATTTTTGATATAAAACATGTCTACCTTAATTTTACACTCATATGCATTTCCTTCTGATCTAGGAGTCTCACGCCGCCAATAGTTTGTCGCAAAATATCCACAACATGGGCATAATCCATCAAAACATTACGACATAGATTAGTGCTCAATCTGGTTTTTTTGACGATTCCATCCCATAATATCCCCTACATATCTCACTTCGCCAAGCGCCAGTCAATAGTGAAAAAGTTACAGTACTTATGTAATTAAACCCTTACAAGAAAAAGACTTAGCCACGAAAGGCTGCAATTTCTATTTCACTGACCAGGTAGGAACTAAGAAGACATTCACTGTAAAGATGCCAGCAGAAAGACTGAAAATTACTATTGGATGGAACAGGAAGAAAATAATGGCGCTCTGTCCAGATCAAGCACTAATCGACGTGTTGACATTTTGATGGATTATATCCACATTGAGGATATTTCCGACAATCCTTTGATGGCGTGAGAGTCACTGGACGCCAGGAAGTACAGATGAGTTTAAAATTAGAGTGGCAATGTCTTATTTATGAAATTAGTCAAACTTTGATTCCGGCCTTGTCTTTCTGTATACATATAGTACACCTACACCTGTATCACTGCGACTAGGACTACTGCATCTATACGAGAACCTGTGACGTAGTAAATTTTAAGCGTGTCAATATCCTGAAGGCTCTTACACACGTGGTGGGCTAACATCAGCTGACCGAGCCATGAGATTAGAACACACCATGCTGTGTTCGACTCGTGTAATGTTTTGCAGCACGGTATTGTACATAGAACTTTAAAGTCTGTGTGGCCACGAGGGGTTTAATGCAGAGAACAGAGGCTGGGATAAGTCTGGTCGTCTCGCTCTGGTCGTAAGCCTTCAGTCACAGGTTGACTAGTTGAATGATCAAGATATTCATCCTATTGTATCTCCGTGATTGAATGCTCCAAGAAGTGTTCTATTGTTGTTTCGCCTTTACTGTTAATCAGTTAAATGAACTATTGTTTGATTGGGTAATGAATTTACATTAATATTCATCAGCTATTGAGTCGGGTTTGCGACTGTTGGATCAAGGCAGAAGGCGGGGCTACAGGTGAATAGTCTATTCAAAATACCATATTTGATACTGGGCTAATTTTTTGTTCCTGAGTAAATGCACCTGTCAGCGTTACAAAAATCCCACTCAGTGGTTATCCACGGAGACTAGCTTATGTTTTATGGTTATCTTTATCTATCTGCTCCTTCACTTCAATGTAGAAAAATAGCAAACAAATGCCTGTACACAGGTCTGGTCTCATACACATTATTATATTATTTCCAACAGAAATAATTTTCTCATCTTATTTCACACCAAACTAGAGTTTAATCATTTTCCTATCAAGTAGTCACAGTAAATATTAAGCAATGTAAGTAGTGAGTAACAGGACCCGAAATACCCGCGGAAGTGTATGTAGCCTGTAGATATAATGACTGATTTTACACAATAAAAATGTAGAGTCAGTTTCAATGGTACTTAAGCATCCACAAAGTTGCACAGGTACAACAA